>CM065593.1:50452460-51052460 GCA_033119425.1 Bufotes viridis
ATATTCATGGAGTGCCCCTTTTAGGTTCCCCATATTAACGCTACATTTAAAAAAAATTTTTTTTACCATTTTATGAATATCGCTAGAACAACCTATACATCATTTTCATTCACAGAGATACAGAGTCCTATCATTGTCAGAAAGTGAAAGTGCTCAAGCTTGTAATACCTTTGCTCGGCATCTTTGGAGATTGAGATTAACGGCTTTTCTAAATTAAGCCATGGAAAAGGACATAAAAAAAGAAATTCTAAACCATTTTGTCAAAAGTGTCATTTAAATGGTAATTTACTTTAATTATAAACTGTATGTGTGATTTACTGATATACCGTTACTCTGTTCATGGGCGAATTATCTGGGGGCAGCTTTAATAGGGTTTCCATATTCCAACCTTTAAATCTATAATCTTCTGTCTGCGAATCTATTGAATTTTTCATAGTTTATAGAAAGAATTAGACTAGTGTGATATAAAATGTGTCTGAAGTACTTATTCCAACTATTTCTTTCATCTGCAATGCCTTAGACCAAAACTTAGGGCTCATGCACACGACCGTTGTTGTTTTGCGGTCCGTTTTTCACGGATCCGTTGTTCCGCATCTGAGGTTTTTTTTCTCTCTGATTCAGGTCCTCTTCCGTTACGTTATTCCACAAAACATATCCCTATAGTTTCCATATGCGATCCGTTTTTTAACTTATTAATCACAAAACACATGAACAATATGGGCTGGGCATAGCATTTCTACAGTATGGATCCGCAAAATACGGATGAAATACGGATGTGTTCTGTGTGCGTTGCGTATTTTTTGTGGACCCATTGACTTGAATGGGGACTCGGACCGTGATTTGCGGACAATAGAAGGACATGCACTACTTTTTTGCGGAACGGACATGCGAACAAACGGAAACGGAATGCACACGGAGTAACTTCTGTATTTTCTACAGCCCCATTGAAGTGAATGGTTCCGCATACGGGCCGCATAAAAAACGGAATGGAAGCGGCAAGAAAATACGGTCGTGTGCATGAGCCCTTAATCAGAGAAAATGCGCTGCAGCAGCATCCAGTGAGAACACAGCAATGGATATTAAGGTTGCTCAGTGGATATTGCCATATTGTTTGGAAAAAATCTATTTTTGCATGGGTACCTCATACAGGTTATACTTACCCCACTCGCCGGCACCCGCGTTGCTTCTAATGCCCACACGGCCCCGCTGTGACGGGGTGGGGCATCTAATAGCAGGTTGCAACAGGGACAAGACTCACCCACAATGCAGCGGTGGCAGTCGGGCATCAGGAACGATGCAGGTATCGGGGAGCGAGGTAAGTATAACCTGTATGAGGTGCTCGGGCATTTTGGGGGGCATTATAGGGGTTGGATACCCCTTTAATGCCGTTTTTATAGGTAGATATTATTTAAAAAGGTTGTACCATTACAAAGACTTATTGCCTATCCACAGGATAGGTGATCAGTATCTGATCGGCAGGGGGAGTAAGACTGCTGAGGGCCTCTCCGATGGGGGCCCTGTGTATTTTAATAGCGCAAGGGTCAACCATGCTTGCTGAGTGCTTGTATTCCGCTATTTCCGGCAGTCCCATAGAGTTGAGTGGAGAGGCAGCGCTCATGCATGACCGCCGCTCCATTCAGATGGAGGAACACAGGACCCCATTCTCATGATAAGTAGGGCCCCAGCAGTTGGGCCCCTGCCAATCAGACACTTATACCCTATCCTGTGCACAGAGGATAATTGTCTAATCGGTCAACCCATTTTAATGGCTGTCAACTAGTGGCTGTTACATATCCTCTTTTAAGTGGTTGCCCATTTTGGCCAATCCATCAGTGTTAGAAGGGTCCTCTGTAAGTTGTTACCCCTAGTAACTGACTTAATATGTTGGCGAACCTGTCAGGAAAAGCTCATCTGTATAGCTCCACCAATTCACATGCTTATGGTTGTATGTGACCATTGTATTGTAATGTGCACTGTAATTTTTTTTTATATAAATATAAAAAGCCCAAACGTGTATAACACAACATCAGGGCAGGATCTCAGCTTCCAAATGTAAAAATATTGTCTCCATTCATTGACAACAAGCATTAGACTAGTTACACAGCATATACTGAACAACAAAGACAACTATACAAGTTGCAATGCCCTAGCGGATTTGTGTAGTGTAGCACGTATGAAAGGGACAGTGGGGACCTTTAGGTCTCTGAAGTGATATTTGTATCCAGGCTGTGGGGTTTCTAATCTGAGGTCAGTTAACTTAAAGATATACATCCCGAAATCATGGTTTTTGTAGGTACCATAAAAGAGGCTGATGGTAATTGATTATCTTGAGAGTGGCCACCAGCAGAACATTCGGCATCACATATAAATAATGGTTGTGAAAGTGCTGAGAACCACCCCATCTATCATTAGCACTCGCGTTTCGATCCCTAGTCCATTCAGCTCTGCTAACCTCTTGTAGACACAGAGCTCCTGATGAATTATACATGAAGCAGATTGCATCCTCTAGAGGCGACATTAGCGTATTTCAGCGCGCTTGAAACTTGCAGCTCTTAATTTTTTAGCCCAATAGAACAATAAACCTGAAAAGTTATTTCCAGATATTATATGATTGCCGAGTATTCCTGACCTAAAGCTCCAACCTCACTTCTATGGTTAATCTTTTTTGTCCCATAGACAGTGTACTACTTTACATTCACTTGATAAATAGGTACAATGCAAGTGACTGGACTGATGGTGGTCAAGCAAGGCAAAAAAGCAACAGTCCTGAAAGGGTGCATCAGTCATAACATCCAACTGTGCGATCACAGTCCTTCTTGTCCCACCACCATTACTGCTAGACTCACCATAGTAGTACCTGTGTGCAGAGAGCTCTCCGTCAGGGCCTGACCATCGCAGGTACCCTAGAAAAATAGTGCTCCAATTATGATTCTCACTAGACCTACTAAAAAATGGGACATTAGTTATTCATTTGAAAGAAGGTGTCATTTTAGAATCAAAATGCCCATTATATTTTAATTAATTCAATATATACTGATCGAAATCAAGTCTCTTCCTGCAGAATCTATGGAGGGCAATCATACACTTTCAGTGGTGGCTGTAATGTCCACTGAGAGGTACAGGTTTTTAGAGATACGACTGGCCAGGTCATGTGAAGGGTCTCTGAACAGTGTCCCTCACTGCAGTAAAGTCTTAGTAGCTTTTAGTAGCAGATTACCTTACTGACTCCAATGTTCGGCCATGCATATTCTAAGTTCTCCCGTTCTCTCCTTTGTCTTTCCCCCTCTGTAGATCATGCAGAGATCGTTGAGCCTCTGTAGCTTTTTGGGCCATAGTAGAGGGAGCAGAAGTCACAGCTTCCTCTCTCTTCCAAATTCTCCATATCTCTGACTAGAGCTACAGATGGAGCAAGTCCCCACCTAACCTCCTACAAAGGATAAGCCAGAATTGTTAACCCTGACTGCACCATCCATACATGTTTATACTGGGTGCAGTACATAGCATGACATAACATTACATTCTATAACATAAAGAAATTAACAATTTTCAGGTACTGTAGACTGAATGTCACAAATCACAGTACAGAACCATTCAAACATGTAGAATTGTCATTCAGTTTGGGTAAATATCCAACATGAATGAGATCTGTTTATTTCTGTGGTTTCAATTGGCATCATCACATGATCAGAAACATCAAGTTTCTATCTCGGTGTTCTTCCTAAACAGAGTCCCCTGGTTCCCCAGAAGACAGCAGTAGCAAGACCTCCGTCAGGGGTCGGCAACTGTTGTAAAACTACAACTTCCAGCATTTTCCAATAACTTTTATGGGTGTTCCAGGATCATCTGAGCATGCTGGAGGTTGCTGACCCCTGCAGTAGGGAATGGGGACAGACAAAGCAGTCTGTTCATTAGCACTATATTAGTCCAACACCATTTTACTGGACACAAAAAGCACAGCATGTTGCGCTATTTTCTCCTGTATTTTTTGGCGGAATCTGTAATGGAGTCCTGATGGAGCCTCCAATGCAGATGTGAACAAAGATTAACATTGAGCATGCCTGCTCTCTGATTGTCCCATGTGGGGGGCATTTTTTTTTCCTAGGAAAGGAGTGAGAAGATGAGCACTTACCCATCTAGTCCCGCTACGCGCCGAATCAGGCCATTTATCGATTCCGCGACCCAGACGTTCACCGGTGTCTGACTCACAGCAAATCACACCAAATACTTGTTCTCCTCACACAATCATCAGTAAAGTTTACATTTATACTGACCCTATATTGTCCATATGTGATCTTTAGCGTTAAACGTGCAGCGATACCCATACTACAGTAATAGTAATGAGGATTATAAATAGAGAGAAATATCTGCCATTTTTCTCACAGTCAGAAAATACATTTTCACTCACTGACTCTAGCCATAAACGATCATTTTCAGTTCGTTTTACAGAACAAGCAGTATGACAAACCAAGGCCAACTGGGCTCCTGCGTAGGGCTTCACGTTTCAGAACTGGTGGAAGAGATTGATTTTTCCTGGCTTTGTGATTATTTGCTTCTCCATAAGCGCTCATTCCTTAACACCTGTTCACACATGAGGCCTTTTTTGTGATTTTGTTTGTGAGAAAAAAAAAGCCACAAACTCAAAATACGATTAAACCATTGGTTTTAAGCCCCTCTCCTCCCCCGAACATACAGCTTTTTATACAGATGTAAAACTTTGCTGGTCTTTTTTTGTTGGGAAAGCTGGTAAGCCTAATCAGGACTAAGCAACCTCTTATTCACCTCCCAGTAGCCTATAGTCTCCTCGTCTTATATGCATTATGAAGAATACCCAATGGGACGGATTTATGAAAACTGAATAGAAAACTTTCTTTGTTGTCAATAGCAACCAATCACAGCACAGTTTTCATTTTTCAAGAGCAGAATACAAAATGAAAGCACGGCCGTGGCTGAGCCGCATGCAGGAGGCTGCACGGAGCTATACACCACTGATAGAGCATGCGTAACCTTTTTTTTCCCATTGTATTCTTATGGAAAAATCACAGACAAAGTAGGAGATCAAATGGTGTAAAGTGGAACTGGCTTAGTTGCCCATAACAACCAATCAGATTCCACCTTTCATTTTCCAAAGGAGCTGTGAAAAATGAAAGGAGGCATGTGATTGGTTGCTATGGGCAACTAAGCCAATTCTACTTTACACCAGTTTGATCAATCTCCCCCTTTGGATGCTTTATGCCTCTAAATAAGAGGTCCTCAACCTTTTGTATGTTGTAAGCTACGTCCAACTTTTAGTGATGGTCAAGAGCAACAGCCAATTAAAAAATAGAGAATTGAATGTGGAGAAATAACATGAAATTACAAACTTGTGAAATGTAACACTAGTATACCATCCAAATTGGCACTGTTTGGCGGTAAATCTAGGATAGGTCTGCAGCAATGTCAACTGCCAATATATGTAGTGGTAACACAGGACTACATGGCGAGCCACACAGCAAAGGGTCTCGAGGCACATGTGGCTCCTGAGCCAATGGTTGGCGACCACTGCTCTAAATGAAATCAGAGGCATCTGGGGGCAGAGTGAGGCGCCATACACTTCCATGGGTGATGGCTCCATACAACTTACAGGTTGAACACAGCCATAATATATTATGTGTGCGTTAATGCTATATATTACTGGTATATGCTACAAAAATCAGCCGTTATTAAGTTCTCCGGATGAGCTATCCTCAGGATAAGTCATCAATATCGGATCAGTGGGGGTCTGACACCCGGCACCCCCCCAATCAGCTGTATGAGGAGACGATGCCCGCAGTGTGCACGTGCCGTCTCCCTTCTCTCTCCCTGTCCGCTGCTGCTGTCCCTTAGACACAAAGCGGAGAGCGCACTTTATCCTCATACAGCTGATCGGCGGGGGTGCCGTGTGTCCTGAGGATAGGTCATCAATATGAAAAAGCCCGGAGAACCTCTTTAAACTCATCAGGAACACTTACCAAGTGAATATTCCACCAATATGTGTTCCTGTCATAATTTATTCTGTATAAATGTATAATAATGGGAAGGGGACGGCCTGCATATTATACTGGGCTTTAAATTCTTAGGATGATATCAGATAGTAACGGATGGATGAAAGCGGATGGATTCTTAGTAAGCATTGTATGAATGTGCAGCATGGGATGAATGACTGATAATTCTTAGGAAATGAAGACACGCTGTGAAGGCCAGAACCAGCAGAAATGTCATCAGAAGAGGAAAGCTGACCAAGGAAGCTTAAAAGCCAAAGAAAAGGATAGATCCGATGGAACCCCGCTGATAACAACTTGTCCTGTTATAGCTAAAACGCGTGGTAATCACAGCACTGATGTTGTGATCCCCATCCACTTCTGTGGGGAGACATTGCATCTCGTTCTCTAATCAATTTTCACCAGTGGTCACAATTAGAGATGAGGGATTTGAAGCTGACGAAGTGGAATTAGTTTAGAATTTCAGGAAAAATTTGATTCGCAACGAATGCGAATTTCCTCGCGCTTTGTGGTAACGAATCGTAATTTTCCTAAAATGGCGGCTGCACGTGTGAGGACTGAGGACATGGGGCAAGGAACTCTGGGAAGGAAGGATCACCCAGATTGACATGCCTGGATGCAGCCAATCAGCAGCCAGCCCGCCCTGGGATGTCACAGCCCTATAAATACGACGGCCATCTTACAGTCAGACATTTTCCAGCGTTCAGAGTGCAGGGACAGACATGTGAAGGCGCTAGGGACAGCAAGTGGAAAAACGATTGTAAAAAAAAAAGAGACAGAAATAACGACTTCTAAGTGCAGGGAAAGGATAGGGAGGAATCATTTCACAGCGTCTTAGAGCAGGGAGAGATGTCAGAAGGCGCTAGGGACATTAATAGGAAAGTGATTTACAAATGCAGGGAAAGATTATTTGGGGATACAAATAGTCATTAGACAGCTCTGTCATTCCAGCTTTTTGTTATTTGGCTGCAAGTGTTATGTTGAAAAGCCTTTAGAGGCTTATATCTTAGTATAGTATATACCACACGAAAAATATATACCCATTTCACTTCTGCAGTTATTTTTGTTGAAAGCGTATAGGGGCGTATTTTAGTAAAAAAGAAAGATATGTACGCACTGCACTGTTGCAGTTATTTCCAGTGAAAGCGTATAGGGGCATATTTCAGTACTACAAGAAAAATATATACACACTTCACTCTTTAATTTTTTTTCTGGTCAAAGCGTATAGGGGTCTATTTCAGTCCAACAAGAAATACATATTCTCAGGTCACTTCTGCAGTTATTTCTGGTGAAAGCGTATAGGGGTGTATTTCAGTAAAAAAAGAAAAATATATACGCATTTCACTGATGCAGTTATTTCTGGTTAAAGCATATAGGGGCTTATTTCAGTACTACAATAAATATATATTCTCTGGTCACTTCTGCAGTTATTTCTGATAAAAGCGTATACGGGCATATTTCAGTAAACTGAAGCGTAAAGGGGCGTATTTCAGTAAAAAATGAAGAATATATACACACTTCACTGTTGCAGTTATTTCTGTTAAATACGTATAGAGGCCTATTTCAGTCCAACAAGAAATATATATTCTCTGGTCACTTCTGCAGTTATTTCTGGTGAAAGCATATAGGGTCGTATTTCAGTAAAAAAAGAAAAATATATATGCATTGCAGTGTTGCAGTTATTTCTGTTGAAAGCATATAGGGGCGTATTTCAGTACTACAAGAAAAATATATACGCACTTCACTCAAATTTTTTTCTGGTCAAAACGTCTAGTGGCCTATTTCAGTCCAACAAGAAATATATATTCTCAGTTTACTGCTGCAGTTATTTCTGGTGAAAGTGTTTGGGGCGTATTTCATTTCTTCAAGAAATATATATACACAATTCACTCTTTAATTTTTTTTCTGATCAAAGCATATAGGGTCGTATTGTATAACAACAAGAAAAATATATTCTCAGTGTACTTCCGCACTTATTTGTGGTGAAAGCGTTTAGTGGCCTATTTCAGTACAAAACGAAAAATACATTTGTCGATTTTAGCGGTGTTTTAATTTGTTTAGTTCAGCTGCAAGTATGTCAGGCAGAGAAGTGCCAGGCCATGCACAGAGGAGTGGCAGAGGCCTGAATGTTTCTGCCGCAAGCAGAGGTCGCAGCAGAGTAAGGGGTCGTGGCGGCAGTAGTTGCAGCGAGAGGCCTGAGCTCCCGGTGTCATCTAGCGGTCATGTCTTGACCAGCAACCCAGCGGTTCTTGATTGGTTAACCCTGTTATCCACGTCATCCCAAGTGACATCAGACACCCCCAGCCAACAGTCGGTGGGTTTATCAGACACAACCCTTAGTTGGCATGGCCCGGGAGCAGGCCCTGTGCCCTCACCAGTCCTCAACCTGCCTCTTGTCTTTTCTGTTCCCTTACCACGAGAAGGCGGGCAAGTAGTGATGAGGAGAGTGGCACAAGTGGTCAGGCTCCAGACCCAGAGGCCATTGAGGAGGACATCAGTGATGTGCATGAAGGCAAAACCAGCCAGAGCTAGCTGCTAAGGTCAGCGTTGCTACGGGGAGGAGCGGGGCTCCACGTGGACAAAAGTGAAAGTAAACCCCGGCAACTGCTTGGATATGCTGAATCTTCTTCTTTTTATTTCTTTTGTATATACGAAGAGGTAGCAATAACAACGTGTTTCGGCACACTGCCCTTTTCAACAAAAAAAGGCAGTGTGCCGAAACGCGTTATTATTGCTACCTCTTTGTATATACAAAAGAAATAAAAAGAAGAAGATTCAGCATATCCAAGCAGTTGCCAGGGTTTACTTTCACATCAGTGATGTGCAGACACTACTCAATGATGATGAAGCCGATCGCACTTGGGAACTGGGTGAAGAAGGGGCTTCGTCTTCATCAGGAGGAGAGGGTGGCATCTTGCCCATCAGGCAGCGGCTGAGCCAGCAAGTCGCTAGTGTGGCCGGGAGTCAGCAGGGTGGCAGCAGTGGGAGGTCGGGAGCCAAACGGGCATGGGGTAGACTACCCGCTTTGCAGCAGCCTACCTGCCTGGAAAGGAGTGGTGCGCGGTTTCATGGAAGCAGCGGCGGTAGCAGTCAGCCAGTGAGTAGTGTTTGGGGGGAAGTCAGGTACTCGGCAGTGTGGCAGTCTTTTGTGAAGCCGCCAGAGGAGGTCAACATGGCCATATGTAGAATATGTGGGCAGTAAGTGAAGTGGGGCCAGGGTGCCAATTTTGGCACCACGGCCCTGCGTCAACATATGCAGCGTCACCATAAAGTGGCCTGGGAGAACCGTGGCTCCGATGTGGTGGTCCAGCCTGCCGCAGCTACCGCTACATCACCCAGTGGCACGCACCCAGTTTCAGCCAGTCAAGGCTCCGCCACCTCAGCCAAAGAGAGCTGTCTGTCAATCTCATCTTCTGCTGGTCCAGATGCTCCTACTCCTCGTCAGACATTCTGTCAGCAATCAGTCACTGAAGCGATTGCCATGAGACAACAGTATGCATGCACGCATCCAACAGCGCAGAAGCTGAACGTGCTCCTGTCCAAGTTGCTGCTACTTCAGTGCTACTTTCCAAGTGGTGGACTCTGCACCTTTCAGAGAACTGATGTCTTGTGCCGAGCTGAGGTGGAGAGTCCCAAGCCGTCATTTCTTTGCGAAAAAGGCAGTACCAGCCCTGCACACACATGTAGAACAGAAGGTGAGCCTTGGCGAGTCATACAGGAGAGGAACTGCTCCGTGTGATGCCTCGTGAAATTGAATCCTGGCTTTCTCCGCGACAACTGAAAATCGGAACCATGCTGACCGACAACGGGAAGAACATGGTGTCGGCGCTGCGTCAAGGAAGGCTGATCCATGCTCCCTGCATGGCACACGTGTTCAATCTGGTTGTCAAGCGGTTCCTGAAGTCTTCCACCCACCTGCAAGACGTCCTAAAAATGGCCAGAAAACTTTGCATGCACTTTAGCCACTTGTACACCGCAAAGCACACCCTTCTTGAATTGCAGCGGCAGAACGGCATCCCCAACATAGGCCTATATGCAACGTTTCCACCCGTTGGAATTGCACCTTTCATATGTTTGATCAACTATACGAACAGAGAAAGGCCATCAACGATTTCTTGATGATGCAAGCGGATAGGAGTACTCCCCTGTGTAACTTCGATGTCAGCCAGTGGCAGATCATGCATGACACCTGCCGTTTGCTCAGGTCCTTTGAGGATGCCACGGGTTTTGTCAGTAGCAAGGACTACGGTATGAACAACGTCATTCCACTGCTTCATGTCCTGGAACAGATGGTGGTAACAATGGCTGGTCAGGGGACAGGAGACGTGGCGCCTCGATCTCACGGCCACATGAGCCCTGTGGGGGCTGAACTGGAGGATTGGGAGGAGGACATTGGAGCACAGGCAATGTGTAGCCAAATGGGTGGTTTTTCTACTCAGCTGACAGGACAAGAGGAGCAGAAGCAGCCAGAGGAGCTACAGGGCGATGAGGAAGACGAGACAGAGGACCTGGACACACTGTGGCAGTATGCAGTAGAGATGGAGTCAGGGAATCCCTCCGAGTTACTTGCACAAATGGCCCAATGCATTCTCACTTGCTTGCGTAGTGACAGCTTGAATTGCAGCGGCAGAACGGCATCCCCAACATAGGCCTATATGCAACGTTTCCACCCGTTGGAATTGCACCTTTCATATGTTTGACCAACTATACGAACAGAGAAAGGCCATCAACGATTTCTTGATGATGCAAGCGGATAGGAGTACTCCCCTGTGTAACTTCGATGTCAGCCAGTGGCAGATCATGCATGACACCTGCCGTTTGCTCAGGCCCTTTGAGGATGCCACGGTTTTTGTCAGTAGCAAGGACTACGGTATGAACAACGTCATTCCACTGCTTCATGTCCTGGAACAGATGGTGGTAACAATGGCTGGTCAGGGGACAGGAGACGTGGTGCCTCGATCTCACGGCCACATGAGCCCTGTGGGGGCTGAACTGGAGGATTGGGAGGAGAACATTGGAGCACAGGCAATGTGTAGCCAAATGGGTGGTTTTTCTACTCAGCTGACAGGACAAGAGGAGCAGAAGCAGCCAGAGGAGCTACAGGGCGATGAGGAAGACGAGACAGAGGACCTGGACACACTGTGGCAGTATGCAGTAGAGATGGAGTCAGGGAATCCCTCCGAGTTACTTGCACAAATGGCCCAATGCATTCTCACTTGCTTGCGTAGTGACAGCTGAATTGTCACCATTCGGCAGAGGCATGACCTCTGGCTCTCCATCTTGTTGGAGCCTCGCTACCGGTCCAGAATGGGGGCCTTTTTTTTACACCCACCGAGAGAGAGGACAAACTGAACTGAAACATCCTATATAGTCAGTTGGCCGTTGCCTATCTGCTCCATCGTCCATCCTCTCGCAGGTCTGACAGGGGGGGCCCTCTGCGCTCACGTTCCACTGCCATGGCTGCTGGGGAGGGGTGGGGTGGCAGTAGCAGTACCAGCTCCATCAGCAGCAGCCTGAGTCTACAGTCACGCATAGTGAAGAAACTACTCACCAGCAGCAGTAAAAGCAGGTAGACCTGGAGAAGGACCTGAACCAGCAGGTGGTGGCATACTTAGACAGCCCCCTGCCACCCCACATTAAAGATCTGCTAGACTACTGGTTAGCCAAACTGGATTTGTGGCCGCAACTAGCAGAGTTTGCCATGGAAAAGTTCTCCTGCCCGTAGTGTGGCATCAGAGCGGGTGTTTAGTGCGGCGGGGGCCATAGTTACCCCAAGGAGAGAGCGCCTGTCCACCCAAAATGTGGAGAGACTGACCTTTGTCAAGATGAATCAGGCATTGATCAGCTAGGATTTCAAACCACCAATTTGTGATGCATCAGACTAGATCATCCATGGTGCCACACCAACACTGATACAAGAGACCGGTTTCTTCTGACTACCTGCCTCAGCTACTACTTTGATGCTGCAACCCGCCTGATGCCACTCATTTGATGCCAAGTGCTTCTTATTTCACCCACCTTCATCAGCGGGTACTGGTATTGCCACCCACCCGCCCCACTCTGTTACCGGGTCACTTTGTGGTCTACTGATGCAGCTGCTGCTGCCAACTTCACACTATGTCACCTTGCCACTTTGTGGTCTCCTCATGCTGCTGCCATCTCCACACTATGTCACCTTGCCACTCTGTGGTATCCTGCTGCTTCTGCTGCCATCTCCACACTATGTCACCTTGCCACTCTGTGGTATCCTCCTGATGCTGCTGCTGCTGCCATCTTCACACTATGTCACCTTGCCACTCTGTGATATCCTCCTGATGCTGCTGCTACTACCATCTCCACACTATGTCACCTTGCACTCTGTGGTCTCCTTATGCTACTGCCACCTCCAGACTCTGCCATTGTGCCGCTCTGTGGTCTCCTCATGCTGCCACCTGCAGACTCATTCATTGTGCCACTCAGTGACCTCCTTGTACTGCTTCCACCTCCAGACCCTGTCATTGGGCCACTCTGTGGACTTCTCATGCTGTTCCCAACCTCCCCATTTCATGACTGGGACACTATTTTGCCTTTCGGCCTGGCTAACATTATCATTTATTTGACAAGGAAAAATGAGACGCACAACCGATCCTGTCTGTGTAGCAGCTGTAAGGCCTGTATGATCCCATCAGAATTGGCTTATGATTTGGTAGCCAAAAGCAGCAGTGGGTACAAAACACACAAGACATGCAAATATTCCATTCACATGTCATCTGTGTTTTAGATCCACTCCTGTTTTTTTGGCATTAGCAATACTGATGGATCATTGAGCAAATGCTGACAGAGTGAAGGTGTATGCTCCACAGACAGGACACGTTTTTTATGGGTTATTGTTATGACAGTTTAGAGGAAGGGCAAAATAATCGGTGACGTCCACACAAACTTACTGCTGACACCCTCTCCACTCTGTCAGGGGGGCTCCACCTGTATAAGCGTTTAATAGAATAGGTTCTGTAGACATCTATGTGGAATCAGCTGACGAGTGTGTAAAAGGAGTGCGCTTCTTCTTGACGCTAACATTTATCTGTAAGGCTGAGTTATTTGTTCAGTTTTGGCCCCATGACCGCCCAAATAAGTGAAGTGTGCAGTGATTCTACAAGCGACGCCTGTCATCTGCATGTCATAGGACTCACAGTATTTTTTCACTACCAAAGCATACTGCATATGTGTGTTACTGCAAGGTACAGTGTTCTACACCACTATAAAGGCCAGCCAGGAAATAGCCTTTTTTTAACCTAATTCGCTGCGAATATATTCGGATCGAATCAGATTTTTCCCCAAAAATTCGGCGAACCGGCCAATCAAATTTTTTATAAAATTCGCTCATCTCCAGTCACAATGATCTAGGGCCGGATTCCTTGAAACACAGGCCATGTAACAACGCATTTCTCAGACCCACAGCGACTTTCAGCGTTCCTGATTGCCTGTATAGAAATGAACCCAACATCTGATAGAGATATATATCTATTTAGCTGGCCACCAAGGGGTTGACCAGTAGCAAGTGTCATTCCCCCCCCCCCCCTCAGTTGGTCGTCCTAGCATCCAGGACACCTATTAAGCGCTACCAGAAGCAGAGTCTAGGAGGAAGCCAGTCAGCAATACACCGACAGGCGTAATAATCTGCAATACAGAAGCAGTGCAATATTTTATATTGGTGATCAAGCACTTGCATGGTCAAGTCCTCCCATGAGAAGAAAAAAAATGGGGAAAAAAAGTAAAAAAATTGAAAGAAAAAAAAAAACTTTTTGTCTGACAAAAATATGTTATTATGTGCAAAAATTACTATGTCTGTAATGAGCTGGACTATCCAGTCAGAACAGTGCATCTACATGTGCAATAACCCAGACCTGGGGATATCTGCAAATGTTTATTATGTATTGTTATCTATTTTCATGCTTTGGCCATTTATTCCAGCTAGGGCAGGTATGGTTGGCAGGGACTAACAACCCTTTTCCTCCCCTTCTGGTAGGAGTGGGCTGGTCCTGCTTCCTGCCAGGAGGGGGAGTTCCAGTCCAGAGAGAGAAGGGAGAGGAAGCACATGTCAGAGCTACTCCAAGGAACCAGATCTAATTCTCCTGTGAGACCAACACTCTAGAGAGTCCATCAGCATCAAGAACTGTGCCGCCAGGAAGCTTCATTGTGTCTAGATAGCAGAGTGATCAGCGAAATTCCAGACGCTGCTGCAAGGTGAGGGACTACAACTCAGACACCCATCACCTAAAGGACCACTAGGCCAGACTAACATTAAGCCTGAATCTTATAGTGGACACCTTCATGTATATCCACAAGTGCCTACAAGTGCTTTTAAATTACCATCCAACCAGCCACCATACCTCCTCATCTGGTGCCAGAATTTGCACTTTGTAATTAATACTGCTGGATGTACTACAAGTTTTATTTTTCACTAAGTAAAGAGAGACTGTTATACATTTACTTTTGGTCCGATTCTTCAAATCGCCTTTCCACTGCACCAATCCCCAGGGAGCAGCAGCGTGAAGGAGTACACCGTGACACAACATCTCATCAAGGCTACTACTTCGCCCATCCTCTGCAACAGCTCCTCCGGGGCTCGCCACATATGAGGCTGTGCCTGGCACAGATTCTCCCTCGGTAAAGTCACAGTAATGTTAGCAGGCATGACACCAGCCTGTCCTACTAGAGATGAAGCTGAAGAAAGCAATGAGCTCCAGGCACTCAGGTCCCAGAAAGGATGTGCAGTGGCATAAAGCACTATTAGTGGGGAGGCTGGGGGGACATTTCGATTATTGCTATGGGGCCTTTCCGCTCTGTGTATAGAGCTGGCATGGCAGGTAAAATATCTTTCAATCAGAAATCCTCCACATAATCCTTTATTACTACTACTAGGTATGGGATAAATGTGAAGCTAAGTACATATAGAAAATATATAAAGTGCTAGAACATGGCAGAAGTGATCTATGAGCGCTGCTATTGGTATTTTATGTCAGATAATGTTAAAGTGACAAATAGACTTTAATCCCAGAGAGGATAGTCGGTCGTGGTGTAGCCTTGTAACGGTATGACGTCTTCTAGACGAGATGAGAAGCAGCAATTGGGTGACAGTGAAATTCCACTTATGTCTGAAGAGCTGGCACTCCATCTTCTCCGACATATTTCTGCAGTTTACTTACAGAGCTGTACAGAAGCTCCGTTATCAGTTACTCTGAAGTACCCTGTCTTCTCCAGGGATATTACTACTTATAATCCAATTTATAGTCCAGCGCACAAAATGCCAAAAAATATCTGTATCTACAGTAACGAATACATAGGTAACGAATACGGGGCGCTCGATCCGGATAACATACAGACTTAAAGGGGTTATCCCATGATTAATTCTGATAGATATATATCAAGCTGAAGCAGAGTGTCCTTTCTGTCGCAGCTCAGGGAGCATGTACTTTCTGCTGCAGCTCTCTCTTACAGTAACTGCTCATGAGGCAGTTGAAGGATGAAACCGAGCATGTGCGGCTATCTCAATAAGCCGGACAAAGTAATAAGAAAAAAAGTAACAGCAGGTGGCGCTATACAGATACAGTTTATTGAATAACTCAGTGGCTATATTACATTTTTAATTACATGCAGTTACAAAGGTATTCAAATCCAGGTGCTGGTTTGAAAATGAAATTATTATATATTTATTCTTTTACGACATGTATATGTGCTGTCTACTTTATATTACTACCAATGATCCAGCATCCAATAGTCATTATGAAAAAGAGACATACTCTATCACTAATTTACAAGCAGTGGCCCATGTGCTTAACTAAAATCTAGGGTTTGTGGGGGAAGGTGTGGAGGGTGGTGTGTAAAGGATAAAGATTAAGGGTACATTGAACGATCATGCTGTGGTTGGGATGCTACCTCTTGCGGCCAAAGCCACAGCAGCATCATATCAACATTTTGCAACTGCATTGTTTATTCAGTCTTCATTGTTAATGGCTGTGGCGAAACCAACCGCGCCACTGGGTTTTGGAGGGGACAGATTGCCAGCCTCTTGCCCCAGGATTATGGGCCCTCTCATCAGCCCATGCTAAACTTAAACCCCATGGCGATTTGACTGTGTTTGTGGCATCTGAGCGCTGTTTGGATATATTGAGCGCTCAGATCCAAGCCATCTGGGGATATGTTAAATGTCTGTGTGTACTGTAAAGGGTGGGACATTGTATATTGAATAATGATGTCTGTCCTATTGTCCCCACGTGTGTATTGGCGATTTCCCTTTGTCCTGAGAGATAATTGAATGAGTCCTCGATTGTCTCCAGGACAGAAGACATTGTGTACTCTCCTGCCTGTGATGATTACATTAACCTTTGTAGGGTAATTGTATCACAGGCAGAGGGGAGGGATATGCTGGGGGTGTCTGTATTGTCCCATTGTGATTGGCTGCTGTATCCCGTGTCGCAGTCTTCCTTCTGGTCCCCTAGGGGAGTGTCCACCAGGTGGGAGACCTGCATAAATACCGGGCAGGTAGCCCTCAATAAAGTTAGAATTCCTGTTTAACCATTAATACGGAGCCTCGTCTCGTACTTGGGGGGAATTGCTTCTTCAGAACGTTCTCTTCCCTGTTCCAGGAAAGGAGGACTTCGTATGGTTCCAGTTCGGTGGATTCCAGCGGTTGTGGGTTGCTGTGCTCTTCTCCAGGGGAATCGCCCGAACGGTATTAACCCTCACTATACCGGGTTATACCGTAACAATGGCCTTGCAATAATGCGCAATACCGGGCGCCCATTGACAATGAAGACCGAATTGACAATGTGGTGTAATCAGTTACTATGATGCCGCTTGGCCACAAGGCGACTGCATCCCAACCAGAGCACAGTCGAGGTCGTGGTGCCCAGCGCCGCCTTCCTCTGTTCAGCGCCGCCTTCCTCTGCCCAGCGCCACCTCTGCAATAATTTATGCCTCCTCGTCCCTCTGCCAATTCGCTCAACCATGCCGTTGCCAGGAGTCTGTACGGGCGCAGCCGACTGAGCTGCTTACTTTGACCCCTCTAGTCTGGTACAGGGTATCAAGAGCCATGTCTCACAGTGAGGATAACACCCACTTGGACCGCAATGATCCACCAGCAGCTGCAGCCACCTGCATCATGCCACTTACTAAGCCATACTACTTAGCCAGTGTTACCAGCCGATCATTACCAGAATCCTCTACCAGAGGTCAGTAGAGCTCCACCACAGCAGCCAGTCTTGCATACAAGAGGCAGGAGCACCCTCTCATGTCCTTCAGCAGCAGCGAGGAGGACTTCAGTAACCTCCTCTAAGGAGCTTCTTTCCTAAAGATCAAGGTAGAATGATCATGGACTAACCGGAGCCACACTTTGGACTTGTGGAGACGTGTTGGCCCATTTTATGTTTTGCTGCCCCCTGTTTGTTTCTCATCCAGATGGACATGTTTGTCAGGACTCCCCCATCTGCAGAAAATACCTCCCAGTTGCACACGTCTGCGCCAATTCCTTCCCCCCCCCCCTTCTCAGGTTAAGTGGGAGCCCCCTTTTGCTAAAAGGATTGTCATTATTATTGCCACATTATATTATTCCCATGTGGATTACAAATGAAATTGCTACCTCATGTGGATTACAAAGGACGTTTGCACTGCAGGTTCCAGTTTGGTGCACTTGATCCTCCAGCACTGAAGAAAAAGACTCCAATGTAAATTTAATTTCACAATGCTATTGCCTTATAAATTAGCACTAACGTTTTTACAGGTTCGGTGACGTTTAAGTATTTTGCCTATTTTCTGTACTCTTTTACAGGTACCGCAATGTGACCAAGTATGCACTTTTAAATGGACTTTGGTAAAATAATGCTGTTAGCCAGATAGTTAGGACCTTACTTCCTTGCTCATATGGACTGCCTCTTAGGACGTTAATACTCATTATTCTTATTTTACCATGTGTTAGCTTACAAAGCATAGGCATTGTACTGTATTATTGCTACACAAGGGGGACCAAGTGGTAAGTCACAAGCAGATCTAACACCGTCAAGGGTAACCTCGCTGCTAATATGTGTTTAGAGGAAGTAGCCCTCGTGGAGTTCTTGGAGAGAACCGGCTCCTCCTCCTACTTTAGTGTGTCCTAAGGCTTAATGCACCACCTTGCGGAAAAAATATTTAGCTAGCTGTTTAGTCATCAAGGTGACCGTGCGAAAAGCTATATATAGACCTTGGTGCTCGGAAGGGAATACAGGATGAAGCCACCCTTCTATTTGGGGGTGTCTCATAGCATAGTGGAGGGATTACAGTACATGACACCTCCACACTCCATATAGGACTATGGCCATGTTGTGGAGTATCTGAGCGCTTTGTGCAGTCTTGTTGGTTCACTGGTTATTACCACGAGGGCAAACTGTGAATAGACACCCTACTCATACGGGCAGGAACCTAGTGGTAGATGTTGCTATATCAGTTTATGTATGTCAGTAATAGAAAATAATCTCATGCAGCACTTTAACTTTTCCTTGGTACCCTTAGAGCACATCCTAAGCACAAGCCGAGGGCGGCTTGATTTTAAGTAGGGCGGAATGTAACGCCCCAGAGTGGCATTACCACTTCTGCATCATGCTACTATGTCTAATGGGCTAACAAAACGTCATATTATGTATTTTGTTCAGGTCCTATACACTGTGCATTTCTAATGTTTGTAACTTATGTTTGTTATGTTCACATGTAATGTGCCTGGTTCACCAGCAGGTGGCAGCAAACACGGCAGAGCTACAGTTAGGTAGAATGGAGCTTTCCATTCCATTCTAACCCCCCTCTGTGAAGGAGGGGGCGAGTCCCACTTCCTGCAGGAAGGGTGGGGACCAGTTCTAGTCGTTCTAGCTTACCCCCTGCTAGGGGAAGGTATGCAGGGCACGTCTCTGCTGGACATGCCCAAGCCAGCCAGAGCACCCTCAGCTCTGCTAGCCATGGAGGCCAAAGTTTAAAGCCTCAGGAGCTAGGAGGAATGTTCCCTGGCCTAATCTAAAGAAAGACCAGACTACAAAGAAAGTAGTGCAGCATACAGAAGAAACAGAATCATACAGCCAGCCTGTCAGTACAGCAGAGCCAGAAAGAAACAGATATAGCAGAGTGGAGTTTGCCTGCGAGTTTTAATGCTAAAGCCTGCTGGAACCAAGATAAAGTTTCAAGACTGTTTCTGATGAACGTTTATTCAAGTAAAGCTATTCAAGTAAAGCTGCTATTCACCGTGACACACATAAAGAGACATTTTAGGCCGCAATATACCAATCGGCATTCCTACATCTGGTACGCATTCCATAGAGGGCCCTAGGTGGAGGCGCCCGTTGCAGGCGGAAATCAAAGGTCCTGTATTTCAACATATAGTCCCAGTTGGAAAAAAAACTCCACTAAAGTCTTTTCACAAATGGAGCTCCGAATTGTCCTTTCCGCTAATGCACACTGCGGTCAACTTCTGGTGACGTCATAACCACGTGGGATGCCAAGCCCGGCAGTTGGTGAATCAATCTGCGCAACACGCTGGGCATTTTGAACTGGGCAGGCGGGCCCTCACACCACCACAAGCGGGACAGAGACATCACCTACTCAGCGGATAAGGTACCAGCAGGGGGATATTGTCACTACTCTGTGGGACGCCACAATAAGGATAATATCCCTACTGCATACAATATACCAAGCCTATAGTGTTTTTTACCATTAAAGACACCGCTTAAAATCCCTGACTGCATATACACAGTGCAGGTGGAAAAATTATGTGAACCCCTAGACTAATGACATCTCCAAGAGCTAATTGGAGTGAGGTGTCAGCCAACTGGAGTCCAATCAATGAGATTAGTTTGGAGGTGTTGGTTGCAGCTGCCCTGCCCTATGAAAAAAACACACAGCAGTTCTGGGTTTGCTTTTCCCAAGAAGCATTTCCTGATGTGCATGATGTCTCGCAAAAAGGAGCTCTCAAAAGACCTACGATTAAGAATTGTTGACATGCATAAAGCTGGAAAGGGTTATAAAAGTATCTCCAAAAGCCTTGCTGTTCATCAGTCCACGGTAAGACTAATTGTCTATAAATGGATAAAGTTCAGCACTGCTGCTACTCTCCCTAGGAGTGGCCGTCCTGTAAAGATGACTGCAAGAGCACAGAGCAGACTGCTTAATGAGGTGAAGAAGAAAGCTAGAGTGTCAGCTAAAGACTTACAAAAGTCTCTGGCATATGCTAACATCCCTGTTAGCGAATCTACGATACGTAAAACACTAAAGAAGAATGGATTTCATGGGAGGATACCACAAAGGAAGCCACTGTTGTCCAAAAAAAAACATTGCTGCATATTTACAGTTTGCACAGGAGCACCTGGATGTTCCACAGCAGTACTGGCAAAATATTCTGTGGACAGATGAAACCAAAGTTGAGTTGTTTGGAAGAAACACAACACTATGTGTGGAGAAAAAGAGGCACACACACCAACATCAAAACCTCATCCCAACTGTAAAGTATGGTGTTGGGAGCATCATGGTTTGGGGCTGCTTTGCTGCGTCAGGGCCTGGACGGATTGCTATCATTGAAGGAAAAATGAATTCCTCAGGCTGGGTTCACACGAGCGTGTCCGGATTAGGTGCGGATGCGTTGCAGATGCGTTCAGTGAAAACTGTGCGATTTCACAGGCAAAGTCATTCAGTTTTGCCTGCGATTGCATTCAGTTGTTCAGTTTTTTCTGCGCGGGTGCAATGCGTTTTGATGCGTTTTTCACGCGCGTGATAAAAAACTGAAGGTTTACAAACAACATCTCCTAGCAACCATCAGTGAAAAACGCATCGCACCCGCACTTACTTGCGGATGCAATGCATTTTTAACGCAGCCCCATTCCCTTCATGGGGCTAGGGCTGCGTGAAAAACGCAGAATATAGAACATGCTGCGATTTTCACGCAACGCACAAGTGATGCGTGAAAAAAAATGCTCATGTACACAGCCCCATTGAAATGAATGGGTCAGGATTCAGTGCGGGTGCAATGCGTTCACGTCACACATTGCACCCGCGCGGAAAACTCGTCCGTGTGAATGCAGCCTAAGTTTATCAAGGCATTTTGCAGGAGAACTTAAGGCCATCTGTCCACAGACCTGAAGCTCAACAGAAGATGGGTATTGCAACAGGACAACGACCCAAAGCATAGAAGTAAATCAACAACAGAATGGCTTAAACAGAAGAAAATACGCCTTCTGGAGTGGCCCAGTCAGAGTCCTGACCTCAACCCGATTGAGATGCTGTGGCATGACCTCAAGAAAGCAATTCACACCAGACTTCCCAAGAATATTGCTGAACTGAAACAGTTCTGGAAAGAGGAATGGTCAAAAATTACTCCTGACCGTTGTGCATGTCTGATCTGCAACTATAGGAAACGTTTGGTTGAAGTTATTGCTGCCAAAGGAGGTTCAATGAGTTATTAAATCCAAGGGTTCACATACTTTTTCCACCTGCACTGTGAATGTTTACATGGTGGGTTCAATAAAAACATGGTAACATTTAATTATTTGTGTGTTATTAGTTTAAGCAGACTGTGATTGTCTATTGTTGTGACTTAGATGAAGATCAGATCACATTTTATGACCAATTTGTGCAGAAATCCATATCATTCCAAAGGGTTCACATACTTTTTCTTGCAACTGTATGTATGCAACCAAGTGTACCCAGCCCATGCTCTGTGTCTATATTTGAAGAGACAGACATATATTGCCGACTAAACATATTTGATCAAATACAGCTGATCAAACATAGCCATATATGATTGGTTATAACCAGATATATTTGACACCTAACTGACACTGATGGGGTGTTGAATGCACTTATCTCACCTATTCCATCCATTTCTATCTAAACTCTCGAGGACCACCCATAGACCTACCAAGAGAGACTACCTCATAACCCCTATATGATCCATCCTTTTTTTTCCAACTGGGACCATATATTGAAATACAGGACCTTTGATTTTTCTCTCATAAGGACTATTTTTAATCCTCCATTTTTTATTTGAATTGTATTTTACACATTTTTTAACTTTATCATTTATCCTACTAATAAACTAGATAGATTTATATTCTGGTTCATGCGTATTCCTAGATGTAGAGTGCCTGTCTTCTCTACTTATATTGTCACGCTCTAGTGTGGGAGGGAAACTCCCACACCGAACATAGGAGGGAAAGGGAAAAGGAAATAAGGCCTGAAAACTAGGGAAGGAAGATGGACACCTCCTAGTGAAGACCCTAATCAAAGCCCTGACTGATTACCAGTATGAACAGACCCCAGAGGTAGGTGAGTTCATACACAGGAATACCTAAAGTCCTATCTAACCCTAAAGGACCCTGGTACTAATGACAGGGATGAGATATCCCGTTCCTCCAAAAGGAAGGATTAACGGGAATCTCCCTAAGGCCTAATACAAAACAAGAACGAAATGCAACACATAGAAAAGCTAAAATACAAAGGGAAAGGTAACACTTAACTTCCAAGAAGCTATGGCAGCACCAGAAACTCAGGTGAGATCCAAACACCAGCTATCCCCAGGTCCAACTGAATCTATTAACCGCACAGCATTGTGAGAGAGACAACTATAAATAGGGAAAGTTAAATGACCACAATAGCAACACCTGGAGGTTATGGGTGTGGCCAGGACCAGGAACAACACAGACGCCTTTTGATCCACAAGGTAAACATGTCAATCCAAACCAGGTGTTGCCAGTCTCAAAGATCTCCTGCCACTCACTGTACAAATCTCCCGACAGATGCCCTTTAAACAATAGACGTCAGTATGTCAATCTGAAGTCTCCATCTGATGGAGCGTCTTTTATGTACAGGAGACAATAGAAGTCAGATTTTACTGTCACACATCTGATTTTTCATACAATACAAAATGAAGAAAGGAGTTTTATGCATCATGACTGACACAGCTGTTAAAAGGCTTTTTGAAGTGTCAGAACAATATACAAATGTAAAAAAAACTGCTTCAATGCAAGTACATGAGCAAAGATGGCGTTATGTAATGAATCCGGAAAGATTCCCCCAAGGCTTTGAATACAGACTTCTGTCATCTCCATGCTTGTAATGACAGGGAGTGCACTAGAGAAGAAGCTACATGTTAAATCAATATATAAAATGTATTCAGTCTTGTGGCACCCATTGTGTATCTTTAGTCTATGAAAATACTCATGTGGATATTATTTTTCATTTTGATGATTTTTATTCTGTTCTTCTGCAACACAGACTTGTGTTTCTCATCTCTGGAGGTGAAGATTGCCATACTGAATAATAAGAACGTGAGAGATGAGAAGACGTCTTTGTAGTTGGGTCCATCCACCAGCAGACAAGAAATTGAGATATAAAACTGTAGGAAGAGATACAGGATGATGGGTGTGCTTCTTCCATCGGCCGCTCTTACTCTTGTAATAATAATGAAAGGCAGATAGGAGGTTGGTGAAGGCACCGGTGCTGCTCCTTGACAAATTATGTCATTAGTGTCACGGACAAGCTTTTTACAATTCATTACAGGTCCTATAAGAAGCTTTGGAACAACAACATTCATGGATTTAATTAGACTTTTTGACCAACCAATTGACGGCTACGCCTTCATTTTTTTTAAAGCTCAAATTAGGAGTGAATTCAAAAAAGAGAAGTAGTAGTGTATGTCCTTCATACTTTTTATGATCCACTCCTAATTTTGGCTTCAAAAACTACATCTAAAAAACCTGCACATGTAGCCATATCACCTTTGGGGCTCATGCACACGAGCGTGTGTCCCCATGCCCGTATTGGGGACCGCAAACAGTGGGTCCTTCATATACGGTCACCCGCCGCATGCACTCTGTATCCCATTGACTTGGGTCAAGATGTGGAGCGGAGGCACAGAACGGAAGCACTACGAAATGCTTCTGTGAGATTTCGGTCCATGTCTCCGCAAAGCGAAAAAATAGAACATGTCCTATTTTTGTGGTGCGGACCGTCTCTTGCAGATCGCTGACCCATTCAAGTCAATGGGTCCTCATCCACAATCAGTGTGCACACGGACGGTGCCCATGCACGGGCATTGCGCACACACACTCATTGTGGTGTTTTGTACAGATCCCATATTGTGGCTGGACCCGCGGTGGTAATCATACTTACCTGATCCTCACCGCTGGGTTCTGGCTCCATCGCTGCTCCACCATCTCTGCAGGACCCAGGTCTCATCTTGTCAACATCGGTTTGACGTGGGACATTTGACCAAAGAATAGGTGGTAAACGTATGATTGCTGAGGATTAAACCACTAGAACCTCCACTGATGACAAGAATGTACTATTGCTCCATTCACACTGGGCACTCGTGCAAGAGGCCCTAAAACACTGAAAGGGGGAGATTTATCATATCTCTATGCCAGAAAACTGGGTTCGTAACCTTTTTTAAACGCCATTTTCCCGAAAAATGTTGCTGTTATGTATGCAGACTTGTGGCACCCATTGTCTATCCTTCTTAGTCTTTTAAAATAGATGTGGATGTTATTTTTAATAGAGCAGATGATTTTTATTCTTAATCGCTTGTCTCCTGCAACACAGACTTGTGCTTGTGCTACGAAATTGGGGGATTGATGTGGGCAGGGCCATCGTCCCAGGCAGGTCTATCATCACGGGCAGCATAGTGGATCACTGGTTAGCACTGGTGCCGTGCAGTGCTGGGGTCCTAGGTTTAAATCCGACCAAAGACAACATCTATATAGAGTTTGTATACGTTTCCTCTGGGTACTCCGGTTCCTCCCACATCCCAAAGTCATACTGATAGGGAACTTAGATTGTGAGCCCCATTGGGGACAGCAAGTAATGATAATGTCTGTAAAGAGCCGCGGAAAATGTCAGCGCCAAATTCAATTCTAGGCGCACGGACTGCCAGAGGATGCACTTCATTTATGACAAAGTGTTCCCCTCATCATTAATTAAGCGCATTCTCCAGCGTCACCGGGAGGTCAGGAGCAGTGTAGAAAATGCTGGTCTTCTCTCCGTTGTGTTTTCACTAAAAACTGATTTAAAAAACTGAATACATATGCAGCCAATGATCTTGTGTAACAATCCTTTATTCCTTCACCACAAGTAGTAGAGTATAATACACAAAGCTAATAAATCATGTTCTGCCGCCTTCTAGGAAATATGAAGTGGAGTTAGACATGGATAAGGTGACAGCCGCCATGGTCCTGACCAGCCTTTCGACCAGCCCTCTGGTTCGCAGTCCACCAATTCGACTTACTGGTAATGTGGCCAATTCACTTTAAAGTGTGCTTTTTTTTCAGACAGTCAGGACATATGTAATAACTATACCAGCAATACACGTGTGTAGTAAAAGGGGTTGTCCGAGTTATTTAAAAATATGACAGGGACAGTATTAGAATAATATATACAGGATAGATAGATAGATAGATAGATAGATAGATAGATAGATACTGCTCCATCCTCTCTTCTGGGCTGTGTTTTCCTGACTGCAACTGCACCACTGCTCCACCCACCCTGCTGGGTTTTCTTGTCCTGACTGCTTCTACACTATTTATCCACTTTCCCTTTTGGGCTTTGTTGTCCTGGCTTCAGCTGTAGCACTTCTCCATCCTTCCTGCCAGGCTTTGTTGTCCTGGCTGCAGCTGCGCCACTGCTCCATCCTACCTGCCAGGCTTTGTTGTCCTGGCTGCAGCTGCGCCACTGCTCCATCCTTCCTGCCAGGCTTTGTTGTCCTGGTCTCAGCTGCACCACTGCCCCATCCTTCCTGCCAGGCTTTGTTGTCCTGGCTGCAGCTGCACCACTGCTCCATCCTACCTGCCAGTCTTTGTTGTCCTGGCTGCAGCTGCGCCACTGCTCCATCCTTCCTGCCAGGCTTTGTTGTCCTGGCCTCAGCTGCACCACTGCTCCATCCTTCCTGCCAGGCTTTGTTGTCCTGGCCTCAGCTGCACCACTGCCCCATCCTTCCTGCCAGGCTTTGTTGTCCTGGCTGCAGCTGCGCCACTGCTCCATCCTTCCTGCCAGGCTTTGTTGTCCTGGCTGCAGCTGCGCCACTGCTCCATCCTTCCTGCCAGGCTTTGTTGTCCTGGCTGCAGCTGTGCCTCTGCTCCATCCTACCTGCCAGGCTTTGTTGCCCTGGCCTCAGCTGCACCACTGCTCCATCCTACCTGCCAGGCTTTGTTGTCCTGGCCTCAGCTGCGCCACTGCTTCATCCTTCCTGCCAGGCTTTGTTGTCCTGGCCTCAGCTGCACCACTGCCCCATCCTTCCTGCCAGGCTTTGTTGTACTGGCTGCAGCTGCACCACTGCTCCATCCTCCCTGCCAGGCTTTGTTGTCCTGGCTGCAGCTGCACCACTGCTCCATCCTTCCTGCCAGGCTTTGTTGTCCTGGCCTCAGCTGCACCACTGCCCCATCCTTCCTGCCAGGCTTTGTTGTACTGGCTGCAGCTGCACCACTGCTCCATCCTCCCTGCCAGGCTTTGTTGTCCTGGCTGCAGCTTCACCACTGCTCCATCCTTCCTGCCAGGCTTTGTTGTCCTGGCCTCAGCTGCACCACTGCTCCATCCTTCCTGCCAGGCTTTGTTGTCCTGGCCTCAGCTGCACCACTGCTCCATCCTTCCTGCCAGGCTTTGTTGTCCTGGCTGCAGCTGCGCCACTGCTCCATCCTTCCTGCCAGGCTTTGTTGTCCTGGCTGCAGCTGCGCCTCTGCTCCATCCTTCCTGCCAGGCTTTGTTGTCCTGGCCTCAGCTGCACCACTGCTCCATCCTACCTGCCAGGCTTTGTTGTCCTGGCCTCAGCTGCGCCACTGCTTCATCCTTCCTGCCAGGCTTTGTTGTCCTGGCCTCAGCTGCACCACTGGCCCATCCTTCCTGCCAGGCTTTGTTGTACTGGCTGCAGCTGCACCACTGCTCCATCCTCCCTGCCAGGCTTTGTTGTCCTGGCTGCAGCTGCACCACTGCTCCATCCTTCCTGCCAGGCTTTGTTGTCCTGGCCTCAGCTGCACCACTGCCCCATCCTTCCTGCCAGGCTTTGTTGTACTGGCTGCAGCTGCACCACTGCTCCATCCTCCCTGCCAGGCTTTGTTGTCCTGGCTGCAGCTGCACCACTGCTCCATCCTACCTGCCAGGCTTTGTTGTCCTGGCTGCAGCTGCGCCACTGCTCCATCCTTCCTGCCAGGCTTTGTTGTCCTGGCCTCAGCTGCACCACTGCTCCATCCTTCCTGCCAGGCTTTGTTGTCCTGGCCTCAGCTGCACCACTGCCCCATCCTTCCTGCCAGGCTTTGTTGTCCTGGCTGCAGCTGCACCACTGCTCCATCCTACCTGCCAGGCTTTGTTGTCCTGGCTGCAGCTGCGCCACTGCTCCATCCTTCCTGCCAGGCTTTGTTGTCCTGGCTGCAGCTGCGCCTCTGCTCCATCCTACCTGCCAGGCTTTGTTGTCCTGGCCTCAGCTGCACCACTGCTCCATCCTACCTGCCAGGCTTTGTTGTCCTGGCCTCAGCTGCGCCACTGCTTCATCCTTCCTGCCAGGCTTTGTTGTCCTGGCCTCAGCTGCACCACTGCCCCATCCTTCCTGCCAGGCTTTGTTGTACTGGCTGCAGCTGCACCACTGCTCCATCCTTCCTGCCAGGCTTTGTTGTCCTGGCTGCAGCTGCACCACTGCTCCATCCTTCCTGCCAGGCTTTGTTGTCCTGGCTGCAGCTGCACCACTGCTCCATCCTACCTGCCAGGCTTTGTTGTCCTGGCCTCAGCTGCACCACTGCTCCATCCTTCCTGCCAGGCTTTGTTGTCCTGGCCTCAGCTGCACCACTGCCCCATCCTTCCTGCCAGGCTTTGTTGTCCTGGCTGCAGCTGCACCACTGCTCCATCCTACCTGCCAGGCTTTGTTGTCCTGGCTGCAGCTGCGCCACTGCTCCATCCTTCCTGCCAGGCTTTGTTGTCCTGGCTGCAGCTGCGCCTCTGCTCCATCCTACCTGCCAGGCTTTGTTGTCCTGGCCTCAGCTGCACCACTGCTCCATCCTACCTGCCAGGCTTTGTTGTCCTGGCCTCAGCTGCGCCACTGCTTCATCCTTCCTGCCAGGCTTTGTTGTCCTGGCCTCAGCTGCACCACTGCCCCATCCTTCCTGCCAGGCTTTGTTGTACTGGCTGCAGCTGCACCACTGCTCCATCCTCCCTGCCAGGCTTTGTTGTCCTGGCTGCAGCTGCACCACTGCTCCATCCTTCCTGCCAGGCTTTGTTGTCCTGGCCTCAGCTGCACCACTGCCCCATCCTTCCTGCCAGGCTTTGTTGTACTGGCTGCAGCTGCACCACTGCTCCATCCTCCCTGCCAGGCTTTGTTGTCCTGGCTGCAGCTGCACCACTGCTCCATCCTACCTGCCAGGCTTTGTTGTCCTGGCCTCAGCTGCACCACTGCTCCATCCTTCCTGCCAGGCTTTGTTGTCATGATTGTAGCTGTGACGTTCCCATAAAGCGCACGTGAGCTCTGCAGCTAATCTATGGCCTCAGCAGTCTTGTTTGATATACCACTGAGCCCAGTGATTTGCTGCAGTGATGACACCGTGGCTGCAGTGGCAGGGGGATCGGAGCGGGAGCGCTGGAACATATGGGCTTTGGCATGGTGCGTACAGTATTTTTTTATTATTCTAATATTGTTCCTATCATATAAAACAACTTGGACAACCCCCCCCCCCCCGTATTGGCTACGTGCAACCAATGTACTATTGTGCCAGAGCATCTAAAATAAAATAAAAAATTGCAAATAGTCTTGATTTAAAATATTCAACCATTGTGTGTACACAGCTCCTACACAAACTTATGTGTTTCTGTTTAGTTTGGTCCTGAAATCCAGTGTTACCCTCTTCCATCTGTTCCTCCCACTGCTGTCTGTAGATTACTAAGAAGCAGGGGGCATGACGGAAGGCCCAGACTAGACACAAGGTTTACTTCTAGTTGGTAACTGTTCAGATACATAGCTCTGCACTGGAGCTGCATGCAGAACATGCTATGCGAGAATCCAGGCTTAGAAGCATTAAAGAGTGTTTGCAAATGTGAAAATAACCTTTATTTGATCATTAAATGATATTTACTATAGAGAGATGATAAGAATAGCGTCTGTGTCTTCAGGCATCTCAGGATTGTGCACTTATACTGTTTTTATAATGGACAGATGTAAATGAATGTTGGAGAGACGCCGGCTACGTTCCTTCCAGCTCCAGCAGCAGTGGTTATTGGAGCTGGAATGCCACCAGTGACTACTCTAATCCATCCACACCATCACCACCATTATCTGCTGATAATTTCAAGCACTTCCGATGCACGGTTCATCCTGAGGACAACACTGATGAAACAGATTCTGGGAACCTATTTTTTGAAGATCCCGTTCCAAGAAAAAGAAAGGTTCGCTTTATTTATCTATCAATTATCTATCTATCTATCTATCTAATATATATAAATCATCTATCTATCTATTTATCTATCAATTATCTATCTATCATCTAATCTATCTATCTATCTAATATATATAAATCATCTATCTATCTATTTATCTATCAATCATCATCTATCTATCTATCTATCTATCTATCTATCTATCTATTATCTATCTGTGATGTAGGCGGCTGCAGTTTCTATAGTAGATCCACATTTGTTTTGGATTTGAGACAAGTGACTTATGGGTACAATCTGTTCTGTGACATTCGTTCTGTCACCTTAGGTTAGTCACTCGCTGGAGATCAGCGTCATTCCTTGTGTCTCATGTCTCAGCTGGTTAGACTAATGTGAGGTTCAATGTTGCTTTTTGTTGCTGCATTCAGCTTTAAGCAATTGTGAAGAAGATCTCCCTGAACAATGGGATCCATATTACCCGTGGTCTGTAAATTGGTTATATTGAATTATCATATTTGTATGCAGTACAGTTCTATTTTTTTATTACTTTTGAAATCTGTGTCGCAATTAAGGAATCAAGAGGTTACCCCATAAGACAATGAAGCAGCATACCACATAGTATTAAGTACAATACAAATACAATATGGCAGGCTTCTAAGAGTCATGTACCGATAGGAGCATATAGAAATACCGAAGAAAAGTGTTGAAGAATTAAATTATAGCATGGTTTGTGAAGAATAAAAGGCCATAGAAACAAACTGGAATACAAAATGTGAAGGTCAGACTTGGGGGTCTACAGTAGAGCTGATCACCCTAACGTCATTGGTGATAATATAATAGCAGGAGTCACTTCTTAGAAGAATGGCCAGCAGTGGGGGAGGTATAGCGGGTGAGTAATACGAGCATAACGGCCAATGATACGTGTAATCTCTTAGAGCGAAAAGAACAGTTTATCCTGAATATTAAAATAACACCAGGAACCAATCAGTAGATTGTAGCAATATAACAGGCTGGGATTTGTGGAGCAGTTGCCCAGAATTAACCAGTGTTCATAACCAGGGCATCTAGACCAGGTAGAGTAAAGCCATCAATGTTAAGGCAGGTTGAGTCACATAGGCTCTGGAGCAATAGAAAAGTAAAAAATAAAATAAAATGACAACTCCATATAAGAATGAGGTAACGAGTGATCAAAACATGAAGATAATCTCCCTAAACAAAGAGACATATCACCCATGGTCTGTAAATTGGCTAAACTGAATTGTTATCTATCTATCTACAGGTATCTATCTAGCTACAGGTATCTATTTATCTATCTATCTGCCTTTTTATAAATAGTTTGGAGGTGCTGGTCTAACTTTCTTTTGCATTTTACATTTGGAGGAGTGGCTTCCCCTATTATGCCTAGTGCTTCTAATCAGAGTATCATATAGCTGGATTCTACATTTGCCTTACATTTTATAGCCCAAAAGCCCAGGAGAGTACATATATTGCCTGTGAAGAAACCAGTAATACATATTAGCGCTGTTAATTATAGAAAACCACTATTTGCAAAATGTTAGGGCTATAGTCTAAAGGTAAGTGTTCTGCTTTCCATATAGAGGGACTAAGGTTCAGATTCTAAAAGAGACTTGTTAATCTTTTTCTCCCATATTTAACCCATAAAAGAAGTTCATAGAAACATAAAATTTTATGTGTATGGCAAAGTGGCCTGATGCAAGTAATGCTCTAAGTAGTGTATATGATATCATGCTCTGACACAGCTCTAGGATAAATTTTACTTCTTTCCTGATACTTATACATAATACTCCCCATATCTAGTTCAAGATCTGTTTCTCAGTGTGAAGGCAAAGTTTGAGCCAGAACTGTGTTTCACAGATTTTAAAAGCATGGCTTCATCTGCTACTTCTGCCTTCACCATACTTGATGTCTAGCCCTATCAGTCAAGAGGAGGGGCAACGATGCAGAGCGCAGGGGCATTACAAAAGCAGTGCTCCAGGAGCCCAGTACGCCCCCTCCCAGTGCGATTTAAAGTCTTCTCCTGGCCTCCTCCAAACACAGATTTGTTCCTTACAGAATACTTAGAAAGATCCTAAATCCTAGAAAGATCATTTTGGTCAGCTGGAATGAGAGGTTGGTGTAGAGTGGTTACTACTGATTGGCACCAGGAAGGCTAAAGGAACCGCCTTGAAATTATTTGCCCAGGGTCTCCATGTATGCTCCCCCAAATGATATTTTGCATCGCATGTGGAGTTGAACCCCCGACAAACAGTCCCTGGGATTTTATGCTCTCACAGCTGAACTGTATTGCTCTTACGCTGGGTTCACACCTGAGCGTTTCTGAGACGCGCTTTTTCCGCGCGTTTGTCGCGCGTTTTTGGCAATAGTAAACGCGCGTTTTACGTGCGTTTGTGTGATTGACTGCAGTGTTGGCTTTTCTCCAAACTGTGCCTAGCACCTGGGGTTTGGCCTTTCCAGCATGTTGCAAATTTATAAACGCGCGTTCGTTTTCAGTGTCAAAAACGCGCAAAATACAAGCGTTGCGTGTTCCCATTGAAGTCTATGGGCCAAAAAGCGCGACAAACACCCCAAAAAAACTCAAGTACTTGTTTATGAGGGCGTTCGAACGCGCTGTAAAACGCACAAGTGTGAACTGAGGGTTAGATGTTTAGATTTGGTTGGTACAACTCTAGCAGGGCAGACATTTGATGGATGGATTATAATTTTGGCATCCTATGACACAGCCACATGGAAACCCAGTGAGGTCTTACTACCCATCCTTATTTTAATAGCCTGTCAGAAATACACGTGTAAATTGGGTTAATCCACTTACTTGGAATGTCCACCTACTGAGGTTTGTGAGTAGGTAAAGTGGATGCCTTGTAGTGCACATATATTGTGTCTTTTTACTACGTTGATATTGCGAAGTGTTGATTTTACGTACATCTAGTCTCCCTTTATGAGCAATTTTTAGTTGCCTGTAAACTATGTAAACGGCAGATAACGGGTTCAGCTAGCACCATCTTTCTGTTTCATAGTATACAGTATAACACAGTCTATATTTTCTGTAAACCCATTCATCTCATATTTGTACCATTTCTTGTAATAATCAATTGCCTTGTGCCCTATTTATCTGTAGAACTCAATGAAAGTGATGTTCAAATGTCTTTGGAAGAAGTGTGGGAAAATACTGAGCACTGCAGCAGGAATCAAGAAGCACATCCGGAACATTCATCTTGGGTAATTCACTCTCATGTTCTTTGTAATCACTGGTTCACAGCCACCATAAGTAGAATTAGGTACTGAGACTCACATGTGCCGGGGGGGATAATTCTAAAGACATGATTACTGTAAATGAAATACTGTGATATTTCAGAAAACTGGTGCCAATAGTATAATTGATGGTGCCCACTGAACATGGGTGTTCTGACCAAATCAGACGGGGCAGTACCTATTCTGCTGCATGACTTCTGACCAGGAGCTTTGCCTTGAATTGTAAATATTATTCCACTTTTATTCAAGTGAATGGTGCTGCGTTACAGTTCCTATAGCTGGATAGGAGTGGTGCTTCAGAAGCAGAAGGGGGCAGCTACACTGTACCAAGATCCTCATCATGCTTGGAGTTAGTGAAGTACCCAACATTCAAACACCTTCCAGTCAGCCATTATATATATAGTTGCTTGCAGAGCATCTTAATCTTACAACCAAAGCCATTCTTGTTCAGAAGAACAGACTAGTTAGAAGAAACTAACTTGTTGGAAAGGTGCCATCCTATGACAGTGCCATTCTGAATATGGGCACATTTGTATCATAGTGCCATTTTGAAAGTCACTCTGCTCCTTGGCATGACTCTTGTCCTGTTGAAGCGATTGTCCAACAATCAATGGAATTTAGAGGCTGGTTGGACAGAGGTCAAAACACACAGAAAAGGCACTCACCTCTTCAGTGTCCGTGTTTTAGTGCTGTGGCTCCCGTCCCCGCCACTTACAGTATGTACCAGACTAGAAGTGATGATGTGCCTCAGTGGTGTACATAGATAAGTAAGGGCCCCATAGCAAGAATCAAACCAGACCCCCCACACAGGACAGAAGAGTTTCCGCCTAAATCCTTTTCTATCACCCTTGGGCCATTTTTTCCACTGCTTCATTTGCTAAAAGTTGTTCCTCTAGAGCAGGGGTCCCTCAGACCGTTGGAGGGCCGGACTATAGTTTAACTATGAGCAATTATTATATATTTACCAGTATTTCAATGGGAATCATTCCCCCCCTCCCTTGTCACTCTCTTTCTCACCCCCCCTCCCTTGTCACTCTCATTCCCCCCTCCCTCCCTTGTCACTCTCATTTCTCAGACCCTCCCTCCCTTGTCACTCTCATTCCCCCCTCCCTTGTCACTCTCATTTCTCAGCCCCCCTCTCTTCTCACTCTCATTTCTCATCCCCCCTTCCTTGTCACTCTCATTTCTCAGCCCCCCTCCCTCCCTTGTCACTCTCATTTCTCAGACCCCTCCCTCCCTTGTCACTCTCATTTCTCAGACCCCTCCCTCCCTTGTCACTTTCATTACCCCCTCCCTTGTCACTCTCATTTCTCAGGCCTCCTCCCTCCCTTGTCACTCTCATTTCTCAGACCCTCCCTTGTCACTCTCATTTCTCAGCCCCCCTCCCTCTCTTGTCACTCTCATTTCTCAGCCCCCTCCCTCCCTTGTCACTTTCATTTCTCAGGCCCCTTCCTCCCTTGTCACTCTCATTTCTCAGGACCCTCCCTCCCTTGTCACTCTCATTCCCCCCTCCCTTGTCACTCTCATTTCTCAGGCCCCCTCCCTCCCTTGTCACTCTTATTTCTCAGACCCCTCCCTTGTCACTCTCATTTCTCAGGCCCCCTCCATCCCTTGTCACTCTCATTTCTCAGCCCCCCTCCCTTGTCACTCTCATTTCTCAGTCCCCCTCCCTCCCTTGTCACTCTCATTTCTCAGGCCCCCTCGCTTGTCACTCTCATTTCTCAGCCCCCCCCTTTTTTTCACTCTTTCTCAGCCCCCCTCCGTTGTCACTCCCCCCCTTCTTGTCACTCTTTTCCTCATCGCCCCTCCCTCATTACTTTGTCACACTGCTCATTCATGACTCACCCCCTCCCCTAGTGTAGTGTGGCCGAGCTCTGTGAGGTCCGTGGTACAGGAGCATTTGTTTCCTGTACCCGGCCGGACTGATAGGAAGCGCACACTAAGTGAGCACTTCCTGTCAGTCCGGCCGGGTACAGGATACAGGAAACAAAAGTTCCTGTACCGCGGACCAGACAGAGCTCGGCCACGCTACACTGTCAGTCCCTCTCTTCGTCCGCTGCAGCCCCCTAGCGTCTCCACTGGGAGGAGGTGGCGGCGCCCTGCTGAGCCGTGAGAAATGGCAAAAACACCCAGGGGGTCGGATCAGTTTCCTCGGCAGGCCGCATGTGGCCCGCAGGCCGTAGTTTGAGGACCCCTGCTCTAGAGGGTAGAGCCTTGACCAGGTTTTCACCCCCAGTAGAAGAGGGGATGGTCCCAACTGGTCCCCCTCTTGCCCTGGGCCCCATAGCAGTTGCATGGTCTACCGCTATGGTAGTTCCTCCCCTGATGTGCCTTATAGACATGCATGATTGTTTCCGCAATCAGCAATCATTTGTTCTCATGTCACTACAGGGGTCATTGATTGGCGGGCAGCAGTCTCGTATGTGTATACGGCATGTCATCACTTCCAGTCCAGATGGGAGGTGTGTTTTGAACCCCCTCCAGTCGGCTTCAAATTATATTGGATGTTGGACAGCCCATTAAAAGTTTTATCCCATGATTAATGTGATAGTACAAGACTACCTCTTTCTAACAAATCTAGAACCAGTCCTGTACCTCACATGGATCCAGAGCTCCCCACATTCAGGAGTGGACTGTCCATAGAATGTACAGGGAAATTTCCTGGTGGGCTAATGCCCAGGGGGGACCACCTGAGCCCTTTTGAAGCTGCCAAGTACATAATGATCTGACACTGTTGCATTAATTAACATTGGGAGCATCAGATACTTATGTACCCGGCCGAGTACGACAGGTGCCCTCTTCAACTGTATCAACATTATCAAGACGACCATGAGGTTAAATACATCTGCGGGCACAGGAGCCCATGGCTTTCTGCCCTGCCGTTCACTGCCATAGGAAACAGGATATTAGATATGAAGCCTATACAGACGACACAGGGATGCAGACATCTCAGACCTCAGGCTAGGAGAGGCCAGTGGCCCGCATTACAGAGAGTATGGCTTACCCCATCTACTTGTGTTAACCCCACCTACATGTCTTGTCCAACCTTCTGTACATTTGAATGGGCCACTTTTAGGTTTTTTCCAGAGCCACTTTAACTTGCCTGTCCAAACCTGCCGCAATTTATTACTCCAATTGCTCTGCTAAATATATTTCAAGTTGGCAGCTCAGGGGGCATGACCTTCAAATCTCTTCCTGTCACAGCTCGTGATGTTACTGTTGTGGACGGAGAGATAAGGGAATAAAAGGGTATAACAAAATTTTGGCCCACTCCTTGGATTGGAAACTACTACAAAAGTAGACCGAAGGTATACATGCAGGCATTATTTACAAATAGTCTTTTGGACCAATAATTGCATTATTTTTCCATATGCCTCTTGTTTGTTATTGCTAAAACGTAACTTTTAATTGGTAGTATATAAAATGTATTTTAAGACCTAATAAATGGATTTAAAACTCTCAGTTGTGTTGCATTCTTTTCCTCATTAGTTAGATATAATGGCACTGTTGTCTTCACCCCAACTCTCTTTGTAAAGACTGCAGCACTCCAATTGCTGAAAAATTATTAAAAAACTTCAAAGCTTTATTGCACCAATTTCAAGCGACGTTTCGACCGTGGAGGTCTTTATCAAGCTTGATAAAGACCTCCACGGTCGAAACATCGCTTGAAATTGGTGCAATAAAGCTTTGAAGTTTTTTAATAATTTTTCAGCAATTGGAGTGCCGCAGTCTTTACAAAGAGAGTTGGAGTTAAGAGATCCAGAGGCCGGGATCGATGACTGAGGGCACCGCCAATGAATGGTATGTCTGGGATTATCCAATAAGGTCTATAGAGACTTACTGCTGTCTTCACAGCGCTCCTATTGTAGCAATGGCAGTGGCAGGCTGGTTGCTGCGCGCTGCTACTAGCCCCCTTGTTGTCTCTGTCCCTCGCTACTATAAAGTTTAGGCTACCGCTTATCATCTATAGAATGCTACACCTCTGTACTTAAAATTCCTCAGACTCTGTCCTCAGGGAAACAGGCAGTGTAACGGGCGAAACATGTGAGGGGGCAGAGTCTGAGGGATTTTAAGTACAGAAGTGTAACATTCTATAGATGATAAGCAGTAGCCTAAACTTTAGAGTAGCGAGGGACAGAGACAACAAGGGGGCTAGTAGCAGCGTGCAGCAACCAGCCTGCCACGGCCCATTGCTACAATAGGAGCGCTGTGAAGACAACAGTAAGTCTCTATAGACCTTATTGGATAATCCCAGACATACCATTCAGTGGCGGTGCCCTCAGTCGTCGATCTCGGCCTCTGGATCTCTTAACTCCAACTCTCTTTGTAAAGACTGCGGCACTCCAATTGCTGAAAAACTTCAAAGCTTTTTTTCACCAATTTCAAGCAACGTTTCGAACGTGGAGGTCTTTATCAAGCTTGATAAAGACCTCCACGGTCGAAACGTCGCTTGAAATTGGTGCAATAAAGCTTTGAAGTTTTTCAGCAATTGGAGTGCCGCAGTCTTTACAAAGAGAGTTGGGGTGAAGACAGCAGTGCCATTATATCTAACTAATGAGGAAAAGAATGCAACACAACTGAGAGTTTTAAATCCATTTATTAGGTCTTAAAAGACATTATTTATACTATCTATTAAAACTCCATAGATTGCAACAACCCTCTAAAACAGGCATCCTCAAACTGCGGCCCTCCAGCTGTTGCAAAACTACAACTCCCAGCATGCCCGAACAGCCTACGGGTATCAGCCTACAGCAGGGCATTCTGGGAGTTGTAGTTTTACAACATCTGGAGGGCCGGAGTTTGAGGATGCCTGCTCTAAAAGATTCACTTTCTCTGCAATTTAGGTTGATCGTCTCAAAGAGGCTTTCCTTGTGCTACGAGGGATAGAAGATGGCTGGTTCTTCGTGTTTGAAACATTCACATACGCATTTATTTCCACAGGCGTACTGGGGAGTCAGATGACTGTGATGGAGAAGAAGACTTTTACTATACAGAGATCAGGCTCAACAATGACTCTGAAGGACTGTGCAGGCTCTCGTCGGTTTCTCCGTCTTTCGCATCCCCTCCCTCTACAGTACTTTTTCCAAGTAATGGAAGTTGTGACTCTGTATATAGCAAGACAGAGACCAAACTGAACGGCCGTCTGAGCAGATCAGCCCCCAACACCTTCTACCTAGTACAGTCCGATCATGCTTACCAGGTAAACCCCAGGAGTGCCACTAATATGATACGTGGACCATTGTAGTACAGTAAATGATTGCTTAATAGAGTATATGTCCATGCCCCTACCATTCACATGATGTGTAGATAAGGTTGTAGAATATTTGTAATATAACCTGGCATTCGATAGGGTATTATATACAGTAGTTTAAAGAGGACTTATCCGCTCTCCGGACAGGTTTATTTTAGTCGGTATTTGGATTCGAGGAAAAACAGCAATTCTGGTGCGTCTTTTCTTAGAGGTCTGCATTGTGCTGTTCCTTTATTATTCCTCCTGTAAATGTATGTATAAATTGTCAGCAGGGCGCGTCCTTATATAGGATGATGCTGGCAGGGCATTGTGAAACAGGACAGGTCTGTCCAGTCTGTATCAAGCATGAAAAAGGGCTATTTATAACGATTGTCCAGGGCTTACTTATTAAGGACCTAGCCTTTAAGGGGTTCTCCCAGAACTGATATTGATGACCTATCCTCAGGATAGATCAACAATATCGCATTAGCGGGGGTCTGACTCCTGGGACCCTGATGATCAGCTGCTAGAAGAGGTAGCGGCGCTTCATGAGGGCTTAGGCCTTTTCCTAGGACAGTGATTACAATGGTCACATGGCCTAGCTGCAGCTCAGTCCCATTCAAATCAATGGAGCTGCAATACCAAGCCCAGCCACTTTACAATGTATGGTGCTGTGCTTCGTGAGCTGCCAGGAAGCCGCAGCGCTCGTTGGAGCTCCAGTGAGCGTCGCGGTTTTATGAAGTAGCTGATCGGCGGGGGTGCGAGGACTCAGACCCCTGCCGGTGTGATATTGATGACCTATAGGACATCAATATCAAACTCCTGGACAATCCCTTTAGGAGGAATCTGTCACCTCCGGGAACCCTAATAAGTACAGTAATACATGTATAGAATACCTACCAGTGACTCCAGGTCTGTAATTGTCAATACGCACATTTCCCTGCTGTACATCTGTAAACCAGCCATGGAATGCATTGAGAGGACTCCTGCGCATAAGAAGAAGTCTTCTCTATGCATTCAAACACAGAAATGCAACAGCACTCTGCAACCAGCACTCTGCCCTGCCTCTGTGCTGGAAGCTATCAGAGGTCGTTAGTGTACATTTTGATCAAAAAGTAATAAGCCACTCACCGCGCCAAGGCCGCCTCTATGAGTGGTCCTAACGCTAAATCCTATATCTTATGGGCCATGACAGCCACATAAAATTCAGGGAGTGCAGGCCCAGCATGCATGCTGGGTCCACATTGCTTATTAACCCTTTTTGGTGCCATAACACCCTCCATTAGATCCAGGGATGCAGGTACCAACATGCATGCTGAGCCCACTATGTACTCCTCCTGGAGCCAAATGGCTACTAGTAGGTACTATCAGTGCAAGTTCAGTTTTATACTTACTCTCTATGCATTCCACCGCTAATTTGTAGTTGCACACAATTTACTTATCTGGAGTCAACTGTAGGGGTTCTGTGTATGTATTACTGTACTTTATAGGGCTTGTCCGAGGTGACAGGTTCCCTTCAAGATAGGTCATCAATATTAGATTAGTGGGGGTGACATCCCTCACGCTGAAGCAGGCACTAGAAGTACACTGCTCCATCCACTGTGTATGGAAGCAGCGCTGCAGTAACCAGACCCGACCACTGGATGGAGCTGGGTAGTTCCGTGGTCTGGTTCCTGTGCCGGGAGTCGGACCCCTGCCAATCTGATATTCATGACCTCTTCTAAGGATAGGTCTTCAATAAGTAAGTCCTGGACAAACCCATGAAGTTTTTGTATATTATTCATTCTTTTTCTACAATATATTCATTCATTTTTCTATAATGTGTTCTTTTTCTTCTACCAACTAAAGAATATCCAGAACATTGTTCATCATTTCATTTTTGGAGAACTCATAGGCCCCTTTCACACGGGCGAGTTTTCCGCACGGGTGCAATGCGTGAGGTGGACGTATTGCACCCGCACTGAATCCGGACCCATTCATTTCTATGGGGCTGTGCACATGAGCGGTGATTTTCACGCATCACTTCTGCGTTGCGTGAAAATCACAGCATGCTCTATATTTTGCGTTTTTCACGCAACACAGGCCCCATAGAAGTGAATGGGGCTGCGGGAAAACTGCAAGCATCCGCAAGCAAGTGCGGATGCAGTGCGATTTTCCCGCATGGTTGCTTAGCAACGGGAGCAGATCTTTTTTATTTTCCCTCATAACATGGTTATAAGGGAAAATAATAGCATTCATAATAAAGAATACTTTGTGGAATGTTGATTAAGGGGTTCAAAATAAAAAAACTTAACTTACCTTAGCCACTTGATCGCGTAGTTGGTGATCTCTCTTCTCTCTTCAAGCTTTAGCTGTAGTCTAAAGGACCTGTGATGACGTCACATCACATGGTCCAATCACATGGTCCATCACGGACCATGTGATTGGACCATGTGATGTGACGTGATAACAGGTCCTTTACACTACAGCTAAAGCTTGAAGAGAGAAGAGAGATCACCAACTACGCGATCAAGTGGCTAAGGTAAGTTAAGTTTTTTTATTTTTAACCCCTTATTCCACATTCTACTAAGCATTCTGTATTGCGAATGCTATTATTTTCCCTTATAACCATGTTATAAGGGAAATTAATAAAATCTCCAGAATACTCAACCCGAAACCGGACTTCAGTGATGAAGTCCGGCTTCGGTTCTGGGTACCAAACATGCCGATTTTTCCAATTTTGCGCATATTCCCGCAACGCACCCGCATCCTATCCGGGCGTCAAACATGAAGCCCGTGTGATAGAGGCCATAGAGTTCCAACCACATTGTGATAGGCTTTGTATATTCTGCTTCAGTATCCCATTGTATTTTCCTGTGTCTATACATTGATAGTTATAGGTGGAAACGCCATGATCTGAGTCACACTGAGGCTGGAAGAGCCGTTGGACGTATAAAATAAGATCTCAGAACTGTTGATGGCCACGTCCCACGTTCACATCCTAAAGTTTAAGACATTTCAATCTAGGTGTCCTTCTCTTCAACCTTTAGTAGATTTTATGGAGAACAACCACATGAAGGGTAGACATATTCGTTGTCATTTTTGAATTCTCTTTTTCAAAAATTGCTTACCGCAGCAAGACAGGAACATTTTGGTAAGTAATACAAGCATAACAATTTTTAGCCTTTGCTGTCACTTCTGATCTCCTAACGTCAGGGTTACTTATACTTTCAGGTTTTGGTACAAATATTTTAAATAAAATCTATGAGTTTGTCTCTTATCTGTAATTAACATTCGGTAATCGTGGAATATGGGCCAAATAAGACAATATTTTTCGGTATGAATCTGGAGGTCATTTCTCAGGTTATTATTGTAGTGTTGTCCAGCAGTTTCGCTCGATGGAACAGTTTAGTTTTGGTCTGTATGACGACGTAACCTCCACTTTCCATTATTACTTTTTAATTCTCAGTCACCAAAGACATGCTTAACCATTTTGCACTGAATTCAGGACAGGCGAGTTCATCACCTCAAGAAAAGGGCCCGTCACTGCATCACAAGGAAAGGGCTCCAAAGTGTAGGGATGACCAAATGGTCTCTCTTCACTTTGAAGTTGAAGATCATTGAGACCTACAAGTCCATGAAGAAGCACCTCTGAAGGTCAGGAACTTTGAAGGAACTAAGCAGGGGAGGAAAACAAGGTCATCATGCTTTTTAGCTGTCATTTTTCTTGTATGGTTTAGCTAGTTAAAGGGAATGTATTACCGTATATTTTTTTTTTTACTAATGAAAACCAGGTACTGATACGGGTCATATTAGGTTTTTTTGTAATCTGTTTTTATTTTCTGATTGTAGATTTTGTTAAGTCTGTTAGGTGTGGAAATCTCTGTTAGCAGCATTTAGAATTTTGCTTTGTAGTAGCACATGGCCCATAGGATACTGCAGACAGGAGACGACTCATTGATCTCTTTGGGAAGGTGTTCTAGACAAGCTTTGTGACCTGTGCAGAGGTCATTGTGCAGGGAGGTGAGGCTATGAGCTGTGACCACCACCTATTGTGAAGAGTGGATGCAATGTTATCTATACAGAGTTATCTGTCATTGTAATCCTGCTTGTGAAGATAATATGATGACTGCTGAGCAAAAAGATCTGTAAAGTACAGAAAGTGTCAGTGTATGATTAGGCTCGGTCGCCACAGTAAAAACTGCAACATGTCAGGATTTTTTTCAAGATAGATAGTGACATGGAGAATAAACATGCCAAAATATTACCAAAAATTATTTCAAAATATGTTTGCAAAAACATGATTTAGACAATAGGGTAAAATGTAGACATTGAGGCAATCCTGTTCATTTTACATTGTGCCCTGTCATTTTTCCTGTGCCTGCGAAACAGTCGCATCATCTACATTATCACTTGTAGGTTTTTTTGTGCCATTAGGCTACTTTTCCTCTTGCGTTGTTGTTTTCCGGTATTGAGATCTGGCAGAGGATCTCAATACTTGAAAAAAAGTTTTCATTTTGTTCCCATGCATTCTGAATGGAAAGAGATCCGTTCAGGATGCATGAGGATGTCTTCCGTTCCGTCAGCATTCCGTTTTGTGACTGTACACAAAATCGCTGCAAGCTGCGGTATTGTGTCCGGTCATAATAATGTAAAAAAAACAGTCAACAATGTAAGTTAGGAGCCTGAAAAAACGTATCTGTCACTCATTGACTTTCAATTTATTTAGTGACGGATCCATTTATTTCCGTTTTGATTTCACACAACTGCAACCTAACAGAACGGATGCATCCTGATGTGTAAAATCAAAACGGATCCGTTTAATTCCGGTATTGAGATCCTCTGCCAGATCTCAATACCGGAATTAACAACGCAAGTGTGAAAGTAGCCTTAAAGGGGTTGTCCAAGAGCGGAAAGTCATTTTGATGAGTCCAGGCACAATGCAGAATTCTAAAAAAATTATCTCGTCTGTTCAAATTGTTCTTGATCCAGCGCCAAGCTTTTTTCTCTATACAAACACAGAAATGCAACAGCACTCTGCAACCAGCACTCTGCCCTGCCTCTATGCTGGAAGCTATCAGAGGCGTTAGTGTACATTTTGATCAAAAAGTAATAAGCCACTCGCCGCGCCAAGGCCGCCTCTATGAGTGGTCCTAACGCTAAATCCTATCTGTTATGGGCCATGACAGCCACATAAAATCCAGGGAGTGCGGGCCCAGCATGCATTCTAGGATCCACCGTGCTTATTAACCCTTTTTGGTGCCATAACAGCCTCTATTCAATCCAGGGACGCAGGTACCAACATGCATGTTGAGCCCACTATGTACTCTTCCTGGAGCCAGATGGCCACACACATCACTGCTGCGGGACAGTCAGTGACCTTAGCGGTTATACATCAGGAATGGCATGTGACTGCCGGGCACTCGCAGCAGTGACGTACACGTTGAGGGGACATCAGACTTCTGGTCTAGCAGGGACTGGAGTCAGTGGAGAGGGGTGCTCGGAGCTGGACCTGGAACACTTTGGACAGGTGAATGTTTTTTGTTTTTTTTTTTTAATATGTTTAAGGCTATATGCACACAACAGTGTTTTTTCTCAGCTTCCGTTACGTTTTTTTTGCGGATCCCATTCATTTCTATGGATCCGCAAAAAAAATGATGCCTCTTCCGTTTCCTGTCCGCGTCCGCATTCCGCATTTCACGTCCGCAAAAAAAATATGGCATGTCCTATTCTTGTCCGCAAAAAACGGTTTGCGGACCCATAGAAGTCAGTGGGTCCGCAAAAAAAACGGAAACCACACTGAAGCCTTCCGTTTTCCTTCCGCATCCGTTTTTTTTGCGGATGGTTGCTTGGTAACCAGTGAACTTGGCCAGGAAGTGTAAAAACTAGTTTGGACCAGACAGGAGTGTGTGCCAAGCTGTGAGGTGAAGTGTGTCTGGAAAAATGCCCCGCTGGGATACTGAAAAGCTGATAACTTTGGTCCAGGACCACCCTGAGTTGTGGGACACTCGGACGAATCAGTATCATGATAAGGTCAAGAAAGATGCTGCGTGGGAAAAAGTGGCCCGAAGGCTGAAGCCACCAAACAATCAGAGCAGCAGGATATATAGATGGATCCAGGGTGGGGATATGTAAATTTTACTTTGGCCATCCTTCCGTTTTTTTTCACGGAACACGGACCGCAAAAAAAACCGGAAGCCACACGGAAATAAATGCGGACACACGGCATGGATGCGGATTAGAAAAAAAACGGAACACGGTAGCCAGTTTTGCGGACCACAAAAAAACACTGTCGTGTGCATATAGCCTAAGACTGTGCTCATGGAAATTACTTTCCCCTCTCGACAACCCTTTTGGAGTAACAAGATATAATCCATACTGCGTACGGTTGTCATAAAAATATAGGATGGATGTATTTTTATTTTGTTGATTGTCCTTCTTCCAGAAATCTAAGATAACTTGCTGTGAAATTCCAGATAACAGATCATTTAAATAATACACATGGTTCTGTGTATGGCAAATAGTAGACACAGTAGACAGTTACAGTGCCATGTATCAGTACAGTCACTCCAGTTATAGGCCATCATTACATGGAAAGAATGCCATGTGTATGAAGGTGGGACCTGCTTCCGGTCACTAGGACTGCGGTGTGGAGCACAGCACAGACTACGTCACCTCCGAGGATGGTGTATCTATGTACGCAGTCTTTATATGACCCTTCCCATGATCACTTCAGGATCAAGATGGCTTAGTGACGGTAGCATGTGATCCAGTCTGCTCCCTCAAGATACCTTTAATGAGCGATATAAATATTCATGTAAAAGAGAAGACTTTCATCTTTAGGCACAATGCAGGAGCTCTACAGCTGAAGCACATGTGATTATCCTCTGTTATACAGTCGATAGGTTCCTATTGTGCAGTATTGTATTGATCCTGGGGCTGTAGCAGGAATTCTAGTAGAATTTTAAACCACAGGACAAGTACCTCCTTGTATCTGATAAGATTACTTACACTTACTATAGTTATTGTGCAAATTCATATGTGCATTTTTTAGCAGTGATTTTTACTACTGACCTATGGTTTCCGATGAATTTAGAAACAGGTTAGTGCCCCCAAATCCCAATTTTAAATGAGTTATCCCATGAAGACCACCCCTTTTTATATGTTCTGTTAGGGCATGAAACCCCCTCTGATAGCCAGGACATCCCCTGGTAGTAATAGCTGATGATGATCCCTGTTTATGGCAGCCCCATACACATCAATTTGTAGGGTGCGTGCACGTATGGTTCCATACAAACACCTTCTCACTGCGGTCATGTAGTGGGGAAGATTGGGGGGTGGGCTGGGGACCCCCGTTCTAGTAGTTAATAAGGGTCACTGCTGTGTGCCACCAGAAGTCATTAACCGTAATACCTTGGTCAGCCCCTTTTTAATGGGACGTGGTGCTCCATTGCTGGGATCCTTGTCTGGGAAAACCAGTGTCTTCCCAGTGTCTGTGCTGGCACTAATATCGGCCGTTTAACCCCTTGCATGCTGTGGTCCTTAGTGCCCGCTGTATGGAAGGGGCTAACCATCGGACTGCTGTGCTGCTATGGCAGTGCCCTGATGGTTACCATGGCAACCGGTTGCCTTCACAGGCATCCGGCTTGCCGTGGTATATCTGAGCCTGATCAGGCTCCTGCTAAAGGCAGGAGCCTGGGCAGACTAAATGTAATTGAAAATACACTGCAGTAGACTGTACAGTGTACTGCAGTGTATTGTAAACCATCAGGCCCACTGGATCTTCAAGAACCAAGTGCGCTTGGGTCAAAAAAGTGTAAAAAAAAAGGGAAATAAGGTAGTAAGTAAAAAAAAAACATACTTCTTCCTATATCCACATATATACAGAAATTGGTTAAAAAAATAATACTAAACATGCTTGGTATCGCCGTGTCTGTAACGACCTGATCTATAAAAGGACCATGTTACTTTCCCCACACGGTGAACACCATAAAGAAAAAACTATGATAGAATTGAAACTTTGTCTACCTCACTTCCCAAAAAAAAATTGTATAAAAAGTGATCAAAAGAGTCATATGTACCCAAAGTTAGCACCAATCAAACTGTCACCTCATTCCGCAAAAAATGAGCCCCTACCTACTACAATGGCCCAAAAAAAAAAAAAAATGGCTTTCAGAAAATGGAAACACAAAAACATGTTTTTTTTTTTCAAAAATGCTTTTATTGTGTAAAATAACATAAAAAAATGCACATATTTTGCATCACTGTGTCCGTAACAACCTGCTCTATAAAAATAGCATGTGATCTAACCCGTCTGGTTAATGCCGTAAAAAAATAAAATAAAAAATGTGCCAAAAAAGACATTTTTATCACCTTACAACACAAAAAGTGTAATACCAAGCGATCAAAAAGTCATATGTGTCCCAAAATGGTACCAATCAAACCATCATCTCATCCCGCAAAAAATGAGACTCTACCTAAGACAATCACCCAAAAAAAATGGCTTTCAGAAAATGGAAAAAAAATGTTATTTTGTAAATCCAAAATAAAATTCAAAAATTAGACATATTAGGTATCGCCTCATCGTTACGGCCTGCTCTATAAAAATATCACATTATCTACTCTGTCAGGTAAACCATGGAAAAAATGGAAAAAAAAAAGTGCCAGAGCAGACATTTTCTTGTTACCTTGCCTCATAAAAAGAGTAATATATATATATACATACACACAATGCAGAACTACCTCTAGCAAAAGATTTATATACTGCAGAATAGCCCTAATATATATATATATAGATATAACAATGGCAGCACATCAGGCAAATATCAATATGGAGAGGCCAATGGATCCGGCAACAAAACCAGAACAATGTAAGAATTTTAAAAAATTGTAAAATGCGTAACACACATGGCCGGTGTCCGTGTTTGGCGGATTTGCAATTTGCGGACTGCAAAACAGTTGCGGACGTGTGAATGGACCCTTGTGGTCCGTGGTAGCGGAATCCATAACGCAATTCCTAGAGCAACGTTTTAGCTCATAGGTTGAAAAAAAGACTGTGAATGAGCTGAAAACATTTCGACCACAGAAGTGAATAAAGTGTTTGAGAGTGCGGACATTTTTTTCTTTATATATATAAAGAAGGAGGTATATATGTGTGTATGTTCCGCGATCACTCAAAAACGCAACCATCAATTTCAACGAAACTTGGTATACACATCCCTTGCTACCTGGAAAGAAATCTTGTGGAGTCTCAGCTCTCTAAGACGTACCGATCCTGGGGTATTCCCAAAAAATGATCTGCATTAGCCAATACAAGCCTGCAAATGTTTCTCTTTATATCCCAACTGCCATATACATGGTCACATGTCCCTTATCAGCCAATAGAAGCTTGCAGGCCCTTAGTCTCCACATACACACAGTTTTACTTCAGGTTTCCATAACAACCCAGCCATTTTTCTTCACTGCTGTAGGTCAGCTTTAGACTAGGGCTGCACGACAGATAGGGCACAACTACACTGCTACATGCATCCAACTTGGATGGATTTTCTGTGACTGTCGTGTCACAGTCGCAGCATGGGACATTTATCATTATAAAAATTGTTGTGCGACGTTGGTAGGACAAAATGTCGCGCAACACATGTCATGTAGCCCTAGCCTTAAAGGGGCAGGGCGCTGTGGAGGTCACTGTTAATGGGGTGGGGCCATTATTAAAGGGGCAGGGCGCTATGGAGGACACTGTTAAGTTGGCAGGGGCCACAATTAAAGGGGCAGCTGCTGTGGAGGTTACTGTTAATGGGGCAGGGGCCACTAATAAAGGGACAGGCCACTGTGGAGTTCACTGTTAAAGGGGCATTTACTGTGGAGGTCACTGTTAAGGGGGCAGGGGCCACTATTGAAGGGGCAACTGCTGTGGAGGTCACTGTTAAAGGGGCAGGCACTGTGGAGGTCACTGTTAAAGGGGCGGGCACTGTAGAGGTCACTGTTAAAGGGGCATTCACTGTGGAGGTCACTGTTAAAGGGGCAGGCCGCTGTGGAGGTCACTGTTAAAGGGGCATTCACTGTGGAGGTCACTGTTAAAGGGGCAGGCACTGTGGATGTCACTATTAAAGGGGCGGGCACTGTGGATGTCACTGTTAAAGGGGCGGGCACTGTGGATGTCACTGTTAATGGGGCGTTCACTACAGAGGTTACTGTTAAAGGGGCGTTCACTACAGAGGTCACTGTTAAAGGGCGTTCACTGTGGAGGTCACTGTTAAGGGGGCGGGCACTGTCGAGGTCACTGTTAAAGGGGTGAGAACTGTGGAGGTCACTGTTAAGGGGGCAGGGGCCACTATTGAAGGGGCAGCTGCTGTGGAGGTCACTGTTAAGTCAGCAGGGTACTGTGAAGTCACTGTTAAGGGAGCGGGGTACTATGAGGTCAAGGGAGCGGGAGCGCTGTGAAGGTCACTGTTAAAGGGGCGGGCACTGTGGAGGTCAGTATTAAAGGGGCTAGCCGCTGTGAAGGTCACTGTTAAAGGGACGGCACTGTGAGGTCACTGTTAAAGGGGCGGGCACTGTTGAGGTTACTGTTAAAGGGGTGGGCACTGTGGATGTCACTGTTAAAGGGGCATTCACTATGGAGGTCATTGTTAAAGGGGCGTTCACTGTGGAAGTCACTGTTAAGGGGACGGGCACTGTCGAGGTCACTGTTAAAGGGGTGAGAACTGTGGAGGTCACTGTTAAGGGGGCATGCCACTGTAAAGGTCACTATTAAAGGGGCGGGCACTTTGGAGGTCACTGGACGGGCACTGTGGAAAGCACTGTTAAAGGGGTGGGCACTATGGAGGTCACTGTTAACCGCTTCAGCCCCCCTAGCTTAAACACCCTTAATGACCAGGCCACTTTTTACAATTCTGCACTACACTACTTTCACCGTTTATTGCTCCGTCATACAACTTACCACCCAAATGAATTTTACCTCCTTTTCTTCTCACTAATAGAGCTTTCATTTGGTGGTATTTCATTGTTGCTGACATTTTTACTTTTTTTGCCATTACTACAAATTTAACGACATTTTTGCAAAAAAATGACATTTTTCACTTTCTGTTGTAAATTTTTTTAAAAAAAACTACATTTCTATATAAATTTTTCTCTAAATTTATTGTTCTACATGTCAAAAAAGTGAATTTCGGCATTTTGAAGCAGCTCTGACTTTCTGAGCGCCTGTCATGTTTCTTCAGGTGCTAGAATGTCAGGATAGTATAAATACCCCCCAAATCACACCATTTTAGATAGAAGACACCCCAAAGTATTCGCGGAGGGGCATGGTGAGTTCATGTATCATTTCATTTTTTTTCACAAGTTAGCGGAAAATGACACTTTCTGAGAAAAAAAAAAAAAAAAAATCTCAGATGGACTCACTATGCCCCTCAGTGAATACCTTGGGGTGTCTACTTTTCTGAAATGGGGTCATTTGTGGGGTGTGTTTACTGTTCTGGCATTTTGGGTGGGGCTAAATTGTGAGCCGCCATGTAAAACCTAAAGGTACTCGTTGGAATGCAGGCTGCAAAAAAGGCTGCAAAAAAGCGTCACTTATGTGGTATCGCCGTACTCAGGAGAAGTAGGGCAATGTGTTTTCGGGTGTATTTTTACATATATCCATGTTGGGTGAGAGAAATATCTCTGTAAATTGTCAACTTTGTATAAAAAATTTTAAAAGTTGTCGTTTACAGAGATATTTTTCACACAAAGCCCCTAAAGCATGAGAATCCAAATGCATAAAAATGGCCTGTAAAACCTAAAGGTACTCATTGGTTTTAGGGCCCCTTTGCGCACCCAGGCTGCAAAAAAGTGTCACTCATGTAGGGCAATGTGTTTTGGGGTGTATTTTTACATATACCCATGCTGCGTGTGAGAAATATCGCTGTAAACGAAAAACTTTTTACATTTTTTTATTCAAAGTTGTCAATTTACAGAGATATTTCTCTCACCCAGTATGGGTATATGTAAAAATACACCCCAAACCACATTGCCCTACTTCTCCTGAGTACGGCGATACCACATGTGTGACACTTTTTTGCAGCCAAGATGCGCAAAGGGGCCCAAATTCCAACGAGTACCTTTTAGGAGGGCATTTTTACGCATTTTTCTTCTCACGCTTTAGGGCCCCTAAAATGCCAGGGCAGTAGAAATTACCCACATATGACCCCATTTTGGAAAGAAGACACCCCAAGGTATTCCATGAGGGGCATGGCAAGTTCATAGAAGATTTTTTTTTTGGCACAAGTTAGTGGAAATTGACTTTTTATTGTTTTTTCTCACAAAGTCTCCCTTTCCGCTAACTTTTGACAAAAAGTTAAATTTTTCATGGACTCATTATGCCCCTCAGCGAATACCTTGGGGTGTCTTCTTTCCAAAATGAGGTCATTGTGAAGTGTTTGTACTGTTCTGGCATTTTGGGTGGGGCTAAATTGTGAGCAGCCATGTAAAAGCTAAAGGTACTCATTGGAATTTGGGCCCCTTTGCGCATCTTGGCTGCAAAAAAGTGTCACACATGGGGCATCGCCGTACTCAGAGAAGTAGGGCAATGTGTTTAAAGAGTGTACACATGAGGCATCGCCGTACTCAGGAGAAGTAGGGCAATGCGTTTTGGGGTGTATTTTTCATATACCCATGCTGGGTGAGAAATATCTCTGTAAATTGACAACTTTGAATAAAAAAATTTAAAAAGTTGTCGTTTACAGCGATATTTCTCACACACAGTATGGGTATATGTAAAAATACACCCCAAAACACATTGCCCTACTTCTCCTGAGTACGGCGATACCACATGTGTGACACTTTTTTGCAGCCAAGATGCGCAAAGGGGCCCTAAAACCAATGAGTACCTTTAGTATTTCACAGGCCATTTTTACACATTTGGATTCTCACGCTTTAGGACCCCTAAAATGCCAGGGCAGTATAAAAACCCCACATGTGACCCCATTGTGGAAAGAAGACACCCCAAGGTATTCTGTGAGGGGTATGGCGAGTTCACAGAAAAAAAAAAATTTGGCACAAGTTAGCGGAAATAGATTATTTTTATTTTTTTTTTACAGTCTCATATTCCACTAACTTGTGACAAAAAATAAAATTTTGCATGAACTCGCCATACCCCTCAGCGAATACCTTGGGGTGTCTTCTTTCTAAAATGGGGTCACATGTGGGGTTTTTGTACTGCTCTGGCATTTGAGGGTCTCCGCAATCATTACACGTATGGCCAGCATTAGAAGTTTCTGCTATTCTCCTTATATTGAGCATACGGGTAATGAGATTTTTTTTTTCCGTTCAGCCTCTGCGCTGAAAAAAAAAAAATGAACGGCACAGATTTTTTCATTCGCATCGGTCAATGTGGATGAAAAAATCTCTGCCAAAATCAGTGACTGCGGTGCGGTGGGCTGGGCGCTAGCTACCTAACAAGTAGCTAACTAACTGGCGGTGATAAGGGACCCTTATGCCCCATTCACACGTCCGAAATTCTGTTTGCGGAACGGAATTGTGGACCCATTCATTTCTATGGGGACAGACTTTGTCCCGCTCGGATCCGGAATTACGGATCCGCGCTTCCGGGTCTGCACTTCCGTTCCGCAAAAATATAGAACTATTCTTGTCCGCAATTGCGGACAAGAAAAAGCATTTTCTATATAGTTCTGGCAATGTGCAGATCTGCAAAATGCGGAAAGCATATTGCCGGTGTCCGTGTTTTTAAGATCTGCGGATCGGATCTGCGGATCCGATCCGCGGATCCGTGAATCCACGGATCCGCAAAACACATATGGACGTCTGAATGGAGCCTTACAAGGGGTGTGATCAATGACGGGGGGTGATCAGGGGGTCTAGATGGGGTAATCAAGGGGTTAATAGGTGGGGGGTTAGTGTAGTGTTTGGTGCAACTTTACAGTGTTACCTGGTCCTCTGGTGGTCGATCCCAGCAAATGGGACCACCAGAGGACCAGGTAGCAGCTATATCAGACGCTGTTCACAAAACAGCGTCTGATATAGCTGTTTGATGCGATTTAATTCGCATCTACAGCCTGCCAGCGATAGATCATCGCTGGCAGGCTATAGCCGAACTGCCGAGACGCGCTTCTCTGTGAACGCACACGCGTTCACAGGAAGTCTCGGCTCTCACGAGATTATGCGCCGACGCGTCATCTCAGAGCTACAGGACCGCCCGCAGGACGCATCCCTGCGTTAGGCAGTCCTGTAGCGGTTAAAGGGATGGGCAAAGTCACTGTTAAGGGGACGGGCACTGTGGAGGTCACTGTTATGGGGGATACTGTCGATATCTTTTAACAACACACAAAAACATTAAATAAAATAGATAAAATATACCCGAGTCCTTCTGCTAATATGTGTATGTATGTATGTATATATATATTGTGGGGACTCGCTCTGGTAGACAAGGTAGGCGGGTGCAGTATAGAGGCAAAAACACGTTGTAAATCAATCTGCAGTGTTTATTCACACTTTAGGCACAACACAACAGTCACTTTTCAGGCTTGGTGCTTGTTCACACACAGAAAACAGAACAGTGTTGGTGCTTGATCTTGCACGGCAAAACAGAAACAAAGTTCACCTGGAGTCCTAGGTGTCAGTTCACACCTGGCTGAATGCTCGGCAACACAAAAAGTCCACTGGCAGGCTTTAGATGGCCTGCTCTCCTGACACACATGTCTCAGCTTTTCAGCCCAGCACAGGGCTCGGTTCCCAAACACACAGAGAGAGCCATTTGCATAACCCAGCTGTCTTTTAAAGGCAGCTAGGTATTAACCAAAAACCCGGACCGGCACTTAAAACCCGGTCCAGTATTTGCCCTCACCTGGCTGCAATCAACCCAGCAGCACAGGCTGAGAGGAAAATACCTGTTTTTTTTTATCACCAAACCTCTCACTGTGTCACAATATATATATCATTTATCAAACTGGTGTACAGTAGAACTGACTTAGTTGCCCATAACAACCAATCAGATTCCACCAGCTTCATTGGAAAATAAAAGGAGGAATCTGATTACTGTATTCACAAGAGACTGCACACAATACTGTGTTCAGAACAGAGTGCATGTAGTGAGAGCTCTCAGCAATGAGATCTATATCCTGCTTAGAACACCATGGTTCTGACTGTAGATCGCTGCACTAATGTTACCAGCAGAAATATCTATTGTGTCCAAAAATAATGGACTTTCTACAGAATGGAAAGTGAGAAATAGATCTGCTGATCACAGGTTATAGCATACTGTAAGACCCACCATGTTGTGGATTGGAATGAACGCTTACTACCAAGTTACTTGGTAGTTCCAGCAGCCTATATGTAAGTGGCTGCTAGCTGTGCTGTGTAACAGGATGTGGGGGCAGGGAAGCAGAGCTTGTGCTGGTGCCTAAGAAATCAACAGGAACGCCCACAGAGCCTCACAGGAGATGACAGCGTTGAGCAAAACTCATAGAAGAGCATTTCTGAGGGCATTTGAAGCAAAGCGGATACCAGTAAATAAACCAGTGCAGTTTTATTATGTGCTACATTACGGTAAGATATGGGTTTATAGATTTTTAGTGCACAAAGGTGTCCATAGCCTTTAAGCAACAGCATGAGAGTCTTGTGCATCCTTCGACTAGACGTCTTGACCACTGCAGTCCAGTATCCTTTATGTCTGAATAGGTTCCTGAAGTTCGTCTTGCTAAGTTACCGCACATGTATTGCTATGCCTGAATGAGTTCCTGAAATCTTTCCATCTTCCAGTGCTCTGTGTTTTGTTTCTTGCCTATATTATGTGTTTGCCTTGGTTTTGCCTGTTTCCCACCTGGTTCTGAATTAGTGCCTAGTCTGTGCCTCCGGTGGCTTGCACCAGTTTCTCTGACCCATGAGTGTCAGTCGCCAACTACACCGGCACCATTCCAGGAGGCTGCTGTCTGGTTGCTAACCCTATGCCAAACCATTTAGTTGGCTCCAGAACCACTGTCTGTAACATTTGGGTGGTCGTCCCAGCGAGGTTTCCCTATATATTTTTTGTTGTCAGTCTTTTTAAGCCATTGTAACCCGTTCTAAAACTAGATGTGGCAATGAAAGCACATCTGCTGTGCCACAGTAGTCATTAACTAGTCACTTGGTTGAGTCTCTGAATTGCTAATTAGATATTTCATGAATATAATTGGTGACTTTGTGGAGAAGACAATTGGGGTTGTCATTATACTGCATTTATTCCGTAGTTTAGTTCACAGCTGTTGAGCCCCATGCACTCCAGCTTCAACAAAGAATTTGCCAATTAAAAAAAAAAAAAGATACATGGGTCTAATACATAACAATAACAGTCTGGGAGATGTAGACTAGCCTCAGAATAAGTATTTTTTAAGTTACTATGCCATGAAAACATATTTGTATGATTTGTTGAATTTGTTGACAATTTAAAGGGAAGGTGTTTTCCTGGAAATATTGAAGAACTTTCCTCAAAGTCAGCAGATTTGTATCTATGAAACTGGCTGACCTGTTGCATGTGCGCTGAAGACATCCGTGTTGTTCCCATGTTCATATGTGCCCACATTGCTGAGAAAAAGAAAGTTTTTCTATATGCAAACGGGGGCGTTACCGTTACACCAAAAGGCTCTGCTCTCTCTGCAACTGCAGATAGAGATAGGGGATAGCTATCAGATCGGTGGGGGACCTCCGGCCACTCATCAGTCATTTCAGCAGAGCAGCAGGGGGCCTACAAGGGGTACGGGCCTCCATTCTCGTGATCGGTGGGAATCCCAGCAGTAGGACCTCAACCGATCTGATAGTTATCCACTATCCAGGAGATAACTTGTACCCCTTTAACAATAATTGTTGTGATGTGTTTTTCTCCAAGCGATAGTAAAAAAAAATGAAACTGTGGTTTATCATTGGTCGGGCGACCATAAAAATCATTCCATCTGACATGTACAATACAAATACCGAGAGGATCAGTGATGATTGCAACAATGTAAAGGTCCACCACCAACCAGACCACCTCTTTTTTCAGACACAACGGGGCAGATTTACTAATGTGATTGCACCGAGAGCTTGTTGTATAATGTACCAGAATTTGGTTTTAGACCTATTTGTGAAGTAAGTGCACCAAAATGAGTACTGCGCATCGCTCACCTGTTTTGGGTTTCCAGCTTGACAATGGGGCATGATTTACCGTATTTTTCGCCATATAAGACGCACTTTTTTTCCCCCAAAAGTGGGGGGGAAATGGCAGTGCGTCTTATATGGCGAATGCTACCATTTTCCTATAGTTAAAGCTGATACATCGCACAGCATGCGATGTATCAGCATGGAAGGAGGAGGGGGCGGAGCCTGGCAACACGCGGCGGGCGGCCCGCCGCTAACAGCGTGACTGCTTTCATAACATTTTTAATCTTTAGTCATGTCCCCTTATTCCCTATAATCCCAGTACAGTAGCGCTCTGCTAACCTGCTATACCGATCCTCTAGCAGGCAGGCGGTGCGGCGACGAGCTGCTGTGTAACGTCCTCACTGACGTCATCTGCCTGCTCCTCCTGCTTCATTCATAAAGTGAAAGGAGCAGGCAGATGACGTCAGTGAGGACGTTACACAGCAGCCTGCCGCCGCACCGCTCTGCCTGCTAGAGGATCGGTATAGCAGGTTAGCAGAGCGCTACTGTACTGGGATTATAGGGAATAAGGGGACATGATTAAAGATTATAAGTGTTATGAAAGCAGTCAAGCTGTTAGCGGCGGGCCGCCCGCCACGTGTTGCCAGGCTCCGCCCCCTAAGCAGTCACTATGGGCCAGATCTGTGGATAGCACTTTGATGGGGGCATTTATGAATGACACTGTAATTGGGGTGATCTGTGGATGACACATATAGCATAAGATGCTATATATGTGTCATCCACAGATCCAATCCATTACAGTGTCATTCATAAATGCCCCCATCACAGTGCTATCCACAGATCCCCCCATCACAGTGTCATCCACAGATCCCCCCATAACAGTGCCATCCACATCTCCCCCACATAACAGTGCCATCCACAGATCCCCCCCATAATACTGTCATGCACAGACCACCATTACTTCAAAAGCACACCTTTTGGTTAAAAATATTTTTTTTCTTATTTTTCTCCTCAAAAACCCAGGTGCGTCTTATAGGCCGGTGCGTCTTATAGGGCGAAAAATACGGTAGTTAAAACGGAAATGGCTCAAATGAAATGTTTCCTTAGTCCTTGTTAGAAGATAGGTTTATATAAGTCAGAGTTAGGATGCATTCACACGTGCAAAACATGGATGCCGCCCATGTGCGTTCTGCAGTTTGCGGAACGGGCGGCCCATTATAGAAATGCCTATTCTAGTCCGCGGACAAGAATAGGACATGCTCTATCTTTTTTGCGGGGCCGCAAAACGGAACAACGGATGCGGACAGCACACGGTGTGCTGTCCACATCTTTTTTGGCCCCATTGAAATGAATCAGTCAGCACCCGTTCCACTAAATTGGGAAACAGATGCAGACCCGTTCATACGGTCGTGTGACTGAGCCCTTAAGGTGAATTTACGTACCAAAAATTGGGCAGATTATAGGGAACGACCATTTCTGTGAACGCTCGTTCCCAGTAATCTGGCCGCCTAAATGTGCCTCTGCAGATCGTGCGGTCTAAACAGCGATCTGCTGCCCAGAAGCAATGATTCTGTATGGGTATGAAGGATCACTATAGCGATCCCTCGTACTCATACTGTGAAGGAGATCGCTGCAGGTAAATTCACGGTCTCCTTCACTGAACAAGCAGCCGACTGTCGGGAAGGAACGCTTTTTTCCTTACAATCGACTGTTCCATTGGCTCCTGTAAACCAGACTTTGGTTGTTATATTCCAGAGCTGTATATTCTGCCCTCAGATTCTCAGAGTCTCCATGTAGTGCCCTTTAACAGCTACAAATGGACTTTAATGGGAACCTGTCCCTAGGTTTGGGGCCACTAATACACCAGCATTATGCAGTCATTATGCTTTCTGAAGATGCATAACACCATGCTGGGGGTTTATTGTCCCGAAATCTAGTGACTGGTTCCCTTTAATCCCATATTCCATAATGCTGCCTGGTCCAGAAAACTGTGTGTATTAGATGAAGCATCTATACATCTACAGTCTTTGTATACCTCTTCATGCTGCCTGTTTTTTTCTTATTTCTTTGTCCGGGTCTCTGAGATGGTCGCACATGCTCAGTTTAATTTTTCAACTGCCTCCTGAGCTGTAAGAAGGAGAGAGCTACAACAGAAAGGACACAGCCCCTGATTTACAGCAGAAAGGACACTCCCCTTGAGCTTGATATAAATCTAGCAGAGCAATTAGAGCAATGAATGGTAAAATCATTGGATCCAAGTGCGGTACAGGACTGGTTCTAGCTTTGTTAGAAAGAGGTTGTCATTTACTATATGATCTCTGATATTTAAGTTTAAATTATTCATGCGATAACCCCTTTAATATGGTCGTTCTGTAAGGACCATCGGTATTAATGCAAACTTGTTTTTTCTTAAATGTTTTTCAGGTTTGTCTTCCTTGCAATACTAATTCTGAGGAATATATACCATCAGTCCATACAGTGAGAGCCTCTCCTCCCAGAGCGGGTGTGGTAGCAAGGTGAGGGATAAGCACAGGTATTAATTCTACCCTTTATAGAACTGACCTATCCTTTTCCATAATTAGGACAAGAATAGGACATGTTCTATATTTTTGTGGGTGCCACGGAACGGACATACGGATGTAGACAGCACACAGTGTGCTGTCTGCAGTTTTTGCAGCCCCAAAAAGAGAACGGGTCCGCATACGACCCACAAAAAATGCGGATCGGATGTGTGTGCATGACCTACTAGGGTGCGGCCATACGATTTTTCATTCCACGTCTGATCTGCATTTTTTGGGGCTCACACATATAATTTCTTTGAGGCGACAAAAACGGGTGTCGTCTATGTGCTGTCTGCACATTATTTGCGGCCAAGCCGCAAATTATAGAACATTGCCCTGTTCCTGTCCGTTTTGTGGACAAGAATAGGCATTTTTTCAATGATGCACCTGGACTACATCCGTATTTTGTGGATCTGTTATTTTTGGACTGCAAAACTAATAGTCATGGGAGTGCACCCTAAGACTACATTCAAGGAACGTATTTTGTTTCTGTCTGTTTTTTTGCAGATTGGATGAGAACCGATTCTTTTCAGTGGGTCCGCAAAAAATGCGAACAGCACACTGTGTGGTGTCCGCATTCGTATGTCTGTTCAGTAGCCCCACAATAAATACAGAGCATGTCCTATTCTTATCCGTTTTTCAGACAAGGATAGGTATTGTTAGAATAGATCTGCAAAAAAACGGATGCAATACGGATGCAAAAAGAACATCATCCGTATTTTTTGTGGATCAGTGTTTTGCGGACCGCAAAACACATCTGGTCGTGTGAATGTAGCCTTAGGCCTCTTGCACACGACCGTATCGCTTTTTCAGTATTTTGCGGTCCGTTTTTCACGGATCCGTTTTTTGTTACAGTAGTGTTTCCGTTCCGTTTCTGTATGTTCTGCATGGCATATACAGTATACGGTTATTACATTGAAAATTTGGGCTGGCCAGAAAATTTTCAGTAGATGGTTCCGCAAGAAACGGAACCGGTTACGGAAGACATATGGATGCATTCCATATCCGTTCTGGTTTTTTTTTACAGCCCCATTGACTTGAATAGAGCCACGGAACGTGATTTGCGGGCAATAATAGGACATGTTCTATCTTTGAACGGATGGAAAAAGGTAAATACGGAAACGGAATGCATACAGAGTACATTCTGTTTTTTTTTGCGGACCCATTGAAATGAATGGTTCTGTATACAAACCGCAAAAAACGGAACGTAAACGTAAAATAAAAAACGTTCGTGTGCAAGAGCCCTTAGGCCTCATGCACACAAACGTTTATTTTATCAGTTTATGTGCCGTTTTTTGAGTTCCGTATAAGGTACGTATACAGGACCATTTATTTCAATGTGTCCGCAAAAAAAAACGGAAGGTACTCCTAATGCATTCCGTTTCCGTATTTCCATTCAAACATAGAACATGTCCTATTATTGTCCGCATCACAGACAAGGATAGTACTGTTCTATTAGGGGCCAGCTGTTCCGTTCTGCAGAAAACGGAAAGCACACGGAAGGCATCCGTATTTTTTGTGAATCCATTTTTTGCGGACCGCAAAATACTGAAAAAACCATACGGTTGTGTGCAATCGGCCTTAGTCTAATACTTTTGCCCACTTTCAGACCAAATGGTAACCATAAACTGGTGTCCTATCTTTGGAGATGGAACAGCAGTGATGTAATAGTGATTTATGGGCAGACCAAAATGTGTTTTCCAACCACAGAAACTGGTGGCATATTCCTAGGATACGGCATCACTGTCTGAGGTGTGGTGGGTTCCGCTTCATGGACCTCTGCTGATGCTCAGATTGAAGGAGCCGCTCAGCTAGGTACGCGAGGTGGCATCTTCACAGTTTTTCCCAGGCAAAAAACTGTTTCTGGACACCGTTTGTGTAGATGAAATAAAAAAGAGAGACCTCGGTGCCTTTGTTCTTGGGGTTGATAGAGGTCCTAGCCATGAGCTCACTGAAAGTCCCCTAGGGGCAAGATAAAGCCGTCATGTGGGAGTAGCTCAGGATTTGCTGAACTCCTGAATGTGGAAGCAGCTAAAATGCTCTCCTCAATACAGAATCATCTTGAAAATAAATGTTCTTTCATTTCCCTAGCAGAAAACCACGTGGCGAGGGCAAGAAATGCCGCAAAGTGTATGGAATGGAGAACAGAGACAAGTGGTGCACGGCCTGCCGCTGGAAGAAAGCTTGTCAGAGATTTCCTGACTGAAGGCATCTCCAGTCTCCCCTGCATCTTACACCAGACTGACGGCATAATGGACATGGTCTAGATCACGCTCATCCACAGTTGAGTGAAGGATTTGTGCTCCACTGGATCATCAGGGATTTTATGGGTTCTTATAGAGGTGACGTGTCGATAAAACTATGGGATGTTCGTTCCCTGATTGCATGATCTTTTCTACAGATTTCTAGGCCTTCCTTTCACACATTTCTAGCTAAAAGAACATGGTACTGGAAGCATAGTGACTCAGTTATAAAACCACCATCACAATTCATCGTTGAAGAAGAACAAAAAATTTCCATGACAATGGGAAGACACGCCAAGCAAAAAGAGAACGGTCAGTCTTGTGCAAAATGACTCAAGACGTTCACCTTGTGGTTTTAGTTAAAGAAGAGAAAGCATGGGCCAGAATATACAAAAAAGACAATGTACTGAAATGTGGGTTTTCAGCATATCCTCAGGTCGTGCCATTCTGTGCTATGAATGTTCACGATGATGGTACTTGGCATGCCCATGTGTACTTACCTTGTGACCACCATTCTTCCATAAGTGCTCTTTTTTCTCTTCTTATGGACTCTTTTCTATCAGCTATAAGTCACACTGATAGTATTGACTTGTACTGTTATCCATGTTAGATGGGAGGCACTTTCAGTGGAGCAGATATGATGAGGCCTTGTGTTCTTCATTGGTCAAGGCCTACTGCACTTTGTTTCACAGTGACATTTTTTATATGATTTTACATTTTTATAGTGGACATATCACCTACCCCCAGTGAAGGTGGTGATTTTGATAACCGAACTGGTAGCCTAATGGCTAATAGTGCCAACACTGATATATGTTGCAAACTGCTTCGCGTATTCTATTCTTCATGGTCTGAAAATTGGATCTGCCTTCCATATGTGTACGTAACATATCCATATTAGTTTTATACTGTGAACAATATATAAACTATTTCATACAGATCGGTGGCCATAATGTACCAGTGACTGTCCGGTTATACTTTTATTTATCCCCACATCAGCTTCCTAGGATTCGCTATTCAAAATCCCAGTCCATTCGGTGGATTTAGTACCTTTATTGTCGGTGAACTTACATATAGACAGTGTTAGTGTTGTCTGTGGAACCGTAAATCCCGTAACCTGTTTCTTTAATTGAGTATTTGATGTGGACTGTTGTAATTGTCGCTCACGTCTCCATCCTCTTATCTACGCACAAGAATACCATCCACACATAAAGTGTGTGAGTGACGGGCAATAGTCAGTTCATATATGATGCGAACCATGGATCATATTGGCAGTGCTTAACGTATTTTTCACCCTGTAAGATGTACCTGCCCATAAAACGCACCTAGGTTTTAGAGGAGGAAAATAAGAAAAGAAAATATTTTTCTTCAGACCTCAGCTCAGAGCCACAATAAGACCCACAATATCAATAAGACCCCCCAATCAAACCCTAATGCGAATAAGACCTCAGATCAGACCCCCAGTGTGAATATGACCCCCAATCAGACCTCAGATCAGACCCCCAATGTGAATGACCCCCAATCAGACCTCAGATCAGAGCCCGAATGTGCATAAGACCCCCTTACAGACTTCAGATCAGAGCCACAATGTGCATTCAGCGCTCTTCCTAGTCTTCCTGTCGCGCTGTGCTGTGAACCAACTCTGCACAGCATGAGGTCACAGAATGCGGACCTGCAAGAGAAGACCAGGAAGCGGTGAGTACAGGGGCCAGAGAGCGCTTCATTCACCGCTTCCCAGTCCTCTCATACTAATGAGTGGTTCCATAATGGAAGCGCTCATTAGTATTCTCCCCATAAGACGCACTTTGGGGGAAAAAAGTGTGTTTTATAGGGCTAAAAATATGGCATCTTGCACCCTATTGTACTCAGTTTATCGGTCCTGTACATATTGTTCAACCTCCACCCAAAGTCACATTGAAATTGTCTACGTACCTTATGACATTAAGGCTATGGCCACACATTCACTGCCTTCCTTTTATGATCCACTCCAGAGTTTGGCTTCCAAACCTGAATGGGTGACTATACCCTAAGGCACCTGCTTCGGTGCTCCTTCTTGCATTTAGCTAGGTGCAGTTTTCTAGGTTATTCAGTATCGATGACCTAATAACAGTCATCAGTGTCCAATTGTTGGGACTCCCTCTCCCGGCATCGCTGCCAATCAGCTGTCTGAACAGGGCGCGGCACTCTGGTCAGCACTGGTCCTTTTTCTAGGCTGGTAAGGTCACATGGACAATGTGCGGCTCAGTCCCATTCAAGTGAAAGGGCCTGAGCTGCAGTACCAGACACAACCACTATACAATGAATGGTGCAGTGCTTGGTAAGCTGTGAGGAAGCCGTAGCACTTACCGGAGCAGTTGGTCGGGGGGGATGCCGGGAGTTAGACCCCCACTGATATGTCCTAGCTCTTCAATCTCGAACTCCCCCCCCCCCCCCAAAAATAAACCTTTAACATCTACGAAGGGTGAAACAGAGCAAATCATCAGGGCTTACTTTGTGCTATTAGTGAGCAGAATCTAGCAGGGGTCATGAATGAAATTATCAGTGTCACATAATGGTTCAAACTAGTAATAGTTACTACTGCAGTAATTGTATATTTTTTTTCAAAACCTCAATCAACACAGTGGGACAGTTGCAGAAATGTACCATATTACTACATTATATTAAAGAGGTATACCCATCATATAAAGGGATGGCATATCGGTGGGATCACTTATGATGGGGATCTGACCTCTGGAACCCCACCCATCCATGACAACGAAGAGCTCATTCACAGACTCACAACACCCCCTATGGGACGCAGTGCCCATATTAGTGACATATCTCTAGGTTATGCCTCCAGTGTCAGGTAGGTGTGGATCCCACGTCTGGGACCCGCACCTTTCTCTCGAACGGGGCCCCCAAAGTGAACAAGGGCTCACCATGCAAGCACGGCCACCCACCATTTACTTCTATGAGATTACAAGAAATAGCTGAGTGCCAGCTCGGCTGTTTCCAGAACTCCCATAGAGGTGACCGCGCTTGCACCAAGCACTCTATTCACTTCAATGGGAGATCCGAAAAATAGCCGCGCATGCTCGCTCATAGAAGTGAATAGAGAGCACACCACGCATGCGCGGTACTCTCTCCTTATATATATATATATTTATTTTTTTTACATTTCCTACACTTTTGCAACTGGGCACGCGGATATTTGCCCACTCTCCTTTAATTTCTCATAGCAATGAGAAATGAAACAGTTCACTGATGGTTGCTTTGAGTAACTGTGTGCTCTTTGCAGCATGTTATTAACCCCATACCCACCATAAGCTTGAAAGTAAAATTAATCAAAATGCAAATTAAATGAAAGGATTAATAGATGTAATATAACTATGCAAATGAACGTTTAATGCTACATGTTACATGATAAAACCACCTCATCAGCATTGGAGAAATTTGTATTTATCAAGTTCCCAGGGGTCTTTTATTATTAATATCGTCATCTTACGAGACTCGTGTGAGAAATTTATGTTACTATAGAGATTCCTCCATATTCCTTGAAGTAACACACCATACATCCCTTTCATGTATTGCTCTAAATAACTCTGTATATATGTTACCATTAGAGATGAGCGAACTCCAGTTTTTGAAGTCCGGATTCGGGTTTACGCTCAATTGCGTTATGGATTCCGTTACCACGGAACATAACATAGGAGGACTCCTGCATAAGGAAAACCGGACAGATCCGTTATGCAGGCCATAGACTTCTATTATGACGTAATGCATAACAGAATCCCTCTAAAGGCATTCGGTTATGCATTCCGTCCTTGAATTGCGTTCCGTGGTAACGGACTCAATAACGTGATTTAGCGTAAGTTCGCTCGTCCCTAGTTAACATTTAGATTACATGTCTTACTTACAAGTTATAGAGCAAGAACATAGGCATGTGAGTAAGGTCTCATGCACATGGCTGTTGTTGGCCAGTGCCCGTATTAGGTCCGCAATCCAGATGATACGGTGCGGAAGCACGGAACGGAAGAACACAGAAGCACTACAGAGTCCTTCCGTGGCATTTCGGTCCGTGCCTCCGCACCGCAAAAAAAAATAAAACATGTTCTATTTTTTGCGGTGTGGACGGATCACTGACCCATTCCAGTTAAATGTGTCTGCATCCTTCTGCGCGAGCCACACGGACGGTGCGCACACGTTTATGTGCATGAGCCCTAAAGGTGGCCTTAGGCTTCTTTCACATTAGCGTTATCGTTGTCCGGCAGGTGTGCTGCTAGAATTCCGCTGCGGCCCCATTCACTATAATGGGGACAGGTCAGAGATGCAGCATGGCGAACATGTATTAGTATGGATCCGGCAGGCTGTTCCACTGCCGGACAATGCCAACACTAATGTGAAAGAAGCCTTAGACATTAGAATAATGTCAGATGAACCTGCCGATTTTAGCACGTCCACCCGCCCATCTAATGTGTATGAGGGCCCCCCAACGTTTCTCTGAAGCTCATATCAGGTTGGACATTTGTTCTCAGGACAGGTATGCTCAGAGGCATCTGGCAGCGACTTGCGACCCTATTCCCATTGAAAGCGTGTCATGGCCAAGCTAAGCATGCATGTGTATGGGAGAAGTCAGGGGGCCAAATGCTTGTTCGTCTGACAACTGTCTGAAATGTCAGGCCACTATTAAGGGGTTGTCTTGCCTTGGAGCCGACAATCCCTATGGTCGTAACCTGTGACCAATTAGAAAATAAAACCAACTAACGTCCACAGGCCCACCGTTCCCATGCCCCTTCCCCTTTTCTGCCCACTGGACAGGAAGGGGCTTGATCCTGTGACTGCTGTGGCAGTGCTAGACTGGCATGTCACTGCTAGTGATGTCTTAGTGACATGACGTTCTGGCACATGTGACCGGTGATTAACCGGCAGAGACTGGAATTTGCCAGGAACGGGGCCGTAGCGTGCAAAGATCGGGACTGCAGGCAGGTTACAACTATTGGGGTTATAGGCTTTTAGTCCAGACGACCGCTTTTAGAATCAAAGACCAGAATCGCCATTTTACTATGTATCAGCACTAGAAGTTGTATTGTTAGATATCCCTTGAATCTCGAGTATGAATTATGCTACTTATAAGATAGTAAGAGATCCACCAGCTGCTATATGGGACCCAAGAAGAAAGTGGGCCTCATGGGTGGTATAAACCTATTGAAGCCTTCTTCTCTCAATAGAGAAGAAGGCTTGAATAGAAGAAAAGTGGCCCAAGGGTCCTGCAACCCTTCTTCCTTTTAGAGGTAGGTACTGTAGATCGTAGGGAGGCGAGTCCTCCGCTCCAGCATGTAGGGGTGTTGTGCCATAACACAATAGAAGAGGGGTCAGATTTAGCATTTTTGTATGGTATATAGTTTATGGGTGCAATCAGATTTGCAGAAGCCATATGTATAGTGGTAACCATAGGATTGGATCTCATCAGGGAAAAGCCGGAAAGATATTTTTGTGAATGTTTTATTGCTTTGTCCTTATCAGATCTGATACAGTTCTCATATGTCCTGCACTTAGCCATTCTACACCTTAACAACAGTGGTCAAGTGTATATGACCTGCTTCATTAATGTTTTAGGTGGGAAAGCTACAGTATATGCCCAGAGTCCGTATTTGATTCAGTTGTAGGGCAGTTCCCTCCATAATACAGCATGCCACAAATTGTTTTCTTATGGATTGCATACGACTCCGAAAATCTCTGTATGCTTCTGTATGAAATCAGAATATGGGCCCATAGATTTATATTGCTCACATATTATGAAGCCATATGTCACAGATCCACAATATGTCTATGTACGTGGGAAATGGCTACTCGGAATAGGTCATTATTATCAGATCAGTGAGGATACAAACCCTGCACCCCCACCGATCAGCTGCTTTGGGAGCAGCCCCCAGTGCTGGAAACTATACAGCGGACGGCAGCAGAAGGCGGTAGTTTCCGGCACTGGCGTACTGCGGCTCAACTCCCATTTTAGAAGCTGAGCTGCAGTACCCCAGCAAGGTCACTACACCATGGCCCGAGCCTTCTGCTCCGTCAACTTTTTAGTTTTTGGCACCTGTGGACGTTTGAAACAAATGGGGAGGATCACAGTAAATTCTGGCAAATGGGTGCTCACATGAAATGGCTGTGTGAGAAGAGCAACCCTCTGAAGGGCTTTGTAATATACCCACCACGGGCTACTGCACGCACTAGGTCTGGTACCCAAGGCTGAGCAAGGACAGTGAAAAGATCCAGTGGTAGGAGAGATGCATTCTAAACTTTATTGATATAATAACAACGCGTTTCGGGGCTACATGGGCCCTTTGTCAGGTTCAAATCAATATGATTTAAAATTCTATATGTCTGAAACAGCTAATCAGCAGGGGTGCAGGGTGTCAGCCCCCCACAATCTGACATTGATGACGTAGCCTGAGGATAGATCATCAATCTCTAAGTCCCACAAAGGCCCTGCATGGAGATCTTTTCTCCCAGGGTCATATGGAATCTATGATAATCTAGTATTATGGAGTTCTTCTGCCCGGAGGAGAACCTTACAGCAGGAGAGGGATTGCTCACAGCTCTGTAGTACATTGTGGGGACTCTGCGAGCTGCTGTAAAGGCCCTGCCTATGGCTGCTCCATGTGTATGAAGCCAAAATCAGAATGCAGAGCCGATTTCTCACAATATGTGTCCTCCTGCAGCTTGCGAAAAATTACTCTTCTCATGCATCATAACCAAGACACATTCTATACCAGAATATGCATTTTCTAATGCTCTGTTAATATTTGTAACCTACCTCTGTCTTGTGTACCAAGTACCACAACTACAATCACTTTGAATTGTCGGTATGCCAAACTCTGCGTTGAATGTAAAAATGTTCAGAATATAGATTGCATTTGATGATCCTGATAGCATGTTACCAAAATGACCCTTCGTGACAGAGAAGGACTGGCAAGGTCTATAATGCAGAATGTTCTATGTGCACATTAATTATATATACGTTATATCTATCCCTTTACATTATAGCTGTATATTGTATGTGAAACTATTGCTACGTGTGGATAAATACCCTATAGATCCACCTTAAATGTAAATGCTTACATCTTCTTATTCTTTATATAATAAATAGAATTCTGTTTGTACTAAAGTATATTAAACTTCCATCACTGCCATGCTTACCATATAGATTGACTTGGCACCACTCAGTGGGCAGTCGTGTCTGCATTTCATGGATACCTTCCGTGCGCTCTCTGGATTTCTCTCATTCCAATCCATAGAAGGAACTTTTCTTGTCCAAAATGGAAACCAGCGTAGGACGTGTTCTAAAAGGATCCGCAAAAAATTACTGATATGTGTGTATGGCTATTGGCTACTCCCCCGTCACCGGATGTTTTCTAAATAAATGGAAACGATCTACTAAAATAAATGAATAGAATATGCCGTATGTGCAGCCGACTATACTGCAGTAGTCCCCAACCTGTAGGTCTCCACAACTGCTTACGCCTGTCTGGGGTTGTTGGGGTTGTAGCTCTTCAGCCTCTAGAGCAGGGACACTCAACCTGCGGCCCTCCAGCTGTTTCAAAACTACAATTTCTAGCATGCCCTAATAGCCGTAGGCTGTCCAGGCATGCTGGGAGTTGTGGTTTTGCAACAGCTGGAGGGCCGCAGGTTGGGCATCCCTGCTCTAGAGAAACACATGTCGGAGATCCCCGCTCTGCTGTAGCAAATCATCAGAGTTATTGGTTATAAGATCATTTATGTGGCTGTGAAAACGACTGGTCAAAAAGATGGATTTTATTGACTATCCAGCACAAAGCATACGCCATCATCTGAGAATCCTTGTAAGACAATATGCAGGGGAGGGGAATGCTGTCAATTATTTGTAGAAAAGGAAAAAAATGATTATTTCACACTTTGTTTTTGGAGAGTTTTATCCTGCAAATATTGCATCTTGTGCTTCTTAGCTTTTCCTTTGACTTCCGTTTTGCAGGGGGAACTATGTTGTCTTTTGGGTCAGTCATTCAGAAGTTACAATGTCATCTGGCAAAGTCACAGGCTCCTATGTGAACACTCCGGAGGGGGGGGACAGAAATTGACTTTTGTCATTAATTCTTATAATTGAATTTTAAAATATCTTGGGGAATAGGAGACCCTCTGTATTATAGCGCCGTATCGCCCCCCGAGACACTGACATCATTTATTGCGCTCTTTTTCTTAAGAACTTACCATGTCATACATGACTTACATATTTTAAACATAATATAACACCCCGGTATTTCTAGCATTGCATAAGAGATGAAATAAGGAACGTATTGGCCTTTAAGGCTACATGCACACGACCGTTGCCTGCCTCCGCGTCCGCTCCTCCTTGAAATTTCGCGTCCGTCAAAAAAAACGGATGACGGACCGTTTTTTTTGATGGATCCGATTTTTATGGCAGATCCATTGTAAAAATGCCTATCCTTGTCCGCAAACGTGAAAAAAATAGGACATGCACTATTTTTTTGACGGAATGAAAACATGGATCACGGAAGCGGAACAAAAACGGATGACCATCCGCATTTTTTGACGGACCCATTGAAATGAATGGGGAAGCATCCTATCCGTGAAAAAAAACGGAACGGACGCGGAAACAAACAACGGTCGTGTGCATGGGGCCTTACACATCAGTTCCATGTGTATACACATTTTTGCACTAGTATTAGTGGCGTACCTTCAGTGGAATATCAGTAAGGGGGAGTGACCCACAGTACCTCACGCGGTGTGGGATAGGATCTAACTCAGCGTTCTCATACGAAGAAAGGCCTGCGAGCCATCGACTGTTTAAAGGTACAATAAAAGCTTGAAAGTACCTGTGCTGCTGGAACGTGAGTACTTCTATTTTCTCACTGACATTTATATACTGGGATATGTCTGACATTAAAGGGATTCTGCAGTTATCCAGTATCCTCTGAAAAGATCATCAGCATCTGATCGGCAGGGGTCCGACACTTGGGACCCCCGCCGATCAGCTGTTTGTGAAGGCAGCGCACTGGCAGTAGCGCCGCGGCCTTCTCGCTGTTTACCGCAGCCCCAGTGACGTCGCGACTTCATTCGAGTGAACGGAGCTTAGCCCCGCCCAGGCCAGTGATACTAGTCGTGACGTCACTGGGCCTGAGGTAAACAACGAGAAGGCCGCGGCGCTACTGCCAGCGCTGCTGCCTTCACAAACAGCTGATCGGCGGGGGTCCTGAGTGTCGGACCCCTGCCGATCAGATGCTGATGATCTATCCAGAGGATAGATCATCAGTTTAAAGTTACTGCAGAAGCCCTTTAAGTGAAACTCCGAGTCAGGCTGTGTTTGTTACTCCACGTGGGAGCTGTACCTGTGTATTGAAGTACATTCAGCCAGCTTTGAAATAGAAGAGAAGCAGAAGATTTCTCAGAGTAGTTTTGCCAATTGTCTGGTTTAAATACGTTGCGAAACATAGTGCTTAAAATGAACACCATATTAATCAAGCACTTATTCCACTTTTTCCGAGATAGAGGTCAGATAAAGTGGGTGAGGTGGAGGGCAACTTTTTTGTTACAATTTTTTTTCATTAAAATTTGTCAGAAATGTGGTGCGCTTTTCTTTGCATTGACGGGGAATCATTTTCGCATGCGTACTGGGAATTGGGTGTGCCGGGGGGCTTATACTAAGGCTACTTTCACACTGGTGTTTTGGTTTCAGTTTGTGAGATCCGTTCAGTGCTCTCATAAGCGGTCCAAAACGGATAAGTTTTGCCCTTAATGCATTCTGAATGGAAAAGGATCCGTTCAGAATGCATCAGTTTGGCTCCAAAGCGGAATGGAGGCGGACACAGCGTTTTGGTGTAAGTCAATGGGGACGGATCCGTTTTCGCTGACAATCTGGCACAATAGAAAACGGATTCGTCCCCCATTGACTTTCAATGGTGTTCAAGATGGATCCGCCTTGGCTATGTTAAAGATAATACAAACGGATCCGTTCAGAACGGATGCATGTGGTTGTATTATCTGAACAGATGCGTTTGTGCAGATCCATGACGGATCCGCATCAAACGCGAGTGTGAAGGTAGCCTAAGTTTTGCTATGGGGCCACATCTGTGTACCCCCCTGACTAGTATAATGTATACAGTTCTGAACATCAGTAGAGGGGTTGTCTGGTGTATTATCAATAACCCTTAACTTTAAAGGGAACCCATCACATTGAACATGGGGTCTGATTTGTAGGGGATATCATATATAGCAGGCAGCACTGAGCAGATTGCTATGTCGTTATGTAGGAAAATATTAATTGTGATTTATTCATTTAAATGCCCACTCTTTGTAGTCATATGAGTCCAGTGGGCGGTCTAATCAGTGACTGAAAGTATTTCTACAGGACTGTGCATACAGGACCTCCTACCGCTCCAATCAGTATCAGTGGGGTGGTGACGCTCAGCACCCCCCATGCGGCCCCGTCAATGCTTACTTCCATTGGTACACCAGAACACCATACATAGCAGTGGTAGTGAAAGGATGGAAGCCATGGAGAGGCTGCAGGGCTTAGGCCAGTTGCACACCAGGATAGCGGTTTTCTTCTAGCCAATTCGTGGCATATTTACTGGGTTGCGGCCAGATCTCTGCTGGTCCCCATTAGAGTAAATGGGGCCGGACAGAGACTTTCAGAATGAATAGAGCGGCAAGGAGCATTCTCGACAAGCCGCTTCATCAGGACGGAACTTGGGATCCCTGATCTCGGGATCGGTGTGGGTATGACCGGGGATAACTTTCACGCTTGGCACAACCCCTTTAATACATTAGCTCAGTTGTGTGGTGATAGAAATGAGACCAGATATATTTATTCTTATTTTCAGTAGACAGCCTCAATCCAAAAACGATGGTTTGCAGGTCTTCAATGATGTCCTCCCATTACCCAATGAAGGAACAGAAAAATGTATTAAATTAAGAAATTCAAATCTAACCAAAACCATAAAGGGGATTTTCCGAGATTTTTTAACTGATGACCTTAGCTAGGGTCTTTTAAAGGCTTCCGTTTTGCATTTCGTCATAATACAAGTCTATGGACAGCATATCAGGTCCGTCCTGGTTTCCGTTATGCAGAACCGGACTCCAACATAACGGCAACCAGGACGGATCTGTTATGTTGCCCATAGACTTGTATTATGAAGGATCAAAACGGAATACCTCTTAAAGGCTTCCGTTTTGACTTCCGTCTTATGGATTCCGTTATTTTCCGATATAACCACGTTATAACGAGATCCATAACGCTGATGTGAACCCGGCCTTAAAGTGTAACTGTCATTCTTTTTTTTATTTTTGTAACGTGTAGGGGCAGTGATACTTCAATTACTGAAATCGCTGGTGCGTCAGAATTTATGGTACATCATTTAGACTCAGCATCCGCAAAATAATGTGAAATAAAAGAAGAGAGCAAAAGGCTGAGAAGAAACAGAGAGTTCAGAAATACCTCTTATTAGCACCTTAAAGGGGTTGTCCGGTCATTAATATTGATGACCTATCATCAGGATAAGTCATCAATATCTGATCGGCGGGGGTCTGACACCGGCACCCCTGCCGATCAGTTGTTTGAAGTGGCAACATCCAGATTCCGCAGACGGATCCAGACCCATTCAACTTGAATGGGTCCGTGATCCGTCTGCACTGCAAAAAAGTAGTGCATGTTCTATTTTTTATTTTTGGGACCCGCTGTTTGCCGGCTGCAATGCAGGCACGGCCGTGTGCATAAGGCCTTACACATAGTTTTCTATGGCTATTCAATAATCCATTCAATAATCTATTCTTCGAAATGGTAACCCGTAAGATGTCCATGTGAATGAGGCCTTACCTAGCATTTAATGGATTCTAAAGGACTTCTACATTATATATTACGTTTGCTGCAGGCGACAGTTCTTTTTTCTAATGACTAGTCTAATATTACATATTATAACACATCATTGGGGCATTTTTATTTTCCTTTATTTACTGCACGGGTCTATGCTGTAGGAGTACAGGACAATACATGCCATTGTTAATGAGAGTGCTGCCCTCTAGGGATACAAATGGGTATTTTTTATCACAGAAAATCTCCACACTATGCTTTTCTTTTCTGCATTAACCAACACCAGGGGCTGAACAATGTACCCAGGTACCAGTGAAAAGACTCCGACAAAATGGCTGCCAAGTATGGACGTGCAGAGTTTGTCGTGTGAATCCCTCCTATAGGGAATATTTCTAAAGTACTTGAGCTAATTTTGTTAGCATTTTAAGAAGCACCACTTTCCCAGTCCCTCTCCTTGAAGCTATGGGCTTCGTTTGCCCACATCCAAAATGGCCGCCGTAATGCAGACTCCGCCTAGCAGCAGTGATGTGGAGGCGTTTGTGTATGCTGCTATGGTGACGGCCGAGCCCGTGCTTTCTTCTCTGACAGCTGTGCACCTGACTGCGTCTACCGGGGACAGGAATGGCTGGTGAGTGCGTGTGGTCGACTATACACGTCCTGACTGACACGTCTACAGGGGGTGAATTTGAAGAATTAATGGTGGAGATACAGATAGCAACCAGTCAGATTGTAGTTCTTATTACACATAGGAGATGCAAGCAGCAATCTGATTGGTAGCCTCGTGTAACTCCTCCCACTCTAGATTTTATTAGCTTTTATAACTCTTCCCCAATGGATTTTCTTCTGCATTGTTATTATAGGGACCCTAGAGAAAACTTTACCGCATGGTGTGGGGAGATTTGTCAAAACTGGTGCAAAGGAAAAGTGGCTTAGTTGCCCATAGCAAACCAATCAGATTCCACCTTTCTTTTTTCTGAAATGATTAAATGGTTGCTATGGGCAACTAAGCCACTTTTCCTTTGCACCAGTTTTGATAAATGTCTCCCATAAGTTAGCACCTGCCACTGCTCGTCTTGGCTCTCACCTCTCCTGACATGTCTGTCTTAGTAACTACTTAGTAACTACTTACATCCCCCATGTAATAACAGTTCTGGAGCCTCTATTCCTATGACTCTATGTTGTACCATTCCTTTATTATTCCTACTAGATGTTTATGAATTGACAGTAATTTGCAGTAAAGGTACAGATGGGCGTTACCAGTTGGGGGTGTGTCCCTGCATAGCCTGACACCAGCAGCACTGATTGCATAGAGTCAGACACACCCACTACTGGTAACACTCATCAGTACCTTTACTACAGACTGCTGCCAATTTGTACAGATAATCCACTCAGTCGTATTAGTTATTCAAAAGGTTATTTGTGAGGTATAAATAATACTCTTTTGAAGCTTTGCTTGTATTTTTCAGTCCTTTTATTTTTCATATAAATAAATCGCTATAATGCATAGTAATCCTGAAAGCGCTGAACTGATTGCTACCCCATGCTGCACGACGTTTTGGGGGGTCACGCCCCCTTAATCATGCGTGCCTGTGGGTTATAACTATGCGCTTTAAGACCCCTTTCACACTTGCGTTTGAAAGATCCGGCATAGAGTTCCGTCGTCGGAAAAAAAACGCTTCAGTTACAGATAATACAACCTCACGCATCCGTTTGAACGGATCCGCTTGTATTAAATGTAACTATTTTTTAACATCGCCAAAACTGATCCGTTTTGAACTCCATTGAAAGTCAATGGAGGACGAATCCGTTTTCTATTGTGTCAGAGAAAACGGATCCATCCCTATTGACTTACATTGGTGGTCATGACGGATCCGTTTTGCTCCGCATCCCAGGACGGAAAGAAAACCGCAGCATGCTGTGATATTTTCTCCGTCCAAAAAACGTTCAGTGACTGAACTGTAGACATCCTGGTGCATCCTGAACGGATTTCTCTCCATTCAGAATGCATTAGGATAATCCTGATCAGTATTCATCCGGCATAGAGCCCCGAGGACGGAACTGTATGCCGGAAAAGAAAAACGCTAGTGTGAAAGGGGCCTAAACCCAGTAAAAAAACGGATCCTGTTGCATCAGTTGTCATCCATATTTTGCGGATCCGTACTGTAGAAATGCTATGTCCAGCCATATTGCTCATGTGTTTGGTGATTAATATGTTACTGTTTCCGTTTCCGATCCACAAAAAACGGATCACATAGGGAAACCATAGGGATATGTTTTGTGGAATACCGGAACGGAAGAGGACTTAAATCACAGAAAAAAAAACCTCAGATGCGGAACAACGGATCTGTTAAAAAAACGGACCACAAAACTACAACGGTCGTGTGCATGAGCCCTAAGACTAATACGACTGAGTGGGTTATGTGGATGTAATTGTGGAGCCTGAGTGAGGTTCTGGATCAGGTCGTGGTATACTACCGGGGGAGCAACAGTTGATGATTGAAGCCGATTTATACAGGAAATACAGGAATGGCCCAACACAGAGCCATAAGAATAGAGGCTCTGGAATAGTTATTACATGGGGGGTGCAAGTAGTTACTAAACTGACAAGTCAGGAGAGGGGGCAGGTTCTCTATAAGGCTACTTTCACATTAGCGTTTTTTGCGGATCCGTCATGGATCTGTAAAAACGCTTCCGTTACCATAATACAACCGCACGCATTCATCATAAACGGATCCGGTTGTATTATGTCTTCAATAGATATGACGGATCCGTCACGAACACCATTGAAAGTCAATGGGAGACGGATCCGTTTTCTATTGTGTCAGAGAAAACGGACCCATCCCCATTGACTTACATTGTGTGTCAGGATCCGTCTTGCTCCGCCCCACATCGCGGACAGAAAAACGGTGCCTGCAGCGTTATTCTGTTTGCGATGGGGACGCAACCAAGTGGAACGGAATGTATTTTGGTGCCCTCCGTTTCGTTCGGTTCTATCCCCATAGACAATGAACAGGGGCAGAACGGAAGAGTTTTCTTCTGCTATTGAGATCCTATGACGGATCTCCATAGTGGAATTGAAAACGCTAGTGTGAAAGTAGCCTAAACTGTCTTAAAATGTCACCAAAAAAAAAAAAAAAAAAAACATCTGGTCACAACATTTTGTACTAAAAAAGGGACAAAAAAAGGTATGTGACCACTCCTACTACACTGGCTATCCCGTGATTAATATTACCAAAAATGAAAATCAGACATTCCGTAGTACATAAAGAAGGAACCAGCCGGCACTTCCACTTTGATCCACGCCGCGCGGGAAGGAGCCACCTTATTATATTTGCCATAAAAGAATAAAGAAACAAGATTGAAATATATACGCCTGCTGGGATATTTTCGCAATTCCGTAGTACATGACAGTCTCTAACTAAGGGTACTTTCACACTAGCGTTAAACTTTTCCGGCATTGAGTTCCGTCCTTGGGGCTCAATACCGGAAAAAAAACGATTCAGTTATATCCCCATGCATTCTGAATGGAGAGAAATCCGCTCAGGACGCATCAGGATGAAAGTGCCCTATGCTGGAGCCGGCCCTGTACCTCTGGCAGAGGCTTCTTCCCTTCTCCGGGGGGGGTCAGGTCAGGAGCAATAGGAGGTGAGCATTCAGCTTATTTATTATGTGTCCTTATTAAGACTGGCGTTTTAGACGCCCCTTGTGCTGGAGCATGATGCGCCTAAGTTAGTGTGCTGCCCGTGGCCTTATTGTGACCCGCATACGGCAGGTCTGCAATACACGGGGCACTGGCCGTGTGCAGCCGCATCATGGATCACGGACCCATTCGCTTGAATGGGTCCGCAAATCCCGAGATGCGGTGCGGAACAGAACCACGGAACGGAAGCACTACAGAGTTTCCGTTCCTCAAAAATATAGAACTTGTTCTATCTTTTTGCGGAACGGACGGATCGCGCACCCCATTCAAGTGAATGGGTCCGCCATCCTCATGCAGCTGGCCCAAAGTCAGTGCTCGGGCATTGCTTTAGTGGAAAGCACATGGACTTCTGCCCCATTCATATGAAGAGAACTCATTTTCAGTTGTAGAAATTTCTGCAACAAAATCTGCAGCATTGGAAATCCCCCTTACAGCGGAAAAAGTGCAAAATGACCCCCTTCGGGACATTTTATGTGCCAAAAAATACATCTAATACATGAAAAAAATGGGTCTGCAATCTGTGAGATGCGGTGTGGAAGCACTATGGAGTGCTTCCGTGGGGTTTTTGGCCGTGCCTCCGCAACGTAAAAAGTATGCATGCATGCCCACGGTCGGTGCCCGAGGAAATTGCGGTCCGCAGCATGGGCCCGGTCAGCACATGGTCGTGTGCATGAGCCTTTATGTTGAGGCGCCGGCATCTACATAACTTTGGTGCCGCCACCTCCAGCCTAAATCTACGACAGCGCCCTTGCTGGTGTAGATTTAGATCATTTTCTACGCCTAAAACAGGCGTAAAAAATGATAAATGAGACGAACCGGCCGTCGCGTCCCCTTCCCGCCCACCCCACCTCCCCTTTTTTAGACCTGGCGTGAGTGGGGAAAAGTCACAGATTTGGCCACAAGTGACAGATATCCGTGAAAAATTGGCGTATATCTAATAATTAATGATCCCCTATTTCTTCTTTCCCCAGAAACACTAAGGAAATCCCTTACTATTAAGGGTCTGAAATCAGCTTCGATGGACACTTCAAGTTCCAGGTTAGTTCTTCAGAAGCGATGTGCGAATAATGGAAGCGCCGATTCCTTTTATAAAATATTGTGTGTTTGTGCCAGATTTCACCATATCCAGCATAGGGGAATCCTGCCGGACCCATTGACCATAATGGGATCTGACGGCGACCTGGCAGGTTTCCAGTTTGAGTGGCGGGTTTCGGGTGGACATAAACCTGCATGCACCTGTTTTTGTCTGGCTGAAACCTCGCACTCATGCCGGAAATCGGCTGGATCCATGCCGAATGCGGTGAAATCTGGTAGACTACTCAATCAGGTAGAGGAAATGTGAACGTACCCTTAGAGAATTTTGGAAAATGTCGGTGGCGGTGGTTTTGGCTGCTGTGGATAACGTCTCCGCTTTCTCTTGCATTAATCTTGATTAGAGTTGAGCGAACTTGTGTTTTAAGTTCGGCGTCCAAAGTTCGGGTTCGGGTTCGGGTTATCCAAGCATCCCGTTATGGACTCCGCTACCACGGACCATAACGGCATTTGGAAAACGGGGTGAAGGACCTGGGGTGACGTCACAGTCATGTGATCAGTGCAGGGGGCGTGGCTCAGTACTGGATTGGATAAGAGGTCGTAGGCTACCATCTCTTATCTGATCCAGTACTGAGCCATGCCCCCTGCACTGATCACATGACGGTGACGTCACCCCAGGTCCTTCGTGTTGTCCAAGGTTCGGGTTCATTGAAGAATCCCCTTATGGATTCCAAATGCTGTTATGGTCCGTGGTAGCTGAATCCATAACGGGATGCTTGGATAACCCGAACCCGAACTTTGGAAGACGAACTTAAAACAGAAGTTCGCTCAACTCTAATCTTGATGAATCTCTCAGTTAGGCCAGGGCGACATGGTTGTAATGACAGTCAATGGTATCGCGTTGCGACTGCAACACGACAGTTGCACAAAAATCCAACACCATTGACTATCATTATAAAAAAAATGTCGCGCAACACACGTCGCCGTGTAGCCCGGGCCTTAGTATGTCCAAATGAAACAATCCATACAACGCCAAAATCCTGATCATTTATCTGTCTTTGGTATTTTAGGAAAATGGATCCATGTGTCTTAATAGAGACAGAATACATCAAGAATCTTCAGAAACAAGTCTACCTCCTGGAGCTGGAGACATCTTTCTTATATCCTTCCATTAGTGGACATGATGTTACACAGCGCCCTGCATTATATTTTATAAGAAAAGTGCAAGCGCATGTGCTTAAAACCCCTCTAAGGGCTCATGCACACGTTGCGGCCCGCAAACAGCGAGTCCGCAATATTCGGCACCGGCCGTTTGTACACCACATCACGGATGAGGACCCATTCACTTGAATGGGTCCACAATCCAGACGGAGCGGTGTAGAACGGAGGCACGGAAGCGATACGGAGTGCTTCCGTGGGGTTTCTGTCTGTGCCTTCACACCGCAAGAAAATAGAACGTGTTCTAGTTTTTTGCTGTGTGGACGGATGAAGGACCCTTGCAAGTTGAATGGTTCTACATCCGTCTGCGGCAGCCGCACGTATGGTGCCTGTGGGGACCGCAATGCTTGTCCTAATGCCCTAATGCTTGTCCTGTAAATATCGAAATTTCAGTGTCTACTCCTAGACAGTGCTGCGACATCTGCAGGCTGCCATCTTGGATTTCTATTTATCCAGTCGTATGTTTTCCATGAAGATAATCAGTGCCAATAGTGTCTGGCAGCTGCTTATCGTGTCCTCCCCTACTGGCTGATAGCTATCTCATGTCTCTGGTGGTTTTGGGCCTCATGCACACGGCCGTGGTGTGCTTGCGGTCCCCAATGCACGGGCAACATCCGTTCTGCGGCCCGGACGGATCGAGGCCTATTCAACTTGAAGGGTTCCGTGATCCATCTGCACAGCAAAAAAATAGAACAGCTCCAGATTGCGGACCTATCCAAATGGATGAATTCAGTTGAACGCAATCTTGTGAACTGCAGCTGTCGTTAAATAGTTAAAATCAATCAGTCGCGCTGCAGAAAGTCGCAGTGTAGCCCAGACCTTAAAGAGGCGTTGTCACCTTTCTTGACATGTCTTTTTAAGTAAATAATTGTATTGCAAATAAAAATTCTGGAGCAGCTATTCTTATAAGGGCTCATTCACTTGAATGGGTCTGCAAATCCTGAGATGCGGAATGGAACAGAAGCACGGAACAGAACCCCACGGAAGCACTACGGAGCGCTTCCTGGGGTTCCGTGCCTCTGCACCGCAAAAAGATAGAACTTGCTCTATCTTTTTGCAGAACGGATGGATCGCGGACCCCATTCAAGTGAATGGGTCCGCGATCCGCATGCGGCTGGCCCACGGTCGGTGCCTGTGCATTGCGGACCGCATTCACACGAACGTGGCCCCGCAAAAATGATAGACCATGTCCTATTCTTGTCCATTTTGTAGGCAAGAATAGGCAGTTCTATAATGGGTAATGGATGGATCCGCAATTTACGGACAGCAAAACACTGCATGTTCGTGTGCACGAGCCCTAAACCAGACATATGAGACAGCTTTTGTACAGGCAAGAAAACAGCTGGTGACACACACAGGTTTTTGTGGCATTTTATGCAGTTTTTGACCCAAAACCAGATTTGGGTTGGAAAGTAATGAGAAATATAAAGGAAGGTTTTATTCTTCTCCTCACGGCTGAATCAACTTCTGGCTTTTTCTCGAAAACCTGCATCGCAAACTGCAACAAAAAGTTGCATGTGACATCTTCCTAAGGCCTCCGTTTTTTCACTGACGTGTGCTGCTGCAGACAGTTTTAGTTCAATGTGTCTGTTCACACATCAGTCATTTTTACTAACCGCGGGTCAGTTAAAAAAATCACGGAGACATGCACTACTTTGATCCGTGACGAGGACCATTGAAGTCTGTGGAAATTATAGACACAACACGGATGGCCTTGGTGTTGTATCCATGTTGCTTCCGTTTTCCACTGACCACCGGTAGGAGATGCTCTGGAAATTAATTTTTTAGCTGGGCAGTGTGGATTACAGATGACACACGGAGGCTAAAAAACGGACACACGGACCAAACAGGGATCCTACACAGACATCTTCAGGAATTGGAACATGGATGTCAATCTGACATGGAAATGTGAACGAGGCCTCACTGAGGTTTTCTTTTCCAGACAGTGGAAACGCACGCACATGCATTTTTTGGCAGTGGTGTTTTTTCAATTGGAGTGCGTTTTTTGTGTTCATGATGTTTGCAGTAAGTTGCGGCAATGGTATATTTTTTTCCAGATGGTTTTCCATTCTCTTTCCTGAAGGGAAGAAAAAACACCATTCACATGTGTACGAAGAACAAAAATACGACGAAAAAACCCATAACACATGGGACAAAAAAAAAAAATGCATGTGTTTTACTGCCATTTATTTTTAGCCTCCATGCACACGGCAGTGGTTTTTTGCGGCCTCCGTTCCGTTTTTTTTGCGGATCCGATGGTTTCCCATTCATTTCTATGGATCCGTTTAAAATGCGGATGCCCCTTCCATTGCCTGTCCGTGTCCACTGTCCGCATTTTACCTCCGCAAAAAAAATATGGTATGTCCTATTCTTGTCCACAAAAATGCGGATGACCAACGGAAGCCATCCATTTGTCATCCCCATACGTTTTTTTGCGGATGGTTGCTTGGAAACCTGGGCACTTGTACAGGTACTTTAAGAAACTGGTTTAAGCCTTCCATTTTTTTTTGCGGATCCGAAAAAAAAAACAGAAGACACACGGAAACACAACCTACAAAATTTGCGGACACACGGAACGGATGTGGATGTGAAAAAAAAGGAAGACGGATCCACGATTTGCGGACAGCAAAAAACAACTGTCGTGTGCATGTAGCCTTAGTCGGTAAAAAATCGCCAAAGCAAATTAATGTTCTGGGGTCATTTAAGGTCTTTTGAAAGGGGCGCTCTCCAGTGCCTCCTAACAATAATAATAATAAAAAAAAGATGACATTTTTGTTAAGCAGAAAGTCCTTTTAATTTTGTGATGTGTTGCTCTGTAGTCTGTCTTTTCTATTCCTTAGTCACTAGGTGGCACTATATTGTCATTTCTCGTAAGAAAATGCTCAATTCCACCTAGGCTAACAACCAGATCCCACCTTTCATTTTTCACAGCTCCTTCAGAAAATGAAAGGAGGAATCTGATTGGTTGCACTTGCTATCGGAAACTAAGCCAGTTTTCCAGTTTTTGCTGTCTGCAAATCGAGGATCCGTCTACCTTTTTTTTTCATATCCACATCTGTTCCGTGTGTCCACAAATTTTGTAGGTTGTGTTTCCGAGTGTCTTCCGTTTTTTTTGGGGGGGAGCCGCAAAAAAAAAAAACGGAAGGCTTGAACCAGTTTCTTAAAGTATCTGTACAACTGCCCTGGTTTCCAAGCAACCATCCACAAAAAAAAGCGGATGACAAACGGATGGCTTCCGTTGGTCATCCGCATTTTTGCTGACCCATTGCCCATTGACTTCTATGGGTCCGCAAACCGTTTTTTGCGGACAAGAATAGGACATGCCATATTTTTTTTGCGGACATGAAATGCGGACAGCGGACGCAGACAGGCAAAAGAAGAGGCATCCACATTTTTAACAGATCCATAGAAATGAATGGGAAACCATCGGATCCGCAAAAAAACTGAACGGAGGCCGCAAAAAACCACTGCCGTGTGCATGTAGGCTAACTCAACCAAATGTAATCATACCTTTCATTTAGGCCTCATGCACATGACCGTGTGTGTTTTGCGGATCCGCAAAACACGGAAGCCGCTCTGTGTGCCCTCCGCAATTTGCATAACTAAATGGGCGGCCCATTAAAGGCCTCATGCACACGACCATATTTTGTTTCCTTGCTGATAGAATGCAGACCCATTCATTTCAATGAGTCTGCAAAAAATGCGGACAGCACACCATGTGCTCTCCACATCAGTATGTCCGTTCCGTAGCTCCGCAAAAAAAATAGTGCATGTCCTATTTTTTTCTAGTTTGAGGACAAGGATAGGCATTATTACAATGGATCCGCAAAAAAAACGGATGCCATACTGACGTCAGCCGTTTTTTGCAGACCGCAAAACACATATGGTCGTGTGCATGAGGATTTAAGAGAAGGCAAAATTGCTCTTAGGCCTCATGCACACAAATTTATTTTCTTTCCATGTTTTCTTTCTTGCACACGACCATATGGCTCTCAGTATTTTGCGGTCCGTTTTTCACGGATCTGTTGTTCCTTTTTTTGTTTCCGTTGTGTTTCAGTTTCCGTTCCACAGTCCCGCTAAAAATCTCCGTATGGCTTCCGTATGCGATCTGTTTTTTGCAGATCGCAAACAGAAACATTGAATTTTTAATCGGTACTGTAATGTACAGTAATGTGTTTTAACAGTAAAAACATGGGCAAAGTGGGCATGGATCCGCAAAAAATGGAAGACCTACGGATGTGTTCCGTATGCATTCCGTATTTTTTGCGGACCCATTGACTTGAATGGAGCCACGGATCGTTATATGCGGGCAATAATAGTTCTATCTTTCAGTGAAACGGATATACAGAAATACAGAAAGGGAATGCATACGGAGTACATTCCGTTTTTTTGTGTAACCATTGAAATGAATGGTTCCGCATATGGACCGCAAACGGAATCCGCAAAAATGGAACGGAAACGGAAAAAACAACGTTCGTGTGCAAGAGGCCTTAAGAGAAGGCAAAATGGCTCTTAGGCCATGCAAGCGAACTTATTTTTTTTCCGTGTCCGTTCAGGTTTTTTTGCGGACCCTATACGGAACCATTCATTTCAATGGGTCAGCAAAAAAACGGAAATCACTCCGTGTGCATTCTGTTTCCGTATGTCCGTATTTCCGTTCCGCAAAAAAGTAGAACATGTCCTATTATTGTCCGCATTAGGGTAATACTGTTCTATTAGGGGCCAGCTGTTCCGTTCCTCAAAATACGGAATGCACATGGATGTCATCTGTATTTTTTGCGGATCAGTTTTTTGCGGACTGCAAAATACATACGGTCCTGTGCATGAGGCCTTGAAGTACATCCATATTTGATGGGTCTGCTGTGGATTTTCTGCAGCTTTAGGGCTCATGCACACGACTGTTGCCTGTTTTGCAGTGCGCAAATTACGGATCCACAAAACACGGATACCGGCCATATGCATTCCGGATTTTGCGGACCTGATTGTCCAAGCCATAATAGAACAGTCCTATCCTTGTCCACAATGTGGACAATAATAGGACATGTTCTATATTTTTGCGGATGCCACTGAACGGACATACGGATGCAGACAGCACATGGTCTGCTGTCCGCATCTTTTGCGGTCCCATTGAAGTGAATGGGTCCTCATCCAACCTGCAAAAAATGCGGATCGATACGGACAAAAAATACGTACGTGTGCATGAGCCCTTAGTGGAAGAAGCGGATTTCCATGCCGAAAAACCACACTGTAAGGGCTCATTCACATGACTGTGGTTTGGTTCCGCATCCGAGCCGCATTTTTTGTGGCTCGGGTGCGGACCCATTTGCTTCAATGGGGCTGCAAAAGATGCGGACAGCACTCCATTGTTCCGTTCCGTGGCCCCGCAAAAATTATATGTTTTGCGGACAAGAATAGGCATTTCTATAACGGGTCGTCCGCTCCATTCTGCAAATTACGGAAGGCAAACGAGCTGCATCCGTGTTTTGCTGATCCGCAATTTGCGGACCGCAAAACACCGCACGTTCGCGTGAATGAGCCCTAATACAGACAAATCTCATGTACACTTGCGTGTGGATTTTCAAATCTGCAGCATGTCAATTGTTACGTTTTTCTTGTGCAGATTTCACCTTTTTAAATGGAAAGAGGAAATCTGTGGCAAAACCACATAAAAACTACGAAGAACTATAAATAGTGTTTTTCAGCTGGATCGTTGCAGATTTCATGCAGAGGTTCTGCACATAAACCTGCACGGTGTGCAGCCACTATTAGGCCACCTGCACACGAGTGCGGGTTAACACCCATAAAATCCACACGAATTTCCATGCAAAATTATGTGCGTTTCTGCACCGTACCTCCACCAGAATTCCATTGAAAAGGGTTAAATCCGCATCTAAAACCACAAACATAATTGACATGCTGTGGATTTAGATATTTTTCCATACAGGAATCCACAAAGAAATTGCTCGTATTCCACAACGTGTGCTGGCGGCCTTAGGGTGTCTGCACACGGGTGCAGGGTAACATGCAGAAAATCCACACAATACGTAATTGCGGTTTTGGTGCAGATTTGATGTGGTTTTGCCAGAGATCTCAACTTTCCATTGAAAAGAGTGACATCCACACAAGAAAAACGCAACTATAGACATGCTGCAGTTTTCAAAACCGCACAGCAGGTCAATTTCCACACCTACGAAAAAAGCGAAGTGTACATGAGATTTATCTGATCTCATACACTTTGCTGGTACTGTATTACGCTGAATGCATGTGCAGAAAAACCGCACGTAATAGACATCGTGTGCAGCCACCCTTAGGCCCCTTTCACACCGGCGTGATTTCCGCGCGGGTGCAATGCATGAGGTGAACGCATTGCACCCGCACTGAATCCGGACCCATTCATTTCTATGGGGCTGTGCACATGAGCAGTGATTTTTCCGCATCACTTTAGCGTTGCGTGAAAATCGCAGCATGTTCTACTTTCTGCATTTTTCACGCAATGCAGGCCCCATGAAAGTGATTGGGGCTGCAGGAAAATCGCAAGTATCCGCAAGCAAGTGCAGATGCGGTGGGATTTTTCCACATGGTTTCTAGGAGACGATCGGGATGGGGACCCGATCTTTATTATTTTCCCTTATAACATGGTTATAAAGGAAAATAATAGCATTCTCACTACAGAATGCTAAGTAAAAAGGGCAATAGAGGGTTAAAAATAAAATAAAAAATTAACTCACCTCCTTCAATTGATCGCGTAGCTGCCGGTCTCCTGTTCTGTCTTCAACTGGGGGGGATAAAGGACCTTCGGTGACATCACTGGGTCACGTGGTCCAATCACCTGCTTCCATGATTGGACCATGTGACCCAGCTACGCGATCAATTGGAGGAGGTGAGTTAATTTTTTATTTTATTTTTTACCCTCTATTGCCCTTTTTACTTAGCATTCTGTATTTAGAATGCTATTATTTTCCTTTGTAACCATGTTATAAGGGAAAATATCCAGAATACTCAACCCGAAACCGAAGTCCGGCTTCGAGTCTGGGTACCAAACATGGCGATTTTTCTCACACAAATTCGAGCATTTTCCCGCAACGCACCCGCCTCTTATCCGGGCGTCAAACATGACGCCCATGTGAAAGAGGCCTTAGGCCACCTGCACACGGGTGCAGAATACGTGCGGAAAAACCGGAGCGTAATACAGTACCGGCAAAGTGTATGAGATTACACAAATCTCATGCACGCTTTGCAGATTTTTTCCGTGCAGAAATGAACATAACCGCGCGGAGGTTCGTGCAAAACCAGGCGTGTATTTAAAAAAGAGAAGTAATATCTTTCCTTTATACTTTCTCTCCTTTTATGCTTCTCTCCTGATTTTGGCTTAAAAAACTTCAGAAAAAAATCTGAACGTGTGGCAGCCCCCTAAACTCCGCAGTGGACCCACAGCCAAATCTGTACAAATGGTGCGGATTTTATTGTGGAATTGTATAGAAATGCTGTAGGTTCGTCGCAGATTTTACCCACCATACAAATCTGTGGCAGAGATCCGCAACGTAAACTGGCCACTGCCATCAAGTTATGTGTGGATTCTGTCCGTAGCGCGTAGATGGAATTTGTAAAAATCTCATCTACTTTGCTGCTACTGTAGATTCTGCGGATTTTTCCACATGCAAATCCGTTACAGCATCTACGCCATGTGTAGAAGTGCCCATGCAAATATTTTCCTCCACTGTAAGGACTTGGCTCCTTCCAACCACAATCTTGAAAACGTTATCTGTAAATTCTACATTGCAAACAGCCCAGGTGTTCAGCTCCCAAGTTAGAAATAACGTTAATAATCTGTATTTCAACCGTTTACTTTCGTGTGCGATACTGAACTGGAATTTAAAGGGGAACTAAACCATTGTCGAAGCCACAATCGTGCAGGAGTGCGTCTTATGTGCTCTGATCTGCTTCTCCAGTGCACAATGTACCGATACTATGCGATCGCATCTGCTTTCTTTACAGCGGGACGCCGCTCCAGATTGGGACTTTATACAGGAGCATTTGTAGGGGACATTTTCAGATTTTACCAGCAGCGACTGGTGGACTCTTGCTTTGTTGCTACGGACATTTTGAGGGCTAGTGCTCATTTGATTATTATTATTGCATTGCACTCTTGTGTTTCCACATATTACTTTTTTGGCACTTTATTAGTGATTTTTGCACTATATCACTATTGCACTTTACTGAGAGTTGTACCATTGATCTTATCTAGTCTATTTTAATACTTTAACAATAAATTGCCGCATATGATATCCATCTGTTAAGGAGAGTGCCCTACTATCTATATAGAGAATGCCTATTCTTGTCCGCAACCTCGGACAAGAATAGGACATGCTCTATCTTTTTTGCAGAGCCACGGAACAACGGATGCGGACAGCAAAATTGCGGTACGGACGCGTATCCATTTATGCGGTCGTGTGAATGCACCCTAAAAGATAGAACTTGTCCTATTTTTGTCCGCATCACGGATAGTACTGTTCTATTAGGGGCCAGATGTTCCGTTCCGCAAAAAACGGAATGCACACAGATGTCATTCGTTTTTTTTGCGGACCGCAAAACCATACATTTGTGTGCGATAAGCCTAACAGCCTAACCCAATTTAATAGCGATACTATTTTTCGTTGTAGTCTACAATGCTATAAAACAGCAGGGTTCAGACAGACTTTGATGCGAATTTGCAGATGAGGCCCCCCCCCCCCCCCCACCTTGGCTGAACAGTCACTCCCTGTCTGTCAAGATGGAGCAGGAAACAAAGACCAGCGGGTAACTGGGAAATATTGGGACGGCAGTGCAGGGGTTTCGGTGAGGGGGGTGTGATTTATTTTATTATCTTATACCGTTTTGAGCCCTTTTAAAAGACATTATAAGTGACTGGACCGCCCCTTTAATTTTGCAAAGATAGAGAAACCTGTTTGTATGGACCAACACTGAGACAAATTACTTAACAAAACTGCACAAGGAATCAGGCACGAAAAGCCACAAGCAACCAGCCGAGACTTGCGGCAGAAGCTGGACAGATGATTGCAGAACTAAAAGTGGGTATTTATGTTTTATTTTGTCACACCATCATGCCAACAATCGTAAAACACTAGTCTATGAGGGTCCAGCTGCTGGGGCCTCAAACTATCCTTAGTATAGGAACAAAAAAATAAAAAAATACTCCACACGAGGTAATGCCCCCCTCTGAGCCACCTCTAATAAAGGCCCCTTTGCATCCATAAAAATAAAAAATTGGCTCTTCCATGACAGGCTGGGGCCCCTTTTTATGCCTGCCACCGGTGGCGCAAGCATTGTGATGGAGTGACATCGCTGCGGTGGGCTTAAGCCAGACTGTGGTCTACCAGAGTACATAGCGGGACAGGAAGCCAATAGTTCTCAGGCCCACCATAGTGCGCACGACCTGGTGCAGCTAAGTTTCAGTAATGCTTATGTTGGGCTTCGGGTCAGAAATTCCAGATGTAATTTGCATCAAATTTATGAAATGTCACAGGATGTTTGATACATTTTTTTGTATCTTACAGGAGTATGCCGGTTGCTTAAATTTATTCCCTGTCCACAGGATAGGGTATAAATATTAGATTGGTGGGGATTCTACCGCTGAGATCCCCACCGATCATGAGAACAAGGGGGCTCGTACCCCCTGCATCCCCCCCTAAAATTAACAGAGTGGCTGGTCACACATGTGCGTGGCGGCTTCATTAATTTGTACGGTACGGGAGTTCCAGAGTACAGCGCTCTCCGGAATTCCCATTGAAATGAATGGAGTGGCCACACGCATGCCCGACCGGCTGGTCTGTTCATTTCAGGGAGGATGCAGGCGGTACAAGGCCTACATTCTCGTGATCAGTAGGCGTCCCAATGGTAAGACCCCAACCGATCTAATAATAACCGGAATACCCCTTTAAGTGCATCTTAAGTCTAGAGGGTCGTTTTACACCGACTGATGATCTGTCAGATAATCGGGGAGGAGTGTTTGTATAAATGCTTATTCCCGATAATCTGGCAGTGTAAAAGGTAGCAGCCATCACCTTTTTGCCCGTTCATTGGGTGATCGTGTCGTTTGGGGATATATCAGTATATCATTGCTCCGTGCAGCGTATACTGGTGTATAAACAACCATCTGCTGCACTGGAACAATGATTTTTTATGGGGACGACAAGCAATCGCTGTACCGATCGCCTGTCCCCATGCAGCGGAGGCGACTGCTGCATGTAAAAGCTGCCCTCATCTCCGCTGATGATGTGACAGCGATTGGGAGCGTCTGCTTAGTTCCTGATAATCTGCCAGATCATTGGTCTGTGTAAAAGGACCCCGACATTAAGGAGTGCACATGTTAAACCCCCGCTCAACAAAGAAAAATAACCACGCCAAAAAACTATTGTGGCAAATAATTTGTGGCACTAGCCTAGTTATAGCATCATACAGCACATCTGGGTGAACTGGACCGACCGCAGCATCTCAGATGATGGGACGGGGGTCAGACATGCCACAGACAAGAAACAATGCCACAAAGCCTGTGCTTGTCCTGCCACGGCCTGTCCGAAACTGGGGTTCTGCCATCAAGGCCGAGTGCCCACAGAGATGAGAAACAGTTCCACAAAGTCCATGTACATCTCGCCATGACCAATGACAAACAACGCCATGAGTGTGAAGTGCCGCAGTCAAGCCTTACAAGATAGAATATTACTAGGAAACTAAGGGTACTTTCACACTAGCGTTTTGGTCTCCGTTTGTGAGATCCGTTTCAGGGCTCTCACAAACGGTCCAAAACGGATGAGTTAAGCCCCAATGCATTCTGAATGGATAAGGATCCGTTCAGAATGCATCAGTTTCGGTTCCGTTCCGCCTCTATTCCGTTTTGGAGATGAACGCAGCATGCAGCATTTTGGTGTCTGTCTGAAGAGGCGGAGCCTAACGGATCCGTTTTGAATTACAATGTAAGTCAATGCGGACGGATCCGTTGTCAGTGACACAATATGGTGCATTTGAAAACGGATCCGTTCCCCATTGACTTTCAATGTAATTCAAAACGGATCCGTTTTGGACTTTGTGATTTTTCTTTTAACTAATGCAAACGGATCCGTTCTGAACGGATACAAACGTTTGCATTATAGGTGCGGATCCGTCTGTGCAAATAAACGGACGGATCCGCACCAACGCAAGTGTGAAAGTACCCTTATAATAAGGCCTATTAGGTCTTCTGTTTTTCTGCTATTCCTCACCTGCTCTGTCCTAAATCCCCCCAACATTACTCCACCTCTAATCCCCTCACCCTCTTACCTTTAAACCTATCTTCCATGAGAAAGAACCACCCTCTATTGTTCTCTTACCTCCCCTTAGATTAGCTGTTGCCAGCTGTGCAGCCATCTACATTTTGCACAAAGGGGCCCCTAGCCCAACCTGTTTAGGTGTCCCCCTCTACTACCACCTTTTCTCCCTGTGGTTCCTTACAGGCATTTTGCCCGGTCTTTCACTCTTTCTATCTTGTGATGTTACTCTACATGCTATGGCACCTTTTTTCCAGGTCTAAAATTGAGACTTTTTTAAAAGTCTCAATTGATAAAACCCTTTTCAAAATCAAAACTGGAGTAAGTGGGGTAAAAATGCAAAATATCGCAAAAATGTTTGCGCAAGTAAGCTCAAACAATTAAAATCCCTATTTTGTGACTTTTGACGCCAGAATTCTAGAGCGAGGACCGGAGTAAAGTCTCGCGAGACTTCACAAAGAAGTAACTTTGGCTCATTGGAGCCAATACATTCTAATACTGTACGGAGCGCTCGCTCCGTACAGTATTGAAACAAAGTTTTATGCGAATCGACTTCAGATGTTTCATCCGAAGTCGATTCGCTCTTCCCTATTTACAACCATAGTTCTATTTTTTCAATGGATCTAAAATTAAAATGAAAACCTACTACAGAGTTGCAACATTTTTAATTTTAGATGCATTAGGATAAGAAAAATGGTTGACACAAAAAAGGTGATAAAAAAAAACCTACACATTTATTCTGGCATTTTTAGAGCCTGAATAAAAACACCAGTGCAAATTCATATGTGTATGGACTCTTAGGCCCCTTTCACACTGGCGAGTTTTCCGCGCGGGTGCAATGCGTGATGTGAAGGCATAGCAGCCGCACTGAATCCGGACCCATTCATTTCAATGGGTCTGTGTACATGAGCGGTTTTTTTCACGCATCACTTGTGCGTTGCGTTAAAATCTCAGCATGTTCTATATTCTGCGTTTATCACGCAGCTCTGGCCCCATAAAAGTGAATGGGGCTGCGTGAAAAACGCATTGCATCCGCAAGCAAGTGCAGGTGCGATGTGTTTTTCACTGATGGTTGCTAGGAGATGTTGTTTGTAAACCTTCAGTTTTTTATCACGCGCGTGAAAAACTCATCAAAACGCATTGCACCCGCGCGGAAAAAACTGAACAAATGAACGCAATCGCAGGCAAAACTGAATGGCTTTGCCTGTGAAATCGCACAGTTTTCACTGAACGCATCCGCAACGCATCCCGACCTAATCCGGACACGCTCGTGTGAAAGAGAATTTAGGCCCCTTTCACACGAGCGTGTCTGGATTAGGTCCGGATGCGTTGCGGATGTGTTCAGTGAAAACTGTGCGATTTCACAGGCAAAGCCATTCAGTTTTGCCTGCGATTGCGTTCAGTTGTTCAGTTTTTTCCGTGCAGGTGCAATGCGTTTTGATGCGTTTTTCACGCGCGTGATAAAAAAAACTGAAGTTTTACAAACAACATCTCCTAGCAACCATCAGTGAAAAACGCATCGCACCTGCACTTGCTTGCGGATTCAATGCGTTTTTCACGCAGCCCCATTCACTTTTATGGGGCAATATTCTGAAAAACACAGAATATAGAACATGCTGCGATTTTCACGCAACGCACAAGTGATGCGTGAAAAAAAACGCAAGTACACAGACCCATTAAAATGAATGGGTCAGGATTCAGTGCGGATGCTATGCGTTCACGTCACGCATTGCACCCGCGCGGAAAACTCTCTCGTGTGAAAGGGGCCTAAGGTCAATGTCAAACCGCGTCCGTGAAATACAGCAGTATTTCCCAGTGAACGTTGCTCCTGTGACATGAGCTTGCGGTATTATAATGATTTATAATGCTGTATGTTGTGGCCCGACCTTAGCCGTACTGTATTGTACTCACAAAATGCCGTCAGTACAATCCAGTACAGCAGTGGTCGGGCATTATAATACCGTGAGTTCGTGTCACAGGAGCAATGTTCAGTCTGGGAGATACCACTGAGCTTGTTTGACAGCTGATCCCTACCCTGTTAACACTAGTGAAGGATTGGCCCCAGCCTTCTCACGATTGTTCATCCACCCATGTAAAAGGGTTTACTCATAGGACATGCAGCAGATTTAAACATTTGCATGTGCACCTAGAAAATTATGGGGAGATAAAAGTCCTTTTCCACCGCTTCACCTACGCCCAGAGGTCACCGTGTCCCGTGTAATCCATAAATCACTGGTCGTGCTGTGCTAATCATGTGCAGATCATTTTCAGAATATTACTCTGTGGCTTGAAATCTAATCTGTCTGGCTCTATGAGGCATTCGATTGTAAAGTGTGGCTAATGGAGGGTTTAATTCCTCTTGGTACAAAGCACTCGCAGGGAATCCTCTGGGGTCCCTGAGATGGAGAGCAAACATCCTGCACTTCCAAGAACCAGGCCAGCCTGCGATTCTTATCTGACATACTATTCTACATGGCTGTGGCCATAGGATGTACAATAGGGTGTACTATAGTATGTAACATAGGATGGGCCATAGGATGGACCATAGGGTGTACTATAGGATGTAACATAGGATGGACCATAGGGTGTAACATAGGATGGACCATAGGGTGTAACATAGGATGGACCATAGGGTGTACTATAGGATGGACCATAGGATGTACTATAGGATGTACAATAGGGTGTACTATAGGATGTAACATAGGATGGACCATAGGGTGTACTATAGGATGTAACATAGGATGGACCATAGGGTGTAACATAGGATGGACCATAGGGTGTAACATAGGATGTAACATAGGATGGACCATAGGGTGTAACATAGGATGGACCATAGGGTGTAACATAGGATGTAACATAGGATGGACCATAGGGTTTAATATAGGATGGACCATAGGGTGTACTATAGGATGTAACATAGGATGTACAATAGGGTGTACTATAGGATGTAACATAGGATGGACCATAGGGTGTACTATAGGATGTAACATAGGATGGACCATAGGGTGTACTATAGGATGTAACATAGGATGGACCATAGGGTGTACTATAGGATGTAACATAGGATGGACCATAGGGTGTACTATAGGATGTAACATAGGATGGACCATAGGGTGTACTATAGGATGGACCCTAGGGTTTAATATAGGATGGACCATAGGGTGTACCTTAGGATGTAACACATGGTGTACTATAGGTTGTAACATAGGATGCACCATAGGATGTACCATAGGATGTACCACAGGGTGTACTATAGGATGGACCATAGGATGTACTATAGGATGGACCATAGGATGTACTATAGGATGGACCACAGGGTGTACTATAGGATGGACCATAGGATGTACTATAGGATGGACCATAGGATGTACTATAGGATGGACCACAGGGTGTACTATAGGATGGACCATAGAATGTACTATAGGATGTACCATAGGATGGACCATAGGATGTACTATAGATTGTACCATAGGATATAACATAGGGTGTACTGTAGGATGTACCATAGATTGTACCATAGGATGTATTGTAGGATATACCATAGGATGCACCACAAGATGTACCATAGGGTGTACTATAGGATGTACCATAGGATATAACATAGGATGTAACATAGGGTGTACCATAGAAAGTACCATGGGATATACTATAGGATGTACCACAGGGTGTATTCCATGGCGCTGTAAATATGATCTCTGCAGAACCAGTAACCAGAGACCAGAGAGGAACACTTTTTTCATAGTTGGTACAAAGTTAGACAAAAGTGTCACCATACATTCACCAGATTAATCATCCAGCCACTGTGATAAACATAGCGCCGGTCTACACTTTAGTAAATCTGCCCCATTATCTTCAGAAAAGAGGTTGTTAAAGTGGATTTACTCTGCTCGATATTCGGGCAGATAATTGGGAACGAACGTTCCTGTGAGCGCTTGTTCTTGACAATCTGCCTATGTAAATATGCCGCCGATCACCCAATGAAGAAGCAAAACGCTCATCCATCGGGTTAGCCTGTCATTCATATAAATTATCGTTTCTGGGCGGCAGATTGTGCTGTCTAAACATCTATCTGCTGCCCAGAAACAGTGCAGCTGTATGAGGACGAGCGATCGCAATAGTGACCCTCACACTGTGGAGGAGAATGCTTCCTTCCCAACCATGGGCTGCTCCTCGGCCCTTGTAAACCAGGATAGGCCATCAGTATCTGAGCGGCGGTGGTCTGACACCCCGCACATCAGTAGGAGCAGTGCTGCATTAACCAGCTCTGTGTGTCTCAGCTCCAGTGCTCAGGGCCCCCCTGCCGGGCATGTTTACACAGTGGATGAAGCACCAGAGCTAATCTGAAAAAGCTGATCGGCGGGGGTACGAAGAGACCTCCACCAATTGGATATTGATGGCCTGTCCTGAGGATAGGCATTTATTAGTGAAATCCTGCACAACCCCTTTAAGAATGGACAACTGAGAACAAGGGGGGGGGGGGGGGGATTTATCAAATGAAAGGCGGAATCTGATTGGTTGCTATGCACAACTAAGCCAGTTATGCTTTACAACTGTTTTGCTAAGTCTCCTTCATGGTTTCCTATATACTATTACTGCAGCACTATTAGGCTATATTCAGCCGGCTGTATGTATTTTGCTGTCCGCAAAATGCGGATGACATCTGTGGGTTGGTCCGCGTTGCATCATTTTGTTTAGTTTTTTTTTAGTTTTTTTGCACACCCATTGATTTCAATGGGTCCTTGGTCCGCGGCCAAAAATAGGACAAGTTCTATCTTTTGCAGAACGGACACCTTCTGTGTGCTTTCCACATTCATAGAGTATGTCCGTTCCGCAAAAGATAAAACATGTCCTATTTTTTGGCCAGAAAATGCACTTCAAGACCCATTGAAGGCAATGTGTCTGCAAAAAAAAAAAAAAGGACACAACATCATCCGTATTTTGCCAATCCGCACTTTGCAGGCGGCAAAATACTTACGGTCGTGCGAATTTAGCCTTACATTGTATATTGGGCAGTAGTACTAATAGAAGAATTGCTGGTACAGGATGCAGATAGCCCTGGGGAGGCGTCTGCGAGGACTTCTGTCCGGGAACTTAGACAGCAGCGTATAAACAATGAAGGCTTCTTGTAGACGTGTAGACCTCGTATCCAGCAGAAGGAGGCACGAGTTACTACAGCGCAATGTGACCATAAATGGTTTGTTATAGGATGTGGGGGTTTATAGTTCTCTCCTCTGCCAAGTGCAGCTCAAGGGTTTCCAACATAGTCCAGACTGCTGCCTGCATTGCTGCCTCCGTATATCATACCGCCCAAGGTAGAAAGAAGAGATAAGTCTCACAAGGACATTCCCCCTTTTTGGCTTCGCCTCTGAATTGCCTTCTTTTTTGGCACCGATCAATAGATCCACATGAATACATTTACTATACTGTACACTCAGTACATTCGTTTACGACGTCTGTGCCTAGAGGGTTGTATATTTAGGTGATTTTGTGCTAGTTTGTTAGTTGTAAACCCTTGAAGAACAATATGTGATCCTTCACATAATGACTCTGAAGCACACATTCACAGCTGGGGGCCACGTGTGGAAAGCAGTACGTTTCTGTGTGGCACTCAGCAGGTGGGCAGAACACAATGCACAGTGTGTTTTTCCAGTATAATGCCGTGCCGCAAGACTGATAGAGATGGAAAGACGCCTCAGAGTAATGGGGAGAGACACAGAAGGAAAGCTGAAAGGGGGCGTCAGTAATGTTTAGGTTAGGACTTCTCGGTGATATATGGTACTACGAGGCAACAAATCAGTGTCTTGTCTAAGCACCTTTGTGGATGGATGTGAGCCAATGCATGTTCTACAAAAAGATGGAACCTATACCCTAAAGACTGAATGCACATTATGACAAAATGTTGTTGTGGCTTCTTCATTAGTGAATGCAGGTCTGGGAACAATCATGGTTGCACACAGCGATGGATTTTGTTTCAGAGATTTCCGTGACCGAAAATCAGTTCCATTCATTTGAATTGGGTCGTTTTGCCGAGAAGCTCATGGGATTTCTCCAGGCTTCATTCAAATGAATGGAACCGATTTTCGGTGGCAGAAATTTTCTGCAACAAATTCTGACGCTTGTAAAGGCGCTCTTAGGCCGTCTGTGGATTTTGTTGTAGAACTTTCCGTGACTGAAAATCAGTTCCATTCATTTGAATGGTGGCGGCAAGCAGAGGGATTTCTACAAGCCTTATTCTGGTGAATGGAACTGATTTTCAAGGGCTACACGGCGACAATGGTCGCGGCCAGGATTGCTGAGTAGCGGTGATCCTATAGAAATGAATGTTGTGTTTGATTTCTGGTGTCTGCTGCGGTGATCCCATTCATTTCTATGGGATCACCGCTACTTAGCAATCCTGGCCGCGACAGGTGTTGCGCGACCAGTGTCGCCGTGTAGCCCTTGCCTTAGAGATCTGAAATCTTGTATAGAGTATAGATGAATCGATTTGTCTCATCAAGCAGTGTTCTGCACCTGTGACGGGGTCCCCAAAGCTGAAAACGCTCCCCCTGCAGCTTGACTGACAGCACTGAACATCTCGCCCGGCCCTGACAATCCCACACCTATGTTGGGGCTTCAGGTAGTGATGCAAGCGCAGAGGCTCTGCTTCCGCCACTGGAGCAGTAACTGTTTATGTGCCACTACCCAGAAGTGTAGTGTCGTATGCACAATTGGTGCACCATAGGTGGAAGCAGACCTCTGCCTTGTACCACTACCTGGTGCAGGCACCAGATAGCCCGGCTCTGTCAATCAAGCAGCACGGGAGCGGACAATAATCGTGGCAGATAGGATCTTCACTTGGATCCAGACAAGGTTACCGTGCCTTCATCCCCCAGAACCCAAAGAGGTTTAGGCTACTTTCACACTCGCGTTTTGTGCGGATCTGTCATGGATGGATCCGTTCATAAAATACAACCGTCTGCTGCATCCATTTAGAAAGGATCCGTTTGTATTATCTTTAACATAGCCAAGACGTATCCATCTTGAAGACCATTGAAAGTCAATGGAGGATGGATCCGGGTTTTTTTGTGCCAGATTGTGTCAGTGAAAACGGATCCGTCCCCATTGACTTAGGTCCCATTCACACGTCCGTATGTGTTTTGCGGACCGCACATCGCCGGCACTATATAGAAAATGACACAAGGTAAAACTAAAATTATGTCGCACAAGAGTGACAAGAAATCAACCTGAGGTGCACCCACTGACAGATAACACCCAATCTGACAGAAGACGTGGTAATTAAAATTAAAGATATTGGGGCACTCTCAATAGTAATGAGAACAGCAGAATTTATTGATAAAATTAAGTTAAATAAAAGGTTGACAATATCTGATACGGTGAATATAGCAGCAATAACAATATAAAAATTATTCAATCAACGTACCATCAGTATATAACCTCAAGAAATTCCCAATTGCTGGATGGGGTACCAATCATCCAGATCCAGTGGTCAAAATTATGCACAATGTCAGAGGATGTGCCAATGCGAAAAAGTATACGAATGTGTACCAATGCGAAAGGTTACAGTGCGTACCAATGTGAAAAATTACAGTTCTCTAAAAGGATGTTTCAATGTGATAAAATATGCGCAGATATCTTCTAAAATTCAAGTAAAATCTGCCAGGTATTTCTTAGCCTTTTACAGTCTAAAGCGCAATCATGCGCGGATAGTATTCAGAGCGGCGTTCCGCTCACTTATCTGAGACAGTGGCGTCCCGCTGTATTGTTCGGATATGCGATCGCAACTTTTATATAACTGACACGATCTTACCAGGGGGACAGTCCCCCTGGTAAGATCGTGTCAGTTATATAAAAGTTGCGATCGCATATCCAGCAATACACTGTCTCAGATAAGTGAGCGAACGCGCTCAGCATACTATCAGCGCATGATTGCGCTTAGACTGAAAAACTGAAAATACCTGGCAGATTTTACTTGAATTTTAGAAGATATCTGCACATATTTTATCACATTGAAACATCCTTTTAGAGAACTGTAACCTTTCGCATTGGTACACATTCGTATACTTTTTCGCATTGGCACATCCTCTGACATTGTGCATAATTTTGACCACTGGATCTGGATGATTGGTACCCCATCCAGCAATTGGGAATTTCTTGAGGTTATATACTGATGGTACGTTGATTGAATAATTTTTATATTGTTATTGCTGCTATATTCACCGTATCAGATATTGTCAACCTTTTATTTAACTTAATTTTCTCGATAAATTCTGCTGTTCTCATTACTATTGAGAGTGCCCCACTATATTTAATTTTAACTATATAGAAAATCCCTTTTCTTGTTCGCGGACATGTTCTATTTTTTTTTTCGGAAATGCAATTGCGGACCAGGACCGGACATCGTCTGTCCCCATAGGAAAGAATGGGTCCGCAATTCCGTTCCGCAAAATGCGGAACAGAATTGCGGACGTGTGAATGGGGCCTTACATTGTGTGCCAGGACGGATCCGTTTGGCTCAGTTTCATCAGACGGACACCAAAGCGGAATGGAGACTGAACTGATGAAAACTGATGCATTCTGAGCGGATCCTTTCCCATTCAGAATGCATTAGAATTCAAACTGATCCGTTTTGGACCGCTTCTGAGAGCCCTGAACAGATATCACAAACGGAAAGCCAAAACGCAAGTGTGAAAGTAGACTTATTGAATCCATCCCAAATCTTTGAACACATTGCAGCCTTATCATGCTATATGTATTAGTGGTCTCCAACCTATGGCTTTCCCAATATTGCAGAACTACAATCTGTGTCTAGCAGTGCCTGCTTAAAGTTGTAGTTGTAGGCTGGCTACTACTTTGCTGCAGGTAAACTGTCACACGTGAAGAACCCTGTATTGCATGCTCTCTCCCAAACTCACACGCATGCATGCAATGTAGTTATAACTGCACCGCAACCATTACATGTGAAAATATCTTAAGGGTATGACCCGGTAGCGCAGCTGGTTGCATATGACCACGTCCACCGGCGGCAGCCAATGACTGCACAGTTTTGCGGTAAAATTGTATGGCCATTGGTTGCTGTAGGTGGGTGTGGCTTGGGTATATACCGCCAGCCGCACTGTTGGTTGTACCATTAGGGTGGTTTCACACATGGATTTCTGTAGAAAGAAGCCAGAAAACCTGCCGCCATGTCTGTAACCACCCATATAGTGTATATTCTTTTCCCTCTAGGACTTGCAGTCTGAGATTAACAGCATGCAGGTGGAGCTGGGTATGAAAGAGGCCACCATCAGTGCACTGAAGGCAGAGGTGGAGTCCCAGCGAAGGCGCCTGCAGGATATCTCAGGTAGTATCATTATGCAGATGGAGTTTTCTTTGTTTCTCCTCTTCTGTCTCCTTCTTGAATAGCGGGTGTGCCCCTGACAGAATGGAAACGAGACACCACATGTCTGGGGGACAGGGGCCACCTGCCCCGGCCCCTGTTGTGGTGAGTGTTTCTCCAGACTGGGAGCACAATGCGGTGTGATAAGGAGGGAAGCTCTGCGTTCTCAGCTCGGTTACAATAATCCTCTATCACTTCATTGTATTGTCTTGTATTGTTTCCGGATACAAAAGCTTCTTACTTACATTTTTTGTAGATAAAGATAACACTGAAAATATACAGAATCGTTGTTTGCTGGCAGCAGAGGCTGTTTAGATGGAGCGATCTGCAGCCGGCAAATGATGATTTAGGTGACTGCATGAGCGATCCTATTACCCGATGAACAAGTGTTTCTTTGGTTCATCAGGTAATCGGCGGCTCTTTTATACAGGCAGATTATCACTACGAGCTTTAATACTAGTAAGCAGATTAAAGGGGCCTCAAACGGGTTGTGCAAGAACGGGGCGGGTTTTGGCAAGGGGGGCCCCCCCCCCCCCCCCATCATTCTGCCAGACCTGCAAAGTGAAGATGACTTACCTGCTCCCTGCTGCTTCTTCTCCTGGCCTGTGATGCTCCTCCGGGCTTCATCCAGGTCAACATCCGGTATGACATCGCTGCAGCCAGTCACTTTCCGCAGCTGTGTCCAGCTCCCCTTGCGACATGGGACCATTTGACATGACACAAGGGGAGACAGTCACCACCGCAGCCAGTGATTGGCTACTGTGACGTCAAACTGGATATTGACATAAATGAAGCCTAGCGGAGCATCGCAGGCCAGGAGAAGCCGGGGAGCCGGATCCAGGGAGAAGGTTAGTCATCTTCCTCTTGCAGGTCCGGCAGAATGAGGGAGCTTGCCCCCCACTCCCATTCTTACACAACCCCTTTAAGCGATCACTTGTCCTCATACAGATGCATTGTTTCTGGGCAGCAGGTTGTGCTGTTTTCACAGGATGATGCTCAGAAACAGTGATTTAGTGCGCTGCATGAAAGATCTGCAGCACCTTTACACAGCCCAATTATCTAGAATCAGACAGTTCTTCCCAATAATCAACTGCTCTAAAGGAGAAGAGCATGGGCGTAGCTATAGGGGGTGCAGAGGTAGCAGTCGCTAGCGGGCCTGAGGGGGCCCAAAGACCCTTGTGCCGCATAAGAAGACACACAATGCACTGGGGGAAGGGGGGCCCAAGATAAACTCTTGCACCAGGGGCCATGAGCCGTTAGCTACGCCCCTGGAGAAGAGGGACCTGCCTGCGAGGGCTTGCAATCTATCATTATTCTTAGGGTAGTTCCAACAGGCTGTTCCGGCAGTGGAACAGTCTGCCAGAGTTCACCATGTCTGGCATAACCAGGTACTGCCATTCACTGCTGGATCTCTATTGACTATATTGGGATCTGGCAGTGATCCGGCTGCTTTTCTGCATAAATGCTGGGTTTGGCCGGACAGATACCACTTCATGCAGGGGTTTTGTCTGGCCAACAGGCTGCCGGATCTCCTAATGCCAGTGTCAACCTAGTATAAAGGAATAGTATATAGTGTAAAGGAAAAGGTCAACAAATATTGCAGATATTACAGATGTAGCTGCTAGGGTTCAGGTACATAATATGGAGGTGCCATAAAGAGCAACTCTTGCCCTGGAAGGCCCGACGAACCACAAAAGACATGCCTTTCATTAATTTGTAGTAATACATTTCCTCTGTAATGGCCATAGTGTAGCACTCAGCTCATCGATGTCCAGCTACATTCCGAAAGGGGATCATCTAGCGGAGTGGTTCTCAACCTTTTCATACCAAGTTCCCCTTAGTGACAAAAAGTTTGAGCCGAGTACCCCCAAGGAAACGAACATTGATAAATGATAGCCAAATAAGACTATTCTCATGCCGCTGTCATAGGCTTTCTTCTAAGCGCAGCAATGAACTTCCCGCCAATATGACAGATACCACATTAGGATCCATGATGGATGACTGTTACCATTTAAATTACCCTCTGCATTATCAAACATACAGGAGAATACAGCAGCACATTCCTCTTACATCCAGTGACATCTCCGATGTTAGATATTTTCTTCATTTGGACCAGACCACCATAATGGCTTCTTTCAGCTATGTCTCATCTCTGCAGAGTTTGTCACTCAGACATCTTCCTCCCCACTTTCTGAATACCCCCTCCTGCCACCCCCAATACTATACCTGCTGTGCTCCCCGATACTATATTGCAGAAACAGATAGTGCCTCCATCAAGAATTAGTGCCACACAGTGCTCTCCAAATTAATTGTGCCTAACAAATAGGGCTACTGACAGTAATAATGCCATATAATAATAATCTTTATTTATACAGTATAGCGCTAATATATTCTGCAGCGCTTTACAATCAGGGAGTTCAAGAACAAACAGAGTAGATAAATATCATAGTAGCACAGCAAGAGGAATGAGGTCCATGCTACAAGAGCTCAGAATCTATGAGGAGATGGGGGTGACACAGTAGGTGACACAATAGGAAAAAAGGGCTCGTTTTATACAATGTTCCGGCCCAACACAATGGGGGAGTAGATATAAGGCTGCATGAGCCAGCCACCTGCCAATATCTGCAGTGCTTCTGAGTGCATAGGGTGTTCAGGCTCAGAGGAAGGTGGGGGGGGGGGGGGGGGGTCTGAAGGGCTAGATCAGGGGATGCGATAGGCTAACCTAAGAAGATTTGTTTTTAGGGAGCGTTTAAGACTGTGGATGTAATGGAATCGGACTCCCGGGACCCCCACTGATCACCTGTTCTGCTGTACACAGCTCCAGCCACCAAGGGGCAGAGATGTGTAGTTTCGGCATCAACTTCCAATACAGGAGCTATTGCAGAACAGCTGACTGGCGGAAGTAAGAGGTGACGGACCCCTGCCAATTAGATCCTGATAGCCTGTAAGGAGTTACTGATGATCTCTCCTGAGAAAACCCCCTTTAAACCTTTTAAGGGTCCATTCAGATGACCACAAGTGTTTTGCGGTTGGCAAATTGCCGATACCGGAACGCACATGGCACATATCTGTTTTAGCAAACCCTTGCATTCCCCACCATATAACAATTCTGGAGCTTTGTTTCTTATGCCGTTCCTCTGTTATTCCTTCTAAAAATGTATAAATAAATTGACTAGGTGTTAGGGTACTTTTACACTTGCAGCAGGACGGATCCGATCCGTCCTGCCGCAAGTGGCCGCGCACTGCCGTGCTGCCGCTCCGTCCCCATTGACTATAATGGGGCGGGGGGCGGAGCTACGGCGCAGCACGGCAGTGCACAGCCGGAGATCGCCGGACTAAAAGTCCTGCATGTCCGACTTTTCAGTCCGGCGATCACTGCCGTGCTGCGCTGTAGCTCCGCCCCCGCCCCATTATAGTCAATGGGGACGGAGCGGCAGCACGGCAGTGCACGGCCACTTGCAGCAGGATGGAAGATCCGTCCTGCCGCAAGTGTAAAAGTACCCTTACCATGGGTATGTGGGTATGTGTTCCTAGAGTCTGATACTGTCCAGTCAGCGCTGGCAGTGTTGGGATACAAGCCTTTGACAAGGACAATGGTCACACCCAGTTGTCAACTTATGCATACATTTCTAGGCGGTATAGTAGAGGAACGACACAACATAGGGGGAGATTATCAAACTGGTGTAAAGTAGAACTGGCTTAGTTGCCCATAGCAACCAAAGGAGCTGTGAAAGGTGGAATCAGATTGGTTGCTATGGGCAACTAAGCCAGTTCTACTTTACACCAGTTTGATAAATCTCCCCCACAGTGTTATGAGAAAAGATGGTTCAGAATTTTGTCGGAGATACAAGTATTTACTAGAACAGACATGTCAGGAGGGGCAACAGATACGTAGTGAAGCCAGGTGAGGTTATGGCTAGAAATGGTTAAAAACGCCTATCCTCCCAGTAGTGAACCAACAAGTAACAATTCCTGCCGTATAACGTCGGAGTGTGTGGTTGTCAGGTGGCTTCTGCTGTAACGTGACACCAGTAATAAAGGCGACGTGAGGGAACAGCAGCTTCAACGGACGTCTCACTAAGCTCTTGGGAAAATCCGCTATGAAAAATAAACTTCCAGTTACTGATTATACACCTCCAATGCAAAGTGTGTTTAGATTTTACTCTCATGCAAATCACGGACCCTGCACTTGTACGTAATGTGACCGCGCCAGAAATTCTGACCAGAAACCCTGTACGCGGACTTCATTAGGGGAAAAGGATGTCACAGAGGGGGTCTTCTACTCTAGACCCCGCTCTGTGAGCAGAGAGGCACTGCCAGCAGCAACGTTAGGGTAACCGCACACAATGCGGACTACGTGCGTTTTTTACTTCCGGATTTTCATGCATAATACAGTACCAGGAAACTTAATGAGATTTGATGAAGCTCATGTACGCTTTGCTTTTTCCTCCTGTGTGGAAATTTAATTTTGAAATCTGCAGCATGTCGATTGCTCGTGGGATTCTGCACCTTCTGTAGAGGGGTTTTCCCCATAGACGTCAATGACATTGTTAACAAAAGAAGAAAATCCGCAAACAAAAAACACATAAAAACCACACAAAACCATGATAAATACTGCAGATTTATTGTGTGTTTTTGGTGCAGATTTTTTGCAGATTTTCTGCACACAAATCTGCACCGTGTGCACCAAAACCGCACATAAAACCGCACTGTTGATCATGTTTTTGGTGCGGATTTGATACAGATTTTTCTTCCATTAAAGGGAATCTGTCACCAGGTTTGAGCCCTGTCAGCTAAACATATGCTGACGTTCAGGGTCTCATTAGCATGCCTAATATGGGCTCATCTAAACAAATGGTAGCGTAATTTTGTCAAAAAACAGGTTTAACTAACCTGTCAATCACACATATAAGGAGCCCAAGGGGAGGTCCAGCGATGCAGGGTGCCCGGCCGCAGACATCGCTGTATGTGGCCAGCGCCGCCTCCTAATGCTCCGTGCCGCCTCTCCCTCCCCCTCCTCCTGCTGAGCGCTGGCTCAGACGCACACGGCGCGTGCGCACTTCACTTGAAGAAGCCGATCCAAGAAGTCCGCACGGGTGCATGCCTGTGCGCACGCGCGGACTTCTTGGATTGGCTTCTTCAAGTGAAGTGCGCACGCGCAGTGTGCGTACGAGCCAGCGCTTACAGCAGGAGGAGGGGGAGGGAGAGGCGGCACGGAGCATTAGGAGGCGGCGCTGGCCACATACAGCGATGTCTGCGGCCGGGCACCCTGCATCGCTGGACCTCCCCTTGGGCTCCTTATATGTGTGATTGACAGGTTAGTTAAACCTGTTTTTTGACAAAATTACGCTACCATTTGTTTAGATGAGCCCATATTAGGCATGCTAATGAGACCCTGAACGTCAGCATATGTTTAGCTGACAGGGCTCAAACCTGGTGACAGATTCCATTTAAGGCTACATGCACACGAACGTATGTGTTTTGCGGTCCGCAAAAAAAACTTTTATTTTGCGGATCCATTGTAATAATGCATATTCTTGTCCGCAAAACGACAAGAATAGGACATGCTCTATTTTTTTCGCGGGGCTACGGAACGGACATACGGATGCGGATAGTACACAGTGTGCTGTCAGCATTTTTTGCGGACCCATTGAAATGAATAGATCCGCATCCTATCCGCAAAAAAAACAGACACGGAAACAAAATACGTTCGTGTGCATGTAGCCTAAGGCCCTATTCACACGTCCGCAATGTCGTCCGCATGTATTCCGCAATTCTGCGGAATACATGTGGACCCATTGACTGTGAATGGGGCACGGAACGATGCGGAGAGCACACACTGTGCTCTCCGCATCAGTTTTTGCGGAGCGCGCCGCCGATCTTACGGCCGCAGCTCCGCAAAAAAGTAGAGCATGTCCTATTCTTGCCCGCAATTGCGGACAAGAATAGACATTTCTATGGGGCTGCCGGCCGGGTGTGTTGGATCCGCAATTTGCGGATCCATAAACACAACGGACGTGTGAATAAGGCCTAAGGCCTCTTGCACACGACAGTATTTTGCGGACCGTATACTGGCCGTTTTTTCAGTTCAGTATACTGACAGTATACTGAGCCATTCACTTCAATGGGACCGCAAAAAATACTGATGTGTCTCCGTGTGCCTTCCGTTTTTCCGTTCCGTTTAAATATAGAACATGTCCTATTCTTGTCCGCAAATCACGTTTAGTGGCTCCATTCAAGTCAATGGGTCCGCAAAAAAAACGGAAAGCATACGGAAGTGCATCCGTATGTCTTCCGTATCCGTTCCGTTTTTTGCGGAACCATCTATTGAAAATTTTAAGACCAGCCCAATTTTTTCTATGTTATTACTGTATACTGTATATGCCATACGGAAAAACAGAACCGAAACGGAAACACAACGGAAGCAAAAAACTGAAAAACGGATCTGAAAAAAACGGACCGCAAAACACTAAAAAAGCCATACGGTCGTGTGCAAGAGGCCTAAAAAGGGTGAAATACGCACAGGAAAAGTGCAACAACAATTGACATGCTGCAGATTTCAAAATTCGCACAGCAGGTCATTTTCCACACCTAAGAAAAAAGCGAAGTGTACGTGAGATTTGTACTTTGCTGGTACTGTATTATGCTTCGGTTTTTCTGCACGAAATCTGCGGGGAAAACCCGTAAATAGTCTGCATCGTGTGCAGGTACCGATATGTTGCATATTTGTATAAAGAAAATCTTCACGAAAATCACATTAAAAAAGCACATAAATCTGCGTTATTTATTGTGGTTTTGGTGCATTTTTTGTGCATTTATTGCTGTGGATTTTGGTGCGGATTTTCTGTTTATGTTAACAGCCCCATTGAACGCTACATGAGGTGTGGATTGGCACAAACAATCGACATGCTGCAGATTATACAATCTGCACGTCAGGTCAGTTTCCGCACTGAAAAGTCTGTATATGAGATTTGGCAAATTTCATCCACTTTGCTGGTATTGTGTTATTCTGCGTTTTTCTACACGAAAAACCATGCTGCAAAACGGACATAATCTGCATGTTGTGCAGGTACCCTCAAGGCAATTCGTGATGGAGATTTCCACCGCAGATTTCACGCTTTGCAGTGCATAGGGTGAAATATGTGACACATCCGCATGTACTGCATGCAGATTTTGCAGTGGAATTGTAAGGGTCCATGGACAAGGGCGTATTATGCGCAGAATATCCTCATTGTAATAAAGTACCATCTAAGTAGATGAGATTTTCAAAATCTCATGTACACGGTGGGGAAATTGTACGTGTGGAAATCGACCTGCGTTGCAGCGGTCAGTTGTTTGTGCGGATTTTCAGCGCACATTTTATTTGTTGAAATGCAAAGGATGAGAGCTGGGGCAAATCTGCTTCAAAATGCGCAAATAACATAAACCGAAAGCCCGCATAAAAAACTAATAAATACCACCGCCATGTGCATATACCTTTATGGATCTTGCTTGGCAAAAGTAGCAAAATCTGCAGTGGAAATGCCACCTGTGTGGCTATACCCTCATGCCAGCAGACCCAGACATTGAATGGACGGCATGTAATGCTACACCTCCACCTTCACAGGACGGTAGAGGCGCGCGCCATCTTGCTTTGCAGTTTTTCCAAGGAGCAGCATTGAATAGATTTTCCGTATATTGATTCTTGGACATTGTACGTTTTTTCTCCTGACACCAGCCAAATCATAGGACAAAGGCGCCATCCATTTTATAGGTTCATACCATGGGTGGAAAGTTATGTGAGAGATAGGGACATGGGCTTATATACTCAGATCCATCGCTCACTGGAGAAATACGTAAGAAAATGACTTTGGTGAATGAAGTCATAAGAAGAAAAAGTGCGTGGCGGAGTTGTGCTTGATTTGACGGGAAAGGATACATAATAAATTTGAGAATTATCCAAACCCAGTTTACAAGGAGGGGCGCATGGGACAGTAAGATTATTATACTGCCCAATAATGGAGCGTTGATACTGGAGGTCATGAGAGGCTTTTCATTCATGGTCCTGTAAGACAACAGACTCTTTATTAAAGTCAACATGTACTACTAATGAAACATGAATCAAAGCCCATTCTGTTAAGGCCCCCATACAGTGTGCTGTTGGCCGAGAACGGCGGGTTCGGCCAACAGTCTGATGTTTGTGGGGAGCTTCCGAATATTTTCACACTTCTGTTCTCCTGAGAGATAAGCCGCCAACCAGAGCATGGGCTTTCTCTGCTCTCCCTATAGAATACACATAGAGATTCGGTCGAGCTGAACGTGTACGGGGGAGCCGGGAGGGAGTCAGGAGAGATAGCGGTCAGCTGAAAATGTGTATGTCCAGCATTAAAGGGTTTGTCCCAAGTATGAAGTTTACTGATCGGTAAGTTCCCATCCTGAAGGATCAGCAGGCTGAGCACGCGCGATTGACTACTTCCAACAGTCTCTTAGAGAATGAATAAGGCAGCGGGGTGCATGCTTGGCCTGTCGCTCCATCACAACGAGACCACTGGGACCATACTGTTCTTGGGATTGGTGGGGGGTGACCACTGGACAGGGGATAACTCTTATACTTGGCCAACCCCAATATGTGGAAGCTGTCTCTGCATGTTTTCACGGTCCCAGCCACTGGAGAGGCCGGCGCCCTTTCCCGCAGTGTACAAACACGACCACCGCAGCTGGATTGCAGGGAGGTCGTAACTCCTGGAAATAGGCAATGTATATTGTAATGGAAAAATCAATCAAGCCAGCAAAGGAGACAATATGGAAAATAAAAATACAAGAGTAAGAGCCTTGTAGTAACTTTGTCCACATGATAAATGCCATTTACCGAAGTGATAAAACCCCTTTAAGGGGGTTTTCGGGGACTTTTATATTGATGACCTATCTTTAGGATACGCCATTAATATTAGATACATGAGGATCAGACTTCCAGCACCCCCACTAATCAGCAACTAGAAATCTCTGTCCGTTGTATAGTGGCTAGAGCTGGTTACTGCAGCGCTACTCCCATTCACTTGACCGGGGCCAAGAGTCTGACCATTGCAGATTGGATACTAATAGCCATCAACATGAAAGTCCCAGAAAAAACCCTTAATGACATTTTCCATAGAAAAAAAGCATGCACAGTAACTGTTCCAAAAGGAAGAAAACGCTTTCTGTTGCCACCAATAGGTGGCTGTCTTGTGAGTAAGTGTCCAACCTTTTAAAAAGTGCCTTGTAATTATGTCTCCCAATATGTAGCATGAGCCGTCCACTAGATTTAGCCTAGTTTTCTTAAGGGTAACTATGTTTCCAAGAAATTCTAACCTGAAGCTTGTCCTCCTTTTATTGCAGATGTGTAGGAAACACAATAATTGTGAATTTTAGAAGGCAGCTTTTATATGTACAGCGAGAAGCCATAGGAGGTACTCTAAAGGTCCTGTTTGCTCCATCCATCCTCGTCCCCTTCACGCCCTCTTTTGTCTCTAAGGAAATGTCATAAATCATGAAGACGTTTTAATTCCTCAATCAGTTCTTTAGCTTGTTGGTGGAAGATAGGACTTCCCACCTGCTTATGAAAGTTTCTACCATTAGTTCTACCTCAGATGTGTGTAGCTAAGCCTTCAGGCACCCCGCTTTGGCATTTTGTTGATGTTTGCAGTTTTATAGATGTTTTGGACGTGATGAACAGTTTCTGGTCACGAGTGTTAGATTGGGAAGACTGTATATAGGGTGAGAATTATTGGGCCATAACACTAGAACAGTGAGGTTCTGGTGTTCCCGGTCAGGTGAAAAAAAATTCAGTCTTGTCTTTCCATTTCAGATGCCAATATGAGAGAGAAGAGCGTCCTGGTGGAGGATGTGACCCAACTAAAGAAGCTGGCAGATGTTTCTGTACTAGATCTTGCACATAAAGAGGAGGAACAGAAGAGCATTCTTCATCAGCTGCACAGCACCATTCACAGTGGGAAGGAGAAAGACCGAGACCTCCTCCTCCTGCAGACACAAGTAATAATGTCTTCCTCATTACAATAGCACAATGATCTATTCTAGGTCAAGGCAGGACAGTTCTCAGCACTTATTGCGTGCTGAGGTCTGGGAGGCCACAAGAAAGTACACAAACCCTGATTTTAGTTAATATTTAGAAGAGCCACCCACACGGACCTCCGAGGTGCCACTTTTACGTCTGATTTCTTTTTACTATGTTGATATTCATTACTGTAGACTTTAGATATTTGTCGGTGGAACACATAAATTTAAAGATAAATTTATAGATTATATAGTCGCTGGAGATGGCAGAACCTTGATCGTCACAGAAACTTTGCTCTAAAGCAGGGGTGCACAACCTTTTCTGGTTGGGGGCCACATTGTCAGCATGAACCAATTCCAAGGGCCGAAAATAAAACTTAAAGGGGTATTACCAACTGATATACTGTATTTCTGGCATATTGAACATAGAGTATATACTATAAATGCCTCGTTACAGTTCTAGGACTCCCATCTAATAGCAGAATACATGAAAGATACATGTAAGAAGCCATAAGACATAGACCTAGATGTCTTTTACCAGATATTTGGGGGCCGCACCGAATGGTATCGAGGGCCTCATGTGGCCCCCGGGCCGCAGGTTGTGCACCCCTGCTCTAAAGGGACGCTTCTATAATTTTTTTTTTTAAATAGTAAATAGTTTTTCTTATTTATGCCTTTGGCAATACTATACCATTGAAAGTTAGAGACAGAATATTGTCTTTCTGTAACAGTCAACACAAATGATAAAACCTCTTATATATATATATAAAAGTAGTAAATCCACAGCACATCCAGGGTAGTGAAGCAAAAAATTCTTTTATTCACCGAGTGGTAGCGACGTTTCAGTGCTCTCCATGGCACCTTTTTCAAGCACTTCTTGAAAAACACTTGAAAAAGGTGCCATGGAGAGCACTGAAACGTCGCTACCACTCGGTGAATAAAATAATTTTTTGCTTCACTACCCTGGATGTGCTGTGGATTTACTACTTTTATATTTTTGGAAGTAAGTGGGATACTGCTACAGCCACTGGCACTCCTCTGCATGCTTTGCTGCATAAGCGGTGCGGTCCTTCACTATTGTCTATATATATATATATATATATTATATATAGGCAATCGTTTGTCAGTTTACTACTGCTGTGAGAGGAAGCACTTATCAGCAAGGTAATCCTCATGATAATACTAGGTGTAGAATTCAGCTAACCGTATGACAGCTCTATTGTCCTCTTTATAGACCTAGAGAAAGATGTCCACAGAAGGGCATTGCTCTGATTAGTGTAATTCAGTTACTACAGTGGAGCTCTGATTGGTCGCAGTGAATGGTCTGGCTGAAAAAGTCAAGCGAGGCAAAGAGGAGGTGAAAGAGCCAGGGCAGGAAGTAGAATACATGGAGCGACTTGGGGCTTGCATGAGTCCATTCTACAGAAATGACCGTATTTTGCAATGAATCTACTGAGACCTGAGATATTATCAATTGCAATTACAGACCCAAAGTCTGAGCTGCGTTACTGACAGGTTATGATGTCAACATTTCCTGCCCTGAATCTGTTGCCACAGAGACCTTGTATGCTGCTCTCTGAAACTGGTGGATTTTCAGAGAGGTAGATGCACAGAGTGAATGTCCACCAAGTAATATATTGTAAATATGTCTGTGGAGGTTCTCGTTCATCCAGGTCCTGCTATATTAGTAGTAATAGGTCAGAACAACTGAGAAAATACAACTGTCATGCTGGCAGTCCTAGTCCGCCGCGGTCTTGCTGATCCAGGCAGGTCCGGACGTCGCCCTGCTCTCCCTGTGTGAATTGGGACTAATACTGTAAACTTTCCCTCAGCACTGCGTGAGTTCATGCTGTCCTCTTGCTCCTGTCCAGGTGCTGGTTAAGTTGATGATCAGTCTCCCTATTTAGCTGGGATGTGGTTTCACCTCCTCGCCTGAGCTTTGTGGTTTTCTACTTGCTGGTAACCAGTGAAGGTGATCTCGTCTGAATATCCATGTACCGAACCTTGTCTGCCTACCGATTCTGTTTCTTGCCGCCTGTTCCGCCCTTGGAACTGTGACCTGGATTACACTAATACTCAGCCTGCCATGACCTTGGAATTGCTATCTGCAATACGCAAGTACCCAGCCAGCCCTGACTATTGGACTTTGTTCAAGCTACACTTTTTGCCTGAGTCCTTTACCGGTGTCTCTGATCTCTGCGGGTCAGCAGCCAACTACACCAGGACTACTCCAGGAGGTAGTAGCCTGGTTGGTTCTTTGCGGCAAAGTCCAGATCCCTGTATAGGGGTTAAAGGGTAAATACTAGGAAACCACCAGCACAACGCCCTTGGGTTTAGCCCAAAGTAAAACTGGTTAGTTGGCACAGTGGGTCCATACCCCTTGACCGTTAAAAAACAAGTCCAGTAATAGTGATCAGAGCTAAAAAAAAATTTGTTTTATACAGAGGTCCAAATCACCTGCAAAGGTATTACATAAGAGTTATACAGAACATATCACCATGAAATGCAGTGCAGTCCGCATGTTATAGAGCAGGAGGAGCTGATATATAGTTTTCTGGGGAAAGCTTCAGCAAAACTTGTAAGTTATTCCTTTAAATCTTCTGACTTCAGTTGTACATAGGAGACGTCTTATCAGTGACTGATCGATTCACTGTGTTATGCCTCATTCACACGTCAGTGTTTCGGGCAGCGATTTCCATCAGTGATTTTGAGCCAAAACCAGGTGCAGCTCTAAGCACAGAACAGGAGCAGATCTTTCCCTTATACATTATGTCTGTGGAGGCTCCAATCCTGGTTTTGGCTCACAATCACTGATGGAAATCACTGACCAAACACTGATGTGTGAATGAGGCTATAAGCTGCATTTATATACTGCAACGAACAGCCGATTGTTGGGAAGTAAGTGTATTTTCCCTACGATCGGCTGCTCGTTAAGTGGAGGTCAAGCGCTGCATTCTGCAGTTTTCTTGCACTTTTTCAGCCCTCAGGAAAAATACACACGCTGTGTTACCACCCTGACTTTGTTGGAATCCAGAGAAAATATAGATAAAACTAAAAAGCAAGTTAATAAAAGATGGGACATGTTTACTGTATTAATATTCTATTCTCCTTGAAGGAAAGTATTATTATGTTTGATTTATTTAGACCTAAGAAAATAAGTGAATGGCAAAAAGAGGAAAACGTTACAAAAGCGTTGGTTGGTTGTGAGGTGGGGGTTAGGAAAATGTTTTATTTTTTGTAAATTTTGTAAAGCTAAGATGCATATGTACAAAATGCCATATACCATAATTTTCACTTTATAAGAAGCATATGATGATAAGATGCACTTACTGTATTTTTCGCTTTATAAGCCGCACTCCCCCCCCCCCAAAAGTGGGGGGAAAATGGATCTTATAAAATGATGATTAAGGGAGGGAGGGGCTGTAGGCAACTTACAGAGGGGCCTGGTGCAGTCACTGTATTACACTGGACCCTGCGCACAGAAGTCTATTTGTATGTAAAGTCTTTATTTAATCCTGAAGCAATCGCTCTCCTTTTAAAAAACTAGCCTAATCGCCTGCATCAGTACTCACTACGAATGCAGCGTGCGGTCCGGCCGGCGCATGACTTCAGTCAGTCGCGCTCCTGCTCCTGCTTCATTAATGAAGTGGGAGGAGCGTGACTGACTGAGTGACGTCAGTCATGCGCCGGCCGGACCACATCGCTGCATTCATAGTGAGTACTGATGCAGGCGATTAGGCTAGTTTTTTAAAAGGAGAGCGATTGCTTCAGGATTAAATAAAGACTTTACATACAGAGAATAAAGCACTGTAATGCTGTGACACATAGGGCCATGAGGGGCCAGCATAAGATGCTATATGTGTGTCATCCACACATATAGCATCTTATGCTGGCCCCCTCATGGCCCTATGTGTCACAGCACACATCCCCATAACAGTGCATCATCCACAGATCCCCCGATAACAGCGCTTCATCCACAGATCCCCCCCATAACAGTTTGTCATCCACAGATCCCCCATAACAGTGCGTCATCTAGAGAGCCCCATAACAGTGTCATCTACAGATCCCCCATAACAGTGACATCCACAGATCCTCCATAACAGTGCGTCATCCACAGAGCCCCATAACAGTGTGATCCACAGATCCCCCCTAACAGGGACATCCACAGATCCCCCATAACAGTGGGTCATCCTCAGAGCCCCATAACAGTGTCATCCACAGATCCCCCATAACAGTGGGTCATCCTCAGAGCCCCATAACAGTGTCATCCACAGATCCCCCATAACAGTGCGTCATCCACAGAGCCCCATAACAATGTCATCCCCAGACCACCATTAGTTCAAAATCCACCAAAAGCACACCTTTTGCTTCAATTTTTTTTTCTTTCTTATTTTCCTCCTCAAAAACCCTGCGTCTTATAAAGCGAAAAATACGGTAAATTTTAGAGGAGCAAAATAAGAAAAAAAATATTTTTCATCAAACCTCCGAACAGATCCCCAATCTTCATCAGACCCCCAAACTGGACCCTCAGACCTCAGGTCAGACCCCCATATCAGACCTCAGATCAGACCTCCATTTCAGACCTCAGATCAGACTCCCATATTAAACCTCAGATCAGACCCCCATTTCAAACCTCAGATTAGACTCCCATGTCAGACCTCAGATTAAACTCCCATGTCAGACATCAGATCAGACCTCTGATCAGACCCTCATATTAGATCAGACCCCTAAGTCAGACCTCAGATCAGACTCCCATATTAGATCAGGCTACCATCAGAGCTCATATCAGACCCCCCATGTCAGACCTCAGATCAGATGCCCATCAGAAATAAGATAAATAAATTCACTTACCTTTCCTGCTCCGCCGCTACTCTCCAGGTCCTGTGGTCTCTCCTGCAGTTGCTCTCCCTGATCTTCTCTGGATTCAGGGTAAGGTCATATAGTGCGGACTACTTGTCACGGTCCCTCCCATGACAGAGGTGAGAAAATCTGAGAAATTGGCGGCATGTGAGGGTATCTACTTCCTGCCCTGTTTTCATCTTGTAGTGTTTGTCTGGTAATGACCACACCTCTTGTCAGGTGCAGCTTCTTGATCATTACTGAGGCTCTATTTAGTTCTGACTCACACTGCTTACCATGCAGTTGATATTTCCTGCTGGAGTTGGTTGAGCTGGTGTGTTGTTCCTTTGGATCTCCTGTTCCTCCATTCTACTTTAAGCTAAGTGCATTTAGTTTTGCATTTTGTTGTTCGCTTGTGTGTGTTGTTGTCTAGGCCTCAGGGAGACGCTGGTTGCTTCATCTGGGGAGGAACCAGTAGTCTCATTCCCTGCCACCACTCCTAGGGCCTTCCAGGGTCTCCAGGGCTTAGGTTACAGTCTATGAGTATTTCTACCTTCTGGGTCTACTCATACTGGCAGGAGTCAGGGAAGAGGTCTAGGGATTTCTAGGAGGTCATCATCCCTCTCCCTTCGCTTTGAGACCTAGACTCCAGTCAATTCCTTCTGTGTATTATCCCCTCCCCATTACATGTGACATTACCAACCGCCCCAAAAAACGTAATTTTGTTTGTGTCAGTGCAACGATGGATACTGTTTCTGCACTGGTCGATGGTATGCAGGGACTGTTTTTGAAGGTGGCTGACCTCCGCACGGCTGTCTCGCAGTTTCAGAGACCACAGGCGTCGGCTTCCAGCAGCGGGAACCAGGCCTGCCTTGAACCTAAGGTCTCTCTCCCGGATAGGTTTTCCGGGGAAGTGACAACTTTATTCGGTTCAGGGAGTCGTGTAAACTATATTTTAGACTACGTCCTAACTCTTCTGGGGACAAGAGTCTAAGAGTGGGGATTATTATTTTGTTACTGAAAGGTGACGCTCAGTCTTGGGCTTTTTCTTTGCCGACCGGATCACAATCCCTCCGGTCAGTAGATAAATTTTTCAGAGCTCTGGGGCTTCTCTACGATGACCCAGATCGGGTCTCTCTTGCCGAGACTAAGTTGCGTGGCTTACGGCAGGGAGAGCGTTCTGCGGAGTCCTATTGCTCTGAATTTAGGAGATGGGCAACTGATACTGAGTGGAATAACCCAGCCCTCCGTAGTCAAATCTGTCAAGGGTTATGGAGGAACCTGAAGGACGCCTTGGCATTTCACGAATATCCAGAGTCATTGGAGGAAGCCATGTCTCTGGCTGTACGTATTGATAGACGCCTGAGGGAGAGATCTAAGGTTCCTCTCGCTATCATATGGGGAAGCGGTCATTTCCGACATCTTGAGTAGGGAGGCACTTGAGCTCATGTCTGATGAGCCGATGCATTTGGGGGAAGTCACTCCTGGACCTGGTGATAAAAATGTTAGGGTTAAGAAAAGATTCTTCTTTTTCTGTGGTAAAGGGGGACATTTTGTTAACGTATGTCCTTATGTTAAACGTCAAGGTGAAAAAGAGAGAAAGAAAACTAATGTGTTTAGTCCTGGTTTGACAACAAGCGCATTAGACAAAAATATTTCGGTGTTTGCGATTGATTCCGCCCCACTTTCACAAAAATGTTTGTCAAAAATGGTGCTAGGTTTACCGTGGTTAACCAGACATAACCCTACTATCGATTGGCAAGCGAGATAGATTCTTGATTGGAGTGATTTTTGCATAGACAACTGTCTTAGCACGTCGCTTTCTGTTGTACCCACTAAAATAGTACCTTCTTTTATTTCAGATTTTTCTGATGTATTCTCTGAAAGTAAAGACCAGGATTTACCTTTACATCGGGAGTATGATAGCCCCGGGAACCTTATTCCCAGAGCTAGGTTGCCCAAGTCTCGGTTGTATAATCTTTCTGAACCCGAAAGAGTAGCCATGGGAGAATATAAATGACAGAGTGGGCACTCAATATCAGGACAGGATGGAAGGAAAAAAACACAGGCTGAAAATAAAAATTATTTTAATTAAATGGAAGAAAATCTAAAACATAGTAAAGTGGAATGATGAACCCCACGCTGTAAATATTATGAATGAATATAACATACACAAAAATGGCAAAGTAAAAACAACAACATAAAATGCACAACTAAGCGGCAATGAGATCTCCTCAGTGGACGTGAGTTGATGCAATGGTGTTTACTGAGGTCCAATAACCCCTAAAAGTCTCACTTGGAGAATATCCTAAAGTCCCACAATATAAAAGAGGTAGATCGAGTAATAGTGGCACTAGTGTGCAGAAGGAACACGTTACCGCTCCAGTAGTTAATGTTGCAAATGGCGGCTGGGTCTCAACGTGTGGTTTTGAATGGCATCCACCTTCCTGTGATACTTCAGACACAGTAACATGCAGGGTCCCACATGCTGTGTCATATGATTAGGTGAAGTGTTCTCTGAGTGGAGACCAGGTCCTAAAGTCCACCTTGTATAGGGTATCTTGTGGAACTTTTAAATCCTTGACTGGATCCTGATAAATCCGTATAGATATGCAGGATTCAATAAGTCCGCAATACCGTCAGAAATAGTTCGCCCAATGCTGCCCAACCATACGCGTTTCGGAGGTCCTCCTCCTTCCTCAGTGGTAGTGGTCCTATGTTGTTTTTACTTTGCCATTTTTGTGTATGTTATATTCATTCATAATATTTACAGTGTGGGTTTCTTCATTCCACTTTACTATGTTTTAGGTTTTCTGCCATTTTATTAAAATAATTTTTATTTTCAGCCTGTGTTTTTTCCTTCCATCCTGTCCTGATATTGAGTGCCCACTCTGTCATTTATGTTCAAACGCACTTCTCTGTTTTTCTTGGCCTTTTTGCGAGGTGGCCATTCAGAGTGAGAGCACCATTTCCATGAGATCCTGATAAATTGAGCCACCTGACACACTACTCTATTCATGGGACAATATATAATCGAGAGTTTGGCTAAAGGTCATATTAGACCATCCAAATCACCAGTGGCTGCAGGGTTCTACTTTGTTAAAAAAAAGGACGTAACTCTTAGGCAATATTTGGACTTCCGTGAGCCTAATCGCATTGCTGTCCGTGATCCCTATCCCCTTCATTTGATCCCAGATTTGTTCAATCAGATTGTCGTGCCAAAGTGTTCTCTAAGTTGGATTTGAGGGGGGCATATAATTTGGTAAGGATCAAGGAGGGGGACGAATGGAAGACAGCCTTTAATACCCCTGAAGGTCATTTTGAGAATTTGGTCATGCCTTTTGGGTTGACCAGTGCTCCTGCTGTGTTTCAACATTTCATCAATGACATCTTTCATCATCTGGTGGGCAGGTTTGTGGTTGTGTATCTGGATGATATTTTCATTTATTTCCCTGACATGGAGATGCATCAATATCACGTTGAACAGGTCTTACAGATCCTAAGGGAGAATAAATTGTATGCTAAGGTGGAGAAGTGTGTATTTGTGGTTCCGGAAGTGTAATTCCTGGTTTACTTACTCTCATCTTCGGGTTTTCGTATGGATCCGGAAAAAGTCTTGGACTGGAATCGACCCGAAAATCTGAAGGCGCTCATGCGATTTTTGGGGATCACCAACTACTACCGTAAATATATCTTGAATTACTCGACTGTTAAACCATTAACAGATATGACTAAGAAAGGTGTGGATTTCTCAGTCTGGTCTGATGAGGGATTACATGCCTTTTTAGCGGTAAAGGAATGTTTTGCTTCTGCTCCTATACTGGTGCAACCTGATGTGTCACAGCCATTCATTGTAGAAGTTGACGCATCCGATGTAGGGGTTGAAGTAGTCTTGTTGCTGGGTCCTTCTCCTAGCAAATGGCGCCCATGTGCTTTATTCTCTAAAAAACTCTCTGCGGCTGAAAGAAATTATGATGTAGGTAATTGAGAGTTGCTAGCCATTAAGTTGGCTTTTGAGGAATGGCGTCATTGGTTGGAAGGAGTAATTCATCCCATTACGGACATTACTGATCACAAAAATCTGGCTTATCTGGAGTCGGATAAACGTCTGAACCCAAGGCTGGCCAGATGGTCATTGTTTTTTTCCAGATTTAATTTAGTTGTCACCTATCGTACTGGGGTTAAGAACGTCAAAGCGGATGTTTGTCGCGTAGCTTTCCCCTGGGGGGGGGGGGGAGATTCGGAGGATCCTGGCCCGATATTAGCTGACGGGGTGGTTGTATCCGCCCTTTGTCCTGAACTTGAGACAGAGGTGTTGGAGGCCCAGGGAGATGCACCTGATTCTTGTCCTCCAGGGAAGTTGTTTGTTCCTTCAGCACAAGGTGTTTGAAGAACATCACAGTACTGTTCTTACGGGACACCCTGGGAGCAGATCCACGGTTGATCTCATTTCCCGGAGATTCTGGTGGCCAGGGTTGCATAAATGTATTGAGGGCTATGTGTCAGCTTGTGAGACATGTGTGCGTGCCAAGGTGACACATACTCGGCCTTCAGGATCTCTATTTCCCTTGTCTATCCTGTCCCGACCGTGGACTCATTTGTCCATTGACTAATTCCTCAGGGAAAACTGTGATTCTGGTCGTTGTTGATCGCTTCAGCAAGATGTTACACTTTATAGCATTATCAGATCTACCTAATGCTAAAACTCTCGCACAAGTGTTTGTTGATAACATCGTGAAACTACACGGTATCCCCTCTGATGTGGTGTCTGATAGGGGGACTCAGTTTGTTTCCAGATTTTGGAAGGCGTTTGGTACTCGCCTGGGGGTCCAATTGTCCTTTTCTTCGGCTTTTCATCCTCAGACTGAACGCACTAAACAGAATCTGGAGACTTATTTGAGATGTTTTGTCTCAGAGAATCAGGAGAAGTGGTCTTAATTTTTGTCATTCGCCTAGTTTGCCATAAATAACCTTAGACAGGAGTCCACTGAAAAGTCGACGTTTTTTGAAGCATATGGGTTCCATCCGCAGTTCGGCACATTTTCTGGTACTAAGACTTCTGGTATACCGGAAAAGGAAAGATTTTCCTCTTCATTGTCATCAATTTGGCTGAAAATTCAAAACAATTTAAAAAAAATGGGCAAAAAGTGTAAACATATGGCTGACAAGAGACATATGAGTGGTCCGGACCTGAGAGTGGGTGATTCTGTGTGGTTGTTCACAAGAAACATTAAGTTAAAGGTACCTTCTTGGAAGTTGGGGCCAAGGTTTATTGGGCCATATAAAATCTCTGCCATTATTAATCTGGTTGCTTTTCGTCTTGAACTTCCGCAAGCTTTAAAAATTCATAATGTTTTTCACAAATCATTGCTGAAAAGATATGTCGAACCTGCTGAACCGTCCTTCTTACCTCCTGCTACTGTCTTGCTGTACGGTAATCTTGAATTTCAGATTGCTAGGATAGTTAACTCACGAATTCTCCATAGATCTCTCCAGTATTTCGTACACTGGAAATGTTACGGTCCCGAGGAAAGAATGTGGGTTCCTGCGACCAATGTTAATGGCAGTCGTCTTGTGAAGGTCTTTCCCAGGGAGCACCCTGATAAAGACCGCCCCAGGTGTCCGGAGATCACCGGTAGAGGGGGGGGGGGGGGGTACTGTCACGGTCCCTCCCATGACAGAGGTGAGAAGATCTGAGAGATTGGCAGCACGTGAGGGTATCTGACAGTCTCTCTGTTTTCATCTTGTAGTGTTTGTCTAGTAATGACCACACCTCTTGTACAGCTTGTGGGTCATTACTGAGGCTCTATTTAGTTCTGACTCACACTGCTTACCATGTGGTTGATATTTCCTGCTGGATTTGGTTGAGCTGGTGTGTTGTTCCTTTGGATCTCCTGCCCCTCTATTCTACTTTAAGCTAAGTGCATTTAGTTTTGCATTTTGTTGTTCTCTTGTGTGTGTTGTTGTCTAGGCCTCAGGGAGACGCTGGTTCCTTTATCTAGGGAGGAACCAGTAGTCTCATTCCCTGCCACCACTCCTAGGGCCTTCCAGGGTCTCCAGGGCTTAGGTTTCGGTGTATGAGTATTTCCACCTTCTGGGTCTACTCATACTTGCAGGAGTCAGGGAGAGGTCTAGGGATTCCTAGGAGGTCACCATCCCTCTCCCTTAGCTTTGAGGCCTAGACTCCGGTCTATTCCGTCTTATCCCCTCCCCATTACCTGTAATACTATTTCCTTATCCCTTAGGCCTCATGCAAACGACCGTATGTATTTTGCGGTCCGCAAACCGCGGATCCGCAAAACACGGAAGCTGCTCCGCAAAACGGACAAGAATAGGACATGCTCTATTTTTTTTGCGGGGCCACGGAACGGAGCAATGGATGCGGACAGAACACGGAGTGCTGTCCGCATCTTTTGCGGCCCTATTGAAGTGAATGGGTCCGCGCCCGAGCCGCAAAATATGCGGTTCGGACGCGGACCGCAACAACGGCCGTGTGCATAAGGCCTTATTCACACAGTCAGTGTTCAGTCAGTGATTTCCATCAGTACAGATCTTTCCCTCAACCCTTGGCTGTGGAGGCTCCAATCCTGGTTTTGGCTCACAATCACCGATGCAAAACACTTACATGTGAATAAGGCTTTATGCTGTACGCAGTCAGTGCACGCACTTGGTGCCCAGAGGAAGACCAGGGAGAGGTAAGTACCAGCAGCATTAGCAGCGCTTAAAGGGGTTGTCTCATCATGGGCAATCGGGGCATATCGCTAGGATATGCCTCCATTCTCTTATAGGTGCGGGTCCCACCGCTGTGACCCGTACCTATATTGAGAACGGAGCCTGGCAAGATGGTGGCTGGAGGACTCCGGTCCGGCCACCACCATGCCGGCTCCCCATAGAAGTGCACGGCCCCTGCTCCCATTCAATTCTATGAGGCCGACGAAAATAGCCGTAGCGATATGCGCCCATTGTCCATGATGAGACAACCCCTTTAACTCCTTGTTCTCCGCGACTCCTGCATACTTGTGAGTGCTTATAAAGCAGAAAATATTGTGTAAATAAATAAATATATATATATATATATATATATATATATATAAAATAACTAAAATAAATGTATAAAAAAAATAGTCAGCTGGCAACGCAGAGGTAAAACCGCATGCAGATTTTCCGTCAACAGTATGCAGTTGATGGCGTATATTCTCACTGGTGGTCTCTGCAGACTTACAGAATTTCGTAACTTAACTCAGTCTGTGCAGTGAATTTGGAGCCCTGTACACAGCTCCTTCACATAGTGTACTTTTAATGCTGGTTAAACTCCATGAAAAAACCACAATTTAAAACTCCAGTTTTGTTTTTTTTTTTGCGTTTTTGGTGTGTTATCGTCTGGTGATTTTAAACTCCTAAAGGAAAGCCTATAGGAGCTGGGAAAAATGCCAGGGAAAATGCCATACCCAAAGAATCCACCATTTTGAAAACTTATCACTGCCCCCCCCCCCAAAAAAAAAAAAAAAACTTCAAAATGGCACAAACCAGGTTTTCCAATATCATTTTTGAAGCCAAAACCAGGAGTGGATTTAAAAATAGGTGAGATAGTGTCTGTCCTTTATACATACTCTTTCTTTGGTTTTGACTTCACAAACTGCATCAGAAAACCCGCATATGGAAACCTAGACTGCATGTGTCAAAACCATTCCAATTTTTCTTGTGTCACCTTTAACATTTCCATTATTTTACGGCAGCTTCAGGAGCAAAGAAAGCAACAAGAAGGCGTGGAAGCACAGTTGGCGGAGAAGAGATCGCAATGCCTGTCATTACAAGCTGCAGTACATCAGATAGAAGAACAGTATTTAACCACTGCTCAGTCTGTTCAGGACCGCATCGTATCTGAGCTTCGGTATGTATATTACAAATGGGCCTCCCAAATCAAATATAGCTATTTTAGGGAATGGGAGTCAAGCCAAGTACAGTGCATAGGAGATGAGCTGTAGAAACCTGGCACGGCCACTGCACAGTGCTTCTGTATCTCCATCCACTGTTATTTCTGGCACTGGCGGCTGATCGGCGGGGGTGTCGGACCTCCACCGATCTAAGGTCTCATTCACACGACAGTAATGTTTTGTGGTCCGTAAATTGCGGTTTCGCAAAACACGGATACTGGCCCGTGTGCGTTCCGCAATTTGCGGACCGCACATGGCTGCCACTATAATAGAAAATGCCTATTCTTGTCTGCAATTGTGAACAAGAATAGGACAGTCTTTTTTTTTTTTTATTCTTTTTTGCGGGGCAGTGGAACGAAACTACGGATGCGGACAGCACATGGTGTGCTGTCCGCATTTTCTGCGGCCCCATTGAAATGAATGGGTCCGCACCCATTCAGCAAAATTCCCAAGGATAGGTCAACAATATTAAGAGCCTGCACAATCCTTTTAATGAGAGCTGTATACATTTGATCTGTGGAAAAAAACACAATGCAACAGCACTGCAAACACAAATAAAGTACAATAATGCCATAGTTATAGAAAATATTCTGGTGGTAATGCTACGCTTAGGGTACTTTCACACTAGCGTTTTTCTTTTCTGGCATTGAGTTCCGTCAAAGGGGCTCAATACCGGAAAAGAAACTGATCAGTTATATCCTAATGCATTCTGAATGGAGAGAAATCTGTTCAGGATGCATCAGGATGTCTTCAGTTCAGTCACTGAATGGCGTTTTGGACGGAGATATTGCGGTATTATCTCAGTCCAAAATGCCGGGTCAGTTGCCGGAATGCCAGATCTGGCATTAATTTACATTGAAATGTGATAGTGCCAGATCCTGAATTAGAAATTCCTGAAGGACGGATCCGTCCTTCCGGTCTGCGCAAGAGCAGACCTTTAAAACTGTAAAAAAAAAATACAAGACAGATCCGTCTATCCACATGACAAGTGGAGAGACAAATCAGTTCTTGTAGTGCATTTGTATAACGGATCCGCACAAATGCATTTACATCCAGATTGAAGACAGAACTGCTTGCCGGATCACTCTGCCACAAGTGTGAACGTACCCTTATTTTGTAAATTTGAGATTCTTGGCAAATACATTTTGTACAAAATTATTTGTGCCCGTCTGCCAAACGTCAAGGCGATCTCTATAAGATGGGAACCTGACACTAAATACTACCTGTTATGTGCCATACTGGCCACCATAAAATTCAAGGAGTGCAGGTTACACATGCATGCTGGGTCCACTCTGCCTTTTACCATTTCTTGTGCCATAATGGCCTCCATTAAATCCAGGGAAGCAGACATGCATGCTGAGCCCACTCTATATCTCTCCCGGTGCAAGAAGCCAGGCAGACAGGACCAAATAATTTTGTACAAAATTTTGCCAAGAATCTCAAATTTACAAAATAAGCGTAGCATTAGCACCAGAATGTTTTCTATAATTGTGGCATTATTGTACTTTATTTGTGTTTATTTGAGTGCTGTTGCGTTGTGTTTTTTTTCTTCGTCTTTCTAGCCATGGTGGCGTGCACCTGCGCATTTGGGATGTGCTGACTGACCCCCTTTTTCTTGCAGTTGTACATTTGATCTGTCCCTAGTAAAGGTAGACGCCTAGAAAGCAGTACAATAGCATTTGTAGGCCCTCCCTCTATAGCTATTCAGGAGGCCATTCTTGCATTGTAAAATGTACATTGATCTATAGAATTAGTCACTCCTGTTAGTGGTGCAAAATAGTGTCTTTAGCAGGATCATTCATGTGATCATGTTCATGAATAGCATTACTGAGATCCAGGGACCCAGCAACAGATTTCCATAAGATGGAGTTAGACCCGTGTACTTGTGGCAGTTTACCCCTGGGCCGATAAACAGCTGACAATATGAAGACCATTATCATGGTAATGACCCTGTTTGCACATAAGAAGGGGCTTGTAACAATTTGGGCAGTTTCATAGGAGACCGGATATTGTTCACACACCGAGAATTGTTTTCCGTTCATTCAGTAATTGTCGGACTACTCATGGCTCCAGTGACAACTAGCCTTTACAATAAGAAAGAAAATAATGATAAGCATACGTCATACATGTTCCAAAGCATGTTTCTTTAAGCTATCATGACTGATTACTAATTTAGCATATGGCAAGGGCCCGGCAGGGACTTTTGGACCCGAATCTTTTCCTATAGAAAAAAACTATATGGGCAACTCGTAGGGAATTCTTATAGTTGTCACATGACCTTTTCTTCTGTAGGAAACATTAAGGTGACACGATGATCGGCGGATCAACCAAGGTGATCATGCGATCAATAGTCAGCATGGAGTTCTAAGGGCACAATTAGACGAGTGATCCATGTTCTGTCCGGTAAAAACTGATTATTTCCTTCCATGTACAATCAGTTTTGTCTCTCACTGTGTTCCCTTTGTCCCTTTTTTTTCTATCCGTATTGCACTAGCTGTCACCCGTTTTCACATCTGTGAAGAACGCCCTTTTCCTAGCAACCATCTGTGAAAAATGGACCACACATACATAATGTCCATGTGCTGTCCATTTTTTTCACTGACCCATTGACTTGGATGGGCGAAAATTGGACTAAAGTAGTGTGTGCTGCAACCTTCTCTGCAGAGACCAATGGTCCATAAAGACAACTGGACATGTGTATTGGTCCATGGAAGCTGTAAGGACAACTGTGACCACCACCTGTCTCTACAAAGATGAGCGCTGTCACGGTGTTCAGTTTTGGATGGAGTTCCATTGAGGATGCGTGGCCCCTTCCAGTCAGTCACAGACCATAAAGCTGAGAGAAGCAGGCAGGAGGCATCAGGGCCGGTTTTAGACAAAATGTGGCCCTGGGCAAAATCAAAAGGGGGGGGGCCCACATCTTGTAATAATGTGCTAAAAACACAGTCCGACATCCCCGCCGATCAGCTGTTTGAGGAGACGGCGCGTGCTGTTCACTGCTGCTGTCCCATAGACATACAGCAGCAGAGCAGGAAGAGAGGAGGGAGACGGCACATGCGCACAGCTGATCGTCGGGAATGCCGGGTGTCAGACCCCTGCCGATCTAATATTGATGACCTATCCTACGGTTAGGTCATCAATATGAAAAAGCCCAGAGAATCTCTTGAAGCTACCCCCAATACTATGCCTGTTGTGCTCCCCCCATGTCCACAAACACTATACTTTACTATACACCCAGACTGCCCTCATTAGTAATGGTGCCCCCAATAGTGATAATACTCCCCAAGATAATAATAACGCCCCTACAGTAACCTAGTAGTAATAATATAACCATAATGCTCCCAGTGGATCTAATGTCCCCCTGTAGTGCCCCCCACTAGTTCCATCATATAATGCTTCCCCCCATAGTGCCAATATATATGTTCCACCGTAGTGCCAGTATGTATATAATGCTCCTCCATTCCTCCCCCAAGTACATATAATGATCTCCTTTCCTGGTGCCCCCAGTAGTGTGAACAGTTAGTATAAAAAAAAAAAAACGCCACCCTCCCGTCCCCCCGCCGCTGTCTGGACCACAGTTGTACTTTTATTCTGGAGGCCTCTCTGCATTTTTGCAGTTCTGCCGCCGGAACTCCGGCCTGCCCCCAATATAGTCAATGGGGCCGGAGCATTAGTCCTAGTCCGGGGGCACGCGTGCACTAGCGGCAGCACGGATCCGATAGGCTGTGTCCCCCCCCCCCCTGGAACCTGCCGAAGTTCCTTCCCACTAGTGTGAAACTAGCCTTATCTGTAGCTTGTGTTGCTGCATGCATGCGGTCCCAATGACATCACCACTTCTGCTCCGGGTCTCACGTGATGACATCATCATGCGAGACCCAGAGCAGGAGGTTGCAGTGATGCTCTGTTCTAATGTCTCACAGGCTTAAGGCCTAGCGCCCTGAAGCTTGTGAAGTTGGACGGCCATGAGTGCGCCCCCTTTATGGGGCGAAGTGGTGCCCTGAGCAGATGACTACCCTCCCCTATACATCGTCCCAGCCCTAAATGAGAGCACATTACTGCAGGAGGTATAACAGGAGAGGACTATAACTCCCAGCATGTCTATACCATTATTATTTAATATCAGAGCACATTACAGGGGGATGTAAAAGAGGATGGGACTATAACTCCCAGCATGTCCAAGCAGTTATTATGTAATATCAGAGTACATTATAAGAGGAGGTACTGTATACAACTCCTAGCATATCCAGGGTGTTGTAATGTACCCTGATATTATATAATAATGGCCTGGACATGCTGATAGTTGTTGTCCTCCTCTTATACCTCCTCTTGTAAGGTACTCTGATATTACATAACAAGCTAGACATGCTGGGAGTTGTAGTCCTCTCCTCATACCTCCTCTTGTAATGTACTCTGATATTACATTACAGGAGGTATAAGAGGAGAGGACTACAACTCCAAGCATTTCCCTTGCACTTACATTGAATCCATACTTCTTCACATGCATGGCTGGTCTTCTTCTTCATTACCTTACTGCACTGCTGAGCTCCGCCTCCTGTTCTGGTCACATGATGGTGAGGTCATCGCGGGTCCTTCATCCCCTCTTCTCTGCTGAGCTCCGCCTCCTGCATCTAACATTATTGCAGGTCCTGTCGGCACTAGAGTAATGATTTCTAACATTGATAGCAGATCACTTGTATATATACCAGCATCTCTCCCGAGATCAACTCAGTGGGCAAGATGTACTAAGTGTTGCAAAATTCTGCTACAAATGGTTTTAAATATGTAAAATTCAAATGGCAAATTTATTATGAGTTTTGGGCAACAATTGTGCCTACTTTGACACTTTTTGAAAAAAAAGAGGTGTTTCTAATAGTTTGCAGTGCATAAAATATATTTAAAAAACATGGAATTAATACTTCATATACTTCAATTGTGAGTTGATTCAAAGATGAGGTGTTGCTAACGTGTACCAAATTTAACATGATGCGTGAGCCTCCTCGACAAATTTTAGGGTAGTGTGTATCCAGTGCATTACATATGCTGCGCACTCATTAGCAGAGCCCCATTCCACAACACTGAACCAACCCGGCCTGAACTGTGTCAGTGAGCTAAAGGGTTGGCCCATGAACATTATCTATCACCTAATTACACCTGTCTCTGTGGTTCGACCCCTGGGCTACCCACTGATCACAAGAATGTAGGTCTTCAGGTCCCCTGTGTGAATAGAGCCCTGGTGTGCATGCGTGAACACCGCTCGTCTGTCTATGGCAATGCCGGGTACAGTCTCAGCTGTCTCCGGCATTCTCGTAGACGTGAGCAGCGGCCACACAGTGGACTTTGGAACCCCCTTTTTATGGGTGGCAGCAGTTGGACCTCTAATGATCAGACATTTCCTATAAAGACGTGAATAGAATTTATAACACAATACATATGTTTACATATGATTGGAAATAAAGAAATTGAAGGGGTGCAGCAGCAGAATGGTGGTCCCTTTGCATCTCTTACAAACACAGCACCACTCTGATCTATGGGCTGTGTCCAGTATTACAGCTCAGCCCTATTCACCTTACTTGTAAATCTTTGAAAGGGTTCTTAGGCCTGTGTTGCACCGGGAATTGCAGTTATCCTATTCAATGATCTATCTTATAGCAAAGAGGCAGAAAAGTTACGGACTCAGGTGAAAGAAAGGCAACTTACGGCAGATGAAGATAAATACCTGCGGAACAAAATGATGGAAGATTGTGCACGTCTTACCAAAGAAAGTGGCCACCTGCAATCTAGAGTTCTGGAAGCTACCAAACAACTTGAAGAGGTTAGTACCCTAAATACCGTAACAAAAAAACTCACCGGTATCGCAGGCGCGGTAGCTGATGATAGGTAACAGATCTGTCTGTTAGCGTAAATACCGTTTGCTTCCAAACTTCAAAAATATTTGCTCGCTTTAAGTCATGCTCCTGTAGTGATGTTATTATAGCATCTGTCAAAGGTTCCGACTTGATCGTTCCCTATGTCTGAATGAGTCTATACGCTGGTGCTTGCAGACTTCAGTACAGGCTTTGACTACTTAGAAGAGTATGTGGGATCATGTGAATGGCCAGTCAGCTGCCAGCAGTACATAAAGCTGCTGAAATATGTAAAGAGAAAAAACTAACTATTTTTTTTGCACAGCTCACCCTGAATTTGCGTAATCCAGACACTCACGTAATATGAAGGAAAAGGCAGCACGGATTAATCCTCCGGATCTGGGGTCATGAGAGACTTCAGTAACACATTTTCAATGGATCCAGCGCCTTGGAATTTAAATTAAAATGTAACTTTTATTTACGTGAATTAAAAAAACTCCATGGTGTCCTCAGGGGGACGCGTTTTGTGCAGATCGAGCTTCATCAAGCAGCCCCACTTTATAGTAGCTAATGGTGGGAACAGTTCTAAACATTAAACATGGCCAATCTAATTGCCTCAATGGAACGAGTGAGGCAGGGAAGGGTTGGCTGTGGATATGCCATAAATGTGTGAGATAAGCATAACCCCTTTAACATGTATGGAGTTTTCTGTTTGCATTGTATGCCCAAAGGCTAATTATTTCCAATTAACTGAGGCGCCCCCCACGATTCCTTCATTCATCTCTATCTCCCCTGAGATGCCTACAAGCAGATACCAGACAATGGGGTAAAGAAGTCCCACCTGTACATTGCCTGTGTCTCCTGATGACACACATTCTGCAGATCACCGTAATTATAAGATTGCCAGCGGACTCCCCCTAAATTGGATTTGCAGATGAACTCTTATAGATGGCCAGCCTCTCCTTGCTGCTTATCTCCCAGGAGAACTAAGGATCAGACTGGTTACAATCCACACTGTCCAATCCTCTTTTCCTCCAACATTCGATATCTGAGGGCCACGGCAATCACCATAGCTGGAACATTGTCTGTGCATTAAATGATTATGAGATCCATATTACCGATTACTAAATGATGTACCCAGAGGGCTAAAAAACAACAGTCCTATCATTAAATGACGCATCATATCTCTTGGATAATATGCCCAAACAGTAGGATCAGTTAGGGACCCCCTAAGAACAAAGGGACAACGTCCCCTCTGCATTTTGCTTGGAGCGGTGTTACAATTCCCTAAGTAAGTAATGGTCCTTTCATTCTAGGAATCACGCTGCTCCTGGCAATTGGTCCCCCATTGAGCGGAAAGAGATGCCATAGCCAAATAATACACCATCATTTACCTTAGTGGGAAACCCCTCTAAGGTCCATTTCAAGTAACACAGTTACTAACCCCTAGCCCAGCAGTTGGCAACCTTTGGCACTGCCGCTGCTGTGAAACTACAACTCCCGGCATGCACACTTGCTTGGCTTTTCTTGTAATTCCCTTAGAAGTGAAAGGAGGCTTCTGGGAGTTGTAGTTTCAGAACAGGTGGGGGTTGCCGATTCCTGTCCTAACCCCATTTCCTGTCTACATTTGACACAAATTTCAAAAAATAGAAAGAACTGACAGTACAGTAGAAGCAAGAACATAAAATTGCGTACCTTTTCAGACTTGATTTGGATTTTAATTCTCTACTCTTAGATATTCTGAAGATTCAGAATTTTGACTTTTATACACATTCGCTCTTACAGGAACGACAACTCCGAGAACAAGAAAGCTTGAATCGCACAAAAAGAATTTCTGAGATAACATCAGGGAAGGAGAAGGAGAGACATCTAGAACTGACCCTGTCACACTGGAGAAGACTTGTACACGATGAGAAGGAAAAAGTTGCTGCAGCTCAGGAACAGGTTTGCTTATAAATCTTCATGGCTTGTAATTTACAGGGTAATATAATTGTTATAGTAGAATAGTAGACATTTACTGTAGGCTGTAATATCCACAAAGCGCTGCGTGGAAGGCTATGCTAACATCTACTTCAGGGGCTAGGGTAGGGGCCTCCATTGTAGATTGCATCATTTTTTACAGAAAAATATTGACACGGACAAGTCTGCAAATCCTGACAGACACCACTGGATCATACAGTATAGTGAACGCATTAGTTACCATGATGTGTAAATAAAAATGGCACTTTTTTTTTTTTCATGTAACTTATAATAAAAGTTGGTAGAAAATAAAATCTTACTTTTGTGCATGGCAAAATGGGGGGGCACATTTTGACAGGACCAGAGGTGAAATCTGGTGTAATGGTAAACTATGGTCAGCATCCAGAACCAGCGGACTCACAAACTGCTACCAGTCTTCCTAAACCACTCTGGTTGGTGGGAAGCTAAGGCTACCACTAGGTGTTCACCAGAGCCAGCTGCAGAGCAGAATGCATTTGGTTGCAAGGACCCAGATTATGTCTGCAGAGTAAGGTAGCGGATTGCTGGTGGGAGCTTGCTAGAAGCAGACTGACTAGAATGGTCGGGGGTGCAAACAGTAGTCGACAAGCATGGCCAAAACCTGGAGAGACGGATAAAACAAAATCAGCAATCAAGAGGTTAATCCAAAGACAAGCCACAGTCAGGATACCAGGAATAATCAGAAGAAACAGCTATGACCTTGTACAGAAAATAATAGCACTCTCTCTGTCGTCAGTATAGATCCTACATTAAAAATTTTAATTCATTATTTTCAGAGAAAACTAGGTCTGTATAGGAGCTGCCTATAAAAGAATAGGATTTTATAAAACTTAGACCATTTACAAATGTTTTTCATTTATTTTAGTTGCATTACAGCGAAAAAATGGTTGCAGGGTGTACATAAGTAGTTTGACCTTATATACAGGTTGCATTGCTTTGGCTCCTAGGTGCTGCAGCTACAGCGAGGCAGGAAATCTGGAGAGATGACTGGAAGTTCACTGCACAAGCAGCTGACAGATTTACAGAACAAACACTCCAAGGTTCAGCAGGAAAACTCCCTCTTGCGTGTAGAGAAGAACCATTTGGTTGAGCACATCTCTCAGCTACATAAACAGGTACGTGCTCAAAACATGCAAACTTCATATTCGCTGGGCACACAATGGGTGGGAGTGCTGCTTACTATGTGTGACCCATCAGAGGAGGCCAACGAGGACAAACCTGAGGTCAGCGACAAAGTAGGAATTTGGTATGTGTCACTCCCCCACTAGACAGCTCGGATTTCTGTTACAAAAATGGCTCTATTAACATAATTGTGGATCATAAAACACTATACATAATTATCACCTTGGAATTATAACATTAAGGTACTGTATTTTTCTGGAACAGTTATTTGCAACTTTTTGTAGGTGGTTGTTAAAGTAGTTCTTGTTTGGAGACCCTTTACATAAGGTATAAGAAACTTGTAGGAACCCAACAATACATTGTTAGTAATATACCGTAATTATTATTAATTTATAGAACCAAGTCCATAGCACTTTATAGAAGATATCAATGGGGTAGCACCAGGTTCGGAATGGCCCACAGGGGTACCTGAGTGCACAGAGCAGGGCAAGGTGTTGTAACACCGTGTCGGTGACTGAGAGGGTGAAGAATCAGGTTCATCTGCAGAGCTGAGAGAGTAGAACTCTGCATCAGAACTGGGGGTTCAGCACTGGAAATGAGCGGTTCACTTCACACCAGGCTTTGCAAGCACTGCTAATGCTGTTTGGCCAGCCCAGCAGCGAGACAACATTGAGCGTGACTCGGGACTCCACCGGGTGCAGCGCTAGCCACTGATGATGTGCTGAGTAAAAGAGGGCCCCGAGGACAGGGCAGAGAAAGCAGGGAGCTGGAAAGCAGAGCCTGTTCCCCGAGCAAGAATTAAGTGTAATTAGGAGGCGGGGCCTTTTGTCCAAGACCAGGTCCCCTTCCTCCAGGGGCCCCATAGCAGCTGCGTGCTCCTCCTCCGTTGGAGGTACACCGCTGACTGTACCTCTTAATTTTTTTTTCTTTTCAGTAAAATCTATATAAGGCCCCTGCACACAACCATATCCGTTTTGCAGTCTGCAAATAGCGGACCCTCAAAAAATATGGATGTGGTCCATGTTACATCCATGTTACAACCACATTTATTGAGGACCTATTGACTTCAATGGGTATGTGGTCCAGAGATAGTTTCTGTCAATACAAAACTTTCCCCTATCCACAGAATATCTGGGACCACCACTGATCACGAGAACTGGATCCTGTGTCCCCTTATGAATGAAGTGGCAGCTCGAGCGTGCACATAGCTACTCTTCACTCTCTATGGGAGTGCTGGAGATCGCTGAATACAATACTTAGCTATTTCCAGAAGTCACATAGACATGGAATGAAGCACGAGGGAACATGGTTGACCTACCATTCCATTTCTTTGGGGACACAGGATCTCCATTCTCATGATCATGGGGGACCCAGCAGTCCCCACCGATCAGATAGGGTAGGGGATAAAAAAAAAAAGCTGAGCTGTAAAACCAAGAAAGCCCATCACTATCTGATCAGCAAAGTTCCAACAACCTGCACTCCCATCCAGTTGACTATGAAGATTCACAAAGAGGCTCAGACACACCATTACTTAATATACAAGGTTTTAAATGTACAGTAGATGTTCTTATTAGAAGTCAGGGCACTGGTCTTAAATAGGGCCCTGTTGATGATGGGCCTTTGACTCATGAAGAGTTGGGCCTTCAGCACTCAGGAGAGGAAAAACCCCCAGTGGAGGAAACCTCTAGGGAACCATGGCTGAAGGATTGAACCATGGCTGAGAAAGTAGATTTTTCCTTGAATCAATGGTGAATGTCAAGTGCGTTGACTTCTGCAGAGACCAAGCCTGGATTCTGCCTTTTGATGCAGCAGGAAACTCACTTCTTCGGTGAATACATCTGACTGCGTAAAGTCCAGTGAATGAAATGTCAAGTGGTGAATGCAGAGACTGAGCCCAGAATCTGCCTCTTAACCACTTCAGCCCCCCTAGCTTAAACACCCTTAATGACCAGGCCACTTTTTACAATTCCGCACTACACTACTTTCACCGTTTATTGCTCCGTCATGCAACTTACCACCCAAATGAATTTTGCCTCCTTTTCTTCTCACTAATAGAGCTTTCATTTGGTGGTATTTCATTGCTGCTGACATTTTTACTTTTTTTGCTATTAATCAAAAATTACCGACATTTTTGCAAAAAAATGACATTTTTCACTTTCTGTTGTAATTTTTTTTTTAAAAAACTACATTTCTATATAAATTTTTCGCAAAATGTATTGTTCTACATGTCTTTGATAAAAAAAAATCCAATAAGTGTATATTTATGGTTTGGGTAAAAGTTATAGCGTTTACAAACTATGGTGCAAAAAAGTGAATTTCTGCATTTTGAAGCAGCTCTGACTTTCTGAGCACCTGTCATGTTTCTTCAGGTGCTAGAATGCCAGAAAAGTAAAAATACCCCCCAAATGACACCATTTTAGAAAGAAGACACCCCAAAGTATTCGCGGAGGGGCATGGTGAGTTCATGTATCATTTCATTTTTTTTCACAAGTTAGCGGAAAATGACACTTTCTGAGGAAAAAAATAAAAATAATAAAGTTTCCATTTCTGCTAACTTCTGGCAAAAAAATTAATAAAATCTCCCACGGACTCACTATGCCCCTCAGTGAATACCTTGGGGTGTCTACTTTCCGAAATGGGTTCACTTGTGGGGTGTGTTTACTGTTCTGGCATTTTGGGCGGGGCTAAATTGTGAGCAGCCATGTAAAAGCTAAAGGTACTCGTTGGAATTTAGGCCCCCTTTGCGCACCCAGGCTGCAAAAAAGTGTCACTCATGTGGTATCGCCGTACTCAGGAGAAGTAGGGCAATGTGTTTTGGGGTGTATTTTTTACATATACCCATGTTGGGTGAGAGAAATATCGCTGTAAAGTGACAACTTTGTATAAAAAAAATTCAAAAGTTGTCGCTTACAGCGATATTTCTCTCACCCAGTATGGGTATATGTAAAAATACACCCCAAAACACATTGCCCTACTTCTCCTGAGTACGGCGATACCACATGTGTGACACTTTTTTGCAGCCAAGATGCGCAAAGGGGCCCTAAAACCAATGAGTACCTTTAGGATTTCACAGGGCATTTTTACGCATTTGGATTCTCACGCTTTAGGACCCCTAAAATGCCAGGTGAGTATAAATACCCCACATGTGACCCCATTGTGGAAAGAAGACACCCCAAGGTATTCTGTGAGGGGTATGGTGAGTTCACAGAAAAAAAAAATTTTGGCACAAGTTAGCGGAAATTGATATATATTTTTTTTTTTTTTACAAAGTCTCATATTCCACTAACTTGTGACAAAAAATAAAATTTTACATGAACTCACCATACCCCTCACGGAATACCTTGGGGTGTCTTCTTTCTAAAATGGGGTCACATGTGGGGTATTTATACTGTCCTGGCATTTGAGGGTCTCCGCAATCATTACACGTATGGCCAGCATTAGGAGTTTCTGCGATTCTCCTATATTGAGCATACGGGTAATGAGATTTTTTTTTTCCGTTCAGCCTCTGGGCTGAAAAAAGAAAAAATATGAACGGCACTGATTTTTTCATTCGCATCGATCAAAATCAGTGACTGCGGTGCGGTGGGCTGGGCACCAGCTACCTAACAAGTAGCTAACTAACTGGCGGTGATAAGGGACCCTTATGCCCCATTCACACGTCCGAAATTCTGTTTGCGGAACGGAATTGCGGACCCATTCATTTCTATGGGGACAGACTTTGTCCCGCTCGGATTTGGAATTGTGGATCCGCACTTACGGGTCTGCATTTCCGTTCCGCAAAAATATAGAACATGCCCTTTTCTTGTCCGCAATTGCGGACAAGAAAAAGCATTTTCTATATAGTTCTGGCAATGTGTGGATCTGCAAAATGCGGAAAGCACATTGACGGTGTCCGTGTTTTGCGGATCCACGGCACGGATCTGTGGATCCGCAAAACACATATGGACATGTGAATAGAGCCTTACAGGGGGGTGATCAGTGACAGGGGGGTGATCAGGGAGTCTATATGGGGTGATCAGGGGTTAACAAGGGGTTAATAGTGGTTATAAAGTGAGGGTGAGGCGGGGGGGGTTAGTGTAGTGTTTGGTGCAACTTTACATAGCTACCTGGTCCTCTGGTGGTCGATCCCAGTAAATTGGACCACCAGAGGACCAGGTAGCAGGTATGTCAGACGCTGTTAACAAAACAGCGTCTGATATACCTCTTTGATCTAATTTATTTTACATTTACAGCCTGCCAGCGATTGATCATCGCTGGCAGGCTGTAGTATTACTGCAGAGCTGCGCTCTGCTGTGAACGTGCGCACGTTCACAGCAAATCTTGCCTATCGCGAGATGACGCACGGATGCGTCCAGGAGGAACAAACTTGCCGCCGCCTGGACGCATCCGTGCGTTCGGCGGTCGGCAAGCGGTTAATGTAGCAGGAAACTCACTTCTTTGGTGAATACATGTGTCTGCGGAAGGTCCGGTGAATGTCAAGTTCAGTGGTTATTGTAGAGACCAAGCCTGGAATCTGCCTTTAATGCAGCAGGAAACTCACTTCTTTAGTGAATACGTCTGACTGCAGAAAGTCCAGTGGGTGAGTGCAGAGACCGAGCCCGGAATCTGTCTCTTGCTGAAGCGCAGCTCATCTGATTCTGACACAGTGGCCACCATGTCATTGACTTGTGGTTGAGTCATCACCTCAGTTGTATCCAATATTCATTGTTGGGACACAGTGAGACCCCTGCTCTGGTATAGTGATCTAAAGATGCAAAAAATATAACTTATAATGACTGAACATGGAGCAGCAGAAAATTACATGTAAGTGACACACAACACACTGTGGGTCCCTTTAGCTGTAATCGCTTTAACTGTATTAATCCCTTTAACTATATTAAACGTGGGCCCATGTTTCTAACAGCGACACCAATGCTTATCAAGTCATTGACTGTTATAGCTGGTATTCTTGTTCTGGGGCCCACTGCCGTATCCAAAATAAACAGAATACACCTTATAATCATGGGCTGATTTATTTTCATATATCTTTATAGGGTTTGGAGCTCAGTTTTTCTGATACAAATTGCCAAAACCCCTGCCTTCTTACACACTTTCATAGTTAAAATTCTAGGAGCCATTGCTCAAGGTGATCTACATATCAAGGTCAATAGGAGCTCCCCCTAGTGGTGACTGTAGGCAGTTAGAGTTTTATCATACTTATATGCCATGTATCAGGCGATTTGGATGATTTTCCACTAATGGCCACTGCTCTGCACATCTTCCTGGAGAATCTAAACCCTAAATTATTCTGCGTCATCACTCTGGTGTCTCCAGAACTTGGCATCATGTCTGTTATTATTATGAGCTCCTGTCATGAATCACATTACATTTTATGACTACTGTAAGAAGGATCTTACCTTATTTAGGGATCTTTTTTGTTCTTAAGACCAATACATTCTAGCAGGGGTCACTGGTGAAGATTAGGAGATGGTTTATTCTGCGCCTTATTTTGTCTCAGACCTCTGGTGATCCGATCTGCTGCAATTGCCTTCTTGGGAAACCACTGTGTCCAAGTTATACAGAAAAAGCCATAAATATCAAGAAGCAGAAAAATCACAAATCCTCAATATATCCAATGAAGATACAAGGTCTTCTCATGGATGCGGTCCCTATCATCTGATAGTCTGACACAGGTTCCCGGGACACAACTGCCTGATAATTAGGTCTCTAGGACTGAGTTAAAATAATAAATTAGGATACCCCCCTCATTAATAGGTATAACTATAGACACAGCACAAGTTATGGGGCCCATAGACTAAAAGGCCAATGTTTGTGGGGTGTGATTATCCCGAAACTTTGGTGGTTGTCTAAGTACCTACTACACATACATATGTTATCACATGAGAAGACATTATTACAATCATTACATGAAGATGATCAAACTTAGAAAAGTCACTGGTTACTTACCAACAATGCCGACAAGTCTGTGAGTTCTACACCTGTACCATGGGTCAGCGGTTGTAATCTGGAGTTGGGTAAAGACTGCAGCTTTGGTGACGTAGAGGATCCAGGTCTGTTTCAGTAACATCAGGCTTCTGGTCAGGGTGATCTCTTGGCCCATCATAGACTAGACATGAAAGACATGGAGTCGCTAATTGACCTTTTTGGGAAAGCCTGTGATCCTGCCATTCTGTAGGCAGGATATTAGATGGTCTCTCATCACGTTGTGCTGGAAGATCGCCGTGGGTTCACCATCATCTGCCAGAAACTCAAAGGCAACTGCTATGGCGAACACCCCACAGTCATAGTTGTTTCTCTGCTGATCCACGTTGAGAAATTTTAGATGTTTCTCATGGACCACAACCCTGTAGATGTTATTAATCTGCTCACAAACAGACAGAGGCAATATGCAGGTCTTGAGGCTGTCGGCCACTAGGATGTTGCCATTTTTGAAGCAGGTGGTCAGCCAGTGCACCCTGTCCTCGTCGTAGTGGATTTGTATGGCCTTCTTCAGCACACTGTACCCTGGAAAGAGAATAGCAGCTGCGGGCTGCAGGCCATCAAAGTCCCCAAACTGATCCTGCAGGAGATCCTGGGCCTTGTTAATGATGTCATTGTCCAGCATGCCTTCCTGGCCACTGCTCTTCAGGATAGATAAGTGCTCTGGAGACAAGTTGTTCTGTGCTCTCCAGGTATAGGCCATCTCCACGTGTGCTGTTCCCAGCTCCAGGCTTCCTACATCTTTGGTAGATGAAGCGGACGTGTTTTCTGCCGCAGCTCTTTTGGCTGGTAGAAATGTTCCGGACTGACTATCATTGGAGGCTAGTGCTTTCCTTTTAAGACTGGCTTTGGAAGCTTCATGAGATTCCTTCAAAATGTCTCAACTATTTTCTTGTCCAATGTTTTAAGTGTCTCAAAATTTAAAGAGACATCATCCTTTACTGCTGTGTCTTGTTTTTGACGAGTCTTTCTATTACATTGTCGCTTACAGCTCTTTGGTGTTTTTTTTAGCAGGTGGTGCTTTGTGGACAAGAAATGACTCCACAGCATCAGGGTTCCGATGTCTTTTTTGTGGGGTTCCCAACTTTCTGTTTTTTCTCCCAGGGACATGCCTTGTGATGTTAAGGGCCCCTCATGTGCAACTTTTGGATCAGCAATAAAATTGTTTGGTGTCTTCTCAGCTGTGTTCAATTGTAGGACTATCCTCAGAATAGGTCATCTATATCAGATCGGTGGGCAGGGGCAGATTGGCCATGGACCCTACAGGGAATTTTGCCGGTGGGCTGATGCCTGTAGGGCCACCTGAGCTCTCCTCACTGCTGCTGGCCGGGCCTACTACTGGGGGCACTATATAGTCTATTAGAACTATTAGAGGAAGTCCAGGCAGTATGCTGAAGGTAGGGCTACCTTGGTGTTGTGGCCCACATCTTACTTCCTAAGCCCCCTGTTTCATATCTGTATCAGAGACAACTGGGGGAGGAGGACAGAAGGTGGCAGCTATTGATGGCCACCACCAAGGGACAGTTTCTAGGGAGGTTTTTGTGCTGCACTGTGGTATTTGGTTCTGTGGGATGGTATTCTGTGCTACACTACGGTACTACTGACTCTGACAACTTGTATCGGCCCCATCTACTTGTGTTGCCCCCTCCCCTGTCAATTTGGACCCACCTACAATATTGTGGCCCCTTTTAGGATTTTTACAGGCCCACTTTAAGTTCCCAGTGCGCCCCTGATGGTGGGGGTCTGATTCTTGGCCTCCTCTCCCATTCACCTGAATGGGACAGACAGTTGTAATTACATTGCATCACTGCTACATTGTAGACCACGTCCAGGTAAATACTCAAGAGAACACAGCTCTCGCGCTAGCGCCACAGCCCCTTGAACTTGCTGACTGGAGGGGGTGCCGGGAGTCGGACTCGCACCAATCTGAAATTGATGACCTATCTTCAGGACAGATCCACATAGAGGTCAGCCAGCACTCTGTTCAAAAATGGCATGGTACACGTGTCGAGGGTAGTAATCCCAAATCTATGATGCAGAAGACGACCGGCACTCACTGTACTTGTAAGACTTGATGAGTTTATTGGTCACATAGGTACAGATATCTGTGACGCGTTTCGGCTCTCAGTGTGAGCCTTTCTCAAACAGACAACATGTAAGGCTCACACTGAGAGCCGAAACGAGTCACAGATATCTGTACCTATGTGACCAATAAACTCATCAAGTCTTACAAGTACAGTGAGTGCCGGTATATCTTCAGGACAGGTCATCAGTATCATGAAACTGGAATATCTCTTTAACATAGAAAGCGGTGGTAATAATGGCTTCCAATACAGAGAAGTCTGCTGAGGGATGTATCAGGGAAGTGCGCTCTATAAAAAGGTGAGTTTTGCATGCGAAATATCTGGAGATTGTGTAACAGAATTCCTGGAGACCTTGGCACAAGACTAATTATGAAAGCCTTCCAATTGTGTAATGTAAAGACCTGCACCTTCCTGTCTAAGGCCTCATGCACACGGCCGTGGGTGTTTTGCGGTCCGCAAACCGCAGATCCGCAAAACACGGAAGCTGCTCCGCGTTCCGTTCCGCAATTTGCGGAACGGAACGCGGCCCATTATAGAGATGCCTATTCTTGTCCGCATAACGGACAAGAATAGGACATGCTCTATTTTTTTTGCGGGGGCACGGAACGGAGCAACGGATGCGGACAGCACACGGAGTGCTGTCCGCATCTTTTGCGGCCCCATTGAAATGAATGGGTCCGCGGCCGTGCCGCGAAATATGCGGCTCGGACGCGGACCCAAACAACGGCCGTGTGCATGAGGCCTAATAACAAGGAGAGCAGAACTCAGCAGCCCTGTTCTAGACTCTGTCTATAACGTCTAAGACTTCAGACACCTAATGTGCAGGCCTGTGCAGATCTCTATGGTGATTGTTGGAGATGGTAGCTTACAGCTAACGTGTCCTGCATACCACACGTGAAAAATCGATGCATTTAAAGGATACAAAAGCTTCTAGAGAAAAAAAACGTATGCCAAAAGTGCATGTTTTCTCTATTTTGCGCTTCTGTCCGTTTTTCCATCCAGCAGCAAAAAACAAAAAACATGCAAATGGTGCAATTGGATACAGCAGATCTGTTGCCAAATTTATCAATCATAGAAATTGATTCGGATGTCATCCGTTTTTTGGGCGGATCCACAATTTGCGGACCGCAAAACATATACAGTCGTGTGCATGTAGCCTTAATCAGGAATCTTTTGGTGTTTTTTTTCTGTTGTCATAAATACCCACTTTGGGTATACGGCAAATTTGTTAGTGCCAATACAGGTCATATAGGTGCCCATCCACCAGTACGAATTGCACTTGTATACCACCGATATAGGTGCTATAGGAATCACTCGCGGATAAGCACCTAAGTGGTGCAGTGACATATGGGACTCACATTACTGTGGGCTTATTCTAGTGCGCCCATCTGAGCGTGCCCCTTTTTTTTCCATTTACATTTCCCATTTAGGCCTAAGGGTGGGACATTCTAGGTGAGCACCGTCTCCTTTCTTCGGTGAGAGGTTGAGCCATTGTATAATAATATTATATTACTTATGGTATGATATATCATGTTTGATATTTGAAGTTTTAACGACCTCCATGGATGGACTGGTTTGAGTCTGGCCAGTTTACCAAAATACATTTCCTGGCTGCCAGCAATACATACAATTTCTGCTAATATTTCACTTTATCCACTTAAGGCCTCATTCACACGACAAAAAACAAAATGCCGATTTCTTTTCAAATTATAGAGCATGTCCTATTCTTGTCCGTTCTGCAGACGGCCAGTATACGCTGCGGATCTGCGGTTTGCAGACCACACTATGACTACAGGTCCAGGGATCATGCAATATGTTGTCTGTATTCAGGGCGTTTCAGCTGTGCATAGGTATTAATTCATTTTAGGCTATAGTGGCCCTATGTAGTACTTTCCTTTTGGCTCTCGCTCCCTATTTTATTTATTATACACTGGCTTACACTACAGCACATAAACCACATATGTTTCCTCCTCATCAAAGTATTAATCTCCCCATTCATTGCTCCGATTGTTCGGCTAGACTTATTTGAAGCTAGCAGCTCAGGGGGCATGTCCTTTTTCAGAGGATGTGTCCTGTCTGCTGCAGCTGATGGCAGTCAAAGGATAGAACTGAGCATGTGCTTCCATCTCAGTGAGCAGGACTGAAAAATTTGAAAACGTACAAACAGCAGGTGGCGCTATACAGATAGATTTCAGTGAATAACTCAGTAGCTGCTGTATAATAATTTTTTCATTACATGCAATTACAAAGCTATTCAGATCTGGGTGCTGGTTTGAAAACTGTAAAATATTTTTTGTGTGACAACCCCTTTAACTCTTCTCACTAGAATGAGACTTTTGTATCATATGTTTTAATGGTTTTTAACGCGTTTTCTCCACCATCTTAACCAGTCCCCGACCGCCGTACGCAGGATTGCGTCCTGCTGGCGGCCGGGATCTTCTGTTTGGACGCGCCGGGGCGTCATCTCGCGAGACGCGAGAGTTCCTGTGAAACAGTGAAGCGCGTCTCGAGAGTTGGACTACAGCCTGCCAGCGATGATCAATCGCTGGCAGGCTGTAGATGCGATATAAATCGCATCAAACAGCTATATCAGACGCTGTTTTATGAACAGCGTCTGATATAGCTGCTACCTGGTCCTCTGGTGGTCCCATTTTCTGGGATCGACCACCAGAGGACCAGGTAACACAGTAAAAGTTGCACCAAACACTACACTAACCCCCCACCCCCTCACCTATTAACCCCTTGATCACCCCATCTAGACCCCCTGATCACCCCCCTGTCATTGATCACACCCCTTGTAAGGCTCCATTCAGACGTCCATATGTGTTTTGCGGATCCGTGGATTCACGGATCCGTGGATTCACGGATCCGCGGATCCAATCCGCGGATCCTCAAAACACGGACACCGGCAATGTGCCTTCCGCATTTTTCAGATCCGCACATTGCCAGAACTATATAGAAAATGCTTTTTCTTGTCCGCAATTGCGGACAAGAATAGGACATGTTCTATATTTTTGCGGAACGGAAGTGCAGACCCGGAAGCGCGGATCCGTAATTCCGGATCCGAGCGGGACAAAGTCTGTCCCCATAGAAATGAATGGGTCCGCAATTCCGTTCCGCAAACAGAATTGCGGACGTGTGAATGGGGCATAAGGGTCCCTTATCACCGCCAGTTAGTTAGCTACTTGTTAGGTAGCTAGCGCCCAGCCCACCGCACCGCAGTCACTGATTTTGGCAGAGATTTTTCATCCACATTGATCGATGCGAATGAAAAAATCTGTGCCGTTCATTTTTTTTTTTTTTTCAGCGCAGAGGCTGAACGGAAAAAAAATATGTCATTACCCGTATGCTCAATATAAGGAGAATCGCAGAAACTCCTAATGCTGGCCATACGTGTAATGACTGCGGAGACCCTCAAATGCCAGGGCAGTACAAAAACCCCACATGTGACCCCATTTTAGAAAGAAGACACTCCAAGGTATTCCGTGAGGGGTATGGTGAGTTCATGTAAAATTTTATTTTTGTCACAAGTTAGTGGAATATGAGACTGTAAAAAAAAAACAAAAAAAACAATTTCCGCTAACTCGTGCCAAATTTTTTTTTTTCTGTGAACTCGCCATACCCCTCACAGAATACCTTGGGGTGTCTTCTTTCCACAATGGGGTCACATGTGGGGTATTTATTCTGCCCTGGCATTTTAGGGGTCCTAAAGCGTGAGAATCCAAATGCGTAAAAATGCCCTGTGAAATCCTAAAGGTACTCATTGGTTTTAGGGCCCCTTTGCGCATCTTGGCTGCAAAAAAGTGTCACTCATGTGGTATCCCCGTACTCAGGAGAAGTAGGGCAATGTGTTTTGGGGTGTATTTTTACATATACCCATACTGGGTGTGAGAAATATCGCTGTAAACGACAACTTTTTACATTTTTTTATTCAAAGTTGTCAATATACAGAGATATTTCTCTCACCCAGCATGGGTATATGTAAAAATACACTTAAACACATCGCCTACTTCTCCTGAGTACGGCGATGCCACATGTGTGACACTTTTGCAGCCAAGATCGCAAAGGGCCCAAATTCAACGAGTACCTTTTAGGAGGGTATTTTTACGCATTTTCTTCTCACGCTTTAGGACCCTAAAATGCCAGTGCAGTATAAATACCCCACATGTGACCCCATTTTGGAAAGAAGACACCCCAAGGTATTCGCTGAGGGGCATAATGAGTTCATGAAAAATTAAACTTTTGTCAAAAGTTAGCGGAAAGGGAGACTTTGTGAGAAAAACAATAAAAAATCAATTTCCACTAACTTGTGCCAAAAAAAATATTCTATGAACTCGCCATGCCCCTCATGGAATACCTTGGGGTGTCTTCTTTCAAAAATGGGGTCACACGTGGGGTATTTCTACTGCCCTGGCATTTTAGGGGCCCTAAAGCGTGAGAAGAAAAATGCGTAAAAATGCCCTCCTAAAAGGTACTCATTGGAATTTGGGCCCCTTTGCGCATCTTGCCTGCAAAAAGTGTCACACATGTGGTATCGCCGTACTCAGGAGAAGTAGGGCGATGTGTTTTAGGGTGTATTTTTACATATACCCATGCTGGGTGAGAGAAATATCTCTGTATATTGACAACTTTGAATAAAAATGTAAAAAGTTGTCGTTTACAGCGATATTTCTCACACGCAGCATGGGTATATGTAAAATACACCCTAAACACATTGCCCTACTTCTCCTGAGTACGGCGATACCACATGAGTGACATTTTTGCAGCCAAGATGCAAAGGGCCCTAAAACCAATGAGTACCTTTAGGATTCTGAGGCCATTTTATGCATTTGGATTCTCACACTTTAGGGCCCCTAAAATGCCAGGTGAGTATAAATACCCACATGTGACCCCATTTTGGAAAGAAGACACCCAAGGTATTCCGTGAGGGCATGGTGAGTCCACCGAATTTTTATTTTTGGCACAAGTCAGCGGAAAGTCTCATATTCCACTAACTTGTGACAAAAATAAAATTTTACATGAACTCACCATACCCCTCACAGAATACCTTAGGTGTCTTCTTTCAAAATGAAGTACATGTGAGGTATTTATACTGTCCTGGCATTTTAGGAGCCCCTAAAGGTGAGAAGAAGTCTGGAATCCAAATGCGTAAAAATGCCCTGTGAAATCCTAAAGGTACTCATTGGTTTTAGGGCCCTTTGCGCACCAGGCTGCAAAAAGTGGCACACATGTGGTATCGCCGTACTCAGGAGAAGTAGGGCAATGTGTTTTGGGGTGTATTTTTATATATACCCATACTTTGTGTGAAAAATATCTCTGTAAACGACAACTTTTAAAAAATTTTATACAAAGTTGACAATTTACAGAGATATTTCTCTCACCCAACATGGGTATATGTAAAAATACACCCCAAAACACATTTCCTACTTCTCCTGAGTACTGCGATACTACATAAGTGCCGCTTTTGCAGCCTGGGTGCAAAGAGCCCAAATCCAACGAGTACCTTTAGGTTTCATGGCGACTCCAATTAGCCCGCCCAAAATGCCAGAACAGTAAACACACCCCACAAATGACTCCATTTCGGAAAGTAGACACCCCAAGGTATTCACTGAGGGGCATAGTGAGTCCATCTGAGATTTTTTTTTTTTTTGCCAGAAGTTATCAGAAATTGAAACTTTTTTTTTTTTTTCTCAGAAAGTGTCATTTTCCGCTAACTTGTGAAAAAAATGAAATGATACATGAACTCACCAAGCCCCTCCGCGAATACTTTGGGGTGTCTTCTTTCTAAAATGGTGTAATTTGGGGGATATTTATACTATCCTGGCATTCTAGCACCTGAAGAAACATGACAGGCGCTCAGAAAGTCAGAGCTGCTTCAAAATGCCGAAATTCACTTTTTGCAAAATAGTTTGTAAACGCTATAACTTTTACCCAAACCAATAAATATACACTTATTGGATTTTTTTTTATCAAAGACATGTAGAACAATAAATTTAGAGAAAAATTTATATAGAAATGTAGTTTTTTTTGAAAAATTTTACAACAGAAAGTGAAAAATGTCAGCAGCAATGAAATACCACCAAATGAAAGCTCTATTAGTGAGAAGAAAAGGAGGTAAAATTCATTTGGGTGGTAAGTTGTATGACGGAGCAATAAACGGTGAAAGTAGTGTAGTGCGGAATTGTAAAAAGTGGCCTGGTCATTAAGGGTGTTTAAGCTAGGGGGGCTGAAGTGGTTAAATGCGGCACATGAATACCCCAGAACAATATCTAGAAACCCTCTGAAAGGCATATATCTGGGAGACCTTGCAGCATACGCTAGTCTTCATCTCTCTACCCGCTGTGCCATAACCACAGGTTATTTCTCAAAAGCTGGGATCCTGCAGTGTAAAATACCTCCCAAAGACCAATTTTGCATTCTTATAAATAACCCGTTGCTTAATAGTAGATTTGAGCAAACTTCTGTTTTAAGTTCGGCTTCCAAAGTTCGGGTTATCGTAGCATCCTGTAATGGATTCCGCTACCACGGACTATAACGGCATTTGGAATCCATAAGGGGATTCTTCAATGAACCCGAACCTTGAACAACACGGAGGACCTGGGGTGACGTCACCGTCATGTGATCAGTGCAGGGGGCGTGGCTCAGTACTGGATCAGATAAGAGGTGGTAGCCTACGACCTCTTATCCAATCCAGTACTGAACCACACCCCCCTGCACATGACGATGACGTCACCCCAGGTCCTTCACCCCGTGTTCCAAATGCCGTTATGGTCCGTGGTAGCGGAATCCATAACGGGATGCTTGGATAACACGAACCCAAACTTTGGAAGCCGAACTTAAAACAGAAGTTCGCTCAACTCTACTTAATAGCATTAGTGATTCTTTTATTACATTTTTCCGAACTGTTTCAAAGGCAGGAAATAAACTCATCTCTACAACTTTTATTGTGTACAGCTTTTTAGTGGGGCTTTATCATTTACCCTTAGTGCATACGGACCTCTACATGGCCATCTGGAGATCCGCTGCTATGGTGTTGTCCTGGTAGCTGTCAGGGTAGAAAATACAGGATCTATACTTGGGTAACATATATACGTGCACTGCCTCGGGGTCTAAGCAGATATGGCATAGGAAGTGTGTGTTCTGTAAACCTGAATTTCTTGTTTCCTCTTCAGATTATTCATGGGGCAGCTGGTGACCAGGGCAGGTGGGGGAGGATGCGTACCAGCAAACTCTGGATGTTACTCTCCCCCATTGTACTGTTCCTGCTTACTCGTCCCTTTACAGTTATGCTAAAATGTAAAAATATATATGTACTTGATAAGATCCATCCAACAGACCAATTCAAGGATCCTCCATTCTGGAATGTATGGTTTGCGAACCGGAAACATTACTCTTTTTCATTTTCCAGGTTGTTTGCCCGTACAGATCTATGAATAAAAATTTTAAAATTGTCAATTTTTGATGTAAAGATGTGCTCAAAATATATGGTACCCTATAACTAAAAGAATAATTAATAATGTAATAATTACCACTGTCTACAGCATAATAGCGTTAGTCATCATACATAGGCGACCACCGTTCTGGATAGATTCACGTCTTGTCACAATTCTTACACAGCTACCAGTGTACAACAGATGGACATGGCACAGAGGATTAAAGCACTAATGTGTTTAGAAGGGGCCAGCAGCGAGGGACATGAATGGTTTCTTTCAGTTCTGACTCTGTAACTGCCAGGGCTTGTAAAAAGCATCTTTAAGAGACATTACAACTGCCCAGTATGATGTTTACCAGTCAAATGACTCCGCAACACAGTCCCTGCCTTTAGCTGGGGTCCCTGTTTTCTCATGAAATGTTCTCCTTTTGCAACTTAACCATAAATTAATACATTTTCGAATTTAAGTTCTTTACTGCAGATAGTCTCCCACAGTATACAATATTTCAAGATTTATTGCCAGTTAGTGCTAAGACTATGCATACTCGCTTGACTTTTATGTTACTGTGTAAATGAAAAACTACTGAAGCATATTGACATGCATGAAAAATTGGATTTTAAACAATAAACCTTCAAAGGGTGTCCCGGCGATACAGTTTTTTCAACATGGGGCAGATTGGGTTAAAAAAAAGCATTACTCACCTCACTGATTTTTCCACCACTGCCGTTGTGATGCTAACCTGGTCCCTACTGGTCTCCGTTTCTTGGTCCAACTCAACACAGAGGAAATGGCAAGAAAAGCCTGTTCAGCCCATCACTGGCTGAGGCAAATACCACTGCAGCCATTGATTGGCTGAGGGGACATCTTCTGACAATTCCTGTGTGTCAAGATGGGACCAAGATTGCTAACAAGGAACATTAAAGGGTGTTCCAGCAATACATATTTTTCAATACGGGGGAGAATGATTAATAAAAAATGAAGCATTACTCACCTCGCCGAATTCCTCACCACTGCCATTTCAGTGCCCACGGCCTTTCTTCTGGTCTCCGTTTCCTACTCTCAATGCAACACACAGGAAATGGCAGGAGATGCCCACTCGGCCAAACATTGGGGCAACGGTGATTGGCAGAACCAGCATTTTCTGCCATTTATTGTGTGTTGAGATGGGACCAAGAAGATGTAAAGCAGGATTGTAAGTGTATCCTATCATCTTGCAAGACTAGTATTAGAGGATTATTTTGCCTAAAATGAAAGCGCCATGACATGAAGACCCCAATGTAAAGATCATAAGCTATAGACAAAAATTCAAGTGAAAATAAAAGAGGCCCCATTATACATATGAATAGCAGCTTGACTCTGTGTCTCTCTAGATGTTTCTTGATAAAATATTCTGTGTCCTGTAAATGAGAGTAGCTGCCTGATACTGGTTGCTACAGTTGTCATGTCCAAATCCAGATTTTGTCTAAAAAAGAAGGCCAACCATTGCTTTTTCATCCTTCAACAACGATCAGGCAAGATCACCAGAAGACTCCTTAGGTCAGTGTTCCCCAACTCCAGCCCTCAGGGCCCATGTGCCGATCATGATTTGAGAATATCCCACAGAATGAATACCTGACACATTAACATTAATTATATCACCTGTTCAATGCTAAGGAAATCCTAAAAACATGACCGGCAGGTGGGCACCAAGGACTGGGGCTGAGGAACACTGCCTTAGGGTAGGACCACATGATCAGGTTTCCTGATGCAGTTTCGGAAGCCACAATCCGGCGTGGATCATAAAAGGAGATCAAGGACAGATGTGACTTCTAATCTTTTTTAATTCATTTCTGGTTTTGGCTTTCAAAACTGCATGTAGAAACCTGACCATGTGGCTGTACCCTTATAATTTCCTGATAATGAAATAGATGGTCTGAGAACAGGAAGACATCTCACCAACCAAGGGGGTCCGAGAGACACATTTCACTGAGTATGAGATATGAACATGGACAGACTTCACCGATGGCTGTCTGCATAGATAAACCGTCATGTGGTTTATATTTGTTACTACGTTAACATTGTTCAGATCACAAGGAACCCATCTGTGTGCATTATCCATCCCACCGCCAGGCCCTCAAAATTCATTAATAAGCTTCCTTCCCCACGTTGCACAGCCATTGAGCACTCCAGCAGTTCTTTGAACCAGAAAACAAATGTTTTCATTCTTTTCAGATTGCAGAGAAGAATGATGAAATCCGGCGCATGCAGGGTCATGTGGACAGCTTGTGCTACGATATGGATAGCCTGAAGCTCCGCCGAGATCTGGATGACTCTTCCGACAAAGAGGCCTGGCAGCAGCTCTCCAGCATAGGTCACAATGTGGAGAAACTAGCAGCATCCATGAGCTTGAATTAGTCACTCCAGTGCACACTTTTTATACTGCATATACCCTTTTATTGTGAGCAGTGATTTCAGATTATTATTTATATATATATATATATATATAGTAAATGAACATATATCGTACATGTGGCATCTTTCAATCACAGTGTATTTCACTGGATATACAGTATATGGTATTTTATTTTTGGAAAATAAATGATATGTTCCATTTTAGATCGTAATTCAAAAATGACATTCGGTAATGATTATTTAGGTTAGGTTCACATCACATTTGTGATGTATGTTTAGCACATACAATATAAAAGCTTATCCATAGGGTTTAGCCCAATGAAGGCCAGCAGTGTGTCTTTTGGCATCCATTTGGCTGATATACATATGCCGCAAAAAAAAGCGGGTGGAATAGTGTAGAAGACTATGGGGGAGATTTATCATGAGGGGAAAATTTGAAGTCAGTTTTGCTTGAGTCTACGTTGGAGTACTTTATGCCACATTTGTCAAAGGTCTCATGTTACTTGATAAATTTGTCTTATCCTTAGACCTAACACATTTGTCTAGAGAAGCTACTCCAGTTTTCCTACTCCGCCCTCCTTTTGGAGTGAGATGCGACTTTTTAAAAAATTCGCAATGATAATGACACTCATTAACATATCTAACCACACCCACTTTCCCATCCATGTTACAAAACTGCAGTAAGTGGTGAAAAAAGCAAAAAGTCGCAAAATTTTGCACAATCGCTTAAAATTTCCGCACATGCAAAAAGTCGCAAAAGCTCTATTTTTGAGACTTTTTGATGCCAGAATTCTGGAGTGAAGGTATGACAAATCAGGGCCTATATTTCATTCAATAGTATACAGCAAAATGATGTATACAGTAAAAGTATGTTTTTTTTTTTTACAATGGGACCCAATGGATGATGAATGCAACTGTATACATTGTGGAGAGACAATTTGGAAGCCATTTTATTACGCTCATGGGGTGTCGTTCTTGGGCCCTGGGTGACCCTGCTGTGATTAAAGGGGTTTTGCCGAGATAGATATTTATGATACATTGACTAATTATGCCATAAAAGTCAGAATATGGGGGCCTACCGGTAATTTCCATGGAAAATGATCAAGCATGCAGATTTATGCTAAATGGAAATGTGGCTAGGCAGTGGGATTATGGGGGTCCAAACAATCCTCAAACTATAGTAGCAAATATAAACCCAATATGCCATAAAGGTCTATGGGAGAGAACTATAAGTCCCTGTTATGCTGTACGTGCAGTGGATTTTACCTACTCCATTCACTGACAATAGAACTCTCTTTATAATATTGGTGGTAAAGCAAATACTTCTCTTACCTTTTGCTCATGTTTTGATTTTCATAATTTGATTCGGCTTCCCGACAAAATCTGACTCAACCTAGACAAGTTTTTATTTTACACCTCTGATCATAAATGAATAAATTGTGGTAGCTTTTATTGTGTACGTTTTTGTTTTGCTGTCTGTTGTAGAGCTATACCTCCTGATTCAAATATGTATTTTTTTTTCTTAAAGGGGTATTCCCATCTCAGACAATGGGGGCATATCGCTATATATGGCCCCATTGTCTGATAGGTGCGGGTCCCACCTCTGGGACCCACACCTAGCTTGTAAACTGAGCCGGCAAAGTGAAGGAGGGCGCACCGCGCGTGTGCAGCCATCCTCCATTTATATCTATAGGGTCGCCGAAAATAGTCAAGCGCTGGCTCGGCCCTCCTTCACTTTGCTTGCTCAGTTTACAAGTTAGGTGTGGGTCCCAGAGGTGGAACTTGCACCTGTCAGACAATGGAGCCGTATCTTGGCGACATGCCCCTATTGTTTGAGTTGGGAATACCCCGTTCAGCATTTCATAATCTTCTGTTGAAGGCTGTACATAAATCTGGAGACAAGGATTTAGAGGTGGCTGCAGATGCCAACGTCATATGTGTATGGTACCTATACATGTTTCATTGACAGTTACCATTGTAAGAAGGTCTCTTAGGTCATGGCTTGGATCTGTTTACTATAATTTGTGCATACCTTACTATATTGTAATCTCTATTTTTTTTTCAAAATTAAAGCCTTTTTGTAGTTATAATGGCCTTGGCTCCTCTTGGAAGGCTTTCAACAAGATTGTGGAGTGTGGCTGTGAGAATTTGTACCCGTTCAGCCAAAAGAGCAAACATGAGGTCTGACACTGATGTTGGAGGAGAAGGACTGGTTCACAATCCACATTCCTATTCATCCCAAAGGTGTTCTGCGGGGTTGAGGTCAGGTCTTTGTGTGCAGCCAGGCAAGTCCTTTCTCACCAAACTCGTCAAACCTTGTCTTTATGGAGCGGTCTTTTGTGCACACTGAGACACAGTCATGCTGGAACATGAAAGGGCCTTCTCCAAACTATTGCCACAAAGTTGTAAGCATACAATTGTCTAAAGGTACTTTCACACTTGCGTTTTTGTTTTCCGGCATAGAGTTCCGTCGTCGGGGCTCTATGCCGGAAAGAAACGCTTCAGTTACAGATAATACAACCGCATGCAACCGTTTGAACGGATCCTCTTGTACATTAACTTTAACTATTTTTTAACATCGCCAAAACAGATCAGTTTTGAACTCCATTGAAAGTCAATGGAGGACGGACCTGTTTTCTATTGTAGCAGAATGTGCCAGAGAAAACGAATCCGTCCCCATTGACTTGCATTGGGGGTCATGACGGATCCGTTTTGCTCCACATCCCAGGACGGAAAGAATACCGCAGCATGCTGCGGCATTTTCTCATTCCAAAAAACGTTTAGTGACTGAACTGAAGACATCCTGAACGGATTTCTCTCTATTCAGAATGCATGGGGATAATACTGATCAGTATTTTTCCGGCATAGAGCCCCGACGACGGAACTCTATGCCGGAAAACAAAAACGCAAGTGTGAAAGGGCCCTAGGATGTCTATGTATCTTGTAAAATTAACAATACGTTTCACTGGAAATAAGGGTCCTAGCACAAACCCTGAAAAAAACGCCCTCATATATTATTTCTCCTTCACCAAATTTTACAGTAGCTACTATAAAATTCAGATATTGAGCGTTCTTCGTGCATCCACCAATCTGAGATTAGTCCATCAGACTGCCACATAGTGAAATGTGATCCTTTACACCAGGGAATGTGTTTCCATTGCTCTACAGGCTAGTAGTATAATGCTTTACATCACTACAGCAGACACTTGGCATTGTGCATGGTGATCTCAGGCTTGTGTGCAGCTGCTCGACCATGGAAATCTATTTCATGAACCTCCCAATGCACAGTTCTCTAATGCTGATGTCACTTCCAGAGACGGTGTGGAGAGAGTGATGTAACAGGGGAGATTTACATGCTTCAGCACTCAGCATCCGCGCTTTGGGAGCTTGTGTGGTCACGACTTTAAGACTGAGCTGTTGTTACTTTAGGAACAGGCTTGTTGCAAAGGTGGTATCTTATGATAGTGCCACGTTTCAAGTCACCGGGGAAGACTTATTAAAAGTGGTGTAAAGGAAAGCAGGGAAGCAATCAGATTCCACCTTTCATTTTTATAAGGAGCTCTAAAAAATGAAAGGTGGAATCTGATTGGTTGATATCAGCAACACCGCTTTTGATAAATCTCCCCCCGAGCTGTTTCCTATAGGCAGTCCGTGCCGAAAAAATGAAATGTCAATTGCACCATTTGCCTTAATAGGTCCTGGCGCTATGCAGCTGCTGTCTGGTTGGCACACAGTCGGAAATTACTTCGGCTTGAACCAGGCCTTACATTAAACTAATACTAGCCACTTTTGCATAGCCGTAAAAATTCTGTCAATCTGTTATATTGGGTGTACGGTAACTTCTGGCTTTTGGCCAGGGATTGTAATATGGACACTACAATCCACCCGTATTATGGTCACATAGGTTGAAAATATAACACTGTAGTAATATGAATTCATAGGTAGGTGAAGGGAAAATTCTATGCCATGGACTGATGAAAAAAATGAAAATCAGACATCATATACTACACAGCAATCTCTTTCTAAGGCGTCATGCACACGGCCACATCCGAGACACAGTTTTTGCGGCTCAGGTGCGGACCCATTCACTTCAATGGGGCCGCAAAAGATGTGGACAGCACACATAGCCCCGCCAAAAAAATATAACATGTCCTATTCTTGTCCATTTTGCGGACAAGAATAGGCATCTCTATAATGGGCCTCCCGGTCCATTGCCGGAAACTACATTAAAGGGGTTCTCCAGGAATTAAGAAAATGAAAATACGTAAATATTACTTTATTATAAATATCTTCTCAAATACCTTTCAATAGTTATAATGGATCGTTTTCTCTGGGGAGCAATCATTAGGAGAAATAAAATGGGCGCCGTCCTATTAGTGCACACAAAACCTGTCCTAATCACACAGAAGGACAAGTTACTTCACAACGCTGAGGTAAGGAGCTGCCCCATCCTCCTCTCTGCTCGTCAGGGATTATGGTCCTGAATACAGTTTAATATGATCTTCAGCTGAATCTCTGTAGGAATGGACCTAGGATAGGTCATCAATATCAGATCAGCGGGGGTCCGACACCCGGGAGATGCACATGCCGTATCCCTTCTATCTTCCTGTCCGCTGCTACGGTCTATGGTCTTTGCCATAGACACCCGGGACACCCGCCGATCTGATAGTGATGACCTATCTCGAGGATAGGTCATTAATAGTAAAGCCAACCCCTTTAATTCCATCCGGCCCCATTAACTATAATGGGGACCGGCAGAGATTCTCTGCCAGAGCAGCCTGTTGGATCTCCTGAACGCTAGAGTGAATCTAGCCTAAGAAAGCTAGAACCAGCCCTTTACCTCACATGGATCCATAGATCTCCACATTCATTGTTCCTATTGCTTTGCTAGATTTATTTCAAGATCGAGACTCAGGGGATGTGTCCTTTCTGCTGCAGATCTCTCCCTGTGACAGATCAAGATGTGTGTCATTTTTGCTACATATCTCTCTATCATAGGTCAGGGCTGTGTCATTTTTGCTGCGGCTATCTCCCTGTAAGGCCAAGTTTACTCTTCAGTTATTTGGTCAGTTATTTCCATCAGTAAACCAGTAGGGAAGCCTTCAGAGACCGGGTGTAATGGAAAGATCTGCACCTGTTCTGTGTTTTTGACCTGCACCTGGTTTTGGTTCACAATAACTGATGGAAATAACTGACCAAATAATTGAAGTGTGAACCCAGCCTAAGGGCTCATGCACATGACCGTATGTATTTTCTGTTTACGTTCCGTTTTTTTGCGTTCCGCATACGGACTGTATACGGAACTATTCATTTCAGCTGATCTGCACAAAAAATGGAAGGTACTCTGTATGCCTTCCGTTTTTCCATTCAAAGATAGAACATGTCCTATTATTGTCCGCATAACGGAAAAGAATAGTACTGTTCTATAAGGGGACAGCTGTTCCGTTACGCAAAAAAACGGAATGCACATGGATGTCATCTGTATTTTTTGCAGATAATTTTTTTGCGGACCGCAAAATACTGAAAAAGACATACGGTCGTGTGCAAGAGGCCTAACTGTCAAGGCTACTAACAGTAGATACCGCTGGTGGCACATTACTACGAAGTCTATGTCTGACAGCCGGGGAACCCAAGGTTTATTACATCTTCTGCTTTCTCCTTTCCTAGGTACACAACACTCAATTAGCATTATGTAGTGAATAGAGAAAGTGGGAATACAACTCTCTCTATTGGACCAGCGATCACTGGGTGTTCTCTAGGCACAGCCAAGCTGCTGGGTCTTAGCAGACCCAGATCAGCTCTGTCTGTGTAAAATAGCCCTCAGGGGTTATGACCCCAGCAACTGCTTCTCCTTTGAATGTTCCAGTGAGGGTACCTTCACATGGAGCAGATTTTGTTGCAGAAATTTCCACGACTGAAAATCTGTTTTATTCAAATGAATGGAGTTGCTTTAGGCCTCTTTCACACGGGCGTCATGTTTGACGCCCGGATAAGAGGCGGGTGCGTTGCGGGAATATGCGCGTTTTTCCCGCGCGGGTGCAAACGTTTGTAACGCGCTTTGCACGCGCGTGAGAAAAAACGCCATGTTTGGTACCCAGACCCGAAGCCGGACTTCATCACTGAAGTCCGGTTTCGGGTCTTCTGGAGAATTGATTATTTCCTCTTATAACATGGTTATAAGGGGAAATAATAGCATTCTTAATAAAGAATACATTGTTAAATGAAGAGGAAGGGGTTAAAAATAATAAAAGTTAACTTACCTTAGCCACTTGATCGCGTAGTCGCGATTTGTCCTCTCTTTCCCTGCAGCATCTATGATCTAAAGGACCTGTGACGACGTCACATCACATGGTCCAATCACATGGTCCATCTTACCATGGTGATGGACCATGTGATTGGACCATGTGATGTGACGTCATCACAGGTTCTGTAGATCTTAGAAGATGCAGGGAAAGAGAGGAGAGATCGCGACTACGCGATCAAGTGGCTAAGGTAAGTTAACTTTTATTATTTTTAACCCCTTCCTCTTCATTTAACAATGCATTCTTTATTAAAAATGCTATTATTTCCCCACTTGCTTGCGGATGCTTGCGATTTTCCCGCAGCCCCATTCACTTCTATGGGGCCTGCGTTGCGTGAAAAACGCACAATATAGAGCATGCTGCGATTTTCACGCAAACGCAGAAGTGATGCGTGAAAATCACCGCTCATGTGCACAGCCCCATAGAAATGAATGGGTCCGGATTCAGTGCGGGTGCAATGCGTCCTCCTCACGCATTGCACCCGCGCGGAAAACTCGCCCGTGTGAAAGGGGCCTTAGTGGGAAGCACATGGATTTCTACAAGCCCTATTCATATGAATAGAACTCATTTTCAGTTGCAGAAATTTCTGCAACAAAATCTGCTGCATTCGAAATCCCCCTTGCAGTGGAAAAAGTAAATTTTATGTGCTAAAAATACATAAAAAGTAAAAAAAGAAAAAGAAATAAAATGTCAACAGCAAACAAAATTGTTGATGTAGCCGCTCTACACAAGAATATATATTTATTATATATAAAAATGACTAAACTCTTAAATTTTTTTTATTTTGGTATCAGTTTGGAAATTTAAAGAATTAAGAGCTATAGTAAAACTTAAAAAAAAAAAATAGATAAAATGATCAATTATCAATAAAACTAAAAAAGAAAAATATCAATAAAGAGCCTTTTCACGTGTAAAATGTTGCAAGAATAATTTTGGTATTCCAACAATAAAAAATGTTAGGGTTGTTAAACCACCAGGCGTCCTAAATCTCAGAAAAGATGTTGTTAAAGGGGTTGTCCACTCCTTTAGTAATGATGGCCCATCCTCTGGATAAGCAATTATCAAATATCTGATCGGCAGGGGTCACGGCGCACCCCCACTAATCAGCTGTTTCAGAGTAGGTCCAGTATTAGAACTACACAGCTCTATCCATTGTGTAGAGCAGGGCTGGCCAACCTGCGGCTCTCCAGCTGTTGCAAAACTACAACTCCCAGCATGCCCAGTCTGCCTACAGCAGGGCATGGTGGGAGTTGTAGTTTTACAACAGCTGGAGAGCCGCAGGTTGGCCAGCCCTGGTGTAGAGGATGACACTTTTCCTATTAAATGGGAGCAGAGTTGCAGTGACCAGCTCCATCCGCTACACCAGGGGTGGACTGGCCATAGACCTTACAGGGAACTGACCCACGTCATCAGATATTGATGGCCTATCCTGAGGAGTTGACAATCCCTTTCAGGCTTGGCCATAAATAAATCATATCATCATCCAGAATCCTACTCCGTACTGATGAGGGGCAAGGACCTCGAAACAGCTGTCTACAGATGGATATTTGGCTTGGCTATTTTCTCTTGTCAAATGCCAAGGCTTGTTGGAAAGTCAGATCTTTACTCATATGGGCAGCATGGTGGCTCAGTGGTTAGCACTGGTTCCTTGCAGCGCTGGGGTCCTAGGTTTGAATCTGACCAAGGACAACATCTGCACAACAGGTGGCACTAGCGAGATGGTTCTCTTCCTTGGGAGATACCTATTTGCATAAGTTTTTTATCACATTTTTTGTAAAATTTCCCTTTAAATAACAATTGTAAGCATATAGTTTGTATTTAGCCTTCAGTCGCAGTGATTAACCTGGAAATTTGAGAGAAGTAGGGTGTAACAGGGTGACCTGTTCACATGTGTACGGGCTCATGCACATGACTGTATGTATTTTGCAGTGCGCAAAAAAACGGATCCACAAAAAATACTAATGACATCTGTGTGACTTCCGTGTTACATCTGTTTATATTGCGGATCTGTGGTAACAATGCCTGTCCTTGTACGCAAAACGGACAGTGTTAGGACATGTTAGGACAGACTTGTGGACATTGCGGCCCCGCATGCGGTTCAGCATATGAGCCACAAAAAAAATAGGAACGGACATGGGCAGAAAATACGTTTGTGTGCATGAGCCCTAAGGCTTGGTTCACATCAAGTTTCTATCACAGCAGATTGTTGTAAAAGATAACAAGAAAACAGATGCCAACTTATGCCCTTCTGTTGGCATCCATTTGCCTTCATCCACTCTGTTAAGTGGATCTGCTAAGCGAACGATAGAAATGTGATGTGAACTGAGCCTTATACGGACTGTATTATAGATATAGGGTCTATGGGAGAGATTTATCAAGACCGGCATGTGCTTGATATCCCCCGCGCCACCAGAGGATGCGCCTAATATATGACAAGGCACAAGCCTCCTACACTGAGATCTATGCCAGCTCATAGCTGGTGTAGATTTCAGTCATTTATGCCAGTAAATTCATAAATGATGAGTGTGTCGGGGCAGATGACCACGCCCCCGGACACGCCCCGTTTTCAGAAAGTGGTGGGGGCAGCATAGAGACGCCACTTGCACCTACATTCAGGTGCAGTGGCATTCAAAAATTTGCAAACCCGTGGTTTGTGACTTTTTTACGCCAGAAAACAGGCGGAAGGAGATAATAAATCTCCCCCTATGGTCCTGTCAAAAATAAGGATTTAGGATTTCAGTAATTAACTGCTTAGTGGTCGAGCTGGAGATTATTATTGATTGCCTAAATGCTAATGAATTAAATTGTGAAAGTGGAGGGATATGACTGGTGAGAGGTAGTTGGAGTGTGAAGGTCGGTCAGTTCTCCCATCTGTCGCATGCTTGTCTTGTACATCCTTAAAATAGAAATACATTGGTTCTAATTAGTCATCACCAGTTCTGGGGTAATTCATATTAGTGGTTAGTGTCTATGTAATGTCATTGATATGTACATTATATCATGTAATTACACTGTAATTATTATTATTATTATTATTATTAAAAGGTAAGTAGTACTTCACAGGCATAATTACCCACTTACCTTTATCAGCCATATAAAATGACACATCCTTAGGCCTCTTTCACATCAACGTTATTTTTTGCGAGTGTACGGGCCGTTTTTTATGGTCCGTATACAGAACCATTTATTTCAATGAATCGGCAAAAAAAAACGGAAGGTACTCCGTAGGGATGTCCCGATACCATTTTTTTAATACCGAGTACGAGAACCGATACTTATATTTAAGTACTTACCGATACCAATTATGACATAGGGCAGATTTTTCAAACCTTGTATAAAGAAACAGCGGCGCAGTTGCTGATAGCAATGAAAAAAATTAAAGCTGGAATTTGGTTGCTATGGACAACGACTTTACTTTTCCTTTGTACAAGGGTTAATAAATTAATAAATGGGCTTATAACAGTGTTTCACAACCAATGTGCCTCCAGAGGGATCTGTGGGTGACGCTGCTATGGGGTGATCTGTGGGTGACGCTGCTATGGGGTGATCTGTGGGTGACGCTGCTATGGGGTGATCTGTGGGTGACGCTGCTATTGGGTGATCTGTGGGTGACTCTGTCATGGGGGATCTGTGGATGAAACACATATAGCATCTTATGCTATATATGTGTCACCCACAGATCCCCCCATGACAGTGTCACCTACAGATCCCCCCCATGACAGGGTCACCCACAGATCCCCCCCATGACAGGGTCACCCACAGAACCCCCCCATGACAGGGTCACCCACAGATCCCACCCATGACAGGGTCACCCACAGATCCCCCCCCCATGACAGGGTCACCCACAGATCCCCCCCATGACAGGGTCATCATCAAGTGTCCGGTGGCGGGGGCCGCGGCGGCTCGTGCAGTGTGACTCTAATACACCGGCCCCACAGCTCCTATACAGTATTTATGTAAACCTAATCTATGTAAAAGTAGCCCAAACTTACTAACTATTGCGGCGCAGTCTCTATCAGCTTGGGCGCTCAGTCCCTCCATGCGCCTCCTGTCCCGCCTCCTGCTCCGCCCACTTTATGATTGACGGAAGCAGGCGGGGAAGGAGGCGCATGGAGGAACTGAGAGAGACTGACGGAGACTGCGCCGCAATAGTTAGTAAATTTGGGCTGATTTTACATAGATTAGGTTTACATAAATACTGTATAGGTGCTGCGGGACCGGAACTTCCGGTATTGGCATCGGCGGCATTTTCACGAGTACAAGTACTCGTGCAAATGCCGGTGTCGGTCCCGATACCGATACTGGTATCGGTTTCGGGACATCCCTAGTACTCCGTATGCATTCCGTTTCTGTATTTCCGTTCAAAGATAGAACATGTCTTATTCTTGTCCGCATAACGGACAAGGATAGTACTGTTCTATTAGGGGCCAGATGTTCCGTTCCACAAAAAAACGGAATCCGTTTTTTTTGCAGGTCCGTTTTTTTCGAACAGCAAAACCATACGGTCATGTGAAAGAGGCCTTAAACTGATTACTTAAAGGGGTTGTTTAGGTTCAGAGCCAAATCCCGGACATATCCCCATTTTCACCCAGGCAGCCCCTCTAATATATGCACCGAAGCGAAATGCTCCGATGCTCTCCCTTGCATCGTGCAGGGAGAGGGCTGTTTGTTTATATTTCTTACACCGTTTTACAGCGCTAAAGCCCACCCATTAGTGCCGGTGGTGACACAGGGCTTACTGCTAGATGGAAGCCTCTGCCTAGCTTACCCATAGAAAGACTGGTTCATCACCAGATCTCCAGAAAAGCCCTTGTCCTGCACGATTCAGCGCAGGAGAGAGGAGAGCATTGAAGCATGAAATGCTCCGCTGCTCATATCAGAGGGGCTGCCTGGGTGAAAACAGGGATGTGTGCGGGTTCAGCTCTGAACCCGACAAACCCTTTAAAAGCATCATAAACATAAGCCGGCTAAATTCATAGACACAATCACATTTAGGTGCTGTAGGTCTCTGCTGTAATTGCTAATTGTACTGGTGAAAATTTTGGGGGTCATTTATGATGTGAAGTACTCCACTTTTTGGCGTACTTTTGTTGCAGGTTCAGCCGCAAAGGGGATTTGCAAAAAAATCTGCGACTTTTCCCCGCTCACTATACTTTTCCGAGTGGCGGGAAAAGGGGGTCACACCGCTAATTAGGCGAGGTGAGGCAATTGCCTCAGGCGGCGCTGCCCTGGTGACAAGTGGGGGGTGGCAGCGGCAGGGCAGGGAGAGATGAGCCCTTCCATTGTGGAAGCGCTCATCTCTATATTTATCCTCAGGACAGAGATACAGATGGATGTGCTGCGGGGCAGGGCAGAGGCGTCTCCCTTCGCCGCTCCTCTGATAGGCTTCAGGCCTAGTGCGGACGTCATCGCACCGCTTGAGCCGTACAGCGCGGGACACAGGCCGGAAGAGGCCTGCACCGCTTTACTGAGAGTGTAATATAGGTAAGTGTTTTTTTTTTATATGGCACACAATTCAGAGAGGAGCACTATGGGGGCATCTAGGGCACTCCTTACTGGTACATTAATGGGGGGCATTATGTAGGCACAAAAGTGGTATTTTATAGGGGGGCATCTAGGGGCACTTCTTACTGGCACATTATTGGGGGGCATCTACTGAGGGCACAAATAAGGGTTATTTTATATGGTGTGCTCTCTATAGGGAAAGAGGAGCACTATGAGGGCATCTACTGGGGGCACTAAGAAGGGGTATTTTATACTGGCAAATTTTGGGGGACACTGAGGGCATCTACTGGGGCACTATATAGGGGCTTTTTATACAGGTACATTATAGGGGCACTATGGGGGAAGGGGGAAAAGGAGCACTATGGGGGCATTGACTTGAGGGCATTATATAGGGGTATTTTATACTGGCACACATTATGGGTGCACTATGGGAACATTAGCTCAACTGGGGGCATTAAAGGGGGAATTTTTTGCACTGGCACACATTATAAGGGGGCATTTTTTCTATTGTCACATAAAAAGAATTATTACCACTGGTGGGGGGGGGGCATTTTGGTGGGCTTTATTACTACTGGTGGACTGTGGGGAACATAATTACTAGTATGGGCACTATGAGAGCGTTCTTACTTCTGGTGCACAGTGGGGACATGTTTGGGGCACTGTAGGGGCAGTATTACTACCAAGTGCTCTGGCAGAGAATTATTAGTAGGGACTTTTGGGAGCACCATTACCATGGGGGCACCCTGGGTTTATATGTTTCTGCAGTATAGCATTGGGGAGCACAGCAGCACAATATTGGGGGTGGTAGGATGATTTGTTCAGAAGATGGGAGGATGATGGAAAAGTAGTAAACTAAGATTTTTTTTGTCAAATTGCAGAGACAAGAGGTGGCTGAAAAAAATCATCATGGCAGTCTGGGCCGAATGGAGAAGATAAGGAAAGAGAACATCTACATCAGAGGAGACGTCACTGGATGTAAGGGTTATGGGGCGCTGTATTACCCTGTATGTTCTGTAGTGATATATGTAATGTTAGGAAGGAAGGGGTTAGGTTGAGAATTTAATATGGGGGGGGGGCTGTTTCAATTTTCGCCTCAGGCAGCAGAAAGGCTAGGTGCACCCCTGGGCGTGGTGTGGGCAAGGAAGGGGGCGGGTCGGCCGGCCGGCCCATCTCATTTATCATTTTCCACGCCTGTTTTTGGCTGAAAAAATGACTGAAATCTGTACATAACTTAGTCCATGTCCGCTGGCACTTGATGTGCCTAAGACCGGCGTCTAAATCGCTGGTCTTAGTAAATGTCCCCCTTTATCTCACTCCTAAGGCATCAAAAGGCATTATCGCATGATTAATGTCAAAAATGAAAATCAGACATCACATAGTACATGACAATACCTTTCTAACAAAGCTAGCACCAGCCCTGTACCTCACATGGATCCAGAGATCTTCCGATTAATTGTTCTGCTAGATTTATATCAAGGGGAGTGTCTTTTCTGCTGCAGCTCAGGAGGTGTGTCCTTTCTGCTATCATTCTCTCCCTATCACAGCTCAGGAGGCAGTTGAAGGATGACACTGAGAACTTGCAACCTTCTCAGTGAGCCACACAAAGAAATAGGAAAGAGAACAAAGAGCAGGTGCTGCTGTACAGATACATTTTATTGAATAACTCCATCCACTTCAATGGGACGACTCCCTCTTGATCACTTGAATAGGAAGGAGCCGTCCCTGCACACAGCTGTCGCGACCAGATTCGCAGAGGCTGTTGCGCGACCAGTGTTGCTATGTAGCCGTACCCTTAGGCCTCTTTCACACGGGCGGCATGTTTGACGCCCGGATAAGAGGCGGGTGCGTTGCGGGAATATGCAAATTTTTCCTGCGCGGGTGCAAACGTTTGCACCGCGTTTTGCACGCGCGTGAGAAAAAACGCCATGTTTGGTACCCAACCCGAAGCCGGACTTCATCACTGAAGTCCGGTTTCAGGTCTTCTGGAGAATTGATTATTTTCCTTTATAACATGGTTATAGGGGAAATAATAGCATTCTTAATAAAGAATGCATTGTTAAATGAAGAGGAAGGGGTTAAAAATAATAAAAGTTAACTTACCTTAGCCACTTGATCGCGTAGTCGTGATCTGTCCTCTCTTTCCCTGCAGCATCTAAGATCTACAGGACCTGTGATGACGTCACATCACATGGTCCAATCACATGGTCCATCTTGGTCCATCACATGGTCCATTCTTTATTAAGAATGCTATTATTTCCCCTTATAACCATGTTATAAGGGAAAATAATAGAGATCGGGTCCCGTTGCTAAGCAACCATGCAGGAAAATCGCAACGCATCCGCACTTGCTTGCGGATGCTTGCGATTTTCCCGCAGCCCCATTCACTTCTATGGGGCCTGCGTTGCGTGAAAAACGCAGAAACTGGAGCATGCTGCGATTTTCACGCAACGCAGAAGTGATGCGTGAAAATCGCCGCTCATGTGCACAGCCCCATAGAAATGAATGGGTCCGGATTCAGAGCGGGTGCAATGCGTCCACCTCACGCATTGCACCCGCGTGGAAAACTCGCCCATGTGAAAGGGGCCTTAATGATAAATATGGAGTAAAACTCATTAACATATCTAACCACACCCACTTTTCAAAACTGGCGTGAGTGCTGTAAAAATTCAAAAAGTCACAATATATATTTTTTTTTGCAAGTGACCCTGAAAAGTCTCAAAGTCCCTAGCTTGTGAATTTTTGAGGTGCAGACCATGATAAATTCCCCCTAATATCTTTATACACTTTGCGTTTTAATTTCTTGCCATGTTTTTGAAGACCTTTGTTTGCTGTCAGCGAACTGAAACAATCCGGAAGCAGAAAACAATAAAACTGACCCATTGTTTCTTCTACATCACGTACAGGAGATCAGTGTGTTTTGTTCAAGAGGCCTGATATTTTCCACAGTTTCAGGCTACATGCACACGACTGTTGTTTTTTGCATCCGCCAAAAAAAAAAACGGATGCGGCATCCGTTTTATTTTAGAATCCATTTTTTGCCTGTCCACAAATGTGAAAAAAGTAGGACATGCACTATTTTTTTTGCTGAAGGGAAACACTGACAACGGACGCGGAACACAAACGAATAAACTATCAGCATTTTTTTGCTGACCCATTGAAATGAATGGGTCTGCATCCTATCCGCAAAAAAAACGGAATGGACACGGAAACAAAATATGTTCATGTGCATGAGGCCTAAGGGCCCATTCAGACGGCCATAGTGCTTTGCGGATCCGCAATTTGCAAAACACGGATCTGCAAAACACGGATACTGGCCATGTGCCTTCCGCAATTTGCGGACCGCACATGGACGCAACCATAATAGAAAATGCCTATTCTTGTCTGCAATTGGGGACAAGAACAGGACATGTTCCATCTTTTCTGCGGAGCTGCGGAACAGAACCATTCATGCGGACAGCACACTGTGTGCTATCTGCATCTTTTGCGGCCCCATTGAAATAAATGGATCCGCAGACCTTCCGCACAATTGCGGAACGGGTGCGGATGTGTTCATACGGTCGTGTGAATGGGCCCTTAAGTTATCTACCATTGTATCCAGTCTTGGCAATCGTCTGTGAGCTGAATGCATGAGTGGTGTACTGTATCAGTGTATGTAACGTAAAAGCCACAGAAGACAGAAGTATTACCAATGGTCTTCAGCCTCCAGCTGCCAACAAAATTCTTCTCATTCAATGACAGCAAGTAAAGATGGTGACCGTCTGGGAAAAAAAAAATATAATATGTAATGTGATACTGCCTGCTGAGCTGTGTATCTAATCCTATCATGTGTGATACTGCCTGCTGAGCTGTGTATCTAATCCTATCCTGTGTGATACTGTCTGCTGAGCTGTGTATCTAATCCTATCCTGTGTGATACTGTCTGCTGAGCGTGTATCTAATCCTATCCTGTGTGATACTGTCTGCTGAGCGTGTATCTAATATTCTATCCTGTGTAATACTATCTGCTGAGCTGTGTATCTAATCCTATCCTGTGTGATACTGTCTGCTGAGCGTGTATCTAATCCTATCCTGTGTGATACTATCTGCTGAGCTTTGTATCTAATCCTATCTTGTGTGATACTGTCTGCTGAGCTGTGTATCTAATCCTAGCCTGTGTGATACTATCTACTGAGCTGTGTATCTAATCTTATGTTGAATAATACTGTCTGCTAAACTGTGTATCTAATCCTATCCTGTGTGATACTGTCTGCTGAGCGTGTATCTAATATTCTATCCTGTGTGATACTGTCTGCTGAGTATGTATCTAATATTCTATCCTGTGTGATACTGTCTGCTCAGCGTGTATCTAATATTCTATTCTGTGTGATACTGTCTGCTCAGCGTGTATCTAATATTCTATTCTGTGTGATACTGTCTGCTGAGCTGTGTATCTAATCCTAGCCTGTGTGATACTATCTGCTGAGCTGTGTATCTAATCTTATGTTGAATAATACTGTCTGCTAAACTGTGTATCTAATCCTATCCTGTGTGATACTGTCTGCTGAGCGTGTATCTAATATTGTATCCTGTGTGATACTGTCTGCTGAGCATGTATCTAATATTCTATCCTGTGTGATACTGTCTGCTGAGCGTGTATCTAATATTCTATCCTGTGTGATACTGTCTGCTGAGCATGTATCTAATATTCTATCCTGTGTGATAATGTCTGCTGAGTGTGTATCTAATATTCTATCCTGTGTGATACTGTCTGCTGAGCTGTGTATCTAATCCTATCCTGTGTGATAATGTCTGCTGAGCTGTGTATCTAATCCCATCCTGTGTGATACTGTCTGGTGAGCGGTGTATCTAATCATATCCTGTCTGCTGAGCTGTGTACCTAGTAGTTGATTTTTAACTTTATTTTTTCAATCCCTGTTGGCTGAGTTGGAGGGGGCGTGGCCTAACTGGATTGGGGCGTGTTCTTTTGAACATCTCACTCTAAGACAGCAGCACTGTCCTCTCTGAGTTTGAGCTGCAAAGAGAAAGTCACCGTCCCTCCCACCTCTGCAGCTGACAGAAGTTGATTTTTAACTTCATTTTGTCAATACTCATTGGCTGCAGAGGGGGAGGGGTGTGTCCTAAACATATCGGGGGGGTGGCTTAGCGGTCCTAAAAGTTGACTTTAAACTTTATTCTCTCAATCCCTGTTAGTGGGAGGGGGAGTGGCCTAACATGATCAGGGGCGTGTCCTTTTAAACAGCTCACTCTAAGACAGCAGCACTGTTCAGTCTGAATGTGTGAGCTGCAGGGAGAAAATCACTGTCCCTCCCACCTCAGGAATGGAGGGGGCATGGCCTAACTGAATCAGAGGTGTGGCTTATCTGGCCCTGGGGCCGGGGTGACTTGAATGGCCACCCTACTTTCCCCCTGAACTGTGACCTCCATAGCATTCCGTTCCCTTAACAGCGTCATCCACAGCGCCCTGCCCCTTTAAAGCTGACCTGCAGCAGTGAAGAGAAATGGCCGAGTTGTTATGGAAACCTCGGGAAATAAGGTACTAAGTTCCATTAGGCCCTGGCTTTACTTCTATAGTGATTATCCTGGTGACAAATTTCCTCATCTACAGCAGTGAACATGGCTGGCGGTTGTTATGGTTACCGATCTGGCAGGGAGCAGTAAATGACAGATTGGATTTAAGTGAAAGGCTTGCTGGCTTGTATTGGCTATAATGCAGGCCATTTTTTGGGAATATCTCAGGAACGGTAAGTCCTAGAGGGCTGAGACCTGGTCTAAAACCTTCCGGACACCTGATGTACCCGTGTGCCAAATTTGGTGAAGATCGGTCCAGTCGTTTGGTCGCGCATAAAGAACGTCTAGATGTCTAGACAGAAATTCATATTTTTAGATATATATGTTACAGAAGGGCTGGCTTTATTTTACAATAATTATGCTTTTTTTACATAAAAAGAGAAACCCCCTTTAAAATGGATAAACTGACAAGTTAGCTACACACGGCCAAGGCACCATATTGTACAGAGTAAGCTACTGATTGCAGAGACGTCTCCTTCCTAAAACTGTTACACCTAGAGGCTCTGCTCTCTCTGCACTTTGATTGACAGGGCTAGGGCTGATGATGTCTTCACTGCCTGGTCCTGTCAATCAAACTGCAGTTGCAGAGAGAGCTGAGCCTCTAGGTGTAACGGTAACGCCCCCGTTGCTCCTTGAGGCTCATTTGCATATAATAATTTATTTATTTTATCTGCAATGTCGGCACATATGAACATGGGACCAACACAGACGCCTTCAGCTGCCAAGCGCACATGTAACAGGTCAGCCAGTTTCATAGGGACAAATCTGCCGACAGTATTTGCATTGTGCATATCGGCATGTTTTCGGCCACATTGCAGATCGTGAGCCGAGCCTTTTTAAGGTACACAAAACTTAGAAGAAAAAATAAATAAAAATCACCATGAAATCTAATGTTCTAGATAACTAATGTGCCCCAGAAGATTTCCTGTCCTATTTTTGCTTCTACCTTACATACCGGCCACTAAGGCATATTGGGGTCACGTAGCGGCGGCCGCCTCTCTGCCAAGAGGAATAAGGAAGTGTCTGCCAATATGCAGAATTTATCATTAAAAGGACACCACCAAGAACATTTGTTTTTTATCACAAAATTTTTATTGAAGTTTTCAAAAATGGTGTTACAATTTGGCATACAAGGCGTAACAGCGCCTCATCACCAGGCATTACGTAAAAATGATGAGTACAGAATGAGCCAGATGACACCTTAATATAAGTCAGGCTCTATGACTCCACATAAGAGCACCGTGAACATTTTTATCACATAACAGCAGCCTATATGTTAAAATTGTATGTATTTTTTTAAATTTTTTACTAAAAATGTATGGATAACTTAAAAAGCCCCTTTCCTTGTACCTTTAAGTCATTCAGGTGGTTTTGTCAATTTCTTTGGCATCCAAACAAAAACGGATTATGACCCGCCATTCTTATTACAGATTGAATATGACATCATCTGTGTTTTAACCCCCAAATTGCTGCTAGTGATTCTAACAGAATGAATAATTTTTTTCTCTTCTTTAATTCATTAATCCAGGCAGCTGTCCTGCCTCTTGTGTAGATCTGCGCAAGGGGGCGATCAGAGGCATTTGTATTGTGATACCTCCTCATTTTCTCCACCTAGATTATCCATGTGTGTTCCAATCCAAAATCTGCCCATTGGGAGTTGCTAGCTATTAGGCTGCCAAATGTGCTCTTACCCGTAATCATCCAAGTGAACAAAAGACAGACCACAGGAGCGACGAGCGCCGCAGCTGAAGCCGTGCGCTGCAAGCTCCGTCACCGACCTGGTCCACGTCTTTACAGAGGCAACGGGATGTTTAAAATCTGTACATTGTGGCGGAGGCCTTCTTTAATACCCACAATGATAACAGAAAGGATGACCAGTCATACGTGTCCTCCACTGACAGACTGCCACCTCTCAGGTCTGCCATTCACCATCTGCTTCGTGTTTTATAGTCTGACCTCTTGCACTAGTAGACGGCGCTCTCCCCTATTAAACAGTCACACCTCATTGTTTTATGTGACGGCAGAGAATACTGTGTCCTACTTCAGTGCTGCGCTTCCTTAATGCAGCCGTCATAGTGTTTTCTTCTGAACGACTGCCTGCCAATGTACGTTAGACCACATACTGTTATTAGATTATGGCGTAGTGCTAAGCGCTGCAACTAAAGGGTCCCCGCTCTATATTATAAGGGGTTTCCATCATCCCAGTGAGATACTGACCCCCAGGGTTTTATTAACATAAGGTTTGGAAAAACGTTTGCACCTAAAATCCAGCTCCGTTTATCTGAATGGGTTTGTTTTGGTGAGAAACCCATGGATGTATGCAAGCCCCGTTCAGTTCAGTGTGAAAGTCGCAGAAATTTCAAATCTGCCGTGCAAAAAGTAAGGCGTACTTTCACACTAGTGTGATCCGGCAGGCAGTTCCGTCGCCGGGTGCGGATCCGTCTTGCATTGCAAGAACGGATGCGTCTCTCCGCTTGTTGTGTGGATGGATGGATCCGTCTTGCAGTCTTTTCACAGTTTTCCCGGTCTGCGCATGCGGATCTGTACTTCAGTTATTTCGCAATGCCGGATCCGGCACTAATACAAGTCAATGTAAATTAATGCCGGATCCGGCGTTCCAGCGACTGATCAGGCATTTTGGACAGACATAATTCTGCAGAATGTGGCGGTATTATGTCCGCCCAAAACGCCTGACAGTGACTGAACGGAAGGCATACTGATGCAAACTGAACGGATTTCTATCCATTCAGAATGCATGGGGATATGCCTGATCAGTTCTTTTCCGGCATAGAGCCCTTTAGACGGAACTCTATGCCGGAAAAGAATAACGCAAGTGTTAAAGTACCCTAAGGCCTCTTTCACACGCGGATAAGAGGCGGGTGCATTGCGGGAATATGCGTGATTTTTCCGCGCGGGTGCAAACATTTGTAATGCGCTTTGCACGCGCGTCAGAAAAATCGCCATGTTTGGTACCCAGACCCGAAGCCGGACTTCATCACTGAAGTCCGGTTTCGGGTATTCTGGAGAATTTATTATTTTCCCTTATAACATGGTTATAGGGGAAATAATAGCATTCTTAATAAAGAATGCATAGTAAAATGAAGAGAGGGTTGAAAATAATAAAGTTAACTATTTTAGCCACTTGATCGCTTAGTTGCGATCTCTCCTTCTTTCCTGCATCAGCTAAGATCTAGGACCTGTGATGACGTCACATCACATGGTTCAATCACATGGTCCATCTTACCATGATAAAATGGACCATGTGATTGGACCATGTGATGTGACGTCATCACAGGTCCTGTAGATCTTAGCTGATGCAGGGAAAGAGAGGAGAGATCGCGACTACGCGACCAAGTGGCTTAGGTAAGTTAACTTTTATTATTTTTAACACCTTCCTCTTCATTTTACTATGCATTCTTTATTAAGAATGCTATTATTTTCCCTTATAACCATGTTATAAGGGAAAATAATAAAAATCTGGTCCCGTTGCTTAGCAACCATGCGGGAAAATCGCACTGCATCCGCACTTGCTTGCAGATGCTTGCAATTTTCCCGCAGCCCCATTCACTTATATGGGGCCTGCGTTGCGTGAAAAACGCACAATATAGAGCATGCTGCAATTTTCACGCAACGCAGAAGTGATGCGTGAAAATCACCGCTCATGTGCACAGCCCCATAGAAATGAATGGGTCCGGATTCAGTGCGGGCGCAATGCGTCCTCCTCACGCATTGCACCCGCGCGGAAAACTCGCCCGTGTGAAAGGGGCCTTAGGCATACGGCCGCATGTGGTGTGTTTTCTGCATATTTTCTGCAGCGGATCTGGCTGAAATCTGTCAGCGTAAATCCCACCCAAAATGGGTTTTCACCGTGGCATCGCTGCGCGAGTCACACCAGATCTCCTGCTGCTTTTAAACCTTTGAATTTCAAAGTAGTATAAGTATCACCGACAGCAGAAAACTGACTTGCAGTGGATTGAAAACCAGTTTACGTTGCGGGCTTTTTCTGAAATCTCATATACTTCGCTGCTACTGTAAATGGTGTAGATGTTCTGCACACAATTCCACTTACTCCGCGTATGACCGTACACTTGCTGTGCTCGATGTCGGAAAACACAAATCTTTCAGATACCCGTAGGCCGAGTTCACAAGTCAGTTTTTTAATCAGTTATTTCCATCAGTTATTATGAGCCAAAACCAGTTGCGGGTCAAAAGCCCAGAACCGGTGCAGATCTTTTCATTATACCTGATCTCTGTGTAGGCTCCACTACTGGTTTTGGCTCACAATCACTGATGGAAATAACTGACCAAATAACTGATGTGTGAACAAGGCCTTATCATCTTTAACAAGTCTTCAGTGTTGCAGCATTGCCTGTTCTGGGCCTTTGTTTAGAGCAACCTGACATCCACAGCCAATCATGCAGAGGAGGGCTGGCCATAGAACCTACAGAAATTTCCCAGTGGGCCGATGGCCAGGGTACCACTGGAGCCCTCCTCATGGTCACTGGCTGGGTGCATAATTATCTGATGCTCTCAACACTATTTATTGCTAGGAGCATCAGGTACTTATGCACAGGCATAGGATTCAGCCAGTTCCCTCCAGTCCCGATCCGGTGCTCCGGCAGCGACAGGGCAGCTGGAGATGTTCGCTACCATTGCTTCGCGCACCGTTGATAGTTTAGCAACTTAATTGGGTGGTATGTGTGTTTAGTGTATATATGGTGTCTTTATGTATGTGTACCATGTATATCATGTCTTTATGTATGTGTACCATGTATATGGTGTTTTTATGTGTGTGTTGCATATATATGGTGTATGTATATGTAAACATGTGTCGTGACGCCACGTGTCCACCGTTGAATAGGGAACCTGTTAAAAATATAAATCCCACCCCTGGTTATGCAGCTGAAGGTGCCCCCTAAATTCAACTGTATGAACCTCCTCAGGATGGTGATACAGTTGAATACTGTTGTGAAGGCGGCAAAATATTTCTATGCTGCGCTGTGGTATTTGGCCCTGTTGAGGCAGTATTTTGTGCTGCACTAAGGTATTGCAGGCCCCGCCTACTTCTGTTGGACCCACCTACAACATGGGGCCAGTTTTATTTTTTTCCAGGACCTCTTTAAGTTCCCAGTCCACCAGAATTTTATTCTATTCCCTGAACATGATTATGGGGGCGGCCATCTTGCCCGAGCCGTTCTTAACAGCATTTAGAAAGCATTAAGAAGATTGCTTTATGGCAGCCCCATGGGCCATTGACACAATGGTCATGAGGGGACCCTGTTGACTTCTATGGGAGAGTTTTCTAGGAGTGCTCTGTGACCTGTGCAGTGGTCATTGTACAAGGACAGAATAGATAATGTCACGATGAGGGAGTAGAAGAAAGTGCAAAACTTTCCCGTAACGGAGCGCAAATTAGCGGCGGTCCCTGACCTGAGTAAGTGCGGGAGAGACACACAAGACAGACTAACACAAAGCAGTCCGACTAGCAGGGTCAAAACCAGGAGGTCACAGCGGTACCAGGGAACAGGCGAAATCAGAATCAATACGTGCCAGGGGTCAAAACCAGGGGATGCAAAACAGACCAAGGAAGCAGACGAGGACAAATCAGAAAACACTAGCCAGGAGATACAACCAGAATCCAGAAACAGACGAGCACATACGAGCCGAGATACAATACCTAACCAGGGATATCACTGAGGACACAACAAGGTATAGGACCATATTCACAGGCAACCTGTGGCCAGCAGACTGACAGTATTAACCACTTAAGCCCCCTAGCTTAAACCCCCTTAATGACCAGGCCACTTTTTACAATTCTGCACTACGCTACTTTCACCGTTTATTGCTCCGTCATGCAACTTACCACCCAAATGAATTTTACCTCCTTTTCTTCTCACTAATAGAGCTTTCATTTGGTGCTATTTCATTGCTGCTGACATTTTTACTTTTTTTGATATTAATAAAAAATTACCGAAATTTTTGCAAAAAAATGAAATTTTTCGCTTTCTGTTGTAATTTTTTTTAAAAAACTACATTTCTTTATAAATTTTTCTCTAAATTTATTGTTCTACATATCTTTGATAAAAAAAAATGCAATAAATGTATATTTATTGGTTTGGGTAAAAGTTATAGCGTTTACAAACTATGTTGCAAAAAAGTAAATTTCGGCATTTTGAAGCAGCTCTGACTTTCTGAGCACCTGTCATGTTTCTTCAGGTGCTAGAATGTCAGGATAGTATAAATACCCCCCAAATGACACTATTTTAGAAAGAAGATACCCCAAAGTATTCGCGGAGGGGCATGGTGAGTTCATGTATGATTTCATTTTTTTTCACAAGTTAGCGGAAAATGACACTTTCTGAGTGAATACCTTAGGGTGTCTACTTTCCGAAATGGGGTCATTTGTGGGGTGTTTTTACTGTTCTGGCATTTTGGGCGGGGCTAAATTGTGAGCAACCCTGTAAAGCCTAAAGTTACTCGTTGGACTTTTGGCCCCTTTACGCACCTAGGCTGCAAAAAAGTGTCACACATGTGGTATCGCCGTACTCAGAAGAAGTAGGGCAATGTGTTTTGGGGTGTATTTTTACATATACCCATGTTGGGTGAGAGAAATATCTCTGTAAACTGACAACTTTGTATAAAAAAAATGTAAAAAGTTGTCATTTACAGAGATATTTCTCACACCCAGCATGGGTATATGTATAAATACACCCCAAAACACATTGCCCTACTTCTGCTGAGTACAGCGATACCACATGAGTGACACTATTTGCTCTCCGCATCAGCATTTACGGAGCTGCGGCCGGGAACTTCCGGGTCCGAAACATCCGGCCGTAGCTCCGCAAAAGATAGAGCATGTCCTATTCTTGTCCGCAATTGCGGACAAGAAAAGGCATTTTCTATATAGTTCTGGCAATGTGCGGATCCGCAAAATGCGTAAAGCACATTGTCGGTGTCCGTGCTTTGCGGATCCGCAGATCCGTGGATCCGCAAAACACATACGGACGTCTGAATGAGCCTTACAGGGGGTGATTAGTGACGGGGGGGGGTGACAGGGGGTGATCAGGGGTTAATCAGTGACCGGGGGGGGTTGGTGTGTGGTGATTGGTGCACTAAGTGTCCTCTGGTGGTCCCAAGCAAAAGGGACCACCAGAGGAGCAGGCAGCAAGCATATCAGACGCTGTTTACAAAAGACGCTGTTTGCATGATCAGCGCTGGCAGGCTGTAGTTAAAGTTTCTGCCGTCGCGATCCTGTAGCGCGCGCTCACAGGAAATCTCTCCTCTTGTGAGATGATGCGCCGACGCGTCAACGAGGAACATCCAGGGCGCCCGTAGGACGCATCCCTGCGTTAGGTGGTTGGGATGTGGTTAAATAGGCCTAGCTGGTGAGTCACATGACGTGGCCAACGTGACATGACTCACAGTTGCCCAACTCAGGCAAGCACCGATCATCATTATTGGCTCTCGGCTCCCCTGCTGCTCACCTGCTGCCATGGAGATGAGGATGCAGGCTATGTCCTCGCCCCTCTCCTTGCGCAGGGTGCCGGCGGTGCAGAGGAGGAAGAGCACGACGCCGGCGCCCTGTAACAGATAAGCTTTGATAATCAATTATTGTGAATGGTGGATCCTGTCTTATCTGTCATTCTAATCCTGCCTGTAATGATATCACCTCTGTGTATAGATAAGCAGGTAACTACAGTAAATTGATCAGTACAGATAAAGAAGTGGCTCTTATTATTAGGCTTAGTGACCAGTGTGAAAACAACATGATTTTATAATTTTTGTTTAAATATAGTTAGTGACATGGAAAATTTTAAATAACATCAACAAAAATTATTTAACAATATGTTAAACATAAAAACGTGATTTCAACAATAGGTCCTTTTCTGATGACACAGAAGGCCCCCTTTAAAGGCCCCGGTACACATTAGTATTAGTCTCAGCAGTGTACAGGAGGCTCCTGACTCTCCCCCGGCAGTTAATGTTGGGGAAGAGAAGGATCAGGCAAAGTGGATATTTTCGCCCAATTGTTTTGTACTCGCAGGAGATAAGATGTGGCCAGAAGTGTCTGGCTGCAGCTTTCTCCCCTGTGCTCATTGACAACGCATACACAGTCAGCTAAACTGAACGTGTATGGGGGGCGTCCGGAGGTACACAGCCGTCTGGCAAACCTGATCCAGTAGTCAGAGGAACAGACTGCCGGAAACTGCCATTGACTGCCAGACCCCATTGACTATAATGGCATCCGATAGGGATCCATCTGGTTTCTGGCACGCAGTATGTGCTGTATGCACCATTTTTGGTCCAGATGAATCCTGGCACACATGCCGGAAACCCACTGGATCCCCACCGGATCGCATTATAGTCAGAGGTGTCCTGCGGTGGACAGCAGCATCCGCCTATGTGTACGTACCCTTAGTAGCCTCAATTTACTGGGATTACATCTTTAGCCAAGGCTGCGGCCTCTTAAGAAACTGAACAGGATGTAGATAAGATTCGCCATGATTCTGTATAGATTATAGAGTCATTGACAATGTTACAGTAAATTGCTCTCCTTGTTCCAGATGGCATTATTTTACCTGACAGCCTATTCAATAAAATTAAAAAAAAAATCAAAACTCAGCAAAAAGCTGAATGTAATAAATTCAAAACAAAAGCACTTAAGGAAAGAAAAGTCAGCTTCTTCCATCAAATGATGCAACATGTTGGCGTCGCTTAGTGAATCTTCACTTTTAATGGCACAGAAAAGATTATCAACGTGGTAAATGCAAAAAAAAACACATGCACAGTCATGTCTCAAGGCCTGTTTAAAGAGTCGAACATTGACTTATAGCAGGGATGCTCAACCTGCTGCCCTCCAGCGTTCGCAAAACTATAACTCCCAGCATGCCTGGACACCCTACAGCTATTAGGGCATGCTGGGAGTTGTAGTTTGCAACAGCTGGAGGGACGCAGGTTGAGCATCCCTGACCTATTGTATAGCTGCCTTACATCTGGTCGCGTCAGAATTCCAGAGGCGCATTTATGGCCTATATGGGGAAATGCACACGTTTAGGATTTATGTGCGGACAATCTGCACTGAAATCCATGTGGTGAATCCGCATCAATTGATATGGATTTGCATGAGGATTTGTTTTCTGCATGCGGGTTTTACTCTCGCCATTGAAGTAAATGGAGAAAATCCGGTCAGGAAAAATAAAATAAATTGACATGCTGCAGATTTTAAAATCCGCACCGTAGGTCATAATCCGTGCTGAAAAAATCTGCATCGTGTGCATGAGAATTTCAAATTCTCATAGAATACAATGTACATGACCTAGGGTAAATGCACACGATCAGGATTGCATGCGGATTTGTCTGAAAATCCGTACGTAATCCTGATCGTGTGCATTTACCCTAGGTCTCCTCACTCCGATTAAGGCGCTCTTTCCCCAAGAAGAGATAGTACCCCCCAAATCCATGCATAAAAACGAACATTTGAGGTGTCCTGCTTCAACAGGCATTTGCTTTTTTCCCCCAACAATTGTCTCCTTTTTTGTTAATGTGACCTATAGATGCGTCTTCATCCTATATTTAATACCCGCACCCCATATCAAGCAGGCAGAATTCACTACAGACATACTCATCAGCGTGTGGATGACATTTTTTAAATCCCATCCTCTTCTGTGCTGCTGTAACCACTTAAAGAGGACCTTTCACCGGTCCAAAGTTTTTTAGGTAAAGCTATGTACATGCAGAGCGGCACCCAGGGATGTCCCTGCACTTACTATTATCCCTGGGTGCTGCTCCGTTCGTCCGCTGTAGCCCCCGGTACCGGCGCACGTGCTGCTGCTAATTTTGCTCAGCTCATATCCTGCAACCTCCCAGGATATGAGCTGAGCGCTGCGATTGGCCAGCGCTATAGCCTGGGAGAATGAGACGCCCAGGGCAAAAGAGGATGTCTCCTTCCACAGCAAAATTAGCAGCAGCATGTGCGCCGGTACCGGGGGCTGCAGCGGACGAACGGAGCGGCACCCAGGGTTAATAGTAAGTGCAGGGACATCCCTGGGTGCCGCTCTGCATGTATAAAGCTTTACCTAACAAACTTTGGACCAGTGAAAGGTCCTCTTTAAGTCGCGCGACACATAGGGCACAACTCGACTGCAACGTGTCGCACAACAATTTATATAGTGATAGTCTATAGTGTCGCACTGCGACATGCTGCAACTGCGACAGTCGCAGAAAAATCCATCTTGGACACCAAAAATTCTTGCGCTAGTAACTACTTGCATCCCCCATGTAATAAGATTTCTGGAGCATCTATTCACATGACTGTGTGCTGTGCCATTCCTTTATTATTCCTGCTAGAAGTGAATTAATGTCAGTTTGCAATGAAGGTCAGATTAGAGATGAGCTAAAAGATTCTACAGAACTATTTTGTCCAATCAGCAGGTCTTATGCAAACAAGAAGCCTGCTGATTGGACAAAATGATTCTAAGTGCTCTGCTGATTGGACAAAATGATTCTGTAGCGTCCTGAGGATAGGTCATCATTATTAAAAGCCCGGAGAACCCCTTTAATGCCTCAGCATACACAAATGTTTTGGAGAAATATATACTTCCAACTTTGTGAAGGTCTTTTTCTGGCCCACCATGGCTGTGCCACTGCCCAAATACAGGTCCATAAAGACATGTTTGTTCAGTCTTGTGTGGATGAACTCGAGTGGCTGCACAGAGGACCACAACCCCACGAAACACCATTGGGATGAATAGGAACACTAAGTGTGACATCTGACGTCACTAAAACTCTTCTTGCTGAAAGGGCAAAAATGACCACAGACACTGCAAAATTTTGTTGAATTCTTCGCAGAAGAGTGGCCCCTGTTATAGCCACATAAGGGGGCCCAACTCCTTATTAAATAATGATTTGAAATTTGGCAACTAATGCCCTTATAAAATCAACCTTTCCTAAAACCTAAAGGGGTTGACAAACATTGTATAGCAGCCTGTTGTAAGTCACGTGCTCCCAGGCTGCCCTGTTCCTGGCTCCTTTCAGTGGTCCTCCTATCCCCATTTTGTGAACCTCACATGCGTCATTGCACTGCTTTGGGACACATCACCTATGAGGCCAATTGCAGGTAGGACTAATTCCTACTTTCCATGATGTCCTCCGTGACAGCACCACAGCTTGAAGGGCTTTCATTAAAAGGCCATGTCTTGGTTTGCAAAAATGTCAAGTCTATTATGTTTGCTAAAGGTATGGGAACTGGATCAGGTGGCTGCTTTGCAAATTTGGTCTACCGAAGCTTCAGCTGGTAGAATGGAATGTAACCTCTAAAATGAAGAGTGAGACAGAGTAAGATAGACAAATATTCGATTTTATTAATTTTGATAGCATAGTTTTCTATATTTTTTTTCTTCAAATTAAATGAAAAGGGGAAGAGTTTTTCCTCCAAAGTTCAGGTGTTTCAAGATGCTTATTTACTGTCCACCTGATGTCCAAGGTGTGAAAAAGTGTCACATGCCGGAGGCCCAAGGCAGACCTCCGGGAGGTCAAACAAACAGGACACAGGTAAAACAGTCCAAGGACCCACAGAGAACTTTATTACAAGTGTAATAAAAGCACATGACAGTAGGCAGGTAGGCAATAGTGGTAGCACTACCACAGAACCAAGAGCACCGGCAGACCAGAGGCAAAACCCAGAGAGCAGAGAGACAGTGAGCCCCGTTCTTCACAGAGCCCCTGGTGGTGGGGATGAACTGGGCCGAGGGCTCACTGGTCGCACCTCCAGGAAGATCCCGGTACACTTGGCCCCTACCTGCAGAGAACCAGGCTGGTGAAACCACCAGCGGAAAGACAAAACTGGAACCCAAGCAAACACAGGACATGGAACAGACAACAAGACGAACGGGAACCCGCACAGAAGCAGATCCCTGGACCCCAAGCGGAATGGAAGCATAGCGGTATCAGGCAGAACTGCACACAGACTAGAGATCCACATAGACTAGAGAGTCACACAGACTAGAGATCCTCCCTCCGGAGAACCCAGGGACCCTCTCACGAAGGAAGGACAAACACGGGATAGGAACAGAAGCAAAAAGGAACCACAGGCAGAAAACAACAGACAAGGATCAGAAGCAGTAGGCGCTGCCAGGCAGGACATAGGACAGGATCAGAAGCAGTAGGCACTGCCAGGCAGGACATAGGACAGGATAAGAATCAGTAGGCACTGCCAGGCAGGACATAGGACAGGATCAGAAGCAGTAGGCACTGCCAGGCAGGACATAGGACAGGATAAGAAGCAGTAGGTACTGCCAGGCAGGACATAGGACAGGATCAGAAGCAGTTGAGCACTGCTAGGCTAGACATGACAAAGAACAGGTAAAGAAGAACAGGCAAGGACATAACATAAACATCATCACAGAACAGGTACCAACAACTTTAGACAAAGCAGCAACAATGCATTACGAGGTGACACCACAAACAAGGGCAGGTAGGAAAAAAAACCTCGGTCAGCAGCAAGGGGCTACATCCAGTAAGGCACTGGACAGAAGATAGACTGACCCCAGGCCCCACAGCTTACAGCATGGGCGTCCGCAGAAATTTTTCCGGGGGGGTTGGGGGCATCATTTTATTGACATCCATGATCTGCTTGTTTCTGAGAATGTAATGAAGGGGAGGGGCATATTCATTATCACAAAGTATAATAACGCATGAGCTGTGCAACGTGATGGAAAAGCTTAAATGTATATTAGAAGTGCCAGGAATACAAAGTTGTATCCCTGGTTCTATAGCTCCCTCTGCCTCCCCTCTCCCTCCTTGCCCCCTCATATATAATAAAATGGTACTTTTATTCCAGTCTGCAGTCACTGTGTGCAGCACTGCCCTAGGAAGAACCTCTAGCTGCCATATGAGGAGTGGTCAGTGGATGTATTCCTAGGCAGTAATGTAAACACTGGATTTTCTCTGAAAACACAGGGTTTACTGAAAAAACCTTGAAGGGGCTGATTATACTCACCAGAACTAATATAATAAGCTGTAGTTGCCCTGGACATGGTGACTATAGTGTGCCTTTAATGTAAACATTATTCAATGCACCACATTAGTCATACATACACGCCTGGCCCTGGTGATTCATCAGGGTGCGTGCATGCTCCTGACAGATACCGCTCCGCTAGGGTGACCACATCTCCTAACTGCCATTCAGGGACACTTACTTTCACAAGTGCACGGTCACGCTACTCGGCCACGCAGCAAGGCAGGGGAGGAGCCTCACACACAGGACAGTACTATGCGATGCCATAGTATAAAGAAGTGGCTGACCCCCCTCATGACACTTGACTTTTGCAGAAGAAACTGTATATTGTGTATAACATAAACATATTTCATATGAAAACTTACAATTACTAGGCTTGACCCCTGAGGATCTCGGACACTTCCACACTTTGGCCGGGGCTCGGCGGAGCTGATGTGTTTTATCCTAATGAGAAAGATTTCATAATAAGGATTTGGAGAACGGGCAGAGGGATAGGACAGCAGGGAGAGGCTGGTGCTGCTACTAGGGGGCTCAGACCATGTGGGAGTAATAAAGCCCACCATAATGCGCCCCCCCCCCCCAGTAGAAATAATTCTCCTTATAATGTGACAGTGCAAAAAATACCCCCTTGTAATGCCCCCAGTTGAGCTAATGTCCCCATAGTGCCCTCATAATGTGCCAGTATAAAATACCCCTATATAGTGCCCCCAGTAAATGCCCCCATAGTGGTCATCTCCCCCTCCCTCCTAGTGCCCCCATAATGTACCAGTATAAAATGCCCCATATATAGTGCCCCCGTAGATGACCCCATAGTACTCCTCTCCCACCTTCCCCATAGTGTCCACCATAATGTGTCCCATTATAAAATGCCCCTATACAGAGCCCCCACATAAAATAACCATTCTTTGTGGCCTCAGTAGAAGCTGATAATGTGCCAGTAGCCATAGGCCCCCCTTAAGTGCCAGACTGACACTGACTGCCAGTAGTAGCCATAGCATAGCCCCCCCGCCCCTATAATGTGCCACACACAGTGCCAGTAGCCATCATATGTCCACTCCATTCCATTGTCCAAGTAGCCATACCATAATTAGCCCCATCCCCCATCATGTGCCCCAGGCCCATAAGTGCCAGAGTCCACTCCATTCTGTCCAAGTAGCCAATGCCCCCATTGCCAGACCATAATTAGCCCCCCCACTCCATTCTGTCCAAGTAGCCAATGCCCCAATTGCAAACCATAATTAGCCCCCCTCCCATCATGTGCCAGGCCCAATAAGTGACATCACATGACAGAAATGACAAAAACAAAACAAAAAAAAAAAACACTTGACTTATACTTACCCGAGTCCTGTCTGAGGGCTGCCTGCAGGCTGCAGCGAATCGCGATCGATCAGGGATGTGTCCCCTCCTGCCTGCAGCGCTGCTGACTGTCTTTACAGCAGCGCAGCGGCTCGAGTAAGGCGGCGCGATGACGTCATTGTGCCGCCTGCGCCAGTCTGCCAGCCTCTGATAGGCTGCCGGGCGGCACACCTCTCCCTCCCCTGTGTGGCTGTGCGCAGGTAACGGCGGCTCAGTCAGTGTTCAGTGATGATCATTCCGGTGCCCTGGAGGGGGGGGGGGCACTTGCCCCCCCCATGTGGACGCCCATGGCTTACAGTTAGATATAGCTGCAAAAATGAGGGCACCTGATAAGCCACACCCAAGAACAGACCAGGGGAGGTTAACCCCATCAGAACCAAACAGGGAGGGGAGCCTGCATGAATAGGGAAGTGAACACACAGGCTGCAGTACTGGACGTTGCCCCTGGCAACCAGCATACATGGAGTCAACCGCAGCCAGTACGTCAGAGCACAAACATCCTGTGACACAACAGACATGCATACATACTAGGCCATGTTCACACACAAGGCCTCAGCCAGCACCCATCGCAGAACCAGCATGCATGGTGATACCCACAGCCAGTACACAAAGTGCATGCAGCCAGTCTGCACGGCATTAGAGACATGAGCTACAGAGATGCAGACACGGGAATCCACAAACACAGGACACAGTTCACACACTACACCGCAGCCAGCATGCAGTCCCAAGCAACCAGCATACACAGGTGTCAGCCTGCAGCCAGTACACTAGGGAGCCTGCAGCAAGCCTGCACGGCAACAGTGATAAGAACTGCACAGAGAAGCAGACACGGGAAGAGCAAACATTCATAGGCACCAGTTCCACAAAACACTGCAGCCAGCACGCAGCCCCAAGCAACCAGCATACACAGGAGACAGCCTGCAGCAAGTATGCGAGAGGGCATGCAGCCAGCATAAACAGCCAAAACTGTCACAGTGAACCGCACAGTGACAACAAGTTCTTCTTGTTGATTCCTGCGAGAAGTACAGAAAGAAGGAATGATTATTTCTTGACTATGTAAGAATGCTACGTCCAATCTTTGAATAATCCTATCTTCAAGTATTCTTAGATAGGGTTCTCTGATAGAGAGAGCCTGTAAATCCCCTATTCTTTGATCCAAAATGATGGCAAACAGGAAGGCCATTTTTATAGATAATAATTTTTGGCCACAGTCTTCCAGAGGTTCGAATAGGCATTTACAGTCCATTAAAGGGGCTCCGCAACTTTTTCTTACTGATGATCTATCCTCTGGCATCTGATCGGCAGGGGACTCCCGGCGATCAGCTGTTTAAGAAGGCAGTGGTGCTGGCAGTAGTGTTGTGGCCTTTTTGTTGTTTCCCGCATGCCCAGTGAAGTCACCACTAGTATTATTGGTCTGGCCGCGTCTAAGCCTCATTGAAGTGAACAGGACTTAGCTGCACCCAGGCTACTGATAGTAGTAGTGATGTCACTGGGCCTGCAGGAAACAAGAAGGCCACGGCACCTTCTCAAACAGCGAATCATTGAGGATAGATCATCAGTAAGGCCTCATGCACATGACCGTATGTGTTTTGCGGTCCGCAAACCACGGATCCGCAAAACACAGAAGCTGCTCCGTGTTCCGTTCCGCAATTTGCGGGACGGAACGTGGCCCATTGTAGAAATGCCTATTCTTGTCCGCAAAACAGACAAGAATAGAACATGCTCTATTTTTTTTGCAGGGCCACGGAACGGAGCAACGGATGCGGACAGCACATGGAGTGCTGTCCGCATCTTTTGCGGTCCCATTGAAGTAAATGGTTCTGCGCCCGAGCCGCAAAATATGCGGCTCGGACACGGACCAAAACAACGGCCGTGTGCATGAGGCCTAAGAAAAAACTGCAGAAGTCCAACACCACTGGAACTGTAGGACATAAAGGGCCCAGGTCAGAAAACTCATACCAGGAAAGAAACTACTTCCAACCAAACTTTGTTGTAGATAGAGAGAAGCTAACAGATTTATGCCTTAAAGCCCCCGTCTCTTCAGGATCTGCCACTCAGGCACTGAATTGTAATCTGTGCACTTATGGATAATGAAGAGGGTCTTGATGGAGAAGATCTTCTCTTACTGGAAGGAGTATAGGATCTTTAAGGGCTAAGTATTTTAATATACAGAACCAGCTGTGTTTGGGCCAGAGTTGAGTTATAAGTATTGTGGATACTGTCCGTATTTTCCTGAGAAAAGGAGGTCTGCGGAGATGAGGAGAAAAGGAGGGAATACAGAAACCGGATCCATGTCCCAAACCTGCGATAGGGCATCCACTGCTTCTGGTATTCTTCCTTGTGGCGAACAACTTGGAATCCCCAATCCGTTGCATAGCTGGAGAAAAAGCTTGCTATTGAGAGACCATCCAGAGATGCCCAGCTAAGGAAATTCACACCCTGGTTTTCTAAACCTCTAAGATGAACTTCTGAGATGGGTAGTGCTGATCTTTCCACCCCTGTTTTACCAGGAACCGGAGAAGAGGATATCTCATGCCCCTCTGATGTTTTAGAAAGGACATTGTCGCCATATTTTCAGACAGAATACACAGATAATGAATGACCTTTGAAGACAGGATCTGCTCGAAGGAGTTTTTCTAGAATTGCATTTAGTTCTCTGTAATGTGATGATTTCTCAGAACTGAGTTCCCCAATTTTTATTGCTGGCGTCTGTTGTTACAAGAATGTAAGGGCCCAGACTCCAGGGAACCCCTTGTAAGTTCCACAAACTGGTCCACCAGCTCTAACTTTATCTGTTGGGAAGAGGAATTTTTGAATCTAGAAATATGAGATTCCAATCCCAAAAAGAGAGTAATTTTTGGAGTGGTCAAGAGTGAAAGTGGCTCCAGGGAACCATAGGGATACAAGATGTCACTAGTACCAGAATATGCATATTCTGCCTTAGAGAGTCTAAGAGAGTCCCCAAACTAGTGTTTGGGAAGACATCTAACTTCTCTAAATTGATCAGCCAGTCCAGGTCTGATAAAAAAGACATGGTATAGGGGCTCATTCACACGGACATAGGTGGGCTGTTCCGTGCATTGGGGACCGCAATCTGTGGTCCCCAATGCACGGGCAACTTCCGTACGGCCGCTGGGATGAATTCGTCCATTCCGCAAAAAGATAGAGCAAGTTCTATCTTTTTGCGGAACGGATGTACGGAACAGAACCACATGGAAGCACTCCGTAGTGCTTCCATAGTGTTCCGTTCCATGATTACGTTCTGCATCTCCGGATTTGCAGACCCATTGAAGTGCACAATGGCACGTGTGCTGCCCATTGCAGTATTGTGGACCGCATTTGCAGATCTGCAATACACGGGCACCTTTCCGTGTGCATTCCGCATCACTTCATTGGGTCCGCAAATCCAGAGATGAGGAACGGAATCAAGGAACGGAACACTACGGAACACAACTTTATCACCATCCTGGAGTATGGTGATTGGGTAGTATTTTATACTGCTTTGTGGTATTTGGCTTTGCTGGGGCAGTATTTTGTGCTGCACTACGGTAATGCTGGACCATCCTACTTTTGTTGTTCCTGCCTACTTGTGGCTTGTGTTGGCCTTGCCTCCTTGAGTTGCCCCGCCTTCTGTCAATTTGGACACACCTACAACTTAGGGTCACTTTTAGTGTTTTTTTTCCAGGGCCACTTTAAGTTCCCAGTCCACCCCTGTCCATCTTCTTGTTTTTTCCTTTCCCTATGGTAGAATGACCTTGATGTCGATGTACCAGTTTCTGAAAGGACTAACCCTTTTTTGTTTTTTCGTTCCTTTTTGTCATTTGGTTTTTCAAGAATATTGTTTTATACTAGACCGAAGTCACAGAAGCATGAAAACAGAATAGCACATAACTTATTCTTGGAAGAGATGTCCCCTGACTAAGTTTTTAGCTGTAGGGCCCTTTCTGGTTGAATTGTACATAGCACTGTTCCTGGCACAAATCTGATGGATTATGCTGAGGCATCTGCCATAACCACCTGTGGCCATCTTAAGGAGAGGGATAGAGTCTAGGATTCCTTCTCTGGAAGTTTTCATCTTGAAATGGTTCTCTAACTGGTTTAACCGTAGAAACATTGATCTAGTAACTGAAGTTGCTTCAATATTAGTGGCTGAGAAGGATCATCAGGTTCTATTTAAAAAGCCATCCATCTTCCTATCCATGGCATCACGAAATTGAGACGTATCTTCAAACGGTAAAGATGTCTTTTTAAAGACTGTGGCTACAGGAATATGAATTTTAAGAATATTGTGCCACAACTTCGTATCCATAGAGTCAAAAGAGAGAAGGATTCCAGAACTTCCAGGAAATGTCTAGCCTCTTTTCAGCGTCTTCCCACTCCTCTTGGATAAGATCTCTTAAGTTTCAGTTCGCTTAGTGCTCTAAACATTTCTTCCTGGACGGAATGTGGCTGAGAGACATCTTCAATGTCCATAGTCTGGCAGACTGCTGCAAGGAGCAGGTCCATATCCTCTGAGGAGAAATAATATTTCCTTTCCTCTTCAGCTGGCATGGAAGGAAAAACTTCTTTCAGTTCATCATCTGTCATAAGCTGGCTTCCAGCTTCCATTTCTTGGTCCCAGTCCATCTTTTGTCTAGGTCTCTTGGCTTGGAGAGACAGTGGTCGATGGTGGACCAAGACTAACTATTGACAACTACGCTTCTCCTGGGACCCTAAGCCTTAATATGGACAGGAATGAAGGCTGTTCTCTAATAAACTTGTCAATGTAATCCACACAAAGCTGCTTTTTGTACAATTCCTGTAGTTTCTTTAAGGCTGGGAACACACCTAGGCGTTTCTGAATCGCGCGTATGACGTGCGTTTTTGGATGCGCGTTTTTGTAACTAAGAAACGCGTGTCATACGCGCGATTCAGTGATTCTCCCCTATGGCAACATTGTCCATAGGCGCGTTAAAACGCCCCAAAGAAGCTCATGTACTTGTTTGGGCGTTGGGCGTTTTACAGCGCGTTCAAACGCGCTGTAAAACGCCCAAATGTGAACCATGCCCATAGGGATGCATGGCTTTTCACATGTTGAGCGTTTTTCAGCGCGTTTGAACGCGCTGAAAAACGCTCAGGTGTGTTCCCAGGGTAAGAGTCATAAGAATAGATGCTCCAGAATGGTTATTACATGAGGAATGCATGAAGCTATTAAAACAGGCTTGTCGGGAGTGGTCACAGGTCCTCTTTAAGTACTTTCACCTGCCCATCCCTGCTGCCACTAGGCTCTGCTCCTCATTTCTGGAGACTCGAGGACTGCCATCCCAGTCATTGCAATGCGATTCTCCCCTTCTGGGGTACTCAAGCATTGTTGGCCTCCCACAGCTCTATAACTAAACTCCGGGTCCTGCACGCTGTGCCTAGAAGTGACGTCAGAAACTGGGACTGTATGCCAGAAGAAGATCCTACCAGTGTAAACCTTCAGAGGCAGACAAACATACTGGCGCCAATTACCGCAAACAAACGGAGCCCAGAGTCCCCCATAAGAGGTGAAGCAGCATCCAGAACCTGATCCCGCAGCCAGGACCCCCAAAGAGGACTCAACAAAAATGGTATCTGGGTAGTTCAATTCTTGAGAGCAATCTACATTCCCCAAATAAAGAACCTCTGTGTTCGAACTTGTCCTCTGTAGGGACAGGAAGAACACTGGCGGCTGGGGGCCTTTTAACCTCTATGTGTTCCTGTCCTTACAGAGGCCAATAAGGACATCCTCCATGTGGTGCTGTCATGGAGGACGTCCTGAAAGAGATGCTCCAGAATTGTTATTACATAGGGAATACAATAATAATAATTTAATGGCAGCAAAGTGTCCAAAAATGTTTAAACATGGGTAACACAAGGCTGGAAAAGTAAGTGGTACTAATACCCCACCATCTATAGTACACAATATCATCAAATGATTCAGAGAATCTGGAGAAATCCATGTGTGCACGGGAAAAGGCTGATGGTTAATATTGGATGCTTGTGATTTACAGACCCCTCAGGAGGCATTGCATTAAAAACACAGTTTTCTGTACTAGAAATCACTCCCTGGGTTCAGGAACTCTTCTAGAAATCATCGTGAACACGGTTCACCATGCAATCCACTTTATCATGCAGAGAAGTAGCCATATTTCAACATGATCCAGAAATGCTGCTGTCTTCTCTTTTAATGTTCTTTTAAGGCTACTTTCACACTAGCGTTTTGGATTCCGTTTGTGAGATCCGTTTCAGGGCTCTCAAAAACGGTCCAAAACGGATCAGTTAAGCCCCAATGCATTCTGAATGGATAAGGATCCGCTCAGAATGCATCAGTTAGGCTCCGTTCCGCTTCTATTTTGTTTTGAATTACAATATAAGTCAATGGGGACGGATCCGTTTTCAATGACACAATGTGGTGCATTTGAAAACGGATCCGTTCCCCATTGACTTTCAATGTAATTCAAAACAGATCCGTTTTGGACTTTGTCATTTTTCTTTAAAGCTAATGCAAACGCATCCGTTCTGAACGGATACAATCGTTTGCATTATAGGCGTAAGGATACGGTGGTTTGCGCTCCAGCCTGGATCATGCCCTGTGTAACCATGACAACGATCGCTGTTTACCTCCCAGGCTGGAAGCAGTGGCCGCTGGGCCGTCTAAGGTGGCTCCGCCCATCCACACTTGGTCAATAAATAGGAGCCAGGTGCTGCACAGGGGGTTCCACTAATGGAGTGCGCACCCTGCCTGCTCCATTCACCACGAGGACTCAAGATCCTAACTACCTGCAACTCTGAACCTCCAGGAGAAACCCTCACCTACCTTACCCGGCTCCACCACTGCAGGATCCCTGCATGACTTCCAACAGCAAGTATCAAGCCTGTCATTTTGTTTCACTGACATTGCTCAGTGAAAGGAAGGGACTCGCGCTGGTGGTTATTAGTACTGCAGGCCTGGGATTCCTGAACGTTGCCTAGAGCTGTTATTCATGAACTTTAATCTGAACTCTCATTCCTAAAACGAACTTTCCTCACTATTAGTTTTACACTCTATCTTTAGTACGCGGTACATGATTTTGTTAACCCCATACTCTCCGCTTAAGACTGAGAGAGCCGCCTGGGGTACACACTCAGCAGCCGCAAAGACACCACCAACACTCAATCAGTGTGCCAAAAGTGGATGTCAAAGGACACTGCAGTTGAGATCCTAACTGATCAATTTGGTGCGTTACAATAGGTGCGGATCCGTCTGTGCAAATAAACAGACGGATCCGCACCAACGCAAGTGTGAAAGTACCCTAAAATGGTCCGTGTTTTTCAAAATTCAGCTTATCAGTAAGGCCCCATTCACACGTCCGTGGTGAGTTGGGGATCCGCAACACACCTTGCCGCCAGCCCCATAGAGATGCCTATACTTATCCGCAATTGCTGGCAAGAATAGGACATGCTCTATATTATTGTGGAGCTGCCGGCCGGAAGATTGGCGGCGCGCTCCGCAAATGCGGAGAGCACGGTGTGTCCTCTCCGCATCCATCACGTCCCCATTCACAATGAATGGGTCCACACCCGTTCCGCAGATTTGCGGAACGGGTGCGGACGAACATTACGGACGTGTGAATGGGGCTTAACGGGTTCAAAAGCCTGCATTTCTGATGGTATGGGGTTGTATTAGTGCCTATGGCGTAGGCAGTTTACACACCTAGAGACTATCCATTCGGACATTTCTTTTGGGAAGGCCTTGCATATTTCAGCTAGACAATGCTAAACCACATACTGTGTCCATCACAACAGCATGGCTTCGCAGAAGAAGAGTCCGGGTGCTGAACTGTTGTGCCTGCAGTCCAGAGCTTTTACCAATAGAAAACAATTGGGGCATCATGAAATGAAGAAGACCCAGGACTGTTGAGCAACTAGAATCCTACATCAGCCAAGAATGGGACAACATTCTTTTCCTGGAACTCCAGCAAGTGGTCTCCTCACTTCCCAGACTGTTGTAAAAAGAAGAGGGGATGCTAAACAGAAGATGGCCCTGTCCCAACTTTTTTAAGATGCACTGATGCCATCCTTGGGCGGACTGGCCATAGACCCATAGGAAAATTTCCCGGTGGGTCGAAGCCCAGAGGCCCGTCCAAGCTCATCTTTTGGCTGCCAGCCAGGTACATAAAGATCTGATGCTATCAGCATTCATTAATGTTGGAGCATCAGGCACTTATGCACCTGGCCAGTTTCTGCAGGTGTCTTCCTTAATTCAACTATATTGCCATCCTCAAGACAATGATACAGTTTCATATTGTGGTGCGGGCGGCAGTATTTTGTGCTGCACTGTGGTTTTCGGTTCTACTGGGGTGGTATTTCGTTCTGCACTACAGTATTGCTCACCCCGCCTACTTCTCTTGTCCCACCTTCTGTTAATTTGGACTCTCCTATAGCATGGGGCCACTTTTAGTTTTTTTTTCCAGGGCCACATAAAGTTCCCAGTCTGCCCCTGTTGCCATCAAGTTCTAAATGAGTTATTTTTTTTATGAAATGGTAAAATGTCTCACTTTCAACATCTGATATTTATTCTATTGTCTACTGCCAATAAAATATGGGTCTATGAGATTCGCAAATCATCGTATTCTGTTTTTATGTATGTATGTATTTAGAGAACGTCCCAAATTTTTGGGAACTGTGGTTGTACTTATACACAAGTGAGTGTGCTAGTGAGTGAGCACTGAGAACACAGGACTCTATCCTCATATTGCATCTGTGTATAATACGGGTGTCGCCCCCCCACCGATCAGATACTGATGACCTATCTTGGGGATAGATCAAATCTTGGAAAACCCTTTTAAGTGTATGATGTTTTCAGACTGATGTACTTACTGACTGTAGAGTATGTGGCAAACAATCGCTGCTGATCTCAAATCGGAATTAAGACAAACCCACCCAACATGTTTTGCTGGATCTCTGGCATCTTCAGGGGTCTGAACATATCTCCTGAAAATACCAGAGACACAGCGAAATATGATGGGTGGGCTTGATTTAAAATACAGTTTAGATTAGCAGAGATTGGCTCGAGAAGGGCCTCATGGAGAGGGGCTGAAACGTTGCATGGGTGGATACGTCTGGAGCACTGCTTCATCCTTCTGTATAATGGACTCTATAATCTGGATGATTGGCACCAACCTATCCCTTTGGCTGTGCTGCTATTTTCAATGTCAGAATGGTGGTGGACTGGAAGGTGGTTTGGTTTATCCATGTAGACAAATGCCTGAAAATAAAGTTGGTTAGTTATACTAATAAGCTTTAAAGTGCCCAGCGGGGCGAGATAAATCGCCCCTGGAGCCCAAACAAGCCTCCTGTAAGAGCCCACCCCTCTCCTCTACGCTGTCATCCATCTTCCGTAAACTCGCGTCACCACGCCCATCATCTCGTTGCGTGCGCTGTAGCCTCCCTAAATCCCCAATGCAGGGGACAGAGCGCGAAAGCAGGCAGCTGCCTGTTTCATGTTTGCGCAAGATTTAGGGTACGCTACACGGCGACACCGTTCCCAGGACTTGTGTCGTGTTTAGGATAGCAGCGTAGCGGTAAACACAATGCAATTTATTTCTAACAAGGCAGGTAGGGCTATTACAGGGGGTGTCTTTGGGCTCCGGCAACCATTCATCTCGCCCCACTGACCACTTTGAAGCTCATTAGCATAACTAACACACTTCATTTTCGGGCGTTTGTCTACATGAATAAACCGCACAACGGTATCATTTCAATGCTGGTACACTCTGCTGCATTGCCTTTTGTTATATACAGAGGATGTAGCTGACAGATTTCCTATAATTTATGGCGAGTTGAGCCCTGTCATAAATTAAGTGCATTCTCCGGGCCGGTGTAGAAAACATCAGTTTCGATAAATCCCCCCCCAGTAGTGTCAGGGTTGAGTAACTAATCATAGTCCATATTTTTTCCACAGCAGGTTAGAGAATAACAAAGGCGTCAACCCTAACAATGTCCTGGTGCAGCGGCCATACACGTGTTCAGCCTACAGCTATCCCCCCAGAAACAAGCCTGTTCATTTCAGTGGGGGCAGGGAGACAAGCTTCTTCTGACAGCTGCTTATCTCCTGGTACAAGAAAGGATCAAGCAGTTGACATACAACATGTTTTATCTCCCCCCAGATGTCTGCTATTGTGGCGCAGTGAGAAAGCCCCCCCATACACAATACATTTCTGATGCCTGTCTTCATAAGAATATTTTCTAGAGTATCATGTACCAAAATTATTATAGGGGTTGTCTTATTTTAGCCAATGGCATTAATCATGTAGAGAAAGTTAATACAAGGCACTTACTAATGTATTGTTATTATCCATTTTGCTCCTTGGCTGGATTCATTTTCCCATCACATTATACACTGCTCATATTCATTGGTTACGACCACCTTGCAATCCAGCAGTGGTGGTCGTGCTTGCACGCTATAGAAAAAGCACCAGCCTATGTGAACTCCACGGTCCCGGCCACCATAGAGACCGGCGTTTTTTTCCTATAGTGTGCAAGTACGTCCACCACCGATGGATTACAGGGTGGTCGTAACCAAGGAAACGAGCAGCGTATAAAGTGATGGAAAAACGAATCCAGCCAGCAAAGGAGGCAATATGGATAATTACAATACATTAGTAAGTGCCTTGTATTTAAGTGCCACTTGCTGAAATGAGACAACCCCTTTAAGAGAGTCTACTCATCATATGCCACCATGGAGCTGGCGTGGATTACCGGTTAACGTGCACCAGTTTTGGACCGCTTCTGTGAGCCCTGAACTGAACTCACAAACGGAAAGCCAAAATGGCAGTGTGAAAGTAGCCTTACAGGCCAGCCAGTGTCATAGGTAGAAATCTGCTGACCATTGTCCTTTCATTAGAAAATCATTAGGGTCCTTGCAGATATTGTGAAAACTGGCAGAATACAGGACAAGGGCGGCTCAGGTGTTAGCACAGAGGTTCCAGGTAAGAAATGCGCTGTACTACAGAGCATCCAGTCTCTGCAAAACCAAGGGGCACATTTATTAAGACCCGTGTTTTAGACGTCAAAAGCCCCATTCACACGTCCGCATTTTAGTCCGCATCTATTCCGCAATTTTGCGGAATAGATGAGGACCCATTCATTGTGAATGGGGCCGGACGTGATGCGGAGAGCAAACATCCGGCCGCGCCGCCGCAAAAGATAGAGCATGTCCTATTCTTGTTCGCAGCCTGCGGACAAGAATAGGCATCTCTATGGGGAGTGCTGGCATGGTGTGTTGCGGATCCGCAATTTGCAGATCCGCAACACACTACGGACGTCTGAATGGGGCCTAAAGCCCCTTCGCCGGATCCGCGGGTTATATAGAGTCGCCGGCCTCTCCATAACGTCAGTGCATCCACTGCTGCTTCTGAATGTAAGACGGCTTCCTTGCTGATTTACAATTAGACCGTTTTCTACATCTAAACCAGGTGTAGAAAATGATGAATGAGACGGACCTGTCCCTGCCACGCCCACAATTTTAGACCTGGCGTGAACGGGTCAAAGTCGCAGATTCTGCTGCATCACGGCGTGCGACAGAATCTGCGCCAGATATACGCCACAAAAGTCGTGTGTATCTGGTCATAAATGACCCCCTAAATGAACACTAAGAATAACCATGTCCTGGCCTCAAGTGACCCGCAGCATAAGTCTCTAATACTAATTTATTAAAAAGACCAAATCACTGAGGCGATCATTCAAATAAAAACATTGAAAACCCCATTTCTGACCAGTATGGTCCTGGTCTGGTAAACAGATCAATGAATACGTACACTGTGTGCATACTAAGGCAACTTTCACACTAGCGGCAGGACGGAACAGCCTGTTGGATCCGTCTTGCCGCTAGTGAACGTGTGCCCCGGGACTACCGCTCCGGCCCCATTGACCATAATGGGGGCACGGCAGCGCACGGCGAGAGGCTGCCGGAATAAAACTACGACATGTCCGACATTTATTCCGACAGCCTCTCGCCGTGCCTCCGCCGGAATTCCACCCCGCCTCCATTATAGTCAATGGGGCCGAGCGGTAGTCCCGGGCACACGCTCACTAGCGGCAGGACTGATCAGACAGGCTGTTTTGTCGAGTGAATAGCCTGTCGGATCCGCCCTGCCGCTAGTGAACGTGTGCCCCGGGACTACCGCTCCGGCCCCATTGACCATAATGGGGGCACGGCAGCGCATGGCGAGAGGCTGCCGGAATAAAACTACGACATGTCCGACATTTATTCCGGCAGCCTCTCGCCGGGACTCCACCCTACCCCGATTATAGTCAATGGGGCCGGAGCGGTAGTCCGGGGGCACATGTTAACTAGCGGCAGGACGGATCCGACAGGCTGTTCCGCCCTGCCGCTAGTGTGAAACTAGCATAAACCTCAAGTCACACCTGATGTGATTGTGTCCAGCATAGTCAGTGGGGAGTTACTGCTGTCCTAGAGATCAGGCCTCTATTTGTATAGATGTGTATCTGCCGCTTATATATGTGTCTTCAGCTCCCTCCGCCGCGGCCCTCGCAGGTTGTTGTGGTTCCCGCTGGAGCTTGTGCACATTTATACACATTATTTATTATATGCACTTATATAGCGCTACTATATTCTGCAGCGCTTTACAGACATTAGCATTGGGCTGTCCCCAGTGGGGCTCACAATGTAAGTTTTATATCAGAATGTCTTTGGAGTGTGGAAGGAAACCGGAGGAAACCCACACAAACCGGGGAGAACATACAGACTCCATGATGCAAGGCACTACTGCTACCCACTGAGCCACCGTGCTGCCGTCTACGCAATTTGCTTCTGGGTCATCACATAGAGGCCTGATCTCTAGAACAGCAGTAATTCCCCATGGGAATTCCCCAAAGATAGAACATGTCCTATTATTGGCTGCAAATCACGTTCCGAGGCTCAAACAAATGCATCCGTATGTCTTCCGTATCCGTTTTTGGGGAATCATCTTTGAAAATGGTATGCCCAGCCCAATGTACTTACTGTTTAAACATTATTGTATGCTTCCGTTTCTGATCCGCAAAAAATGGATCACAAACGGAAAAACGGAACGGAAACTAAAACACTACTGAAGCAAAAAAACGAATCCGTTTAAAACGGACAGCAAAACACTGAAAAAGCTATACAGTTGTGTGCAAGAGGCCTTATGCTGAGGGTCAGGACATGGTTACTCTTAGATCCTGTGAAACGTTTGCCCCATACAGGGCGATAGAGCGCACACGGGGCGGCACAGCAATGGAGACGCTGGGTGCGATTTACTAGGCAAAATGCGTCTAAAAAAAAACTGCCATACATGTCGTGCACCAAATTTATTATAGTGTCCGACATATCTAGATAGACACTTATCCCACGCTGTGCGCCATTGTGGTCAGTTCTAGTTTATTCTTACTTTAGGGCAGTAATAATACATCCGCCCCGTGTTCTCGGGGCAGAACCTCGGGGAACTCGACTCCAAGTGACATCTTAAAAAGGTTTTCTGAGATTTTAATACTGATAACCTACCCCCTGGATAGGTCATCAGTATCTGATCGGTGGGGGTCCGACAGCCGGGACCCCAACTGATCAGGTATTCGAGAAGGCAGCATTGCTCACAGTAGCGCCGCAGCCTTCTCACCGCTTTCCCTAGGCCAGTGATGACACGTTCATCAGTCACATGGCCTATGTGCAGCTCAGCCCCAATCCAGAGAATAGGGCTGCGTGCAATACTAAGCATAGCCACTATACAATGTGCGGCGCTGTGCTTGGTGAGCCTGTGGCGCTACTGCCAGATCCGGTGCCTTCTCAAACAGCCGGTCGGCGGGGGTCCCTATCCCCTGGATAGGTGATCAGTATTTAAATCTCGGAAAAAAACTTTAATCCACTGAAATAAAGCAGCGGTCGTCAGCTCATTGATCAGAGTGTCAGGGTCCGTCCACACGCTGCTCTGGATATAGGACCTTTCAGTGATGCTGCATAAGGCCTCATTCACACCATCGCAGTTTAGTCCGCGTCTGATCTGCATCTTTGATGGATCGCACACGGACCCATTCATTTCTATGGCGCTGCAAAACAACGCAGACATGTGCTATTCGTGTCCGTTCTGATGACAATAATAGTCATTTTAACAATAGAGTGGCACATGTGAGACTGGTAAGTGCAGATCGGGAGCTGTAAGAGCAGATTTGGAGCGGTAAGTGCATATTTGGAGCGGTAAGTGCATATTTGGAGCGGTAAGAGCAGATCGGGAGCGGTAAGCACAGATCGGGAGTGGTAAGAGCAGATAGGGATCGGTAAGTGCAGATAAGGATCGGTAAGCGCAGATAGGGATCGGTAAGCGCAGATAGGGATCGGTAAGTGCAGATAGGGAGCGGGAAGCGCAGATCGGGAGCGGGAAGCGCAGATCGGGAGCGGTAAGTGCAGATAGGGATCGGTAAGAGCAGATCGAGATGGGTAAGCGCAGATAGGGATCGGTAAGAGCAGATCGGGAGCGGTACGCGCAGATAGGGATCGGTAAGAGCAGATCGAGATGGGTAAGCGCAGATCGGGAGCGGTAGGCGCAGATGGCACACAGAGCGCTCCTGTATTTTGCAGATCTGCAGTCTGTCGTGTGCATGAGACCTAAATATTACCTCCCCTCCTCCTATCCTGTGCACATTCACCCCCATGTCCCTGGCCAGGCTGGACTGTGTAATCTACTGCTCCCTGGTGTCAGCCACCTCAGCCATGTGCTTCCTCTGTGCTGGAGGTGACTGGGGGCAGCACCTGCTGCAGGTAATGGAGGGAGCAGTGACAGCAGGGCTGTGGGGTGCCCCTGGCAGCAGAGCCCTGGCCTCAGGCAGGGTGCAGCGCTGGGGAGAGTGGGGTGAGGCCTTGTGTGTTGTGTAGAGGAGGCCTCCCCTCCCTCAGCTGCTCCCCCCCCCCCACCTCACCCGCCCCCCTGACTCCCCCTCTCCGGACAGCGCCCCGGTGCATTGTGGGCGCAGTCCGTTGTTCATTTGCCATTCGACCTCGGCCGTGCTGGAGGGAGACGCGGCGTTTTGTGGGCGCCATCTATCCCCGGCGGCGGAGGAAGCCGGAGCATTAGAGGGGCCTGAGTGCGGTGTGCTGAGGCAGCGGTACCCAGAATCCCCCGCGGCGGCAGACAGCGGCACACACAGCGGGCACGTCACGTCTTCCACCGGGGGGAGGTAGCAGGTCCCCCACGGGAGCTCCCGGGCCCCGGTCGGACTGTTTGTGAGAGACGCGGACATGGCGGAGATGAACCGCAGGACCTTGGCCTTCCGGGGAGGTGGAGGCCTCACGGCCGGCTCGGGGGCCCCTGTGAACAATAACAACAACAATGGCGTCGGCTCCGGGCTGCTGTCTGTGGAGGAGGCCTCGGCCTGGTCGTTAAGCCGACATCTGAATGGCGGGGGGAACGGAGCTCCTGCCGGGGACGAGGAGGAAGTGGAGGTGGAACTGGAGCCCGAGGGCCTGCTGGACGACGAGGAGGAGGAGAGCGAGGCCTACCCGGGAGTCGTGCTGGGCGGCCGGGCGGAGAGCCGGCAGAACGTGGCCGGGGGCAGCGGGGTGGCCGGGGCGTCCGGCAGCGGGGAGAGCAGCGACGACGACGAGGAGGAAGAGGACGACGACGAGGAGGAGGACGAAGCAGCGGCGGCTCGGGGAGAGGCTGCGGCCCCGGAGGACGAGGACTGCACCATCCAGGGCGAGGGGCCCCGGCGCTTCGGCCTCCTCCCCGCCGCCCGCAGCCAGTCCCTGCTGCCCAGCCTGCACTGTTCCTTCCAGGGCTCCTGGCTGCAGGAGTTCGCATGGCTGCGCTTCTGCCAGGAGACCGGCCTCATGTCCTGCGCCTGGTGCCACAAGGAGGCGGGCGGCCACGACGAGCTGGCCAAGGGCACCCACACCTACAGGAGGGCGCTGCTGGTGCGGCACTGCCAGTCCGCGGAGCACCGCCTCAACGACCCCGCCGCGCAGGTAAGTGGCCGGCTGTCATGTACTGCTTTACACTGTGTGTGTGTGTGGGGGTCACCTGTGAGAACTACAACTCCCAGCATGCCAAGGCCCGGGAGGGTCACCCCCTCCTTCTCCTCCCTCTTTGTCCTCGTGCCTGCCTGGGACTTGTAGTCCTGACGAATGACCCGGTAATGGCGGCTCTCCGACACCAAACATTGTGGTCACGTGTGCGCGGCACGTCTTTGGCGATGGGAGAGCTGATCTGCACCCCACCCCGAGGGTAAGCCGATTACAGGGGGCGGAGGGGGGGTGACCTACATTCTCCATGAGGGGACCGGAAGTGTGCTCCCCGCCCTCTGGTCTCCCCTTCCTGTGCACCCCCCTCCCTGACTCCCCTCAGGTGGGCGCCGCCTTGGACTGTCCCGGGTGAGGCGGGACATGTGGCTACGTGGCTGCTCCCCAGTGGGTCGGGGTTACAGCGCCCCCCTCCTCGTGCCTGGGGATGACGTCACGGGCTCCTTACCTGACTGCTGCATCCCCCGGTCTGGGCTGTGACCTGCAGCAGACTGGCAGGGATGTCACTTAGCAGTTGGAGGAAGTGGCACCTTGGACCTGAACCCCAGTTCTGGAAATGGTTTTTACAGTAGAAATAAATTTCTGAAGTCTGTGGAAGCAATAACGTCGCCTCATCAGAGCCAATACATTCTAGTACTGTACAGAGCTCCTGCTGCGTACAGTATTAGAGCGGAGCGACTTGGGATCATCCCTAGACATTACTGTAGGCCTGCACAGGGAGCACGTTTCTGTAACTCTGCCCGTTTTTATAGTTCTTTCCATTCACTGAAAGCAATCACTCCCCAGTTCCTGACAGCATCCTGCAGGTGCCGGACTCACTGATAGGCATACCCCTGTAAGACTCACTATGAACGGCAGAGCTGAGGGGCCACAGTGCTGGACTGCGGAGCGGGGAACGCTGTGGCCCCTCCGTTCTCCTGATGATTGGGGGGGTCCCGCCGATCACTGGGACTTACTGACACTATGATCGGATGGGAATACTCATTACTCGCTGCACCGCGCCAGGGCAGGGTTCACCTCCGGGCCCCACGGGAGGATTTGGGTGGCCACAAGTCGCGGTGACCTCAGAGTTTCCCTTTAGGAGGAGAACTTACGAGGAGTTCTGCAGCCGCCTCGCAGATTCTTGCAGTGGTGTTTTTACGATTTACAGCGATCCCCGGGAAACTCCTCCTTGAAGTCGTCAACAAGTCTGCTTGCTTTAAGTGAATAGAATCAACCTTGGACTTTATTTACATGAATGCCCTCTAATTAGCCTGCTGTGCCTTTCATATATATTCCCAGATAAATGTAGTCAGGGCCCCCCAACCACCGGTGGAGGGTGGCCGGCGACTTGTCACGTGTGGGGTCAGCAGAACAGGTCAGTGTACTGTGGGGTAGCGACCTATGTATACCCCCCCAGTTCAGGTACACACTTCTAATTGTAGCCTTATGCCTCATGCACACGGTTTTTGTGGATCGCACTTGCAGACAGCACACAGCTGTCCACCTCCGTGCACCTTTTATGTCCGTCTTGCAAAAATGATAGATCGTGTCCCATTCTTCTTTGTTTTGCGGACAAGATTAGGCATTTTTTCAATGGTGCAGGACACGCACACAGCGGGCTACAAAACGGATACGGTCCTGCGCATGATGTCTAGGGGTACCTTCATGCTGGCGGTTTTCTTTTCTGATCCGGAGAATCCTCATGCATTCTGAATGGAGAGAAATCCGTTCAGGATGCATCAGGATGTCTTCTGTTCAGTATGTGAATGTTTTTTTGGACGGAGACAATATCGCAGCTGGCTGCGGTTTTCTTTCCATCCTGGGATGCGGAGCAATGTAAGTCAAAGGGGACAGATCCGTTTTCTCTGCCACAATAGAAAACGGATCCGTCCCCCATTGACTTTCAATGGAGTTCAAAACGGATCTGTCTTGGAAATGTTAAAGAATAGTCAAAGTTAATACAAGCAGATGCGTTCAAACGGCTGCATGCGGTTGTATTATATGTAACTGAAGCGTTTTTTTCCGGTATAGAGCCCCGACGACAGAACTCTATGCCGGAAAAACCAAAACGCCAGTGTGAAGGTACCCTTAAAATAATGTGCGGGCAGAACAGCAAACTAACCTGATACCATCTCATCTCATGTAGTAAGACCGCATCACGCTGTCATCCTAGACCAGGGGTCAGCCATGAAACTACAACTACCAGCGTGGCCATTCTTGTTACTTGTATAGAAGTGAATGGCGCATGCTGGGAGTTGTAGTTTGGGAACAGCCGAAGGTTGCTGATCCCTGTCCTAGACGAGGGTCCTGTGCTGTAGTGGATGGCGTGAAGGTTTCTCCTGGTTGGCGCGGTAGTCGGAGTAATGGCGTCGTGTTGTCACCATAAGTGATCTTTTTTTTCTCTTTGCAGGAGCTGGAGGTAAAACAGGAAGTGCCAGACACGTACAGCGACTACAGTATAAAGCCAAACGAGAACTCCTACTGCTACCAGCTTCTGCAGGAGCTGAACGACCAGAGGAAGAAGGGCATTCTCTGCGACGTCAACATCGTGGTGAACGGCAAGGTTTTCCGCGCCCACAAGAACATCCTGGTTGCAGGCAGCCGCTTTTTTAAAACCTTATACTGTTTCACAAACAAAGACAGCCGCGACCAAACCACTGTTACGCACTTGGACATTGTCGCCGTTCACGGGTTTTCGGTCATCTTGGACTTCATGTACTCCGGTAATCTTGTACTCACAAGCCAAAACGCCATAGAGGTGATGACGGTGGCCAGCTATCTCCAGATGACCGAGGTGGTCCACACGTGTCGTAATTTCATCAAAGATGCCTTGAACATAAGCATAAAGTCTGAAGCTCCGGAGTCTGTCGTGGTCAACTACAACAAACGAAAGAACAGCGAGGCGAACGCCTCCCGGGAGCAGAAATCCGCCAGCTTCTGGGCCACCCGCAACCTCACCAGTTTAGCGAGCAGCGTCAAGCTCGATCCGGAAGGCTTCGGTGTCGAAGATGCCTCGGTCGAAAACTTCCAGGCCAACGACTCGACGTGGATTCAGGATAGTTCTCCCGAGGTTACGGAAATTGAGCCCCCCGCTCAGGGAAAGGTGTTTGTATGGAACGATATGGCTTCGAATTCATTGAACATGCAAGAGGCTAATAAGCCACGGAGGAAAAACCAAACCACAAAGAGATTTGTGTATAACATCCCTCCAAACAATGAACTTCAGGTGGATGGTAACACCATGCTGCAGCAACCTGTCCCTTACCAAGAGGAGGACGTGCAGTGCTACCAGGATGGAGCGGGTAGGTCCCCGTCACCTGTGTGTACATTACTGCTCTCTGCATGAATTTGTATGGTCAATTGTTGCAGAAATGAAATTAATTGGGAGAGATTTATCAAATCTGGAAGAGTTAGTGGTTCTCCAGAACATAATTACTGGTGCTCTATCCTTAGGATAGGTCATCAGTATCAAATCGGTGGGGTCCAGCTCCGGGCGTTCCTGTCAATCATGTGTTTTCCTTAGCTGCGGCACCAGAGCGATCCCCCAGCTACGTGCAAATAAATGGGGGGCAGTGCTGCAGTACCCAGGCACGGCCACTTGGGGGTGCGCAGAGCCGTGTAGTTCTGGTGGCACAGCTCTTGAAAACGGCGAGGTCTGACAGCCCGAACCCAGCAGATTTGAGGTTATCTTCAAAGCAGGTTGTCAGTATCTAAATGCCGTGTACACCTTTGGGGGCATGTTTTTGTTGTTGTTGCATTGTGCTCATTTTGATCTAAAAATCATTTTTCAAATTGGTCTTTATTACAACTATGGAGCTCTTTTCTCTGTACGGGGTTGAGATGCTCTAATAGAGGGATCAGACCAGGAGCTAACGGACTCCTTATCTCTGCTCTCTGACATTATAAACACTTATTGTAGCTCAGTTCTCATCTCACTGATAAGAATGTGGCTTATAGAAGTGTCAATATAGTAAATTAGACATGGGGGTTATTAGATGACCGGGACAAAGTGAAAGTAAAAGGTAAGATTCGCACAGCTAGACAAACAGGTAACCCTTTGTGACAGAACGGCTCAATATTTTTGATAAAGACCAATTGGAAAAGCGATTTTTAGCTCAAAATGAGTAAAATGCAATCATAAAAAAATGTTTTGCCTCCAAAGGTGTACATAGCCTTTAAGCCCTGAAATGGCCCTTTTGTAGAGGTTGTCCCACCAGAAGTTCTCCCCGATCCACAGGAGAGGGGATAGTATCCGATCAGTGGTTGTACCTCAACTGATCAGAAGGAGGAGGTGCTGGAGATAATCGAGCATGGTCATGCATGCGGTGCCGGAGATTGCCGAGCAATGTACTCTGCTTCTCTCTGGCAGTCCTATAGGATTGAATGAAGAGGCTGCGCATGCGTAACACTGCTCCATTATCTCAGACACCACCTCCTTGTCATCAGTGGGGGTCCCAGCAGCTGCACCCCCCCATTGATCAGATACTTGTAATCTTGTAGATGGATCACTTCTTGCAGTGGGATGACCCCTGTGAGGACATCATCTCCGGCAGGATATATGTATATTTAGTGCCTGAAGTACAGCTGCCCTCCTGAACTAGTTACTGATTGTGCCAGAGACACAAGATGGCGGGATGATCTTCTCCACCGTGCCAGCGTGGCTTATCTGGCAAGGTGTTATTTCTAGGCAGGGAGATCACTAGTTCTAGAGCGATCTGCAGACTCCTCACTTCTGCTCAGATGGTCCCGATACTGAAGTGAGGAGCAGGATACACTGCCATAACTGTAATGGCCATGACAAGGGAGCTATATATTAGGTGTACAGCAAGTGGCCAGTGAACAACCAGTATCCACACACAGTGACTGGGGCCGGCTGCCGTTACCTGCACCGTGGCTGGGAGCGGTGGGTGGGCCACAGTTGGCCCATTCATTCTGAGGGTTGGGAGTCCCAGATGACACCCCCACCCCGCACCAATAATGATAATGTGATGGTAGAACATGTAGCACTCGGAAAATCTTTTACTCGGGGTCCTGGCTAAAAACAAACCTGTCCTGCAGGCGGAAGTTGCAGTCTCGCTGTCATATATTTTAAAATTTTATTTTTCACTGCCAGTGACTAGCGTCTGTCAAACAATAGGACATGCAGACGGACCCATTGACATCAACGGGCCCGTATTTAACAACCATTTAGAAAGGAGTGCGGTGCACCCATCTAACGGTCATTAATATCTAGTACACTGTGGGGGGAGAAAGGGCCATTCAGGGGTTAAAAATCTCCATGCCTGTGGGTGGACCTGCCGCACACAGCATGGTGATGTCCAATCAGACCAATAATCTGTGGTCGTCTGAACAATGATTGCTCAGATATCTGCTGACGTAATGGGGGAGGTGTGGGGGGCCTTATAGGACCTTAATGGGGGACATATAATGGTCCCCATAGTGCCCCCAGTATATATGTATAGGGGGCACACTATATACTGAGGGCACTGCAGGGGTTGGGCCTATGAAATTCATCCTTTAGAGGCCGTTATTAAAAAACGTATGTATGGCCTGAAAATGGAGTCACACAGTGATGCAAAAGAGCCATAAAATATCTGACCGTGGGGGCATTTACTAACGACCTTACCCCACAATATTGGCATAAAAAGTCACATATGTCCACAATAGTTGGCGACTTTTGATGGTGAAGGAGGAGGGGCTTAGCGCGGTCACTGGATTTACTAGAAAACCCGGGAAAGTGGCGTAAGTTATAGTTGAAGTGACCGCCAGCCACTGCCTCTTAATTAGGGGCGTCTCCCTCCGACGCACAGGGATGAGGGACACCGATCTTGATAAATGTCCCTCGTTGTGTCTGGTTTTTAATGGCGTTTTTTTTCCACGGTGGTGTGGATGTAGCCAGGGACGTTATCTCTGATGCTGCTGAATGCGCCCTCCCTTACTGCAGTGTTTTTTTTTTTTGGGGGTGGGGGGGGGGAGGTGGCTGAACAGGAATAGAGACCAGACCCCCGATATGTCCTCGGACCCCAAATGTGCGCACCTCAATTGATCAGTATGAATATTTATCCTTCTGGGACACTGCTGGCATATGGTTAGGATCTGCCATCAATGTCTGAGAGGTGCGAGACCCACTCCTGTCTCAGGTGCTCCCGAAGTGAAGGAGAGCGCACCGCTCACGCATGGCTATGGGACTGTCGGAAGTGGCTGAGCCAGCGTCCAGCTATTAGATACCGGAGGTTTTTTTTTTTTGTCTGAGATTTAAAAAAGAAAATGGCCAAGAGCGGTAAACTGTAAAAAAAAAAGAAAATCTTGACTGCCCCCCCTTCTCCATCCTTGCTCGTCCCGCAGTAATGACGCCATGTTCTTCTTACTTGTGACCGCTGCTGCCAGTTACTGCATACATGACCACTGAGACCAGTGACTGGCTGCAGCGGGCTCGTAATTGCTATAGGACGGCAGCAAATTTAGAGGGGAATGATGTTGTGCCCCCCCCCCCCCTTCTTTTACATACTTTCCTGCTGTTGGCCAGTTTTCCAATCCCTAACATCCCTTTTAAAATATCAAAGCTTTTCACAATGGAGATGGGGACACTGAGGGTCACTGCAGGCGAAATGTGACATTGCACAGCTTTGAATTGTCGCTCAAGTCCTCATTGGTTAACCCCCCCCCCCCCCCCCCCATACACACACGGGATAGAGCTGCAACTCAGGAAGTGGACACTGGGGGGGGGGGGGGTATAACCCTAGAGTTCCTGTGACAGATGTCTCTCAATTCTTGAGTTGCTGTCTTCTTAATAGACTTGGCGCAACCGTACACGACGAGCGAATCAGCGCCACATTCTTGTGTAAATTGAAGTAAATCTGTTGGCCCACGAGAGGACACGCCCTGCAGCTAAGCCACACCCATCTTTTCTTAAAATTTCACTTTTGTATGCCAGATAAATGGCGAACAATTTTTGATAAATCCCCCCGTTTGTGAATATAGCTCCCCCCATTCAATATATTTGGTCATTTTAGGAATATTTTTATGTAGGGTTGTCACAGTACCAAAATTGATTTGATTTCAATACCATAAAAAGTATTGCGATACTCTATACCATTCGATACCACGCGAAAAAAATAAAACACCAAAAAAACAGTCCAACCCTTTTTTTGGGGGGACCAGGTGACAAAAAATGGCAAATCGCACAGATTTTATTTTTTTTTGTTACAGAATTCACCACATAGGAGATTTTTTTTATATTTTAATAGTTTAGACTTTTCGGACGTGGTGATATGTATATGTAAAATTGGGAAATGTGGTAATTTACACTTAATATTTTGGTCAGTTTTTTTTTTTTTTTTTTTTTTTTTTTAATACTTTTTTTTTATTAACCATTCCCCCCCCCCCCCCCCTTGGGGGCTAGAACCTGGGCTCTTTTCATCCCTTGTCCTATTTGCCCTAGGGTGACTAGGACTTCACACTCTCCCTGCTGCCCTGTGCCTAGTACACACAGCAGCAGGGAGCTTACCATGGCAGCCAGGGCTTCAGTAGTGTCCTGGCTGCCATGGTAACCCATTGGAGCCCCAGGATTAGGGTCCATTCACACGTCCTCCGATCACAACTGCCACCAATGAATTAATACTGGGGCGGGGGCCGCACTGCACCACCAATGTTTTTAAACCATTAATACAAATGCCGGAGGCGTGTGCTGGCGGCAGAAACACATAGCCGGCACCCGACCTCTATGACAGGGAGCTGCGTCCAGCAGCAGTTAACCCTTTGGGTGCGGCACCTGAGGGGTTAACTGCCGCTATGTGTTTCTGCCACCGACACACGCCTCCTGTATCTGTAATAATGAGTTGCTGATCTTCTTTGGTGGTGCAGTGGCCACACCCCCTCCCCGCCCCTCTCTCTTCTCATTGGTGGCAGCGGCACAGGGGAGAGGGAGAGAGACTCCTCCCCTGTGCTGCTGAGGGAACATGAAGCAGTAGCGCAGCCTAGTATCGGCAAATGGCAAATACTGGTAACCAGTAAAAATACTCCTCCGACCAGTTTTTAAGGAGTATTTTACCCAAGGAGGAGTACGAAATTTGCAGTAATTCAAGTACATAATATATCTCCCTGCACTCGCTCACATCAGTGTTTGGAGCCTCTGTTGCAGATTCTGTCTAAAGACCAGACAAAAAAGCCTTGTCTGCAGCACTTTTTTGGTCTGGTAAAAAGACAGGATCGTAAATGGAAACTGAACGGACTTCATCATAGTAAGCGGGGTCTGTTCAGCTTCTTCCCTGTCAGTTAGGTCGGGTTCACATGACATTTTTGCCATATATTAAGTGTACACACAAAAAAACGTATATACGTTAACAGACGCCTCAGACAGACGCCGTACTGTGGCATCTGTCGCCATAGAATTCCATTGGGAGGAAAAAAAGCCTACATGTTTTTTTTGCTGGACTTTGCAGGATGGAAAAACTTGTTGTTGTGTGTTTTTTTTTTTTTTTTTTTTTATATACTATGGATCTCCATGGTGATGGATGTCGCAGTATGGCATCTGTTGTGTATGTTGATCGTATGACCAAAAACCCAGCCTTACGTGCCCGATCCAGCACTTCCGTTATTTTCGATGTTCTGCTCCATTAGATGAGAAGAACAAGAGAAATAAATAGTGGTGGTGTGAACGGGGCCTAAGAGGTGGGTGTGCAGGAAACCATTACTGCTCTAAATAACATGAAGCAATTATAGCGAAGTGATAAAGTCCAGTCCAATATGGCGGATCTTTCCTGTACGTTACCACTTGGCTATAATAGTCTACATTCACTGCATACTGAACCACATACATGCGTGTGATGTACACACATCGTTACGTTACATGCTGCTGTCACCTTGTTCTGCGTCCATCTTCATGTCCGGGCCCAGTCTTTAGCTCCTCCGCCGCCAATGTCGTTGTGCAGTGTGCCCGACACTCCATATTTAAACATCCCCCGGGAGCCGGCCCCTCCTCCTTCCAGCGCCCGCCGGCCCCCCTGATGCAGGACCTGTATCGCTCCGGCACCCGCCCAAACTAACCAATAGCAAAGCTCCTAGCTGTCCGGAGCTTTGCTATTAGTTACTGCGGGCACAGGCAGCGCCATTCACAGCGCGCCATACGCTGATGAAAATCAGGGAAAAGTCTAAGGAGTATTGATATGCCGTAAACTTTTTCCAGGGAGTAAAATGGCCTGAACAGGGGTCTATGACGCTTGTACCGGCGTTATTGCGACCTCTGCTGGTATCGCATTAATACCAGTACAAAAGTATCGATTGGGTATCGATAATTGATACCTGGTGCGACCCTATTTTTATGTCTAAACCTCACTTTACCTGTGCTTTATCGTGTAGTTTGAAAACATATTTGTAGTACGTGGTAGGAGGCAGGCGCAGCACTTTGGGACGGTTAGAATTTCTGCTACTTCCTTGATTGCAGAGAGAGCAGGGCCTCTAGGTGTAATGGTAACGCCCCCGTTGCTCCTAGAGTCTCATTTGCAGATATTAAAATATTTTTCTCAGCAATGCGGGCACATATGACCATTGGACCAACACAGATGCCGTCAGCTGCCAAACGCACGTGTAACAGGTCAGCCGGTGTCATAGGGACAAATCTAATGATACCCTTTAAATTTGGCCCCTGCTTAGGAGCTGAGTGAGCGCCATAGCAGACGGGTGCCTGGAGATATAATGTCTGTGATTAGCAAAAACGCCGACCGCAGACATTTAACCCCTCAGATGCTATGGTCAATGGCATCTGAGAGGCTTTTCCCTGGGAGCACTGCACTCCTTGGGCCCGAAGGCTCCCCCACATGGCAATCGGCGGAGCTGTTCATTCTCTGTGGTAGCCTCAGACCCTCTGAAGGATACACAGCACATAGCCGGTGTCACTCTGGCGTGCTCTCAGTGCAAACAGGAGCATGCCGCAGGTGAATACATGGGAGAAAGCAGGACTTTACTCCCCCATCCCGCGCTATCACTTGTTGAAGGAGTGCTGGGGAAAGGCTGATGCTACTGGGGGAGTTGAGGGGGGCATGAACTTGCTCGTGTTTTGGAGGAGCAGCATTCTAAACTATATGGCCAGCTTAGAGAAGACCTGTCACCATGAAATGCAGTCTAGTCTGCTGGCAGCATGTTATAGCGCAGGAGGAGCTGAGCAGATTGATATATAGTTATACAGGGAAATATTCAGTAAAGCCTGTAATTTATACACTTGTACTCGTTGTTTAGACAGCACAAACACATGCGATTACCCAATGACCGCTCAATAGCGATTACCTGTTGGATTCTTGGCCCATGTAAAGGGCCCTTTATCCAAGGAATGCTTTCAATCTCTGACACTCCCCCCATGTACAGTTGAGCTCAGTAAGAGCTAAGAGACGTAAATATATAAATTACAAATTTTGCTGAATCTTTAGGTTACTTTCACGCTAGCGGCAGTACAGATCTGACAGGCTGTTCCGTCGGGTGAACAGCCTGTCGGATCCGTCCTGCCGCTATTGTGAAAGTCGCCTTGGGCCTCTTTCATAGCATTCAGACTGAGTCCTAACCCATTAGTGTTTTTCAAGTATCATTTCTCCATAGGACGGCTCCATCTGTTTAAGTGACTCCTACAGAGCCGTCCATAGAGGTGAATGGGGACGCCATTCTTGTAATTACACCTGCCCCTCACTGCAATAGCTGCGGCGAGCAGAGAAGGCAGCGCTCATATGAGTGCTGCCCTCTCTCCAAACAGCTGATGGTGGAGGTGGGGAGGTCGGACCCTCCGATCTGATATTAATGACCTATCTTGGGGATAGGTCATCAATAGTAAAAAGTGGACAACCTCTTCTGTGGCCAGCCTCCATGTGCCTATGGGATGAAATGATTGGGACCAGAGAAGAAACCCCACTAACTCTGGTAAACGGGCACCCTAGGGAGGACTCTTCCATCTGGTTTTGTTGTTTTATACCCAGATATATTGAATGCGTTTCTTTTTCATGTGGTAATTCAATTTCATAGCGTTCTGTGTACGATGTGTTCAGATCCTTCACTTTAATTGGACTTGGAGATTGTATTGTTCGAGTCACTTTGTCTGCAGTTGGCGGGTATAATGAGGCGGGATGAAGCCGCTCACACCTGGGGGCTCGGTGACCCCGAGGTGATGCTTGCTCGCCCCTTGACGCCGTGCCCTCCATTATGCATGTAACTTGAGATCTACTTGCAGACAAAGGCAGCGCTCCATTGTTCAGGGTCTGTCTGGTCCACGTAAAGTGTTCCGGATTTGTCTGCGTGTCTTTACCCTTGTCTAATGCCAGCCGCGCATAATGCCGCAGATACAAGGCGGCGAGAATCCAAGGAATGGTAATAACTGGGCTTATTGCATCAAATTCTGTAGTAGCAAACCAGTAAGCTGGCGGCAAATCATGAGGAGAGAAAAGTAACATTTGTTCTCTTTGTTTTTTAGGAACCTCAAATGAGTTTAAGTTCAGCATGTTCCCCGAAGCGTGGCAAAGGGAAACGTGGGAAAATGGTAAAGTATCAGCTTCATCTTATTTCCTTTCCAATTGTTTTTTTTTTTTTTTTTGTTAAATGAAAGCAGCCTCTCAGAGCCCCGATGGTAACTCCTTGCTGAAACAGGGCTTGATGCTCAACTGATCAGCTAGTAGGCATGTTTCATATAAAGGCCACAGTGATGACGTTCAGTAAAGTCAGCCCAGGTCTCACATTGATTAAAGGGAACCTGTCACCATGTAAGCTCTGCGGCCGGCCATTATCCATGAATCCACTTAAAGGGAAACTATGACATTGAGAATGGTGTCCGAGCGGAAGTTATCATGTTATAGAGCGGGAGGAGCTGAGGAGATTGGTACATGGTTTACTGGGAAAAGGTCCATATCACCGATAGGACCGCCTCCTCGATTCCAAAGCCCAGAATGAGCAGGAATCTAAATGGGCAAAATACAGGTTATGCTGAATCTTTTTCCCACACAACTCTCGGCTCCTCCTGCTCTATAGCATGCTGCCTTCAGCTCAAATACCATCTTCAATGTGACGGGCTCCCGTAAAGTGGATTCATTGATCGCAACGTTGCTCCATTATACCTAGGTGAGAGCACGAGCTATCAGATCAGTTCCCCAAGAATAAAGAACCCCTTTAAAGTGTGTATTTACCCATCAGTGGTTTTCCATTCCTTTGGGTCCATGGTGACACCACAGAAGCATGTTCTACTTTGTCCATGAAAACCACAGACACAACGTGGATGCCATCTTTGCTTGGTCTGTCGGACCTTGGGTAGGGGATGCCCTGGTAGTTTATTTTCAGCCTAGCATGGTACGTGGATGACGCATGGAAAGAAATAAAATCCGACCCAGACATGTTCACAGATGGAACATTGACCATCTCCTCACAGATATCATCGTGGACACAGAGGTGTGAATAAGGGCCTAAGGCTGGGTTTTCACAAGCATTTTGATGCATTTTTGGAGCCACTAGAAGAACCGCATGCAGTCATGAAAAACCACGTTCATTTTTACTTTGGCTTTACTGCTGATTAGTTTACAGCAGATTGTGATGGTGGTTTCACTCATCAGGGGTGTGAAAGCCTGATGCGTCTCCTCTGTTCTGTATCCACACTTGTGTGTAGTTCAGAAAACTGCACCGTGAGCTACATGTTTGATTCCTGTGTGTCCATTCAAGTGGGGGATATAGAACCCCAGTTCTTGTGATTGGTGAGGGTCTCAGCAGTCAGACCGCCCATCGCCTCTCCTGTAAGTGAGTGTGTAACTACTGACACCCCTGCAGTCTTTGTGCAGAACGACAAAGTTGCGTATATTTGACAATAAAAACGTATTGCTTAATAATTCCGTCCTGCTGCTCATGTCAGGGTGAGGTACGGGCTTAGGGTTTATTGGCGGTTCCACACTGCAGACCACCTCTGCAAAGTCCTAACGTATTTTATTTTTTTTTTCGTTTTTCAGGCGATGCATCAGCTGGGCTCAACAAATTAAAATGCCCTCACTGCAACTACGTAGCCAAATACAGAAGAACACTGAAAAGACACTTACTTATTCACACAGGAGTGAGATCTTTTAGCTGTGATATCTGTGGAAAGCTGTTCACTCGAAGAGAGCACGTCAAGAGACATTCCCTGGTATGTAACGCTCTAGGTGCCAAGTTACAGCAATATTAAAGGAGTATTCCCATCTTAGACATTATTGCATAGCCAAAGGACATCAGAACGGATACGTTACTGATTGTTTTGTCTATTGTCAGCCTCACAGATGGTCAAAAAATGGTGGATGCAACAGTTATAGGAAAGCTCTACGATCTAGACCAGGGATGCCCAACCTGCAACCCTCCAGCTCCTGTAAAACTCCAACTCCCATCGTGCCCTGCTGATGGCTGTAGGCTGTCCGGGCATGCAGTAAAATGTAGCTTTGCAACAGCTGGAGGACCGCAGGTTGGGCATTTCTGATTTAGACTGATATGGGTGAAGCGATGCCCGCCCTGTATGATGATGCAGAACAAAAATTGTTAAAAGAATTGTCTGGGGCTCAAGTAATGATCTATCCTCAGCATAGTCGAACAAATGGCGTATAGAGCAGCACTCCTGGACCTTCCAGACTCTAGACATGCAACAGCCCATCCACGGCAATCCATAGATAAATATTCAAATAGTAGTTGACGGCAGCATTTTCGTCCAAAGTTTCTTTATTTAGTAGTTAATTCATGAAGACATGTACAAAAAGGTGCATAAAAAGCAGCAACGTTTCGACTAACCCATAATCTTTGTCAAGTTAGACTAAACGGGTTAGTCGAAACGTTGCTGCTTTTTATGCACCTTTTTGTACATGTCTTCATGAATTAACTACTAATAAAGAAACTTTGGACGAAAATGCTGCCGTCAGCTACTATTTGAATATCTATCCTCAGGATAGGTCATTGATTTTAGATCTGTGGGGGTCCAGCTCCCGACACCCCCATCAATCAGCTGTTGGTAGGGGTTGTGGCACTCGGAGTGCTGCGGTCTCTTCATTGGCCTGTGACTGCAATACCAAGCACCGCCACTATACAATGAACAGCACTGTGCGTGGAATAATATGCAGAGGCTGTGGTATTTGGGCCCCTACAAACGGCTTATTTGCAGCAGTTGGACCCCCACCAGCCCTGGAAAGCCCCTCTCATCTTGACTGTTTTAGTAACTACTTGCATTCCTCTTGTAATAACATTTCTGGAGCCTCTATTTTGTCATCGGTAGAGCGAATCGAGCTTTGGATCATAGATCCGATGTCGATTAGTTCTAACACTTCGTTTTAATGCTGTCCGGAGACCTGTCTCCTTACCACATTAAAATGTATTGTGTCCGTGGAGGCAAGACTTAAGTGAATGAATTCAGCATTCAGTTCTCGGGAACCAAACCCGACTTTGGATTGCTATTTTAAAGACACAGAAATGATTACCAAATTCATTAGCTGACGTCTCTCGCACCTTCGGCCAAAACTAATTTTGCCTCCACAGAGGCCTTATATTTGAATGATCTCCGGAGACAGGTCTCCGTACAGCATTAAAACAAAGTTTGATTTACTCAAATCTAGTCATCAGTATAAAAATCTCAGAAAACCTCTAACATCGTCTTGTTAAAATAGTGTTTTACGTGGCTTTCTCCTACTTTTATTTAACAGTATCTAAAGTAGGTTTCCCTTGGTATTTTTCTAGGTGCATAAGAAGGACAAGAAGTACAAGTGCATGGTATGTAAAAAGATCTTCATGCTGGCGGCGAGCGTTGGAATTCGGCACGGCTCTAGGCGCTACGGAGTGTGTGTAGACTGTGTGGATAAATCCCAGCCGGGGCTTCAGGAGGCTGGTGTAGAACAGGTGACAGACCAAGACTACCCCAGGGATGAAGAATATGACGATAATGACCCCGTGGAGGCGGTTGATGCCGATGATGACCTAGTTGATGAAGGAGAAGATCAGAACGACCATGCTCGGTGGGCAGAACATAATGACCCATCACGCTGGGGAGAACAGAACGATCCGTCACATTGGGAGCGACCGAAACCTCAACCTCGCTGGGATGAGTCAGGAGATGTTTGTATGACGATAGATGACTGACTGCCGATTGGCATTTAAACTCAAGGGTGCTGCAGCTGGACGGGATGGGATGTTCACGTGGATTGTTGGAACATGGGCCTTGAAGGCTTACAAAACATGGTACTGTGCTGGACAATAGTTGTTGCTGTGAAAACTGTAGGGTCAAAGCCTTATAGCAAAAAAAACAAAAAAATTTTTTTTTTTAGTTTTTTTTTATTTGCACAGGACTGTACAGAATACAACCATTTGGTTGAAATTTACAGAGTCCTAACATCTCCAATCAGTTATGAAAGAAATGTATTTTTATTTATAGGATATAGCTATGTTGGTCCTATCAGAGCCTAAAACTACTATTGTAATGTTAATACATGTCTCATTATTTTTGGTTACTATGAGGAGAGATGTCGAGGTATGAATGTGACGTTCCTTACACTACTAGGGTGTGACTTTAACCTTCACAATTAATTTAGTTTTATTTTCCTGCATTGCTAACCCGTATTTCACTGTAAGGATCCAGCTGCTCTGCTTTAAGGGAAGTGCAGGTCCATATCTGATGGGTCTTGGGCAATTTTTTAAAAAAAAATGTATTTTTTTTTTTTTTTTTTGGCAAATGTGTGATTAATATCGACTGGGAGGCCGTGCTCGTGTTCGATCACATTTCTGCCGCGTAGAAATAGATTTTCTTTTTACAATTGACTAGAACTGTATTCGCGTTTAATTTATTACCTGTAAAACCCACCAGTTTTGTTAGCGCTCTCAAGTCGAGTGCTGAAGCCACACGTCTTCAGGTCAGGAGCTGTGTTGGGGTGGAAGAACGGTCTACGCTTTTGACACCGTGCATATAGAGGGACGACCGAACAGGAGTGATCAGCGAGTCACTCTGGATCGTAGGTGGTTTTCGGTGCTCGGTGACTCGCTCCTCAATTGCTGCTTTTTCTATTCTCAGTGGACACGCGGCTTCTTCATTGGGCTCCGGCAAAACGATGCTCCAGGTTCTTTTAATCTTCCTATATTAAACGTGGCAATATTTTCCCATGAGATGCCTGACTTTAGCACTTGGCCATTCACTTTTTTTTTCTCCATCTGTTAAAGGGGTTTCTGGTTTCCTGACATTGCTGACCTGGTGGTGGTGGGGGGGGGGTCTCGCTTCCGGCACCCTCATTGATCAGCTGTTTGAAAGAGATTGGAGCGCTTGTGCAAGTGTTGCAGTCCCTTCAAACAATTGATCAGCACTGGTTGCCGAGAGTCGGACCCCACCGACCTGATATTGATGAACTATCCTGAGGACAGGTCAGCAATATCATGAATCCAGACAACCCCTTTAAAGCCCATCTGCCAGCAGGTTTGTCTCTATGACACTGTCTGACCTGTTCCATGTGCACTTGGAAGCTGAAGGCATCTGTGTTGGTCCCATGTTCATATGTGTCCGCATTGCTGGGAAAAATGATGTTTTTAATATATGCAAATAAGCCTCTAGGAGCAACAAAGGTGTTGCCGTTGCACCTAGAGGCTCTGCTTTCTCTGCACAGGGCCATCATCACACCTGCCTGGTCCTGTCAGAGGGCAAGGCAGCAATGCGGGCACATATGAACACGGGGCCAACACAGATGAGTTCAGGTCAGCCAGTTTCATAGGTACAGATCTGCTTGACGGATGCCCTTTTACAATCTGCATTTTGTGTTTTTGGAAAGCAGATTCTCTCCCGTGTCCCCGGTTCACCCATGGAGACCCTCGCTCTTTCCTGTCTTCTCTGTTTCTCCAAAAATAAATGGTTAAAACTGTATGTTCTCACAGAGTCTAGCTGCAGAAGGGGATAAGTTCAATGGGTGCATGTCGTGTCATTGACTCCCCCCATCATGTATCCTGTCTGTACGATCACCTAGTAGTTGAGTCCCGCAGCCTTCGGCTACGGAGCTGCCCTGAAATAATTGTATGTGGTCATAAGTTTCCTCTGTATACATTTCCTGTTTTTATAATGGGCTGACTAGTCATAGCTGTTTGGAGTTTTTATGTAGAGCGCCCGGCAGTTCTTAGCTGCTCAGAGAAATTTTCAGATTTTTGTTAAATAAATGCTTTATGATTGTCTTTTTCTGTTAATAGGAATATCACGTCAGGTCGAGATTTCAGATGTGTACAAACTGCAATGAACTTTACAATTCTGTTATTTATTTTCTACATATATATATATATATATATATTTTTTGGGGAGCAATATTGCATCGACTATCTACTAGATCAATGAAGTTGGTTTTCTTACATGCAATCTTGTGTTCATTCTTTGATTCTTACACCAGAACATCAGGTATTTCTTTACAGGCGAGCAGCTTGCAGGTTCTTTACAAAGGTTCCTCATGCCAATACTCTAGCCAACTTCAGGTTTGGCATGGAATGGCGTTAAGGGGGTTGTCCAGGCGTATTCTCCTGCTTGATCCGATGTCCGGCACGGAAAGATGCAACTGCGCGCTGGGTGATTACTGCCACGAGGTAACCTTCCGGGAAGGGAAGTGTAGCACATGGGTGCCACCACGACCACCCAGAGTGCACTTGCATCTCCCTGTGCCCTATGTCGGATCCAGCTGGAGAGTAGTCTCCCATCTGTGTACTGTCCACTTGTCTAAGGTCCTTGCTGCTATTAAGCACCTTGGTGCTCTAGCTCGTGTCTCCAGGACTGTCCCAGACCCATGTCCTATATTACTGTACCTGTTGCTGCAGCCATACGTACCAGTTAGCTATACATCCGAAGAGGTGGAATCGATATGAAATTTCACCCAAGTCCAGACTTCGAAGGGACTTTCCTTTTTACGTATTTCATAAGCTACTATGTAAACCCTGTATAAAGAATACTAAAAAGCATTTAGGCAGGCAACAGATGTTTTGTAAGTGGCCAATGTTCACTGTAAAGTGTCGCTGCATCTTTCAATGACTCTATGAAACGATATTGCTGTCTAAATTGGAATATATTTATTAAAAGTCCCCTAGAGCAGGGATGCCCAACCTGCGGCCCTCCAGCTGCTGCAAAACTACAGTTCCCAACATTCTCTGATAGCTGTAGGCTGTCGGGGCATGCTGGGAGCTGTAGTTTTGCAACAGCTGGAGGGCCGCAGGTTGGGCATCCCTGCCCTAGAGGAACGGCCACTGGCCTATAATGGGATTCTGCAGTCAATATATTTTCATTATATATTGGAAAGCTAATGCCTCCTAAACGTTAAATGTGTTACTTTCTTTGTTAGAATTCGGTTCTTTTTTTCCCCCCCTCTGGTGGGGTCCAAAATAGATTTAGTTTACTGAAGAAGAGAGAATTTTAAACGTGAAAGTTTTATGTTCTGCTTTGTGAATATGTAAGTAGTGTATGTCTCATGGGCCCCCCCCCCCCCCTCTATTTCTCATGTAGACTCCTATACATAGTTTAAATAATTTTGCTCCATATAGATCTGTCAATATATACATATATATATAAAAAAATATAATATATACATTTCACAAAAATCTGCATTTTTATTAGGAGCAAACTCACTCAGAAGCTGAGAACCTTGGACCTGGCTTTAAATTCTGTTGTGTATTGTTTTTATTTTTAAAATTTTATTTTTATTTTTTTTCCCACAAAAATCTTATTCTATTGAAAATGAGTTCTTTTATTACTTCAATCATTTATGTATATTCGATAAATTATGACCAAATGTGATGTTAGATTGCATACAGTAAATTGAAATATACACTTGGTACACTACAGCATTGTTGTGGCGTTTATTTCCCGTTCAGTGACAAGTTGCCTCTACGATGGGTGAGGATCATGTTCGGCATTAGCGGTTAATGGTAATAATTTGTGTGTATTGGGGGGCCCGACTCTAGATACAAGGTGATTATGCACAGTTTGGAGAATCTGCCCACATACGTTCTTGTAATGAAGACCGTGCTCGCCCAAGTAAAATACATTTTGTGAAGTCCTTTAAGAGTGGTATCTAAAAGCCCTTTTACAGGGCCTGATGGAGCAGACCATTGTCGCGACGGAAACGTTCCTCCCCGACAATCGCCTACTCTTCAGCAGAGGAGACCACTGCATTTACATACAGAGATCCCCTCCACAGTATGGAGAGGAGCGATCGTTTATGCCATCGCTTGTCCCTCTACAGAATCATTGTTTGCCGGTGTTCTGCCAGATTCCTATACCCGGAAGTGACGCGCGGCACCATCCACTACTGCAAGCGCACATCCACTGGATTAGTAAAAATTATTGCACCGCTGCGGGAGAAGCAACCGCTATATGTGCATGCGTGAAACCGTACATTGCGCGTGCGCACTCAGGGGTAGGTGGATTTTTCAGCGCAAAATGTTTTATCAGATCTCCCTACCCCTGAGTGCGCACATCATCAGGAGCAGTTCAGCCTCACCACATAGCGTGCACACTCAGGGGTAGGGAGATCTGATGGAACATTTTGCACTGAAAAATCAAGTGGTTGCTTCTCCCACAGCGGTGCAATAATTTTTACTAAACCAGTGGATGTGCACTTGCGCAGCGCTGCACACACCCTCCTCCAGCTGATTGTGGGGCCGCGTGACCTCTGGGTATAGGCTATGTTCACACAAGAGTGGGGGGTCACAGTTAAACAGACACACAGTAAGGTTTTCATGGTCTTATTTCAACCATGTGTGTGTCCACTTCCTGGCCGTCTGTCCGTTTTTAATGTCCCCCATGGTGGTCCTCAGCTGTAATGAATGTTTGAAGCGGGGAAAAAAAAATTACTTGCTTCATTCACTTGCACATGCAGAGGCAGTCACTCCCCTCGATTCTGAAAGACCAGTGATCCCAGCATGATCATGTGGTGATGTCATCACACTTGAGTGCAGGTCCATCAGAATAAAGAGAACATGTAAATGGAACTTAAAGGGCTTGTCGGGGTTCAGAGCTGAGCCCCGTACATAAGCTCCCCTTCACACATTTAGCCAGTCTGAGCATTTTTTGCACCAATGCAGCACAAGGGCTTTTTCTTTACTATCGTGACGTACCAGGCTTCTCATGGGCATGCTAGGTGGAGGATTCCGCCTAGCAGTGAGCGCTGTGATGTCACCGACACAAATGGGCTGTTTTACGGGCTAGGGCAGCACTAAAAACAACCTCCCATTAGTGCAGGTGACGTCACCGGGAAACCTACACCCAGCATACTGAAAAAAGGTGGGTACGCCACCAGCAGTAAACAAACAGCATGCTCTGATGTGCCACGGATTGTTGGTGCAGTCACTTATATTGGTTTGTCAGTACAGATCGCGCTTTCTAAGGCTACATTAATATGACAGTGGAAATGGGCGTGCCAATTTTTTTTTAAAATTTTTTTTTTTTTTTCAAGAACCATTGCAGTCTATGGGACTATTCACATGGCTGTCAAAACATGGGACATGTCCTATTTTTGTTTTGGCCGTTTTCACAGCCAGATGGACCCCTTTGAAATCAATGAGACCGTTTTTAACGGCTGCTTAGACCCCAGCATAACTAAAACCGGACGGATCCGTTATGCTGACCATAGACTTCTATTATGATGGAATGCCTCTAAAGGCATTCAGTTATGCATTCCGTGGTAATGGAATCCATAAAGCAATTCAGCATATACCCCATGATAGATTTATGTTGTGGATTACTTGACCGCCACTACATTTTTGGAAATAACATGATAACTTTATTCTCTGGGTCAGTACGATTCCATTCAATCCTTTGATCATTTCTATATTACACTATACTACTGTCAGTAAGATATTAATACTGACACAGCCTTACAGGCATACACTGCAAGCAGGCCTGGGGGCCTTCATTAAGCCTCCCAAATGCAGACTACAGACATTTCATTCACTGCTTAAATGATGTGGCTGCTATTGACTGGCATCTAACGGGTTAAAAGGCCCAGATCCGCACATCCGCCAAAAAGTGTACTTCACCTTACTTATGTTTTTTAACCTAGTTAAACATAGGGAAGAAAAAAAAACATCATGGAGACTCCACGCAAGCGGAGCTGTAGAATTGTGTTGTCCATATTACAGAGATATTCTTCCCCTGAAGTAATTCTAGGTCCACATGCCTCCATAATATAATAGACTATGGAGAATCTCTGCTAGAAAATAAAAACAGTAAAAAAAAAATTGAAGTACAGTATGGCCATTTGGTCTACTTTGGCAATTTCCCCCTAACAGCAGGCACAAACTTAGCTTTTTTTTTTTGTTTCCTGTACTTACAGTACACATCTACAGAATCCACTTTGGGATGTTGAGATTTTCAGAGTGGGCAAGACTTTTATTTGGTACGCTGGGGCAACGGAGATGAACATAGATGCTGGGATGTCAATAAGCCCCTTTTAGACTGGTTATCTCTACTGGGCTTTCTCTATACCTCCTTCTCTACATCTGGCCTTCTTTTATAGATGTTCTGGCTCAGGTCTGGTTGTATCTGGGTCCAGGCTGGCTCATGAGTCAGCAGCAAGTGCTCCTTTTTCTACCGAACCTAAGCTCATAGTGGCTAGTTCTCTTAGGCTGGGAACACACCTAAGCGTTTCTGAATCACGCGTATGACGCGCATTTTTGGATGCGCGTTTTTGCAACTAAGAAACGCGCATCATACGCGCGATTCAGTGATTCACCACTATTTTAGCATGGCCCATAGGCGCGTTAAAACGCCCCAAAGAAGCTCATGCTGAAGCAACAGCGTTGGGCGTTTTTCAGAGCGTTCAAACATATGTGAACCATGCCCATAGGGAAGCATGGCTTTTCACATGTTGTGCGTTTTACAGCGCGTTTGAACGCGTTGTAAAACGCTTAGGTGTGTACCTAAGGTTAGACCTATTCTAGAATGTTCCTCCCTCCCTATATAACAAGGGCACACCAGCTCCATCCACTGGTGGCTGTAAATACAGCCTGTCAATACTTTGTGCATATACAGACGATAGAGGCAATGTACATATTGACAAAAAATACATTTAAAAAAAATAAAACTCTTTCCTTTTGCACATTGCAGTGTCCTGCTACTCTTGAGTGGGATGCTACATCTCTAATATTTATGATCCTCACAACTTAGATGTGGACTGATGACAATTCATTATTGTTCACAGCTATATTAAAATGACATTAGCATGTCACGCTGCTTCATCTATCATTCATATGGCGACCTCAGGTGAGTTATGCAGAGAATTTCTGATATGCAAACAAAAGGCAAGATTACTGTTCAGGGACATTCCATGGTTTATTCCTGACAACTGATCTGTAGCTTAAAGGGACCACAACAGGAAAATAGCCGATCAAATGTGACCTCTTACCACTTAAGCACTTCAAATGATGCTGATTTAGTTACCATCTTATAAAATGCTCCCATGACCAGGTTACACTCATCGGGATAGGCTTAGCTCATTTGTTCACTTATTTAAAGTGGGAGCAGAGAACATCCCTGGAAAGAAGAACACCACTGAGATTGCCGCTATTACTTGAACCTACAATATTGTCCAGGACAACTCCAACTGTGGAATGTGCGACGCTTCTCTCAAATTTGACCATGCAAAGAGGTATTCTCTAAGATAGAGAACCATTTCATCAGTGCCACCTATTGGAAGTGGATCCCTGTGAGTCGAGATCTGACTTTCCAACAAGGCTTGAGATTTAACCAGGGAATATAGCCAAGCCAGATATCCTTCTGTAGACAGCTGTTTCGGGGTGCTTGTTCCTTGTCAGTATGGAGTAGGATTTTGGCTGGCTCATTGTGATGCCTTGGAAGCAGGTTAGGCAGGGTACTGAATCTACTTAAAGAGACCAGGTTCTATATGGAAACTAAGACCTCTTTCACACTAGCGTTTTAGCTTTCCGTCCTAGAGATCCGTCCTCGGGTCTCTAGGACGGAAAGCTACTGATCAGGATTATCCCCATGCATCCTGAATGGAGAGAAATCCGTTCAGGATGTATCAGGATGTCTTCCGTTCAGTATGTCAACGTTTTTTGGACGTTGACAAAAGCGCAGCATGCTGCGGATTTGTCTCCGTCCAAAAATCCGGAAGACATGCCGCAACGCCGGATCCGGAATTAATGCCCATTGAAGGGCATTAGTCTGGATCCGGCCTTTAGCTAAACGTCGTTTCCGCGCATTGCCGGAACCGACGTTTAGCTTTTTGTCAATGGTTACTATGGCAGCCAGGACGCTAAAGTCCTGGCTGCCATAGTAAGAGTAGGGGAGCAGCATACTTACATTCCGTGCGGCTCCCGGGACGCTCTAGGATGACGCCAGGGCGCCCAGTGCATAGATCACGTGATCGCACGGATCACGTGATCCATGCGCGCGGGGCGCTCTGACGTCATTCAGGAGCGCCCGGGGAGCCGCACGGAATGTAAGTATGCCGCTCCCCCGCTCCCCACTGCTACTATGGCAACCAGGACGCTAGTAGCGTCCTGGCTGTCATAGTAACACTGAAAGCATTTTGAAGACTGATCAGTCTTCAAATGCTTTCAGTTCACTTGCGTTGTGCAGGATCCGGCGTGCATTCCGGCGACGGAAGTGCACGCCGGATCCTAACAACGCTAGTGTGAAAGAGGCCTTATATATACAAAACAACTGAAAGGTGGCATGAAGCAGGATGTGCTCAACCCAAAAATGCAGTTGTGTGTGTGTGTGTGTATATATATATATATATATATATATACACATACAGGGGAGCAGATCCTGCACTTGTGGCCCGTTGCTAATGAAGATCCCCAGCAAAAATGCATACGGTGGAGGATGCCCGCAGCGGACCACACGTACCACAATACACATCCTACACAAGATGGCAATTGTGGGGATGTGATAAATAATATAACAATATAGCACTAACAAATGACAGGACGGGTGCACACTGCGGTCTTACTAGGCCCTCAAACTGATGTTAAAATTGAGAGATTGGTCAACATGTCCTGCTGTGGAGGACATGTCTAAGCCTGAGCACCACGCCAAGGTTTCTCAAGTAGCTCGGGACCTAACACTCCCCTACCTGTGCCGTATGGGCAATCAGCCAGTCTTGGGTGGGGCTCACAGCCTTCTCCCTCCACCCATTGCAGGCATGGCTACATGCTGGAGGTAACTGGGGAGTCTGCTTCAAATCGGCCTAATACATTCCTGTAATTTTGCCCACTGGCCCCTGGTATTGCCCATACGGCACAGGTAGGTGAGTGTTAGGTCCCAATCTACTTGAGAAACCTTGGCGTGGTGCTCGGGTTTAGACTTGTCCTCCACAGCAGGGCATGTTGACCAATCTCTCAATTTTAACATCAGTTTGAGGGCTTAGTAAGACCGCAGTGTGCACCTGTCCCATCTATATGGAAACTTACTGGAAGTATTCCAGGGTAGGGAGACTTATTGGCAAATTTGAATATTCGTTTCCCATGGAGTATTGCCAACAAGTCTCCATACCCTGGAGTACTTCCAGTAAGTCTCCATACAGGACTGGTCTCTTTAAGGAGATTCAACTCCCAGCCTAAGCCTCAAATGTGGCTGAAACAACTGTAAATGGGCATTAAAGGGGTTGTCCGGTGGTTACAAAAGGTTCCGAATGGGTTCAAATAAATAAATAAAAGAAGCAATACTCATGATCAGTGCTTAAAATAAAATGGGCACAGAGGGGACATTTCGTTCATATTGTGACACTGGGCACATATGAACATGGGACCAACATAGATGCCTTCAGCTGCCAAGTGCACACTCAGCAGGAACAGTTTAAAATCTGCAGACAGATGACCTTTAAATAGAGCAAATAAAAACACTACAGCATTATAAACCCATGGGAAGCTTTTTGAATCTTGAAAAAAAAAACACTGTCAATGAAGGGGTTAACTTTCTCTCTGACGTTTCCAACTTGATCTCCTGGCAGAATGAACAATGTAATTATACTTCTGTCCACTCGATGCTACTGTTGCTCCAGAGAAGAACATTTATTCACAGTATGAGACGATTTTTTTTCCCATCAGACCCCGGAGCGGAGGTCTCCACAGCTATTGTACTAATCCGGAAATAACCCCTTTATTCCAAGAGTGGCGGTCGCCTCCTGACTGTCACTTCTGATGACTGTCACCTGCATCCTCTACAGTTCATTTATCCTGACAGGTGCTGCTCGAAATGTAACACCTGGGAACCTCATGAGGAACCGCAAGCCAAGTATGTTAAATGCAAGCTGGCAGCAAAAGCCAATTACCATGCATTCATTTCCATAGCTATGGAAGACATGTCCATTAAACTTGTGTGATTTACCTTTAAGGCCTAATTCACACGTCCGAATCTGCAACACACCTTGCCACCAGTCCTATAGAGATGCCTATACTTGTCCGCAATTGCGGGCAAGAATAGGACATGCTCTATATTATTGCGGAGCCGCCGGCCGGAAGTTCGGCGGCGTGCTCCGCAAATGCGGATGCGGAGAGCACACACTGTAAATGGGTCCGCACCCGTTCCGCAGTTTTGCGGAACGGGTGTGGACGAACACTGCGGACGTTTGAATAGGGCCTAAAGGTCTTCTGTGGCTAGAGTAAACCCAGAGATAGCTGTCAATCACTGATAAGACCGCCCACTGGACTCCTAAGCATAGAAAGTTCAGGGATCTCAATCAATAAGTTACAGGTTACAATGATTTTTTTTTATCGCCAATCAATGTAAGTAATTAGTGACGACTACCACATACGGCTGATGCGCACTTCATTTTGCCAGACAGCAATATACCTGGCATTATGGTTTCATAGATTAGAAGAATCTAGAATTTTGAAGAAAATATTTTGTTATGAAATTGGCCGGAAGCCAGAACACCTTATCATTGTGAGGAGCTATAGCCGCGTTCTAAATGTGGAAGAAGAGTGAAAGCTCCCCACGCGGTGGAATGTGTTTTTGCCAGATATTTCACTGCCCACTCACTGCCAGCTGCCAAATGTAAAACAGATTGACAATCTTCTGAAAATCACCTTCATTCATTATCCAATAGGATTTATCTTGATGGAGCCAAATCCAAGTCTGGACATCATTCTCAGGATAGGTCACCAATATCAGATTGGTGGGGGTCCGACTCCTATCACTCCAGCCGATCAGCTGTTTGCGAGCGCTGCATTCTATTCACTGTTTACCTGCTCACCGTCCGCATTGCAGCGGCAGAGTGGTGTAATTACAGCAGCTCCGTTTGATATCAAAGGGGTTGTCCCATGAAAAATATGCTACAGTTTTTAAACCAGCACCTGGATCTGAAAACTTTTGCAATTGCATGTCATTAAAAATTTTGTATAGCCACTGAGTTATTCAATAAAATGTATCTGTATAGCGCCACCTGCTGTTTGTTCTTTTTCCTATTTCTTTGTCCTGCTCATTGAGGTGGCCGCACATGCTCAGTTTCATCCTTCTGCCTCCTGAGCTTTGATAGGGAGAGCACGGGCACGCCCCCTTAGCTGCAGCAGAAAAGACACTCCCCTTGAGCTGCCAGCTTGATATAAATCTGGCAGAACGATGAATGAGGAGATCTCTGGACCCATGTGAGGTACAGGGCTGGTTCTGGCTTTGTTAGAAAGAGGTTGGCATGTACTATAGTATGCCTGATTTTCCTTTTTTACATTAATCATGGGATAACCCTTTTAAGGCTGGGTTCATCAATATAGGAAACCTGGACAACCCCTTTAAGTAATTTTGTAAACAGATGGGTGGGATGTGAACTGCGGGTGAACCCCCTTGTCCCATCTCTGGCATCTGTGCTTATATCAAGAATAGGGTCCCGCCCTGAATGGAGACAACATCACACATGCGATTGCGCTTTGCTATTTTCAGAGGTCCATAAGAAGTAAATGGAGAGAAAGTCGCACATGCACAGTCAACCCTCTATTCACCACTATGAGACTTCCCAAAATAGCTGAGCCAGCATTCGGGTATTTTCAGAAGTCCCATAGCTGTGAATCGAGGGGTGGCTGCACATGCATAGCTTGCTCTCCATCCATGGCAGGTCTCTGGTCTTGACATAGGTCCCACCTCTGGGACCCACTCCTATCAGACATTTATGGCATATCCTATCGATATGCCAGAAAAGTCCAGATTGGACAAAACCTTTAATCTGGTACAAACTGGGAGTTCTATTGCCTTTCAGAAGGTGCAGTCTTCACACCAAGCACTGCACCATAATCTGGTGTAAGATACGCTAACTGTTCCCCTGTATTATAGGCGACTATAGCTAAACTGCTATAGGTGTGTCTGACAACGAGCTGGTCGTCAGTTTCCAATAACGACCAGTAGAATTGATCAACTTTTTATATAGATTACATCTATCTATATAAAACTGGAGGATTCAAGGTGGACAAGCCCTTTAAGTTCTTATTAAAGGGCATACTTAATGGAATTTTATGCAAAAATGGTTTTGGGCCCATGTTAGGTGTGAATTTGGACATGTAAGATCTTGTTTTAAGCTCATAGGTGGGGATTTATCAAAGAGGTGTAAAGCAGAACTGACTTAGTTGCCCATAGCCGCAAATCAGATTCCACCTTTCATTTTTCAACGTTTCTTCGGAAAATGAAAGGTTGAACCTGATTGGTTGTAATGAGCAACTAATTCAGTTTGCCTATACACTAGTTTTGATAAATCTCCCCCATAGTGTATGACACCAGTTATCATACACTGGACGTCCTCAATAGATTTGGATTGTAGATATCATGGAACTACAATGGCCAATCAACATTTAGGCTGGGTTCACATATTGCGTTTTTCTGCAACAGCCTTACTATTGACTTCTGCTTGTGTGCAATCACATGGTGTATTTCTCACAGCGGCAAAGTATCAGCCTTAACCTGGGTTCAGACCTGAGCGTTCTTGAAACGCGCGTTTTACGCGCGTATTACAGCGCGTTTTTGCAAATAGGAAACGCGCGCCAGCACGCGCGTTCTTGTGATTGACCACTGTGGTGTCAATCACAATACGCGCGACAAACGCCCCAAAAAAGCTCAAGTACTTGTTTATGCGTAGGGCGTTTTACAGCATGTTCGAACGCGCTGTAAAACGCGAAAATGTGAACCAGTCCCATAGGGAAGCATTGGTTTGCATGTGTTGAGCGTTTTACAGCACGTTCGAACGCGCTGTAAAACGAGCAAGTGTGAACTTAGGGTTAGGCTGGGTTCACACGGGCGTCATGTTTGACGCCCGGATAAGAGGCGGGTGCGTTGCAGGAAAATGCTTGATTTTCCCGCTCGAGTACAAAGCGTTTTAATGCGTTTTGCTTGGCATGTGAAAAAATCGGCATGTTTGGTACCCCAGACCTGAAGCCGGGGTTCAACACTAAAGTCCGGTTTCGGGTTAAGTATTCCTAATAGCATTCTAAATACAGAATGATATGTTAACAGGGCAATAGAGGGTTAAAAAAAAAAAAAACACTTCTATGGGACCTGCGTTGCGTGAAAAACCCAGAATATAGAACATGCTGCGATTTTCACGCAACGCAAAAGTGATGCGGGAAAATCACCACTCATGTACACGTTCACATCACGCATTGCACCCGCGCGGAAATCACGCCCGTGTGAAAGGGGCCTTAAACGTGCACAATACCTTGCTGATGCCAGTTCGCAGCTTGGCAGATTCTGGACCTTCTAGTCTTCCTTCTCTTTCTCTTTAGAGCACTTTGGATAACTGTAACTGTCTCAGAGACGACGTTTCTCTGGAACTCAGGCCTAGTCCTAAGGAGCAAGCAGAGATTTGTTCTCTCTGTAACACAACTAGACTTTCTATTGACTAGGGGCAGACCCAAGTCCATCTCCTAGCATCTTAAATGGGCTGGGTTAAGTTTGTTAACCCTGACCTATCCATACAGTACTATTAAGTAGTCTGACATAACAAATCAGAACATTTTAATTAACCACATAACAGGATGATAACCCTTTTTTCCGTTACCCTATTCTGGGGTTCCGTAGAGGCATTCAATGAAAAGACTGCACCATCTCCCCCAGCGGGAGCTATAATCTGCGTAAACTGACCCTAAGGACCAGACACTCCTTCCTGTAATGGGCATCTTGTGCCTAAAGGAACATCTAGCCCTGGCAGTGAACAGCCCTCCTTACTTCTCTTTGTCTACTTCCGAGCCAAGGACAATCGTATAATACAGAACAATGTAGCTCCGCTTGAATCATGCATTGGCATTCATTTCATTTCCATTTATTTGCATATTTCTTGTACTAGATGAATAATTGAAACCCTTAAACTTAAATCTAATTTCTTGCCACGGTCTCCTAGAGCAAATAACATCTACTGAAATTGCTGGGGTACTGCTATGCGCTGGCTGGCCTGCTCTGGTTAGTCATTATGTCCTTGTATTAGTTTTAGGCTCCAAACCAAGAATAGGTTGATAGTATCAGGAATAAGTAAAAATGTGCGTGTCAGGAATAAATACAAAACACGCAAATGTTCATTTTATTACAGATATTGATGAGCTATCCTCAGGACAAGTCAGCAATATCAGATTGGTGGGGGTCCGACTCCCAGCACCCCCAACGATCAGCTGTTTTAGGCAGCGGCAGAAATTATACAGTGTATGGAGCAGAAGCGGAAGGATGTGGACACTGAGTCGTTTCCAGCGTCACTTGGATGGGAGCTGAGCTGCATTACCCCGACACGTCTGCTTTCAGCTCTGTACACTGTATAGCTTTCAGTGCTGAGGCTGCCTGAAACAGCTGATCGGTGGGGGTTCCGGGTGTCCGGCTCCCACCGATCTGATACTGATGACCTATCCCGAGGATAGTGCATAAAAATGTAGACTAGGACATCCAAAGTCTCAGGGGAACATCCATAAAGCTAACAAACAGCAAACAAAAATGGCAGCACACTGTTATACATGCAAACAATGGAACTAAGGATTAGGGATTATTCTGGATTACGGTGGCACGATACCTACTATGCATAAAAAATGGAAGCTCTTTGCGCACATTTTTGACCAGGGCTACTAAATAGAATATAAATATACCTGGTTTCTGAACATTGTAGGCTTAGGTTAGGCCCAGGCGAGGCAGTTCTGTTTAGTGTTAGGTGCCCATCTGCAGAAGCCACCTTGACGCCGGTAGATGGGCCCAACACACGTTTGATCAGTTATTTCACCATTATTTCCCAGTCAGTCAAGTCCACCGTCAGTCTCTTGAGTATACGTCTTCATGATTACATGATATCAAAAGGTGGTCACAGATTTGGTGGTGGCTAACATTCTCATATATTGTACAGTCCTAGTGTTCATCAATAATCAGCCATAAGGCTACGGCTACACCGTGGCAGCCAGGTTCATTGAGTAGTGGTGATCCCAGTGTGAATGGGATCACCGCGCCAGTCGCAACAAATCCAACACTAGAATTTCTTGGACAGGCGCGGCGATCTCATTAATCTCTATGGGATCACCGCTACTCAGCGACCAGTGTCTCCGTTTAGGGCAATGCAAATTATGTATCACATGCACAATTTGTTGCCAAAAGTATTAAAAATCTGCAGAAATTTCAGTACCAAATCCGCCTAGTGTGAACATACCTGACTCCTGATATGAAAAGCAAAAAAAAGAAATGTTAGGTATAGACTAACTGGAAAATGTCTACACAGACAATTGTATGAGTAATACCATTAACAGACAAAACATCTTGTTAACCAACTGCCAATGACCAAACTTAATTTCAGAATTTTAGGTAACATTATGTGTGTAACTGGGGGAAGAAAAAAGTATAATGATTTCCTTCTATTTAAAGTGGGTGTTGGAAAAGTCAGGTGCCAAAGATGTCTGTGCAGCAAATTCTGGAGCTTGGGGAGAAGTTGTCATGGTGGTCTGGGCGAGAAGGAAAAGAATGGGAAAATTAAACAACTGCAATTAAAGGTGTCACCTGTGTGTCACTGGATTTAACTGTAATGTAATCTCTCACATGGTCTGAAGAGCGCCTGCGTAGTTATGGTACTTTACCACTATATGGAGGTAATATTGGTCCTAGTATAGGAGTTTTTATTTAGTAACAGTATGATGGTATTATTAAGTTAATATGCGGCCATTGTGAGGTGGTATTATCTGGCCCTAGTAGTAGTCATAGTATGCCTGATGGTGGCATTGGTATACTGGTTATACTGGATTTATACAGGGCTCTGATCAGGGGTCAGAATATGTTTATGTTGCTCTCGAGGCTGGGGATGGACGCAGAAGTGGGAGTCCATGGATTTCTTGCAGCAAACTATTCAGTCATCAGTAGAACTCGTCACTCTGATGAAGAAGAAATAGAAGAAGGTTACAATCTGTTAGTCACTGGATTTATAGAGTAGCTGCGACCTCTTCTGACACACTTGTTATAGGAAATCTTTGTATTACGTATGAGATTCTGGAGCATCTTAAAGGGATATCCCCATCTGGACATTTCTGACATATTCACTGGATATAACATACATGTTTGATAGACGAGGGTCCCAGAGGTTGGACATACACCTTTCTTGTGAATGGGGCCCAGTCTCACGCCACCATGAATGCAGAGGAGGCCATGCATGTGTGCCGCTCTCTAGTCACTTCTATCCAGATAACCTCTTTCAGCACCGCGTCACTATAAAGGCAGCATAAAGTAGTCATGGACTGCTTTCTCCTTATGCATCTTAAGAATAAATAGCACTCCTGCTTCACAGTGCTGGTAACTTGCTTGAATGATGAACCTTTTGCCTACCACTGCACGACTTTATACGTTGCAGCGGTAGACTCCTATCTGTAACCCGACGTATACATCACAATCTGCTGCCGGCCCATGCCATTGCAGATCGCTGTGACGTGCGGGCAGGCTGTGATAGATCCCCGCAGCACCCTGCTACAAGGATCTATCAAAGTATTAAATGTACAAGCCATCAGGGAGCGCTTTTTCTCATGTAAGAGCGCCACCTGCTGGCTGTAAAATTAACTGTCAGCCCAGCAGGCTGTGGATTAACCCTTTCCTGTCCTGACTTTGGCAGGAAGGGGTTAATTCACTTAAAAACATGAATAAATAAAAAGTAAAAAAGAAATACTTAATTAAAAACAAAATTAAAAAAATATATAAAATACTGAATATAAATAATAAAAAAGTTATAGCAATAGTATAGAAGACTACATTCACGCCCATACAAACTCCCCACCATTTTTCGTTCATAAAATTTTTTTTTTTTTTAAATGTATAATATTTATATACATTTATTAGTTTTAGCAATAATAATCTAGTGGAATTTTTGTGTGTAAAATATATAAACATACACATTTTATTTTAAAAATATAGGTATACCCTCATCAGGGCAGTTTCTAGGGAAATTTACCAACAGGGCAAAAATCTAAAAAGCGCCCCCCCCCCCTTCCAGATTGTGGCCGGATTTCTGCCGTACCCCATTGTAGTTGATTGGAGCAGCGGGCATTCAGTCTGCATCCAGCGGTGCCGGATCCAGTGAATTCCGGCAGGCTGTTCTCTGCCGGAACTGCCTGCTAGAATCACTAACGCAGTTGTGAAAGTAGCCTAATGCAGCCCCACAACATACCTCTTACATCCAGTAACGTCTCCTGTGATGTAGATGTTCTCTTTCTTTATCTTCTCCATTCAGATCAGACCGCCATGATGATTTCTTTAAGCCATCTCTTCTCTCTGCAGAGTTTGACAGACATCTTAGTTTCCTACTTTTCCATCATCCTCTCACCTTCTCAACATCCCATCATGCACCCCCAAAACTATACTGCATAAACTGATAAACCCCCTGAAAATACTAGTTACACACAGATAGCCCCCCCCCCCTTTTAATAATTATTGGAACACAATGCTCTAAAAAAAAAACTGCACTACCACCAATAGTGTAACAATAATGTCCCCCAAAAATAACTGTGCTAAGCTGATACTGTGCCAGGGTGCCCCCACAGTAATAGTGCTCCCCAAAATCACAACTATAGTAATAATTCTGTGCCAGAGTGCACTTAGTAGTAATAGTGCTCCTACAGTGCCCCCAACAGTAATTGTGTCCCAGAAGTAATAATGCTCCCATAGTCCCCCAGTTGTAATAAAGCCCACCATAATGCCCCTGTAGTAATAATTCTCTTTATAATGTGTGATAGTAGAAAAACACCCCCTTATAATGTGCACCAGTACAAAAAATGCCTTGCTGTGTGTCAGTAAAAAAATACAATAAAAACATCTCTTAGTTCCCCCAGTAGAGCCAATGTCCCCAGAGTGCCACTAGAAAAAACACTTAGTGCCCCCAGTTGAGCTTAGGTGCTCATTTGTGCCAGTATAAAATACTCCTATATAGTGCCCCCAGAAAATGCCCCATAGTGCTCCTCCCCGTCCCCATAGTGTCCTCCATAATGTGCCAGTATAAAATGCCCCTATAGACGGCCCCACATAGATGCCCCCATAATGTTCCTCTCCCCCCTTCCCCATAGTGGCACTAAAATGGGTGCTAGTATTAAATGCCCCTATATAATGCCCCCATAGTGCTCTTTTCCCCCACTTCTCCACAGAGCCCCCCAATAATGTGTGTCAGTACATAGGACCCCTAGTAGATGCCCCCATATTGCTCCTTCCCCTCTTCTCCATAGTGCCCCCATAATGTGACAGTATATATGGCCCCCATGGTGCTTTCCCCTCTTCTCCATAGTACCCCCTCATATTGTGCCAGTATATTGGGCCCCCACAGTGCTTCCTCACTTCTCCATAGTGTCCCCCCATATTGTAGCAGTATATAGGGCCCCATAGTGCTTCCTCTCTTCTCCATAGTGGCCCCCCATATTGTGGCAGTATATAGGGCCCCCATAGTGCTTCCCCCTCTTCTCCATAGTGCCCCTCATATTTTGGCAGTATAAAGGGCCCCCATAAGGCTTCCCCTCTTCTCCATAGTGCCCCCCTATATTGTAGCAGTATATAGGGCCCCATAGTGCTTCCCCTCTTCTCCATAGTGGCCCCCCATATTGTGGCAGTATATAGGGCCCCCATAGAGCTTGCCCCCTTTTCCATAGTGGTCCCCATAGTGCTTCCCCCTCTTCTCCATAGTGCCCCCCATATTTTGGCAGTATAAAGGGCCCCCATAGTGCTTCCCCTCTTCTCCATAGTGCCCCCCATATTGTGCCTGTATATAGGGCCCCCATAGTGCTTCCCCTCTTCTCCATAGTACCCACCCCCCATATTGTGGCAGTATTTAGTGCCCCCATAGTGCTTCCCCTCTTCTCCATAGTACCCCTTCATATTGTGCCAGCATATAGGGCCCCCACCCCCCTTCTCGCCACAGTATACTATAAATAAAAACAATAAACTCATATACTTACCTTATGCTGCTGTCAGTGATGCGATGCAGGCCTCTTCCGGCCTGTGTCCCGCGCTGTACGATTCAGGCGGCGCAATGACGTCATCGCGCCGCCTGCGTCGGCAACTGATAGGCTACAGGCACTAAACCTATCAGAGGACTGGGAAAGGAAGACGCCTTTCCCTTGCTCCTCCGCACCATTCATCTGTATCGCTGTCCTGAGGACGGCGATACAGATGAATATGGAGATGAACGCTTCCACAGAGGAAGCGCTCATCTCCACTCCTGCTGCCTCTGGACATAAAGGGCCCCCCTCCGGCACTGGACCCTGCTGATGGCGCCCCCCTCTTCTGTCCTTAGTGATGCGCCCCATGCGGTCGCACCCCTCGCCCGCCTGTAGAAACGGCCCTGACCCTCATAAAGAACAGGAGGAAGAGGATCTCGTCCACACCGGCACCAGTGGAGAGAGATTCGGGGGCCATAGAGCGCTTCCTTGCCTCCAGCTTTCAGCCGGCGGGAAGCGCCATGAGCAGCACGCTCCCCAAGTTGGCGGACGCTACCAGAGGTGAGGAGGCCGCGGCACCAACCATCACAGCCGCTCACCCGAACCCCAGTCAGACACCGCTCATCCCCTCAGGGACACCATCATATGCTGGGGCTGTTAGTAGCCCGTCTTCAGCGGCCCCCTCCTCTCCTGCACTGGCAGGCAGCAGACGCTCCACGCCAGGCTCCCCACCCCAGTTACACTGCTCTTTGGGCCTCCCTGCAAACACAGCCAAACTGGCGGCACCGACCTCACCTGATGAGGACTGGGACTGGAAGGTCTATCTTAAGGCTCTCCCCACTAAACAAGAGATGAACGCTCTGTTCTCAAGGCTAGAAGCCTCCCACAAGCAAGACATGGCGGCATTACAGTCGGATCTCAAACAAGTGGGACATAGGGTAGAGGAAATTGAGGCCCTCCAGGAACAGACTCTCCAGACACTTGATTCTCATCAGCAGGTCCTGCAGGACCACACTGAGCAAATTCAAGACATCCTAAATCATCTTGATGACATTGACAACAGGCACAGAAGGAACAACCTCCGCATACGAGGCGTGCCCGAATCTGTCCTTCCACAAGATCTGGAGCATTGGGCCCACAGTTTCTTTGGCATGCTACTTAATAAATCCATGGACTCACCTGTCGAGATTGACAGGATCCACAGAACCCTGGGCCCGAAACCCACGGATCAATCCAGACCACACAACATTGTCTGCAGGGTCCATTTTTTCAAAGAAATAGAGGCGAGCCTTAAAGCCGTCAGGAACCTGTCGCCTAGCCTCCCAGATTACCCAGGTATACTTATCCTGCCAGACCTGGCCAGGCGCACACTTATGCTACGTAAAGCCCTTAAACCCCTGCTGCTCCTTCTCAAGGACAATTACATCGTCTATCGCTGGGGCTACCCCTTCCAGTTATTCGCTAAAAAAGTCGGTATATCCGCCTCCTTCAAAACCATTACCGATCTCCAGAGACTGTTGGATACCTTCAATGTTCCGCCTGTGAGCCTTCCTGACTGGCCTAGACCACGGGTGATGATCCCCATGCCGCATAGGGACTCTTGGCAGACGACGCGTCCGAAGCAACAGAAGCCCTCCAGACGCTCACATCCTTCCAAGGACTGAACTGTCCAATACTTTATGGGCGCTCGTTCCCAGCACTCACTACATCTCTGTGCTCTTGTCCTTCCTTGAGTCTTATCAAATCGTGCCTGCTATTTTCCATACATGACCTTGATACATGGGCCCCTCCTGTTTAATGTTGCTGTTCTGCTCAATGTTATTACTTGATAGGCTGTTAGAAACCTGTTTCATTTACATAATTCATAACTTGTCCGGAGACATGTTGGGCCGCTGTACTGCCCTTGTCTCCTCCTTCCCCAATTAGGTACCACAACACTACCTACAGTGTTGTAAGTGACGAATCGTCATTACTTAGTTCCCGTTGAACCGGCGGCTGTCGGGTTCCCCCTGGTCTCTATACCCCATTCCATGTCCACCTGTTTGCACCTTTTTATTGTATCATGTGTACGTCTGTCCCCGTCCTCATGTTCTTTTCCTTGTGTGTAGTCCAGCTCTAGTCTCACTCCACTATCACCCGCCATGACAGGTATTTTGTCGATTAGTACCTACAATGCAAGTGGTCTTAACAAGCCTGAGAAACGCAGACAGATCCTATACTGCTTTCATAAGAAGAATTTTGATAGCTATGATGCAAGAGACGCACTTTAAGCTCTCATCTATGCCAAACTGTGTGAACAGATACTACCCCACCTGGTTTTACAGTACCCACCCAGACAAAAAAGCAGGTGGAGTCTCCATAGCTTTCCACAAAGCCCTCCGACCTATGGTCTTTGCTTCAGATATTGATTCAAAAAAGCTCTCGCTTAATGACTCCATCTTCACTGTGGCTAATGTTTACTTTCCCAACCAGGGTCAGACATCCTTTGGGACCAAAATCTGGAGACTGGCAAGATTCGCCGAGGGCTCCCGCATCATCCTAGGCAGAGATTTCAATATGGTCATGGACCCCGAGCTGGACTCCTCTGTGGGCAAGTCCTCGATCTCTCCCTCGTCACTGCGCATGTTTAAAGCGGCACTCACATCTCTCAAACTGGTTGACCTCTAGAGGGTCTTGCATCCGGGTGTCAGAGATTACAGCTTTCACTCTTCTGCCCATAATAGCTACAGCAGATTAGACCATCTCTTCGTGTCGCAGAGCCTCCTGGACTTTGATCCTCGATGCTCAATCGGCTCCATGATTTGGTATGATTATGCCCCGGTATTTGGCCTACTGTCCCCAACCCATACGCTCTCTCGTATGTTCACCTGGAGATTAAATGATAATCTCTTGAACGACCAACAGACGTGAAAAAAGCCATTGCAGATTTTGTCACTGATCATAGGTCAGACAGCACTGCTCCTCCTTTGAAATGGGAAGCCCTTAAAGTATAACTGTCAAATTTTTTTTTTTTTTTACTATTGGATTCTGGTGATTAATATTACCTTGTTGGCCCTGTTTTAATTTCTGATTCTTAAATAAATAACCCCTAAAAGCCACCTAAAAATCCCCAGTATTGGCTATTGTTACCTGAGATAAAATCAGGTTGCTATGCTCCTTCCGAGGACGGAGCTGCGTGCACTGGGAACTGATAGTGAGTCAACATTGTAAGGGGATGTATAAAAAGCCAGGTTCTTCCTGACAGGAGATAACAGTGCTGGGCTGTGTGTGTGAACTTCTCCACATGCCTGTGCTTGGCAGACACTCCCTTAGCAGTGAAGGACAATGTAGAGCCCAGTGTATAAATGACAGCCTTATCTGATAAGAGGAGAGCTTGTAGGAGGACTACAGGCTTCAGCCAGACCTGGGAACTTCACTGCAAGACCTCCCTATACAGAGCTGGTCTTCACTAACTTCACTGCAAGACCCCCTATACAGAGCTGGTCTTCACTAACTTCACTGCAGGCGTCCTATGGATTAGCCTCAGGGCTGAGGGCGGCCATCTTAACAGAATAGTGAAATTGCAGTTTTATGCAGACTGGTTGCTAAGGGCTGAATCTTATTAAATAAGGGGTAAGTAAGTCTAATAGTTATTGATTCAGGTATATTTTCATATTAGTAACTACATATATGAAAACTGAAATTAGGGTCTAAATGTGACAGTTATCCTTTAAGGGTATCTTTTTGTCGCATGGGGCTAGGCTCAAAAGGGAAAGGCCGCATAAGCTCTCTACACTCCTTACGGAACTGGACGCTAAAGAGGCTTTAAACAAGACCTCTCCTTCTGACTCCCTCAAGGCTGAGCTCTTCTCCATCCAACAACAGATCTTAAAAATACTTGACCAAAAATCCCTGTGTCTCAGAGATAAAATCAAACGCGGTTCTACGAGTTTGGCGACAAATGCAGCAAATGGCTTGTGAAAACCCTACATCCACGTGCCCCTCTCACGCATATCCCCTCGCTAAACGCGAGCTCGAAAGGCCGGGTCCACGCCCACTCGAAATTGCACATGAATTCCAGGCGTACTACGCCAATTTATATAGTCATGACCAAACTCGTGCAAACGCCTCTAGACCGTCGCCTCCGATGTACAAAATTATCTTTCCCAATTCGGACCCTCATGTCTTTCAGGTGACGCGTCATCTGGCATGGAGGACGATTTCGCCACACCAGAACTTTTGTCCATCATTAAGGACCTTAAAAATGGGAAGAGCCCTGGTCCAGATATCCTCACCTCCTGTTTTTACAAAACACTTAGTGTTGACCTGGCCCCTTTGCTCCTAGAGACATTCAACTCGATCTCAGATACATGCCCCTTTCCATCTCAGTCCCTACAGGCACAGTCATTCCCAAGCCGGACAAGGATCACTCCTTTTGCTCAAATTACCGGCCCATTTCCCTCCTCAATATCGACTTAAAGATATTCGCTAAATTATTAGCCCTGAGACTACGCCCCCATATTCCAAACTGTATTCATAGAGAACAGGCGGGATTCGTCCCAGGACAAGAGGCCCTCGACAACACCATCAAGTCCATTAGTTTGATATCTAAAGCTAAACAGTCGAAGAGCCCTTTATGCCTGCTATCGGTCGACGCAGAAAAGGCCTTCGACAGGGTCAGCTGGCATTTCTTAGAGAGGACCTTAATCCATATTGGCCTGGGAACCAAAATGGTTCACAGAATCATGGCTCTATACACTTGCCCCACTGCCCGAGTACTCGTCAATGGCACACTCTCGGATCCCATTCCTATTTCAAACGGAACGCGCCAGGGCTGCCCCCTGTCCCCTTTCCTTTACATACTAGTCATGGCATCGTTAGCTAATGCCCTACATTGGTGACATAGAACGGAGATGCGAATGGAGGAGCTGGGCGCCGAGGACCAGGGAAAGGGTCCTGCACACGCCAAACAGTGGGAAGCCTGGTATCAATGCCGTGCATCGGCTAAGGGTACTTTCACACTTGCGTTGAAGGATTCTGTCAGGCAGTTCCGTCAACGGAACTGCCCGACGGATCCGTTAAAACGTTTGAAAACAGATTTCATTTGCAAACGGATCCGTTTGCAGATCCGTTTGACAATTGTATTGAAATAACGGATCCGTCTTTCCGTTGTCATCAGTAAAAATTGATTATTTATTATTTTACTATTTTTAAAGGTCTGCGCATGCGCAGAGTGGAGGAACGGATCCGTTAATGCGTCAATTTTCAATGACGGATCCGCTCTTAATACATTTCAATGGAAATTAATGGCGGATCCGTCATTCCGTCAAGTGTTTCCGCTTTTTTGGACGAAGATAAAAATACAACATGCTGCGCTTTTATCTGCGTCCAAAAAACGTGAACGGACTGAACTGAAGACAAACTAAACGGATTGCTTTCTATTCAGAATGCATTAGGATAAAACTGATCAGTTTTTTTCCGTTATTGAGCCCCGAGGACGGAACTCAATGATGGAAAAGAATAACGCTAGTGTGAAAGTACCCTAACTTCTCAGGCTGGTTGACTTCAGGTATTCCTGTGTAACCTGTCTGTATTAGATCTATTGCTCTGGATTCTTAACTGGCCTACTAGTCCCTCTTTCTTCCAATACCCCTCCCTTCCCCACCCCATCATTCCTTTCTCTCTGTCTCGTTTTCCTTGTATGTTTTTGTTTCTAGATTGTTGTCTATTGATCCTTCCCTGCGCGGAAGATAATGTAAATGAGAAACACAAATCTCTTATGATTTGTTGTATTTACTTCATGCTTCTGGTTTCAATAAACACAAATTGAACCATAAAAATATAGGTATTTGTTTTAGCTATATTTTGTATATTAGGGTTTTTTTCAGCATAAAATACACAAATCCACGCATATTTAAGATTTAAAAAAATATTTAAAAAAATTTAAAATGTCCAAATTTCCCCAAGATGAATACCTCAGGAGAATAACATAAAATGTCACTTTGAAGGGGCTTGTAACATTTTGGCGCTGTACAACAGTTCTCTGACATTATGAAAAAAATTGATAAGAAAAGAAATGTTTTTTTCAGAATTTTCTGTTTTTACTTAAAAGAAAGGTCTAAGGTGTCCTGTAAAAAATAATATCAAATACATGTAGGCTGGCTCAGAAATTAATCAGTTATTTGCAGTTAGACAGACGCGTTGCTACAACTGAAAAACGGGCCTGGTAAGGAAGGGGACACAAGTTCTCCAAAACTACTGCATATTCACATGCAAGTGACAGGCTGCTGAAATCAAGGGGCTGACATCTGCAATGTGCTGTGATATTTATATTTATGGGTGGGTAGTAAAACCTTTGTGAATGACTTCAAATATGGGGTTTAGTCAAAATGTAAACCCCTATATACACAGGGTCATTAATGAAGATGGGAGCTGTGAGTTATGGTAGGTAACCTTTGCACGCACAAGATCTTCATTCACGTCTTATGTACTGACCTTACTTAAGTTGTGCAGGGAATTCTGCAAACTCATTTTTGACGACACCCTTCTGACTGCTTAGCAGACATCGGAAATGGAAAGGGAAGCAACGTATTTCGGATCAATATAAATTACCTTCCTGAAACTGTCATTTGACAGGTCTGGGAAACAGTATATTACTGTACATTATAATATTTTGTCTTCCAGTAATGTTCAGGATTCATGTCTTAAAGGGGTTGCCCCATGTGGGCATTTATGGCATATTCACAAAATATAACATAAATGTCTGATAGCTGTAAGCAGCCTTGGCTTTTTTGCAAGTCCCATAGAAGTGAATGGAGCGAGCTGCACATGTGCACCCTTTTTCTCCATTCCCACAGCCGTGCAGTGAAGCCACTTTCTTGATACAGGAGCCGGTATCCTATGTATTTCTATAGAAAGTCCACAAGACTTATATCATAACATATAAGATATATCAAAACAGAAACTCAACCTTTTATCATAGATGGGATAAATGGATAGACAGTACTTACTATAGATCTTAACTTTGAGAGATTGGAGGTTAAACCTGCACTGTTATGTTATTTTTTATTTTTTTTTGTTCTATGTCACTATCTTTCCTTTATGTGAGAGGATTTAAGAAAGAGACCTTTCTGTACTACATAATAATGTTAACTAAAACACCATGTCAATAAAAGGAAAAACACAGTGATAGCATGGTTAACAGGCAGACACAACTAACAGTATTTAATATGGTGTAGTTATGTAAAAAATGCCAATATTGGTTACTGTTACTACAATTGTTATATTTACACAATGTTAATAAAGATGCACATTTTTGACCATAACCCATTACATATATATGATCTCCACCACTTTTACTGGAATACGTACAGGAAATAATGCAATATGTATGCTCATTACTTGGAGATATGTTATCTCTTACATACTTTTCCTTTCAACGTTGGAACTGTGATATATTTAAATTGTAAAAATCCAATAAAAAGAATTTTACAAGAAAGTCCACAATACCTTACATACTGTATAATATCAACTAAATGCAGATAATACTTGTGTCCATAGGATGATGCATACCTCCAGCTAAGGATGAAAAGGTGGACAATGCTCCCGAATCCTTATCCCTCAGTTCACACTTGCGCGTTTTACAGTGCGTTCGAACGCGCTGTAAAACGCATAACCGATGCAAACCAATGCTTCCCTATGGGACTGGTTCACATTTTCGCGTTTTACAGCGCGTTCGAACGCGCTGAAAAACGCCCGATGCATAAACAAGTACTTGAGCTTTTTTTGGGGCGCTTGTCGCGTGTTTTGGCCCATAGACTTCAATGGGAACGCGCAACGCTTGTATTTTGCGCGTTTTTGACACTGCGTGTTCGAACGCGCGTTTATGAATTTGCAACATGCTGGAAAGGCCAAACTTCATATAGACAGGGATATTTGGTCATTGGACAACACTGCAGTCAATCACACAAACGCGCGTAAAACGCACGTTTACTATTGCCAAAAACGTGCTACAAAAATGTGCGGAAAACGCGTGTCTCAGAAACGCTCAGGTCTGAACCCAGAGCATGTCCTGTGAGTGTCTGCAGACTCAACCTTTTGTGTATCTGAATATTTTGATGCAGAAAGAGCCTCTGTCAGCATGATCAACTGTATTAAGCCAGGCAGCTGACCTGGTAGGGTTGATCAAGCTGAATAACACAATGCCTTTGTCTGTAGGTAGAACCATGTCTGAGATATCTGCGTGTATAGTAATATGCAAATAAACTCGTTCGAGCACCAAGAGGCTGGCTGGAGCCCTTGGAGCACTGCTTTTGTAACACTCCTCTGATCTTCTGATCTAGGCTCTGTCTGCTTTTATGTGCAACCTGAAAAAATATTTTCACGTATACCTACTACCCCTTCTAAGACTTTGCGGCTGCATGATTTTGGACTATCCATCAGTAATGACTTTCAGCCACCAGTATCATCGCACTTCATTGAGACATTCATTGAACCGGTAAAAAAAAAAAGGATATTTTGATTAAATTAAATCTATTGAACAACAGAAAATATTAATTCATTGTAATATAACTAATGAAGTGCAGGTTACGGGTAAACTGGTCCATTACCATGACCTCACCATTAAGCCCACTGACAACGGCCAGTCTGGGGACTAATAAATACATAGCAGAGACATTAAGGCAATTGAATGACATTAATACTGTAATTTGAAACAGAATCCCAGATGGGACTTGCAGAACAAAACAAAAAAAAAATGTTTTTAACAATGTATTAACATGTGGATTGATTGATCAGAATTTTTTGAGAGTTTCCTTTATTATTACCAAATAGTTTTTATTGGTTTCAGGCAAATTGTATACAGCTGTGAAAACATACAGAGGTATGAACAGAGTATGCATCAAAGTTCCATCATATGGCTCATGAAGTTTGAGAGTTTCCTTTAAAGGGAATGTGTTAAAGGGAATGTTTTCTGCCACTTAAAACCAGATATCAAGACATCATTCTTTTCTAATCTTTTTTATTTTCTTATTGTAGATTTATTTATTCTATTTCCTGAACATGGTTATGGAGGCGGCCATTTGCCTGAGCCATTCTTAACCGCCTGCCGACCGCCTAACGCACCGATGCGTCCAGGCGGCGGCAGGTTTGTTCCTCCTGAACGCATCCGTGTGTCATCTCGCGAGACTTGCTGTGAACGCACGCGCGTTCACAGCGGCGCACAGCTCGGCAGTTATACTACAGCCTGCCAGCGATGATCAATCGCTGGCAGGCTGTAGATGTAAAATAAATCGCATCAAACATGTATATCAGACGCTGTTTTGTTAACCTGGTGGTCCCATTTGCTGGGATCGACCAGGTAGCTCTGTAAAGTAGCACCAAGCACCACACTACACCCCCCCCCCGTCACTTATTAACCCATTGTTAACCCCTGATCACCCCATATAGACTCCCTGATCACCCCATATAGACTCCCTGATCACCCCCCTGTCATTGATCACCCCCCTGTATGGCTCCATTCAGACGTCCATATGTGTTTTGCGGATCCACGGATCCGCGGATCCGTAAAACACGGACACCGGCAATGTGCTTTCCGCATTTTGCAGGTCCGCACATTGCCAGAACTATATAGAAAATGCCTTTTCTTGTCTGCAAATACCCCACAAGTGACCCCATTTTAGAAAGTAGACACCCCAGGGTATTCCGTGAGGGGTATGGTGAGTTCATAGAAGATTTTTTTTTTGGGCACAAGTTCGCGGAAATTGTTTTTTTTTTTTTTTTTTCCTTACAGTCTCATATTCCACTAACTTGTGACAAAAAATAAAATTTTACATTAACTCACCATACCCCTCACGGAATACCTTGGGGTGTCTACTTTCTAACATGGGGTCACTTGTGGGGTATTTATACTGCCCTGGCATTTCAGGGGTCTCTAAAGTGTGAGAAGAAGTCTGGAATCCAAATGCGTAAAAATGCCCTGTGAAATCCTAAAGGTACTCATTGGTTTTAGGGCCCCTTTGCGCATCTTGGCTGCAAAAAAGTGTCACACATGTGGTATCGCCGTACTCAGGAGAAGTAGGGCAATGACAACTTTTTCCATTTTTTTTATACAAAGTTGTCAATTTACATAGATATTTCTCTCACCCAGCATGGATATATGTAAAAATACACCCCAAAACACATTGCCCTACTTCTTCTGAGTACGGCGATGCCACATGTGTGCCACTTTTTTGCAGCCTAGGTGCGTAAAGGGGCCCAAATTCCAACGAGTACCTTTAGGCTTTACAGGGCTGCTCACAATTTAGCCCCGCCCAAAATACCATAACCATAAACACACCCCACAAATGACCCCATTTCGGAAAGTAGACACCCTTAGGTGTTCACTGAGGGGAATAATGAGTCTGTGGGAGATTTTTTTTATTTTTTTTTGCCAGAAGTTAGCAGAAATTGAAACTTTATAATTTTTTTTTTTCCTCAGAAAGTGTCATTTTCTGCTAACTTGTGAAAAAAAATTAAATGATACATGAACTCACCATGCCCCTCCGCGAATACTTTGGGGTGTCTTCTTTCTAAAATGGTGTGATTTGGGGGGTATTTATACTATCCTGACATTCTAGCACCTGAAGAAACATGACAGGTGCTCAGAAAGTCAGAGCTGCTTCAAAATGCCGAAATTCACTTTTTTGTACCATAGTTTGCGCAAACCAATAAATATACACTTATTGGATTTTTTTTTATCAAAGACATGTAGCACAATAAATTCTGACACAAACTTGTATAGAAATGTAATTATATTTAAACAATTTTACCAGAAAAAGTTAAAAATACACTTTTTTTGAGAAAATTGCAGTCTTTTTTGATTAATATCAGAAAAACGAAAAATGCCAGCAGCAATCAAATACCACTAAAAGAAAGCTGTATTTGTGAGAAGAAAAGGAGGTAAAATTCATTTGGGTGCCAAGTTGCATGACCGAGCAATAAACCGTTAAATTTGTGAAGTGCCGATTTGTAAAAAAGGGCCTGGTCACTAGGGGGGTATAAACCTGTGGTCCTTAAGTGGTTAATAATGAAGTCACACACACACACATCATCACAATAGTGAAACCGGGAAAAACTACAAAAACTATTGCAAAATCACAATAGAACACAGCCTAGGAATAAAAACAGACAATGTTGTGCCATCAGCACGATAGAACATAGCATATAACAGAATATATGGCCTATTGTGACACCTTCGAGATAAACACAAGCCATTGTGGCATCATCACAAAGAGCACCGCCTAGGAATAAGGACACAGATGATTGTGACATCATTATACAGCAAAGGCTAGAAATAAAAGAAACTGTCTTGGAACACTTGGAACCGAACCCGAGTTCGGGAAATGGTTTTTTACAGTGTAAATCAATTTCTGAAGTTATAAAGCGTAGCCGCGCGAGACTTCGCCAAGTAATAACTTCGGCTCATCAGAGGCAATACATCCTAATACTGTACGGAGCGCACACTCCGTACAGTATTGAAGCAAAGATTTATGCGAATCGACTTCGGGTGTTTCAGCCTAAGGCCTCATGCACACGACCGTTTTTATATGCTGTCCGCAAAAAGGGGTTCCGTTGTTCAGTGATCCGTGTCCGTTTTTGCCTTCCGTTGTGTTTCTGTGTGTCTTCCGTTTTTTTTAGCAGACATGACCCAAAAGATTTTACCAAAAAACAGGCTGACAATTTTTCCCAAGTGCCTGCCAAGGGATCCGCCAAAAAAACGGACACAGAACACGGATGACACACGGATGGCCATCCGCATTTTTTCACGGACCCATTGACTTGAATGGGTCCGTGAACCGTTTTTCACGGACAAGAATAGGACAGGTTATATTTTTTTGACGGACTGGAATCACGGACCACGGACGTGGAGGACAAACAGTGCATTTGCCGAGGTTTCCACGGACCCATTGAAAACCAATGGGTCCGCAGAAAATCACGAAAAACGGAGCAACGGACACGGAATCAAACAACGGTCGTGTGCATGAGGCCTAAGTCGATTTGCTCATGCCTAATCAGGGCTATAGAACATATCCTAAAAATGAAAGCCAACAGTACCGTGTCATCACAATAGTGCACAGCCTGACACAAACACAAATATCGATGTGAAATCATCAAAATAGAGCACATCTAAAAATGACATAGGCCAATGCGACATCAACGGAAAAAGAATGCAGTTTAAGAACAAAAGATAAACTGTATTGAGACATCATCAAAATAGAACACAGTCTAAATATAAAAAATAAAAAAAAACATGTTTAATTAAAATAGAACACACCCTATGAATAAACTCAAACACTTTTATAACATAGAAGACACAGGCTGTAATGACACAGTATAGGCATAAAAACAAATACTACTATGACATCATCAAATTAAAACCGCCTAGCATTAAGGAGAAGTGATGCACTGGCATGATTGGATTAACACACAAAGGGGGAGATTTATCAAACTGGTGTAAAGTAGAGCTGGCTTAGTTGCCCATAGCAACCAATCAGATTCCATCCTTCATTTTTACATACAGCTCCTTTGAGTAATGAAAAGAGAAATCTAAATGGTTGCTATTGGAATACATAGTCTACGATGAAATCATTATAATGCAGCACAGATTTGGAATTTGAACACAGATTAGTGTGATATCATCAGTATAGTACAGAAGCAGAGATATAAGGAGTAATTGTGTTATGACATCACCAAAAACATACAAAACCTAGGAATTATAACAATATATATAGAAAATATATAAACCTAGGAAATATAACAATAGAACACAGGGCATCAAAAGTGGCTTTACAAGTAGGGTTGCGACCTTTCTTCAAGCCAAACCTGAACAGGAGGGAGGGAGGGAGGGTGGGCGTGTCTGAAGTCAGCGCCGTCCTGCGCCAGCATCGCATCACTCACAGCTTATCGCTTATCTATTACAAACCCGGACTGTCCGGTCATTCCTGTATGGATGGCAAACCTATGTACAAGACTAGAAAAACATGCCTGTTTTCTTCCTAAAAATACTGCCACCCCTGTCCATGTATTCTGTCTGATATTGCAGCACAGCTCCATTGAAGAGAATGTAACTGAGCTGCAATACCAGACTAACCTGTGGGCATGGGTGGCAGGGCCGGACTGGGTATGAAAACCAGCCCTGAAAAAATTACATATTATATAATGGAGAGTGAATCTGGATCGCACATCCTCAACACTATGCTTTTGATATAATGACTGTCTCAGCATGATTACGTGGCATATCCGCCCAATTTGTAATACATTGTATGCTGTGCATAAGAGGCATTAGTATACAGTTTGATCAAAGAGTATAGGCCCACTAACCGCGACAAGGAAGCCTCTGCAAGTGGGAAACTACTCTAACCTATAAATGGCGCAGCCGTGCGCGGCGAGCACCGGCGCCCCAGCACCGCACCAGCAGCAGACAGCGGGACCCAGGAGCCACAAAGCAACCCCACTGTGCAGCAAAGCCTCCTTGGCTCTGGGACCCACCGCCCCACCAGCACAGCACTGAGGCAGCAATGGCAGACACGCAGTACTGCACCATGTGAACGAGTGCAAAGAGCTCACCCAGTCACGACCCTCAGGAAATGCATTTGTTTTTGAAAAAATTACATACCAGCCCCATAGCATTGCGTAATTATCCTCCGCTGACAGCAAGCCACAGAAGCAGCAGCCGACGCGGTTGCGGCCGAGTCCGTGGCCGCATAGACTATAACAGAAAATAATATTATAAAAGTGGAAGCACATCCAGTGGCATACACACAATCCATGGGGCCCCGGTGCAAATTTGATCCATGGGCCCCCCCCGCTGACCCCTTCCCGCCGCCGCCCCAGTGGCGGATTCAGAGCCTGGTCTTGGGAGGGGCACTTCCCCGGGCAATAGGAGATCATAGGGCCCATATGTCCCCACCCACCCTCAAGCCACACCGCGCCCATACCTCTTACATCCAGTGACGTCTCCTTTGCTGGTCTCTGTCCTCATTTTCTCCTTTCAGACCTTCAGACCAGACCACCATTTTGTCGCCATTTTCCTTCTCTGCAGTTTGACAACAAAAAAAAAAAAATCTTAGTTTACTACTTTTCCATCATCCACCCATCTTCTGGACAAATCATCCTACTACCCCCAATACTATACTGCAGAAACAGAAAAAACCCTGATAATACTAGTACCACACAGAGCCCCCCCCCCATATAAAATACCCCTTCTTTGTGGCCTCAGTAGAAGCCCCCATAGTGCCCCATAATAATGTGCCAGTATCAAGTGCCAAACCCCCCCATGTGCCAGTATCAAGTGCCAAACCCCCCCATGTGCCAGTATCAAGTGCCAAACCCCCCCATGTGCCAGTATCAAATGCCAAGCCCCCCATGTGCCAGTATCAAGTGCCAAACCCCCCCATGTGCCAGTATCAAGTGCCTCCCTCATGTGCCAGTATCAAGTGTCTCCCCCCATGTGCCAGTATCAAGTGCCACCCCCCATGTGCCAGTATCAAGTGCCAAACCCACCCTATGTGCCAGTATCAAGTGCCAAACCCCCCCACCACCATGTGCCAGTATCAAGTGCCTCACACTCCCCCCATGTGGCAGTAACACATAGTCCGGTATTAAAAAAAATACTTATACTTTTCTCCATCACACAGCAATGCGATGCAGGCCTCTTCCGGCCTGTGTCCCGCGCTGTACGGCTCAGGCGGCACGATGACATCATCGCACTGCCTGCACCGGCCTCTGATAGGCTGCCAGCACAAGGCCCGCAGCCTATCAGAGGAACAGGGAAGGGAGACGCCTCCCTCCCCTGCCCCCCAGCACAGCCATCTGTATCGCTGTCCTGAGGACGGCGATACAGATGACTATGGTGTTCAATTCATGGTGGCTTTTCCCACAGTTTTCCTGCAGGTTCATTTAGAGAAACTATTTGTTAGTGGTGATTAATTCCACTTTTCACGGATACTTTGTATCATGCTTTATTTATTCACTACTCTCCACAGTTTTCCTGTGATCTTTTGATGTTTTTACTTCTGGTTGTCCTGATGTTTAGGTGACAGCGCTGTAGCCCTTGTGTGTCATTGCTTCTCTATTGCGTCACTTATTGACTTGTACATTTATCCAGCCCTTTCCTCTCATCATTACCTGGTCGTCAATCCTTTGACATTCCAGTTTTCTAGGTAACTTCACTATGTCACTTTAGTTTCTGTTTACTTGTCTCTTAGCATCCCAACTACGTCACTTCCTCTCTCCTCCATGCCTTAATAATCCGGTATATCACTTATTATTCACCTTTACTGCTTTTTATATTTTTTTCTCTTTTAATGTCTAATAAACCTTTATGCTTTATTGTATTCTTGTGATGGAGTATCTTAGTTTATCATCATTATGTAGATCTTTAATTGTTTTATATATTTTGCGGTGTCACCTATCTTACAACACAGCCTGATTAAGCTGGCGGACCACGACCGAAATGCGTAGCTGATTGATATATGCATCCACCGAAATATGGTATTTCTCCTGTCCGGTAGTGACTTTGCTTTCTACTAGTGTTGTGCCTAGCCTGCAAAACAATATTTGGTAATTAGGAAAGAGTAGATCAAGTGGCTCACCACAGATTTATATGGATATGGGTGCTCAGGTCCAGTGACTGGTCACCAGAGTTATTAAGTCAAAAACAGATATAGAGAGATAGACCGGCATTCTCAATCAGGGACACGGTGGAGGCAGACTATTATATATAGTTAAGAATTTGTTTATTTATAGGTCCTCTATCCGAGGGTAGTAAAGTATATATATATATATAACTATATAGATTTGCTGGAGACAATATATATATGTTACGTGCCAAAGATGTTGGCTGAATAAACCAGTCTATGAGGAATATCGATAGAGTAATGTCCAGAACAATTGATCAAATAAAAAAGCAAAAAGGATCCGCAGAAAATCAGTCCATAAAAAATCTATAAAAAAATCAATCCATAAAAAATAAATAAGGAGTCAGAAGAAAGGGAGAAGATGTCCGCTAATCAAAGTTCATGATGATCCTTGCATAGTGAGCTTTAAAAATGGTGATGCTATGTTGCAGTTTTTGCTAAAAGGTATAATTCAGTAATAATGGTGAATTCAGGATGTCAGATGCACCACTCATCTCTGTTTCCTGGAGGTCCGCTGGTGGCGTCCCACCTGAAGCGGGTATCTGCTCCAGCTGTCTGCCTGGCAGGTTGCGGTGGTGGCGTCTGTAGATAGGGACTCTTTCTTTCTGACTTGCACAATGGCCCAAGGGCTGCGATTCGTGAAGTTGCAGGTCCTGATAGTATGATGTACCGTGTTGCGCTCGGCGTCTCCGCGTGGTTTTTGGCGGGTAAGCGTCACGGTGTGGTCCCAGAAGAGAGAGTGGAGGAGCTCCTCGTGGAAGGTGCAATATTTGGCGTTACTACAGGTATTCCCAGACGCGTTTTGAAATCGTCTAGATTTCTTCCTCAGTGGTCCTCAGATGTCATAATATGACATCATTACAATATAACATAGCCAATACAACACAGCTTGTAAATGAAGACGCATGACAGTATGACATCATCACAACAGAACATATCTAATACATCACAGTGTATAAATGTGGACACAGAATAGTATGATGTCATCACAATAGAACACAATAGAAAAGTCCCAAAGCCACTCCAGTAGGGGGTGGTGTAGAAAACTGGAGTAGCATTTTTAGGTGTTTAAAGATGCTCTAAATTTACCAAGCAACGTGATTCCCCCTGCGCCACCAGAAGATCCTTAATCTAGGATAAAGCGCATGTGTCATCATACATTAGGCGCATCCTTCAGCATCCTGTGCCTAATCGAAATCTATGCCAGTTCGTAGCTGCCATAGATCACATTCATCATTTATGCCAGAAACTGACAAAAATGATAATTAAGGTTACTTTCACACTAACAGTATTCTTTTCCGGCATAGAGTTCCGTCGTCGGGGCTCTATGCCGGAAAAAAACGCTTCAGTCACATCCCCATGCACTCTGAATGGGGAGAAATCCGGCCAAAATGCCTGAAGACATGCCAGAATGATGGATCCGGCATTAATTCCCATAGAAATGCATTAGTGCCGGATCTGTCATTAAAAATACCGGAATGACGGATCCGCCATTCCGATCTGTGCATGCGCAGACCTTTAAAACTGTGGAAAAAAATATAGACGGATCCGTCTTTCCGCATGACAAACGGAGAGATGGATCCGCACTTGCAATGCATTTGTGAGACGGATCCGCCTCCGGATCCGTCTACAAATGCTTTCAGTTGTCATACGGTTAGATGGATCCGGCGGGCAGTTCTGGCAACGGAACTGCCTGCCGGAATCCTCTGCCGCAAGTGTGAAAGTACCATAATGTGCCAGGTCTGATACCCCCAACCACACTCCTCCCCACCGCATTCCCTTAGTGACATAGAAATGTCACTTGTGCCTGGATTTAGGTGCAATGGCTTTTAAAAAGGGTTTGCAACTTTTTACGCCATGGGGGATGATAAATTCTCCCCAATTACTTCAAATATTACCCTCATGATAAATCCGCCCCTTTTTTCTTTATATGTATCCTCCATTTATTATACATTTTTGGCTTTGGCTTAGAAAAAAACTGCATCAAAACATCTGAATGTGTAACCCCAGCCTTATACAACACATATGAAGGCAATCGGGCAGAGGCAGGCACACTATCTGTCCACCCTCTGTAGCTGCAAAGAGGCCGTTCAGACAAGGGGCCCAACATGACTAAAGAAAAATGACACTCCGGCCTCGTGTCTAGATTGCATGTCATCATACAAAACCAGTGAGCTGCTGGAGAATCCAGTAATGGTTCTGTATGGCAGTCACCTGGCTCAGGACATATCATTAGTTGAACTGAAAAGGGCCACATTCCGATTCTACACAGGGGCCCTTTTCTGTGACTATGGCCAGACGTCTGGTTTTAGGCCAGACAGTTCAGTTTTCTTGCTCCCTGTCCTCTGTCCGGCCTTGATAGACGCAGGGATGTCCTCCTTTGGCCTCATTCACACAGCCGTATGTGTTTTGCGGTCCGCAAATTGTGGATCCGAAAAAAAAATGGATTGCGTCCGTATGGCATCTGTTTTTTTGTGGATCCATTGTAATAATGCCTATCCTTGTCCACAAACTAGAAAAAAATAGGACATTCTCTATTTTTTTTGCGGGGCTACGGAACGGACATACTGATGCGGACAGCACATGTGCTGTCCGCATTTTTATGCGGACCCATTGAAATGAATGGGTCCGCATCCTATCATCAAAAAAAACGGAATGGACAAGGAAAAAAAATACAGTCTTGTGCATGAGCCCTTTTCAGTAGCTCACACTCAGACAGCAGCATTCTTCACCTGATGGTCCTCCCGAACTCCCCTCCCCCTTTTCTGGCAGTGGGGGTGTGGCTTAGATGAATCGGTGGCATGACTTAGTTGCATCAGGGACATGGTTTTACGAAGCCGGGGGCGTGACTACAGTGTCCGGCTTTTGGGAGTGAACCAAGTGGTCCGACATCCGGGACCTGTGAGAGAGCTGTTTGAGAACTCCAACCCCAATTCTTCTGGACATGCAAATGAAAGATGACTTAGGGCTCATGCACACGGCCGTTGCCCAGCCGTGGCTGTTTTGCGGCCCGCAAACAGCGGGTCGGCAATATGCAGGTACCGCCATGTGCTCCCCGCATCACCGATGCGGACCCATTCACTTGAACATGGAACCCCACGAAAGCACTACGGGGTGCTTCAGTGGTGTTTCTGTCCGTGCCCCTGCACCGCAAAAAAATAGAACGTTCTTTTTTTTTGCGGTGCGGACGGATCACGGACCCAATCAAGTTGAATAGGTCTGGATCCGTCCCGGCCGCCACACTGACGTTGCCATTGCATTGGGGACTGCAATTTGCGGTCCCTAATGCACTGAACGGCCGCATAACGGATGTGAGCATGAGGCCTTAGGCTAGGTTCATATCACGTTTTCCCATCCGTTTAATGCATACAAAAAAAATATACGTTAAACGGATGCCTCAGACTAATGCCATACAGTGGCATCCGTTCAGCATAGAGTTCCATTTAAAAAAAAAACGTATTCTTCTTTTTTACCAGATTCTCCAGGATACAAGAACGTGGTGTGCTGCATTTTTATATCCTTTTTTTTTTTTCTAACGTATACATCAACATACATAGAACATGATGTGAACCCTTCCTGGAGCCAGGTCCCCGCTCCTTCTCCTGCAGGCCTGCGATGCTCTGCTGAGCTCCAACAATGCCGACATCGCGGCAGCAAATCACTGGTCGCGGCGGTGTCCGGCTCCCCGTATGTCACGAGAAATAATACAGCAGTGAATGCTGGTAAAAAAGTGACAAAATTGCTGCTATTAGTTATTTGCCACCAAAAAAAACCTGAATAAAAAGTGATCAAAAAGTGTTATATACCCCAAAATGATACCAATGAAAACTATAAGGTGTCCCGCAAAAATTGAGCCCTCACACAGCTCCACAGAAAGAAAACAGCTATGGGTCTTGGGATGCGGCAATACAAAAACATTTTGTTCTTTTTATAAAAAGTTTTATTGTGCAAAGTAGTAAAATATAAAAAAAAAAACATATCTAATTGGTATCGCTGTAATCATACTGACTCAGTTATTAATGCTGAAAAATAAACATTACAAAATTAATAACATAAAAATTCAGTGGCGGTATCGCTGTTTTTTCCTATCCCCCTCCCAGAAAGAATTAATAAAAGTTAATCAGAAAGTTCTGTGTACCCCACAGTGACACCATTAAAAACTACTTGTCCCACAAAAAACAAGCCTCATGCGGCTACATCGACGCAAAAAAAAAAAAAGTTATATTCTTTGGAAGGCGACAATGAAAAAATGAAGAAAAAAAATATTGCTTGGTCATTGAGGCCCAAAACAGGCTGGTCACTAGGGGGTTAAAGGATTATCTGTCACCACTCCTGACATGTCTGTTTTAGTAACTACTCGAATTCTTTATGAGAACTATTCTGAAGCATGTTTTATAGAGCTCTACAATGTGCAGTTCCTCTGTTATTAATCCTGGAAATGTATGATTGTTCAAGGAGTATATCCCTTTGCAATCAGGCAATAGGGACACACTTCCAGCAGGTAATGCCCAGTTGTCAATTTATTTATACATTTCTAGGAGGAATAACAACGGAATGGCACAATGCAGAGTTCTGAGAAATGACGCTCCACAATTATCGTTTCATGGAGAATACAAATATTTATTACAACAGATATGCCTGGGATAATGACAAGTGTCCGTTTAGTTTTTTTGCGGACTGTATGCGGAACCATTCATTTCAATGGGTTCCAAAAAAACGGAAGTTACTCTGTGTACATTCCGTTTCCGTATGTCCGTCCCGCAAAAGAAATAGAACATGTCCTATTATTGTCTGCGTTACGGACAAGAATAGGACTGTTCTATTAGGGGCCAGCTGTTCCGTTCCGAAAAATATGAAATGCACACGGATGTCATCCTTATTTTTTGCGGACTGCAAAACACATATAGTCATGTGCATGAGCCCTAAAGGGAATCTATCTCCCTGATTTTTGACTAATATGTGCAGTAATACATAAGTAGTACTACACATAAGGAGCCCAGATCGCCATTTTTTTTCTACTGCCCCCCATTTTCATTATTACTGCAGATAATAGCTCAAGATCATGGTGACAGATGCCCTTGTCTGGTCATACGCATTAACACTGGGTTCAGACCTGAGCGTTCTTAAAACGCGCGTTTTACGCGCGTTTGTGTCGCGCGTATTAACGCGCGTTTTTGCTAATAGGAAACGCGCGTTTAACGCGCGTCCCTATTAAACTCTGTTTATGGGGACGCGCGTTAAACGGGCCAAAAAACGCAAACATACTTGCTTTTGCGTCGGCCGTTTTTACGCGCGTTCGAACGCGCATAAAAACGCGCAAGTGTGAACCAGGCCCATAGGAATGCATGGGTACTGTACAGTTGTGCGTTTTTATGCGCGTTCGAACGCGCGTAAAAACGCTAAAGTGTGAACTGAGGGTAAATGTACATCGGCTGAAGCCACTGGTTTCATTGAGGCTGGCTTACCACCTAAGGCCTCTTTCACACGGGTGAGCATTTCATACGGTGCGTGATGCGAGCGCATTGCGCCTGCACTGAATCCGGAGCCCTTGATTTCAATGGGTCTGTGTACATGAGCGGTGGTTTTCACGCATCACTTCTGCTTTGGGTGAAAATCGCAGCATGTTCTATAGGCCCCATGCACACGACCGTTGTTTGTTTCCGTGTCCGTTCCGTTTTTTTTCACGGATAGGATGCTTCCCCATTCATTTCAATGGGTCTGTCAAAAAATGCGGATGGTCAACCGTTTTTGTTCCGCATCCGTGTTTTCATTCCGTCAAAAAAATAGTGCATGTCCTATTTTTCTCACGTTTGCTGACAAGGATAGGCATTTTTACAATGGATCTGCCATAAAAATCGGATCCGTCAAAAAAAACGGTCCGTCATCCGTTTTTTTTGACGGACGCAAAATTTGCAGGAGGAGCGGACGCGGAGACAGGCAACGGTCATGTGCATGTAGCCATATTCTGCGTTTTTCAGGCAACGCTGGCCCTATAGAAGTGAATGCGGTTGCGTGAAAATTGCATCGCGTCCACAAGCAAGTGCGGATGCGATGCGCTTTTCACTGATGGTTGCTAAGAGATGTTGTTTGTAAACATTCCATTTTTTATCACGCGTGCAAAACGCATTAAACGCATTGCACCCGAGCGATAAAAACTGGACAACTGAACGCAATCGCAGGCAAAACTGAATGGACTTGCTTGCGAAATCAGTGAACGTATCCGCAATGCATCGGGACCTAATCCGCTCACGCTCGTCTGCAAGAGGCCTAAAGGCTCGATGTAAAAAACAAAAAAAGCTATATTCTTTGAAGGGCGACAATGAAAGAATAAAAAAAAAATTGCTTGGTCATTGAGGCCCAAAACAGGCTGGTCACTAGGGGGTTAAAGGATTATCTGTCACCGCTCCTCTGTTTTAGTAACTACTCGAATTCTTTACTATTCTGAAGCATGTTTTATAGAGCTCTACAATGTGCAGTTCCTCTGTTATTAAAGGGCCTAAGGGCTCATGCACATGACCGTATGTGTTTTGCGGTACGCAAAAAACAGATCCGAAAAAATACGTCCATGTGCATTCCGTATTTTGCGGAACGGAACAGCTGGCTCCTAATAAGAACAGTCCTATCCTTGTCCGTAATGCGGACAATAATAGGACATGTTCTATTTTTTTTGCGGAACAGAAATACGGAAATGTAATGCACACGGAGTAACTTACGCTTTTTTGCGGACCCATTGAAAGGATGGTTCCGTATACAGTCCGCAAAAAAAACTGTAACGGACGCGGAAAGAAAATACGTTCGTGTGCATGAGCCCTAATATGTATGGGTTCCTCCTGGCTCTCTCCAGACGTCAAATGTCGTGGAAGATAAGGATCGGACTATTGGATTTTAACATGCCGATCCTTTTGTTCCCAGGGAGTTAAGCCGCCAGAGGTGCCTGGCAGCGGCCTGCTCCCCTCTTTGGCCTTCTGCCATCTTTAAAGCAATAAGCAGCCTTGTATTGTCTATTAGATTGCATGGAAAGGATTGAGCTACTGAATTTCATAGCTCACAATTACTGGTGAATTATGGGGGATACACTATAATAAGGAGGCTGTGCAGTACCCCAGAACAGGGGATATCTGCAAATGGTTTGTTATTTAATGTTATGTATTGTATTGTTATGTCATGTAGTATACCCAGCATAGCCGTGTATAGATGTCACAGCCAGGGTTTGTAAGAGGAAGGAAGCAGTAACCTACGCTTCTTCTCCTTAGGCCTCAAATTCCAGAGACTAACAGATCTCTGGGTGATTTACTGTCAGAGCTACAGAAAGAGAGAAAGATAAAGGAGAAATGGAATCTGCATGGCCAAGCATAGGAGTCAGCAAGGTAACCTGCTACCACAGCCATTTAGACTATGCTGCTGTGGGGGACATAGTAACACCCCCATTACACTCGGACCTTTCCTGGCTAGATGTGCCTGCAAAACGCTGTATCCAGCAGTGGATACTACGGTCATTATTGCCAAGGTACTATTGCCCACCAGAGATTCTACTGAGAGAGACTGTAGATGGATAGTGTACAGAGGAGGCCATGACTTTCATCCTTGCTTCAGTTCATAAATCAGTATCTGAGAAGAATTGTACTGTTGTCGTACAACTTTGTTTTTGCTATTGTTGGATGTACTCCAACTCCCATTTTGCACTACAGTAAAAGGAGACTTTTATTCGGTTAAAGGGGTTGTCTCATCTCACCGTTACTAAGGTGAAATGGGACACTCTAGCGATCCTGTGAGAACCCCCCCCCCCTCCCCCGGGAAACAGCAGAGCACTCCGGCACTCTCTGTTTTAGTAGCCCCCATTGTGGTGCATGAGAGCTACATAAACAGCACAGCACTGAGTTAAGGAAACAGTATAGCTTGCTGTTCTGTTTCAGTAGTTCTCATGCTATGGGAGCTACCAAAACAGCAAGCACCAGAGCACTCTGCTGTTTCCCGGCCAGGAGTGGTCGGGACTGTGTCTCATCTCGCCTTAATAACGGCAAAATGAGACAACCCCTTTAAATCTGGCCTGGTTACTGACTCCTACACCGTATGTTGCCCATTACACTCTATATGCCCTTTCTTGCATCCGTCCCAATACCTACCATCAAGGGCAACCCAGCTACAATGAGGCAGGAGGTCCAAAACCAGGCTGTGCCCTGGGGAATGAAAGGGTGTGCCCACCTTTCACTGCAGGGCCCTTGGAAGCAATGGTGTGAGGAAAGCCACTATGTTTAATTATAACAGCCAGAGTCACTACCACTCCCATCTTCTCCTCTGGTTCCTCCTGGTCTCACTGCCTGCAGATGCTCTAAAATTGGAGATCCAGGGGTCCATATACTGTCCTTGCATGGGAGCCCTGTGTCCCGCCTTGTAATGCTACCTTTTGCACATGGTCTTTCAAACAGATACGCAGAAACTGAACAGGGCTATAGACCATTAGAGACCAGATGGATGGCAAAACAGTGTTCTTTTGGTATTTGCCAGGCTGATATGGGTTGGTATACCTATAAGAGATTTTCTATATAGGATACTGCGCCATATGCGCCAAGCATTGTGCAGTACCCCAGTCCCAGGGGTATCTGTAATGATTCATTGCGAAGTTTGTCATGTTATTTAATGTTTGCACCAGCAGGTGAGGTATGGTTGGCATCAGGGATCGGGCTAACCACCCCACTTCTCCTTTGGTAGGAGTTGGCGAGTCCTACTTGCTACCAGGAGAGGGGACTCTTAGCTAGGACTGTGAGGTGTGAGGAAGCACGTCCAATTGCTCCTGCTCCAAGGGCCTGAGGGACCAGGGAACCAACTCATCAGTGAGACCACTACTTTATAGAGATTGTGAAGGCAAAACATCAGATATTCTGAAAAGCAACAGAGTTACAGAGTGACCAGCTACCACACCTATACAGACCCTGCAGCAGGTGAGGGGCTACGGATACCATCACCTTAGATCACATCCTGGCCAAGCCTGAATTGCACAGTAGACACCTACAGCCAAAAGTGCCATCTTACAGCTGTTAGCCAGAAGTTTAGGAGAGAGAAATCAGCAAGATAGCATACCACAGGTGCCGTTATCTGCTCCTTTGCCAGCCATCATATCTTATCATCTGGGGAGAGAGCTTGCACTGTGTACAAACTACTGCTGGATGTACTGCAACTCCTATTTTGCACTTAGTAAAGAGAGACTTTTATTCTTCTACTTCTGGCCTAATTCCTTATACCACTTTTCCACTGCACCGATCCCCAAGGAGCAGCGGCCTGAGGGAGTACACAGCCTCACATTATCTCATCAGGGGCCACTACCACTCCCATCCTCTGCACTGGCGCCTCAGGGGTTCTCTGCAATTGCACAGCGTCTGTAATATATTAATGTAGCCATTCACATTATCATATTGTGGAGTAGCGGCACCACAGTAAAGCTTCATACGATGGGCGCGAATTCTGAGGCCGGTAGTGCACAGCTGGGAGACTTTTGTCGCTTCAGCTGTTTTAGTAAAGTTGACTACAAAAAATGGAAGTCAGCGAGCGAGGCTGTCATGCCTGAGCTGCCTGGGACGGGGGCGGGGAGGAAGGTGGGGATGTCAGGCTGGGAGTGGAAGGCAGAGCAGTGAGAGTCTTGTGTGGAGTTGTTGCTGCTTTAGTACCAGTCAGCGAGCAATCATGGAGAGTGCGGAGCAAGGTAAGTGATCTGGGTCTATTGGCACGGTGCCTTGTAAGCTGGGTGCTCTGGAAAGGAAAGGGTTAAAAGGACAATGTCTTTACAGTCTGCTGGCTTCTGGATTTTTAACACTATAGTTCCCAGAATGGGAATCAGGTCTGGTACCTACCTGAAGCTCTGCACTGGTTGCTCACTTATAATAATAGTGCCTCATCTGCCCACCCTGGGGGTATTAACTACTTATATGCTGTAATGCAAGAAGGGGCAGTGGATCCGGATTTCAGGATGCAGATGCCGCTGGTAGGCGATGGCACAATGTACACAAGTGTCAACGTGTAACCGCACTAGTGTGTCCAGCATCAGACGTGACAGATCTGTGGTTTTTCTGGTTTTTTGCTTGTGTGTTGAAGCAAAGTTAGTTTCTCTCTGACAAACACTGAGGATTATCTGCTGCAGACATACGGTTCAGTGCATGCGTGTTTCCTCCCCCCTTTTTTTTAACCCTTTAACACATTGCACCTGTCTCCTCGCCCGCCCCCTTCCCTCCAGCACGTTTCTTGTGATGTGGCTCCCCTTCTCTGCGTGTGCTGACAGCTGTGGGTACAGACAGGGTTGGGACACGGCTGCCTCTGGGGGAATGCTGTGCCTGGCCTGGAGCCACGGCGTGAGCCGTCTGCGTCTATCTGCAGGATTTTAGGGGTTATGGGATTCGGGATGTTTTATTTGAGGGATTGCGCTTTGTAGAGAACCTGTCCAATGTCCAGTGGAGTGGTAGGTATTGGAAGGTTTGGTCCTCTGGATTTTTTTTGCACTTTGGTGTTCAGTTCCTAAAAGACACTTGGGGTACATATGATATTGCCGGGGGTCTGACGCAGTTATAGTTTTTGCAGGTGAATCATAACAAGGGTCCATTCACATGTCCGCAAGTGTTTTGTGGTCCGCAAAACACAGACACTGGCCATTTTGCGGAACGCACATGGTCGGCCCTGTGAAAGAAATGCCTATTCTAGGACATGCTCTATCTTTTTTGCGGGGCCGTGGAACGGAACTACGGATGCGGACAGCACATGCGGAACAGGTGCGGACTCATTCATGCGGATGTTTGAATGGAACCGAAAGGAATTGTCCCGTTTCAGGAGGAAAGCAGACAACATGGGGCATCCAGCTGCAGTAAAGAAGTGATCATTACTTAGGCTAGTTTCACACTTGCGGCAGGACGGATCCGACAGGCTGTTCACCCTGTCAGATCCGTCCTGCCGCTATTTCGCCATGCCGTCGGACTGCCACTCCGTCCCCACTGACTATAATGGGGGCGGAGTTCCGGCGCAGCACGGCAGTGCACGGAGAGAGGAGGCCGGACTAAAACTACGACATGTCTGACCTTTTATTCCGGCGGCCTCTGCTGTGCACTGCCGTGCTGCGTCGGAACTCCGTCCCCGACCCATTACAGTCAATGAGGACGGAGCGGCATTCTGGCGGCACGGCGAAATAGCGGCAGGACGGATCCAACAGGGTGAACAGCGTGTCGGATCCGTCATGTCGCAAGTGTGAAAGTAGCCTTACCTGGCTGTGACTCTGGTTCTGCTGGCCAGGCTCTGTTTACCTGGCTGCAGGAGTGATGTCACATCAACAACACTTGACTACTACAGCCAATCACTGACCTCGTTGGCTACACTGGTGATGTATTTTTGATGTGACGTCAGTACTGTAGTCAGGTTAGGCTACGGTAACATCACCGTTAGAGATGATCCAGCATAAATGCCGGCTGTCGGCCGGACAAAAACCGCTGCATGCAGTGATGACTGAAACCCGGCATTTATGGAAAAAAGTGGCTGGATCCCCGCTAGATCCCATTACAATCAATAGGGACCCGGCGGTGATCTGATGAATCCGGCAATGCAGGATCAGGTGCTGGAAACGTTCATCAGAGATGTGAACATAGCCTTGCAGAGCTTGGCCGAAAGAAACGGAGCAATGGCATGGGATCCGTCCATTCAGCTGGTAGCTCAGGAGAGCCCGACCCTTTTTCTATGTGTGAACCTACCCCTACCGACCATCACAGTAACATTAGCAAATCGTGAGGATCATGCTGCCATTCTCTCTTGCAAAGGATAGGAAGAAAAGAAGGAACGGCATCGGCATGATGGTTTGTTTCAGTGACAAGAACCAGCAACAGCCAGGGACCCTGATGATGGTTCCCTGTATCTGTCCTTAGCAGCAATAGATCATTGTAAGGCTAGTCAGACAAGCGTATTCATTGCGGTAAACATGCTCCATGGGTGAGCGGTATATTTTCAGGCCTGAACGCTGCTCCTGTGAAGTGAACCCACCACATCATCCTGATTTATTTCACTCTCACTGCTGATCTACTGAATTGTTATCGCCTAATGCAGTGATCACAGTTCAGTAGATCGGTGGTATTTTGGATCCATGTCCGATCTGCATTTTTTTCAGGTCATTATTGTGGACGTGAATACCCATTTCTATTAATAGGGGAGTGCACATGGAGGGTATCCGTATTTTGTGGATCCGTGGTTTGCGAACTGAAATACGGATAAGGTCGTGTGCATGAGTCTTAAGGGTGCACACCTAATGAAAATGCTGATTTACGCACAGAAAATCCACAGCAGATTACAGTACAAGTCATTAGATCTGAACAAGTCTCATCCAGATACTGTGGATTGTTTTCTGCAAGAAAAATTGATCTGCGGCGTTTCTGTGACGGATTTTCACCCGAGGACTTCACCCCTTCCAATATTTGATTTCTGTTTTCTCATTTACCTCTAGAATTAGTAGAAATAATCAGTCGGCACTCTGGAGGAAGGTGGTGATCGTATCCTGGATTGCAGGCCCATACATCCAAGTAGAAGAAGTGGATCAGCGCGCACTTTTGGATGTTAATACATCTTCAATTTATCGCCATAAACAGAATATAGGCAGATGTGACGTGTTTTAGAAAGACTGCTTAGCCGAAACGCGTTGCAAATGTCTGTATTCTGTTTATGGTACTAAAGTGAAGATTTATTAGCATCAAAAAGTGAGCGCTGATCCACTTCTTCTCTCTAGAATGAGTGAAATTCATGTAATATATTAGACAGCCTTGGCTGAGCCAGTCATGATGCATGAGTTCTGATCAGTCTTCTCAATACTTGCAACAGGAAATGATGAAACATGTATGACTACTCCGCCGGGAATTTTCCCTTATCTTCTAATGTCTAATCTTTTGACTGCGGCCTCCTGCTGAGATATCTTTGGTATTCTCCTTCATGTTATTAGGCAGACCGTGCATTGATGTATGATGTCAGGGGTGGTAGGAAGTATCATAACTGTCTACAGCAGGGACGTACAACCTGCATCCCATGACGCTATCATGTGCTGCCCCCATTGAAATGCCTATTTGTAGATGTCCATATGTAGTTCCCATATCAGACAGATAAGGAGTGGCACACACTCGGGAGCAGGGGAAGAATACTAGTGGTCTTCTCTGTGTCTATCTCTGGGTCCACCGTATGTCAGGAGAATGGGATTCCTGTACCTGCTGAAATTTTGCAACTGAAAATCGGTTTCAATCATCTGAATGAGTGGCAAGCACAAGGATTTCTGAAAGCCTCATTTAGGTGAAAGGAACGGATTTTCAGTCACAGACATTTCTGCAACAAAATCTGCGTCATGTGAAGGCGCTGGCCGTCTATGGATGGGGTTCTGGAATAATGCTTGGCTAAGGCTAGTTTCAGAAACACGGCAAGAGATCCCTCAAGCTGTTCCAGCATGGAAGATCCTGACAGAACTCTCTGGATCCGGCATTGTCGGACAGAACCGGAATGCTTGCCGGCCTCATTAACTCTAATGGGGTCCAGCAGAGATCCTGCTGCTACCCAGCAAATACGCTGAGGATCGGCTGCGCACACCATACCATCCAGCAATGCCGGATCCAGAGATCTCCCGCAGGTTGTTCTGTTGCCGCATATCCCATGAATAATGTAAAAAATTAAAACCAGACAACTTTCTATCAAAGCTAGAACCAGCCCTGTACCTCACATGGATCTAGAGATCTCCCCATGCATTGCTCTGCTAGATTTATATCAAGTTGACAGCTTAACCCCTTAAGGACCTCCACCGTATATGTAAGGCGGAATTCCAGTCCCTAAACATGGCGCCCGCTCGCGTGTGCAGCGGGCGCCATAGCCGCCGGGTTCCTGCTATTTTAAATAGCAGAGACCCGCGGCACATGTATGCGATCAGCCATAAGGCTGATCGAATACATTTTACCCTTCAGATGCCGTGGTCAAATGTGACCACAGCATCTGATCAGTCCAGAAGTGGAAGTCGCACGCTTCCGCTCCGGTAACAGCGTTCCCTGACTGAGATCGGGGAACCTGTTACATCTCTGAAATAGCCCGAAGCCTCAAGCAGGCTTTGGTGCCTATTTCAGGAATATACCAATACAGGCCACTAGGTGGCAGCATTGTACTGTAATATTCCAAATAAAAGGTTCAATGATGGATTTATAGCCATCAATGAACACAATGGGCAATCTAATGAATGCCAGTTATTGTCACCCAAGGCGACTTAAAAAAAAAAGTAAAAAAAAGTTTTTACAAATATATAAAAAATAAAATAAAAGTTCAAATCACCCCCCTAACCAAAAAAAAAATAAACATCATGGGCATTGTCGTGTGAGAAAATGCCCATACAATTAAAACATAACAATATTAATGGCATACGGCAAATGGTGTAACTGGAAAAAATAAAAAAGGCCAATTTGCAATTTTTTTGTCACTTCAACTACCCAATATTTTTTTTATAAAAAGTGATCAAAAAGTCACACACACTTCAAATTGGTATCACTGAAAAGAAAAGACCGTCCCGCAAAAAATGAGCCCTTACACAGCCCTGTACACATAAATACAAAAAAGTCATCGGGGTCAGAATATAGTTATAAAAAAAATGTTTTTTTTTCCTCAAAAGTTTTTTTTTTCAGTATTAAAACGCAAGAAAAATGATACAAGTGTGGTATAGTTGTAACCGTACTGACCTGGAGAATGAAGATAACAGGTTAATTTTACCGCATAGTATACAGTGTAAAAAAATAAAAATATAAACTTTGGAATTTTCTTCCACTTCCTACTACATGGTATGCAACCATAAATGATGCTATTAGAAAGTACAAATTGTCCCGCAAAAAATAAGCCCTCATAAGGCTATGTAACTGGAAAAATAAAAAAGTTAGGACTATGGGAAGGCGGGGAGTGAAAAACGAAAGCGCAAAAAACAGAAAATCCCAGGATCCTGAAGGGATCAAGGGGAGTGTCTTTTCTGCTGCAGATCAGGGGGCGTGTCCATGCTCTCCCTATTACAGCTTAGGATATAGTTGAAAGATGAAACTGAGCATGTGCAACCCTCTTAATGAGCCAGTCAAGGAAATAAGAAATGAAGTGACACTATACAGATACATTTTATTGCACAACTCTGCTGGTTTGAAAACTGTAGAATATTTTTTGTGGGACAACCCCTTTAAGACGGTATTGCCCCATTCTCCCGATTAGTTGGAAGAAGAACCTTTACCTATCAGACATTTATGTCATATACTATTTATATGTCATAAATGTCTCAGATGTTGATGCCCCTTACAGTTTTATTGCAGCCTTTGGGACTGTGGCCTTCAGATCCGAAAAAGGTTGTGCACAGCAGGGTAAGTCAGGCCACTTTTCCACTGCATGGTACCAGCTTTCTCTTACTCTTCTTGGTTTTGGTACCAGGTGGTTTGAATTCCATTATAGATATGGTGGCCCCTCGATGCAGCCGGTAGCTCTGTTTTGAAAATTTCCTCAGACCAGGCACTTGTCGGCTGTGGGGTTACATGACCTTTATAGTACTGGCTTGGCTCGCTCAGAACCTTTCAGATGTGGTACCAAAAATGTAGCAGGTACTATTATCAAGTTTGGCCTAGTGGAAAAATGACCAAAAGAAAAAAATTGAGGAAAGTCAAGCCAGTTACATGCAGTGAAAAAGGCGCTAAAGTGTCAGTGGGATGCGTTTCACAATGGGATGATGAGAGTAACAGCAGTAGAATTGGAGGTACAGTATAGTCAGCATCCATGAGGTACAGGTCCTGAATCAGACTGTCTGATCAAGTCTCAGGAGGCCTCAAAGCAGACTAGGTACAAGAACCTGTTCACTTGGGAGTTGGTTCCATTTCTTAATATTGTAGCTGTCAGTGAAAAGGATAAGGATTATCTGAGATTACCTGAGACCTGTCTCAGTCTTTGCTGTCTAACTAGCTTTCATTAATATAATATGTACACGTACCTCCCACCAACCTAGGAAGCCATTTTTGGGGTTTTGCTTTGAGGCCTCCAGGAGGGAATGAAAGAAGGCTCTACGTATATGATGTGATATTGCCACCTACGCCTCTACATAACTTAGGCGCATCAAGCTGCAGCAGACAGGGACTAAGACCGGCGTCTAAATCGCCAGTCTTAGTAAATGTCCCCCTAAGGCCCCTTTCACATCTGCGTTTTTTCCTTACCGTCCTAGAGTTCCGTCCTCGGGGCTCTAGGACGGAAAAATACTGATCAGGATTATCCCCATGCATTCTGAATGGAGAGAAATAGGTTCAGGATGCATCAGGGTGTCTTCCGTTCAGTATGTGAACGTTTTTTGGACATTGACAAAACCGCAGAATGCTGCGGATTTGTCTCCGTCCAAAAATCCGGAAGACATGCTGCAAGGACGGATCCGGAATTAATGCCCATTGAAAAGCATTAAACCGGATCCGACTTTAAGCTAAACGTGGTTTCGGTGCATCGCCGGATCCAACGTTTAGCTTTAAAGAATGGTAATTATGGCAGCCAGGATGCTACTAATGTCCCGGCTGCCATGAAAAATCAGCGGGGAGCCAGGGGAGAAGCTACTTACCTTACGTGCGGCGGCCGGGGCGCTCCTCGATGACGTGACCGGGTTCCTGCGTCGCATGAATCACATAGCTATGCTATGTGAGCAATGTGCCGTATGGATACTATGTGATCCATGCGCCGTACGAACCATACGGCGCATTGCTCACATAGCATAGCTATGTGATCCATGCGACGCAGGGACCCGGTGACGTCATTGAGAAGCGCCCTGGCTGCCGCACGGAAGGTGAGTAGCTTCTCCCCCGGCTCCCCGCTGCTTTTCCATGGCAGCCCGGACTTTAGTAGCGTCCTGGCTGCCATGGTAACCTGAAAGCATATTAAAGACTGGTCAGTCTTCAATATTCTTTCAGATGTCTTGTGTTGTGACAGATCAGGCGGGCATTTCCGGCGACGGAAGTGCACGCCGGATCCTCACAACGCAAATGTGAATGAGGCCCAAGACTTTTTCTCTAATGCCCACAGCCCGCCTCCGTAAACAGAGAAATTATACTTTCCTGTTGCCTGAAATCTGGTCCTCCACACTGGCTCCCATCTGTCCATGTTCCGGTACCCGGACTGTTTACATCCGACGGTGCATGGGCTTGGTCACAATAATTGGCTTCAGCAGTGATGTGCCGCATTTGGCCACATCACTGCTGAAGCCAGTTATTGGCCCCTGCACTGCTCAATGTAAACATTCTGGGGACCGGAACATGGATAGCATGGAGCTAGCGAGGAAGACCCTAGTGGCGGGGAGCAGGTAAGAATGAGTCCTCTATTTACAGAGGCAGGCTGCAGGCATGATAGAAAAAGGGGGTCCTTTACTAACAGATATATGCCATTTTTAGCTTACGCTAGATCTAAAAAAGGGGGGCGTGGCATTTATCATTTTCTACGCCTGTTTTAGTTGGTCTAAATCTACGACTGCTGGCAAAGATTTAGACAGGCAGCGGATACGCCAAAGTTATGCAGAGGCCGGCACATCTACATAAATTTGGCTCATCCACGACAGCTAAAGGGGTGTTAAGACCAGCATTTAAAACGCCGGTCTTCATAAATGACCCCCAAAGTCTTTATTCCTGGAGAACCCCTTTAAGTTCAGTTACTTTGGGCTTCCCACCAATTAGTCATTCTCTGAAACTGACTGAATATTAGTTACCAACTCTTCCCATAACAATACATTCAGAAAAAGTGATGCATGGGGGGGCAGTGTATATGCAAATGGAAAGTTTCCCATTCACAGGGACTTCCCCTCAAGATGCATTTTGGTATGTGAAATCTGGCAGGCCATTTGGTCTAAAGCAAAAGTGATGTCATATTCAAAAGTGGGAACTTTTTTTATTGTATTTTTTGTAGAATTTTTCTAGTACTGGTGGACTTATTCTAGTTATAGAAAATCCTGCACTGATGAAATTGAAGGTAATACTTGTTGCATGACTCATTGGACAACTACGTCTCTGATGGGGTATTAAGCCGACTTTCACTCTAGCGTTTTAGTTTTCCGGTATTGAGATCCGTCATAGGGGCTCAATACCAGAAAAAAACGCTTCAGTTTTGTCCCCATTCATTGTCAATGGGGACAAAACTGAACAGGATGGAATGCTCCAAAATGAATCTCGTTCCGTTTAGTTGCGTTGCCATACCGGAGAGCAAACTGTGCAACATGTTGTAGTTTGCTTTCCATCCTGGGATGCGGAGCAAGACAGATCCGGCATGACCCCCCAATGCAAGTCAATGGGGTCGGATCCGTTTTCTCTGCCACAAAAGAAAATGGATCCATCCTCCATTTACTTTTAATGGAGTTCATGACGGATGCGTCTTGGCAATGTTAAAGATAATACAATGTGAATGCCATAATGGTTGTATTATCAGTAACGGAAGCGTTTTTTCTGAACCCTACCGGATCGAGTAAAAACGCCGGTGTGAAAGTAGCCTAAAACTTTTGGTAGTGAGAAGAATAAACTACAGATTGCAGTCATTCAACTATTTGCTCAACACGTACAATCTGCTGCAACCTAGATAGATCTCCAAGCCCAGTTGCTCCGGGTGAACGTACCGTGTTTTGGACTCAGCGGATCGGTCCTATATAAATGGTGTACTTGCCATGTTGTGGACTCTATATAGATGGTCCAGTAGACCAGTATTCTTAAGAAGATCTTTTATACGGAGGGCTTTATACAAGAGGATCTCCAGCTTCCAGAGGCAGGCATGAAGTGTGATCTTGATGAAGGATCTTCTGTGAATGCCTCCATATGTGACTCAATTATAATTTAGTCTGCATTTTTGTGTGTTGTCTTGGAAACTGAAGTTTTTAATTTTATAACCATCATTAAAAGAAATCTGTTCATTAAAAAGAAGTCTTCTGTCTTCTGATACTGAATATCTGAGGAACCTTTGTAGTCCTTGTATCGCATCTCAGATGATGACCTGATGAGGGCTGAAAACCAGTGGATCTCATGCAATAGAGAGAGTACGACCCCAGTTCTGTGCAAGAGATTCGCGATCCAGATACGAAGTAATAAAACATTATGATACGGTCAGTTCAGGTCAGGGGAGCCGCGTTCAGCCTGGGAGATCAACCAGACACACGGACTGTGTTTCCCGGGCAATCACGGTTGTGTGAGTCCTTACTTGTTAACAATCAAGAACAGGATTGCTACATCTGTAATACTACTATCTATAGAATTGCCTTTTGCGAGATTTGCTGTATATTATATTACTAGCAGAAGGACCCAGCTTTGCACGAGTATATTTCATCTATTTCATTTAATGTTTGTGTGTGTCGTTAAAAGATATCGACAGTATCCCCCATAAGTAAATTCTACAGCACCCCGCTCCCTTAACAGTGACCTCCACAGCCCCCCACCCCGTTACAATAGTCCCCGCACAGTGCTCCGCCTCCTTAAAATGTGACCTCCATACTAGCCCACCCCCTTAATTTTGACCTTCACAGTAGCCCGCTCCTTTAACAGTGACCTCCACAACACCACACCCGCCCCCCTAACAAAGACCTCCACAGCGGGGCATTATTGTCTTTAATTGACAGTATACAAAACCCCACAGAATTAGTATATACTTAAGGTCAGGTGAGTTACATTAGCCTCTACAACAACGTTGGCTAAGCGTCGCAATTGAAATCATATTAACTCACACATAAGCTGTCTCATACTAAGAATGTCCTCCGTTGCCTATAGCAGCCAATCATAGCTCATATTAATGACCTGTAGAAAAATAGAAGCTGAGCTGTGATTGGTTGCTATGTGCAACCTGATGAATATCCAGGCAACAGTAATATCCACAACAGTAATTTTGGCGGTTAAGTTACTAAGCGTATTTCAACTCAATACACATTTTTTTGACGTTCCCCGAGTCACACGAGGTGGCTGTGCAAAATTGCGGGATTATAAATGCGACGGTGCGGATTCCTTTAGTGGACATACATATATACATATATACACTCAGCTTTATATATTAGATACCTTGATGTTTCCATCAGCCTTTTGTAACTTTTAAATATTGAGTCACGAATCATTGCATATTTGTGCTGAAATGATCCTGTTGTGTAACAGATTTTACGTGAGTAACAGTAACATATAAAATAATAGTAGATAAATAGCAGACTTCACGGCATACACCAGCAGAACATATCACCAGTGTGGGGTGTGAGACTGACAAGTACACCTGTATAGAAAAGAGATGCCATGCATTTATCATGTAGGCTTACTTCAAGGATTATTCTCCTCGGAGGACTGAGGGACTAGGTAGACTGCCGAGGGGAGCAATGTCGGGCAGTCTCCAAGGTCATTAAATAACAATAGAGGCTGCGTCAGGTTCTGTGGTTTTCAGGGAAAGTACTGATCAAAATAAAGAATACCTGATATAATACATTGACAGTATTGTTGATATAAAATATCTATATTCCTTTAAAAGGGATTAAACAAGACAGGGAAGGTGTGAAAACAATAAAAGAATGTATGCTCACTGGTTCAAATCCACTCCGGCGATGGCGCTCCCATCCCTCGACCAGGCTTTGATTACGTGACAGCAGCAGTGATGTACCTGTATATCGTACATGACCACGGCAGCCAATCACTGGCCTCAGCAGTTCTGTGCCATATACCACTGTGGCCAATGGTTGGCTACAGCGGTTGTGTGCGGTAAACAGGCACGTCACTGCTGCAGCCAAGAACATGACATTATGGCTGCAACAGTGGGGAGGATTGGAGGAGCTGCAGTGAAGAAGGTATAACTTCTTTTATTGTTTTTACACCTTCCATGCCTTTTTTTTCCCATTTTTTCTAAACTCTTACAATCCCTCTTCATGACACAATGATAACTGAAGAGCAGTTTACGATGCAGCCAAAGACTTGAATAACAAATAGACCCTGCAGGTAGCTGGCAAGAAGAAGCCTGGACTTCAAGACCAGGAAATGAAGGAGCAGATTCTTCTTCTGCTCTAATTTGACCACTGGGAGAATAACCAACTGCGTTACTGTATGTTCTGCAAGGGATAAGAGTGTTTATTCATCTGAGCCGCCTCTCATCAGGCAGTCATGTAAGAGCTGTGGGTTTAGTAGACGTGTCTCAGCTCTAGCCGATAACATGGGGTGGGAGGGGTTGGCAGGAGCTTTTCCCTTTCTGCCAGTTGTAGTCTTGACTTTATTTGACTCTCTTGCATGAGTGGTCAAGTGCATCATTCTAGTTTCAGTTCTCCCTTTTGCTGTTCTTATTATTTCGTGTTGGCCCAACCATCTTGCTACTTTTTTTATGGAAGAGTAAAATATTGTATGGTCACTGTCTATGCTCCCTTGAATCACCTTCTTTTTCTCATGGCTAATTCTGTTGATATAGCGTTATATGCTGAGGTATCATCAGCATGTGTTACCCTCCATTCCCCAAGGAATATTAATGTTTGGCTCAGAGGAGCATGTGGTGAGCAGCTGTCAGACCCTTCTGCTCATCTCATAGGGGATGGACACTCTATGATGTCAATGTCTGGATCTTTAAACAGGCCCTGGAGCAATGCCTTGGGATATAAGGCAGAACCAAAAAGACACCTATCTGCAGACTGCTGTTTTTGTCATCAAGGCAGAGCAAGGCACTGTATGGACTGGGTTGTGATATGGGTCTTGGGGAAATAAGTTTCTCCTAGTGGAGGCTGCCAAGTTAACACAGGAAGATAGGCCAGGCAGTGCTCCCTGGAAAAGAAAGGGAATGCAAACAAGCCCTTATCCAGGAAGACAAAAGCTTAATAAACCACTGTGCAGTGAAGATGGGTTTGTATTGAAAAGATTCTGGGGTCTGGCTTACAGTTGCAAGAAAAAGTATGTGAACCCTTTGGAATGATATGGATTTCTGCACAAATTGATTATAAAATGTGATCTGATCTTCATCTAAGTCACAACAATAGACAATCACAGTCTGCTTAAACTAATAACACACAAAGAATTAAATGTTACCATGTTTTTATTGAACGCACCATGTAAACATTCAGAGTGCAGGTGGAAAAAGTATGTGAACCCTTGGATTTAATAACTGATTGAACCTCTTTTGGCAGCAATAACTTCAACCAAACGTTTCCTGTAGTTGCAGATCAGACATGCACAACGGTCAGGAGTAATTCTTGAGCATTCCTCTTTACAGAACTGTTTCAGTTCAGCAATATTCTTGGGATGTCTGGTGTGAATCGCTTTCTTGAGATCATGCCACAGCAAAAGGAGTATTTTCTTCTGTTTAAGCCATTCTGTTGTTGATTTACTTCTGTGCTTTGGGTCGTTGTCCTGTTGCAACACCCATCTTCTGTTGAGCTTCAGCTGGTGGACAGATGGGCTTAAGTTCTCCTGCAAAATGTCTTGATAAACTTAGGAATTCATTTTTCCTTCAATGATAGCATTCCGTCCAGGCCCTGACGCAGCAAAGCAGCCCCAAACCATGATGCCCCCACCACCATACTTCACAGTTGGAATGAGGTTTTGATGTTGGTGTGCTGTGCCTCTTTTTCTTCCAAACAACTCAACTTTGGTTTCATCTGTCCACAGAATATTTTGCCAGTACTGCTGTGGAACATCCAGGTGCTCCTGTGCAAACTGTAAACGTGCAGCAATGTTTTTTTTTTTGACAGCAGTGGCTTCCTTTGTGATATCCTCCCATGAAATCCATTCTTGTTTAGTGTTTTACGTATTGTAGATTCGCTAACAGGGATGTTAGCATATGCCAGAGACTTTTGTAAGTCTTCAGCTGACACTCTAGTTTCTTCTTCACCTCATTGAGCTGTACTCAATGACTGCTCTTGCAGTCATCTTTACAGGATGACCACTCCTAGGGAGAGTAGCAGCAGTGCTGAACTTTATCCATTTATAGACAATTAGGCCCCTTTCACACGGGCGAGTTTTCTGCGCGGGTGCAATGTGTGATGTGAACGCATTGCACCCGCACTGAATCCTGACCCATTCATTTCAATGGGTCTGTGTACATGAGCGTTTTTTTTCACACATCACTTGTGCGTTGCGTGAAAATCGCAGCATGTTCTATATTCTGTGTTTTTCACACAGCCCTAGCCCCATAGAAGTGAATGGGGCTGCGTGAAAAACGCATTGCAACCGCAAGCAAGTGCGGGTGCGTTTTTCACTGATGGTTGCTAGGAGATGTTGTTTGTAAACCATTAGTTTTTTATCACGCACATGAAAAACGCATTAAAACGCATTGCACTCGCGCGGAAAAAACTGAACAACTGAACGCAATCGCAGGCAAAACAGAATGGCTTTGCCTGTGAAATTGCACAGTTTTCACTGATCGCATCCGCAACGCATCCGGACCTAATCCGGACACGCTCGTGTGAAAGGGGCCTTAGTCTTACCATGGACTGATGAACAGCAAGGCTTTTGGAGATACTTTTATAACCCTTTCCAGCTTTATGCAAGTCAACAATTCTTAATCGTAGGTCTTCAGAGAGCTCTTTTGTGCGAGGCATCATTCACATCAGGCAATGCTTCTTGGGAAAAGCAAACCCAGAACTGGTGTGTGTTTTTTATAGGGCAGGGCAGCTGCAACCAACACCTCCAATCTCATCTCATTAATTGGACTCCAGTTGGCTGACACCTCACTCCAATTAGCTCTTGGAGATGTAATTAGTCTAGGGGTTCACATACCTTTTTCCACCTGCACTCTGAATGTTTACATGGTGTGTTTAATAAAAACATGGTAACATTTTAATTCTTTGTGTGTTATTAGTTTAAGCAGACTGTGATTGTCTATTGTTGTGCAGAAATCCATATCATTCCAAAGGGTTCACATACTTTTTCTTGCAACTGTATATCACAAGTCATGTTCCAAGACATGTTTGAATGTCAACTTATAAGGTAGCCATCTGCAGCGACCTGTCACCACTTCTAAAGGGTTAATACTATTAAATTCAGGTTCACTATTTTAGGAGGTTTACTGTTATGCTATGATTTATGCACTATGTAATCCAGCAAGGCTATGTATAGGAGGAAATAGTTAAACCAGTAGTTCTTAGTTTCCAGTTGGTAGAGAGTTTGCTAGTGAGCAAGGTAGAGAAAAGACCTGTTTTGTTGTGCTCTGCCAAATAGGCCCCAAAATTACTCTTCTCCAGGGACAAGCCGCCAGGAAAAGCAATTTTACTAAGGAACAACCTCTGAGAAAAGAAGCATTGAATTTATACAGAATGGTTGAGGACCATAAAGGATGTGCATGGACTCGACAGTGAAGATGTCACACGCTTATGTTTGGACGTTTGATTTTTGCTACACGCTTATAATTTTGTTGCCCGTGGTTTGGGTTGGTTGCTCCTGGCGCCCGGCATTAGACAGATTAGCCACCAGTTTAAGGAATGCACTTTGCGGCTGGGAACTGCAGAAAGTTTATGGAGAGTTTGCACTCCTGTGATCATTTGGGGAGACTGCATAGTGTACCGAGAGAGAGAGAGACTTAGAGGGGAACATCATACAGCCTATCCCTATAGATAACATTCTGGAGATTTGCAGCCTTGTGAAATACTTAGACACAGTGCCCGCTGCTTGTATTTGTATTGCAACCCTCATCTATTTAGTAAAGAGAGACTTTATTTGTGCCAACCAGGCGGCCTTGTTTCTGCTTCCACCATCCGCACAGAAAGTGGTGTCACTGTACAAAGATAATACAAAAAGTGACATCACTATACAGGCATAATGCATGCAGTGATGTCACAGTAAAGGGATAATGCACACAGTAATGTCACAGTACAGGGATAATGCATATAGATATAGTGAGCACTCCAGAGTAACACTTTAAATATTTTCATCATCCATAGTTATCACTAATGTAACCTTACTTTTGTGTGGAGATGAGCTACCTTAGTTGTTGGACCACATGGCAGCTGCTTTGCCTGCTACTCCCATAGTTATGGCCATGCATATATATTAGAATCTTGGAATATGCTGCAGGAGATTTGTAGCTATACTGTAACCAGCGATGAGCTAGCTGCATTGTGGCCGATGAGTTGTCCATGGGATCATTTTGACAAACGAAACATCAACATGCCAGACTAAAGTGGCCGACCATGGAGTCAGACTTTGAAAAAACAGACAGCCTAGTCCTCGAGTACAATGGCAAATGATCCACCAAATCAGCCATCGCTAGTCTCAAAGGATGGTCGGACGAAGTGGCCAAAATTGGCCAATTTAGCCAACTTTAGTCTCATTGTATGCCAGCTTTAGTAGATGCAAACTTAGACTCAGGTTTATTACAGAGGCTCAGGCTGGATGATAAATTTGGTGCATGGTTAGACAGTTCGTCTAACTTTATACCAACTCTTGGTTGTCTTACCTTGCGATGGAATTTCATGCCAGAATTGCCCTGCAGTTTTGGTAAAAATATAGCATCGTAGACCATGCCATTTCTATCTAAGCCATGTCCCTTTACATCAGCGTTTCTCAAATAGTGAGGCTCCGTAAAGGGGGGCTCCAGGTGACAGGAGATGAACGCTTCCACTGTGGAAGCGTTCATCTCCATAGTGATCTGTATCGCCGTCCTCTGGACAGCGATACAGATCGTTGTGCTGTGCGGCAGGGGAGGGAGAGGCGTCTCCCTCCCCTGCTCCTCTGATAGGCTGCCGGCACAAGGCCCGCAGCCTATCAGAGCGGTTCAGGCGGCGCAAAGACGTCATCGCGCCGCCTGAGCAGAGTGCAGAGCGGGACACAGGCCAGAAGAGGCCTGCATCCAGCACTTCCAGGGAGGTAAGTATTGGGTGGGTGGGGGGACCCTGGACCCTATTGAAGGGGGAGAGAGCCTGCACATGATTTGGGGGAGGGGGAAGCCTGGACCCTGCACATGATTTGGGGGAGGGGTTAATGTAGCCTGCACATGATTGGGGAGGGGGTTAATGGAGCCTGCATATGATTGGGGGTTAATGGAGCCTGCACATGATTTGGGGGGGTTAATGGAGCCTGCACATGATTTGGGGGGAAGGTGGGGTTAAGGGAGCCTGCACATGATTTGGGGGGGGGGGGGGTTAATGGCCCTCACCTGTGGGGAGATTGGTGTACTTATAACAATTTTATAGACAAATGATACTATTTACAGTCGCGCGGGGGGGGCGCAAAATGTTTTCTTCTTCCAAGGGGGGCATGACAGAAAATAATTGAGAAGCACTGCTTTACAGGAATGTACAGTGGAGTCCTCTCAGGGCAGATGCACCAAAAAATTGCAGCAAATAATTTGAGACAAGGTCTAGGTGCATTCGCAGTGAGCGAATGTCTAATACAACAAACCTCAGTTTATTTGAATGTGCCCGCACCCGTTCCGCAGAATTGCAGACCCATTCACTCTCTATTGAGCAGTAATGGATATGGAGAGCACACTATGTGCTCTCTGCATCCGCATTTCCGGAGCGCGGCCCCGAACTTCCGGGCTTCGGCCCCAAACTTCCGGTCCGTGGCTCCGCAAAAAAATAGAACATGTTCTATTCTTGTCCGCAATTGCGGACAAGAATAGGCAGTTCTATGGGGGGTGTCGGCCGGGTGTATTGCGGATCCGCAATACACTATGGATGTGTAAATGGACCCTAAGTTAGTTCTCCAAAAATGCTGTTTTGATGCATACAAAAAAAACACCTTAACAAAAAATAATAATTAAAAAAATTTTTTTTTTTTTATACTTTATTATAATTAGAGATGAGCAAATCGATTCTAACAAAATAATTCATCTCATCAACAGGACTTCTTCACCTGTCAATATCAGATCGGCGGGGGTCCAACACCCGGCACCTCCACTGTTCAGCTGTATGAGGAGAAGGCGCACGCAGTGTGCATGAGCAGTCTATCTTCCTGCTCGCTCCTGCTTTGCCGTAGCAGCAGCAGGAAGAGAGTAGGGAGACGGCACATGCACACAGCTGATCAGCGGGGGTGCCGGCTGTCGGACCCCGACCAATCTCATATTGATGACTTATCCTAAGGATAGCTCATTAATATTAAAAGCCTGGAGAACTCCGTTAAGGTGCAATTACACTGCACAATTTCAGGCCAATTGTCGGGAATACGAACACTCGAATCGAGCAGCCGATCAGCTGATGAATGAGCAAGCACTTATTCATTGCCTGAATGGCATCTTTCACATCTTTCAACAGGAGGCAGCACATCTCTGTGTAATCTGGGATGTGCTGCCAACAATGTATAGAACAGAATGAGGGAGGAATGACCGTTGTAAAAATCGTTCCCTCAATCACCGGTGGATGTGTTATCTTCCATCTGCGCCTGCAGAGACTCTGCTTCGGCTTTGGAGCAGCAACTGCGCAAGTGCTGCTACCTAGAAGTATAGCGGCACTTGCGCAGTCGCTGATCCGAAGCATAGCTTTTGCCCTGCTAATTGGAGAGGAAATTGTCAGGGCTGGGCTGAATGGCTCTGTCGATCTAGTGGCTGTCTCCACGGGTGAAGAAGTCCTGCTGATGAGACAAATTGATAATATTAAAAAATATTCATATTTAAAAATGTTAAACCTGACAGCTGCTATTCAGTGGAGAAATGAGAGCAGTTCAGTAGGACCGTGCTTGCGTTTTGCGTTCTGTCATGTGGATCGTTTTATCATCTATCCTCTACCTGCATTTGTTTTGGACCATTGCTACTTATCCTTTCTCTGGGGCTTCATTTACTTGTTATTGCACTGTAGACAGGAAGTCTGGTATCTGCAAGATAATAAACCTGTGAAAACTGTTCCTAGATGTGCATTACTCATATACAAAGGCTTTTTTGTGTTTGGTTTATACTTTAAAATGGCCAAACCTGTTAATCAAGTTTTGTTAACTCCTAAAACACCATGTGGCAGATTTATCATCAGGGGAATGTTTTGTCAGTTTTGCTGGGATCTGTGTTGCCATAATGAAACCGAATGTTGCATGATGTGTGATCGATTGGGCACATCCTGAGTTGTTACTCCACTTTCTACCCCACCCCTTTACTGGAGGGAGATTGTGACAGGATCTGTGACTTTTTTTGTGAGAATTGATAAATCTAACTTTTATCAGCTTGACGGGCTAACCATGACCACTTTCTTACCCAGTTTCCAAAAGTGAAGTGTTTTAGAAATGTGAAATGTTTGTGCAAGTAATTTCCAAAAAGTCACAAAACCCCGTTTTACCATTTTCTGATGCAAGGCTTGATAACCTAGACTGTACCCATCTACCATGCCAGGATTAGCTGAGCGGACCGGGCTCCTTCTGCCTGCTCCTCTAAGCTAAGTGCTTACATGCAGGACTCTTGGCTTAGTGGACTCTTGGCTTAGTGGACTCTTGGCTTAGTGGACTCTTGGCTTAGTGGACTCTTGGCTTAGTGGACTCTTGGCTTAGTGGACTCTTGGCTTAGTGGACTCTTGGCTTAGTGGACTCTTGGCTTAGTTGATAACCATGCAGGAGGAAGAAGATGGAGGATCACATGACACTGGGAGGAATTGGGAGGGAGGGTTTGTCCTGATTGGCTCAGAGACTGATTAGTTAATCAGTGGGCAGTATGCAGGCAAGTCCTTATGCAGAGGATGAGCCAGACGGCATTCTTCGCTCTGCTGTGGATGTGATAGGATGTGTTGTGGCAATGTCTGCCAAAAAATGATTGCAGACACAAGCCACTTATGTAGTGTGATAGGGACACTATAAGGATAATGTAGAGAGCCAATTTATTATTTTATGCACTTACATAGCGCTGATATATTCCACAGCGCTTTACAGACATTATCCTCACGCCATCCCCAGTGGAGCTCACAATGTAAGTTCCCTATCAGTAGGTCTTTGGAGTGTGGGAAAAAAACCGGAGAAAACTCACACAAACATGGGGAGAACATACAAACTCCATGCAGATATTGTCCTTGGTCAGACTACAAACTCCATGCAGATGTTGTCCTTGGTCAGTTCAAACCTAGGACCCCAGCACTGCAAGGCATCCGTGTTAACGACTGAGTCACCATGCTGCCTATATGGCCAATGCTAGAGGTCATTTGGTATTTAAAGAGGACCTTTCAGCAAAAAAATATTGTTGGGATACTTATAACTAGAGTTGAGCGAACTTGTGTTTTAAGTTCGGCTTCCAAAGTTTGGGTTCAGGTTATCGAAGCATCCCGTTGGTAGCCTACGACCTCTTATCCAATCCAGTACTGAGCCACGCCCCCTGCACTGATCACATGATGGTGACGTCACCTCAGGTCCTTCGTGTTGTCCAAGGTTCGGGTTCATTGAAGAATCCCCTTATGGATTTCAAATGCCGTTATGGCCCGTGGTAGCGGAATCTATAATGGGATGCTTCGATAACCCGAAGCCGAACTTAAAACACAAGTTCGCTCAACTCTACTTATACCATCTTACTGGGCCGCTGCCACTGATGTCCGCACACTGTATTTTTTCTTCAAACGACCCCCTGTTCGCCCGCTGCGCTCCTGTTATCTTCTGCGCCTCTTATGCTAATGAGGCGACTTGGTTATAGTAGGAGGTTTCTTTTAGTTCTGGTGGGCGGTGTCTCTTCTCCCTGCTAGCGAGCGCTTCCAATCGCAGAGCTTAGCTCTTAGCCCACGAGACTGCCTTGACCCCACGTTGCCCACTCTTTTGAAAAGTGGCAAACCCTTCAAAAAAGGTCACAAAATTTTGCGCAAGTGTAGCTTTTGACTCCAGAAAACTAGCATACAAGGTTTAATAAATTCACCCATGATTATAGGGGCTATCTGCACTCTCTTAAATCTGTGCTTGTAATAAAAGTATGTGACCACAGCCATGCGGGAATTGTGATATAATGTTTTTTTTTTTTTTACTAGTGGATACTTGGCTTAAGAACGTAGAGAACTTTCCCTAGTGGTTATGGAAAGACACAGTGATAATACAACTTCATGAAATGTTATACTCAGGACCAGTACATTGGGACCGGTAAAAGAGATAACCCTTCCTCCCACTTTATCTTCTTCGCTATCACAGAAAAGGGAACATAAGGTTTGCAAGTAGAAACAGATTAGTAGCATTCACCACAAAAGGAAATGTGTCAACTAGTGATTACGTCAGAGATATTCTGTGCTATGTATAAGAAAAGAAAAATATCACCATGAATAGTATGTGTGTATAGTAATAATGGACATGCTTGTGCTTCCCCTCCCGTATTCGGGACATTGACTGATTGGTTTCTGAAAAGTTATTTCAAAGGTGACAACCAATATGGCTGCACTTTCTCATGACACTTGCAAAAATGGCCACTATTATTAAATAGAAATATGAGCAATATGTATGGCCATTATTATATTTTAGGGAAAAATCACATAGTCTTGACACTTATTAACAAGGTTATGTAAATGGTATTTATTGATGACCTATCCTCAGGATAGGTCATCAATGTCTCATCAGTGGGGGTTTGAGGCCCGGAAACTCCACGATCAGCTGTTTGAAGAGGAAGCGGAGCTCCATGTGAGTGATGCTTCCTGTTCGTTACATTACATTTTAGCAGTGCAGTATAATTACAAGTAGTCGTTCCATTCACTTGAAAGGATCGAGTGCTTGTAATTACGCTATGCTGCCAATGCAAGGGAGAGGACGTGTAGTGTAATGAAGAGGAAGCAGCACTCGCATAGGGGTGCCGGACCGCTGTTGATCTGATATTAATCATCAATAGGTCATCATATATCACCTGCAGAACCCCTGTAAGGACTACAAGGACTAATGTTTGTGGGTATATCCCATGCATAGCTTTGTAGAATATGTTGGGCACAGTAGTGGGCTCTTTACATTTATCACAGCAGGTTCTGGACAAGAGATCTGAACAGCCCCCAGAACCATATGTGTCTCAAAATTCTGTTTTAGGGTTTGTTCTTTAACCTTACAAGTGAATTTTATAGAAAGTCTGATAATAAAAATATAAGAATATTTGATAATTCATCATCTGTCTGGTTCCATTGATGCTGAATTAAATTCGCTGTTACACCAGGCACAGTGTCTGTAGAGCTAACCCAGCAGAATGTAATGATATATTTCACTTAGTAGTCAGTAACTTTTAATCAGTTAAGTGCACAAAGGGTGGACCCTAGGGGATCCTACCCTTGCTCCTCTTGCTTCCTCTGTCAGCCCCTTCCGTCTCCCTCTTGATGACAAGACCAGGTTCCTGGATAGTCATCTCATCTGTAAGAAATGGGCAGAACCTTCAAACAGGGCCATGTACACTCCCTATAAAATGTCTGTACTGTGCAAAGCACTCCACACTCTTATATCTCCTTCACACCAACTTCACAAAGTTGGCAAGTGAGGTCCAGTCCGCCATTTTCTCTGCAGTGGCCAAGGTAGTATAATATGGCAGCTGTTTAGATGAATGTCCATGTAACACAAGGCTTTCATATGGAGTCTCTCCTTTAAGAGAACATGGTCTCAAATGGCAGGACCCCCTTTTTGCCTGCAAATGGTTAAAAAGAAAAATCTCATACTCACCTCGCGGATTGCCCACTGTTCATGCACTGTGTGCTTCTGTTCTTGGCACATAATTTCTGGGAATTATGCTGAGCCAGTGATTGGCTGAGGTCGGTCATCACTACAGCCAGTGATTGGCTGAGGCGGGTCATATCTACAGCCAGTGATTGGCTGAGGTCGTTCATCACTACAGCCAGTGATTGGCTGAGGTGGGTCATCTCTACAGCCAGTGATTGGCTGAGGTGGGTCATCTCTACAGCCAGTGATTGGCTGAGGTCGTTCATCGCCACAGCCAGTGATTGGCTGAGGCAGGTCATCTCTACGACCAGTGATTGGCTGAGGTCGGTCATCGCTATAGCGAGTGATTGGCTGAGGCTGGTCATCTCTACAGCCAGTGGTTGGCTGAGGCGGGTCATCTCTACAGCCAGTGATTGGCTGAGGCGGGTTATCTCTACAGTCAATGATTGGCTGAGGCGGGTCATCTCTACAGCCAGTGATTGGCTGAGGCGGGTCATCTCTACAGCCAGTGATTGGCTGAGGCGGGTCATCTCTACAGCCAGTGATTGGCTGAGCCGGGTCATCTCTACAGCCAGTGATTGGCTGAGCCGGGTCATCTCTACAGCCAGTGATTTGGCTGAGGCGGGTCATCTCTACAGCCAGTGATTGGCTGAGGCGGGTTATCTCTACAGTCAATGATTGGCTGAGGCGGGTCATCTCTACAGCCAGTGATTGGCTGAGGTGGGTCATCTCTACAGCCAGTGATTGGCTGAGGCGGGTCATCTCTACAGCCAGTGATTGGCTGAGCCGGGTCATCTCTACAGCCAGTGATTGGCTGAGCCGGGTCATCTCTACAGCCAGTGATTGGCTGAGGCGGGTCATCTCTACAGCCAGTGATTGGCTGAGGTGTATTCCGAGCCATCTCCTGTCGTGTCCAGGTCAGGAGCAGGAAGTGAAGGCGAGCAGGGACCTGGATGCCATTGGAAAAGCAAGAGGAAGGTATGACATTTTTTTTATTTTTTACCAATTTCCAGACCAAGGTACATTTGTTCTATTTTTGTGAAAAAATATCCCTTTAATTACCAAGTGTTTCTTGCCAGTGTTTGGTTTGCTCTTGTGAAAAGTTGGCAGAACTGCTGGAATCTAAACACACGCTTGTTTCCATCCCTTCTCATAAACCTGGCAGAAAGCTCAATTTCCTTCCACGTTCCCCGTGTCTTCGATGCATCTTTTCCTCCTGCTCTTTCTATTGCTGAAATAATTCTATTTCTAAAATCAATGGGGAGAGATTTATCAAACTGGTGTAACGTAAAACTGGCTTAGTTGCCCATAGCAACCAATCAGATTCCACCTTTCGTTTTCCGAAGAAGTTGTCAAAAATGAAAGGTGGAATCTGATTGGTTACTATGGCGCCATCGGATCCACCGCCAGTTATAGGGGTTATTAAGACCGGTGTCTAAAATACCGCTCTTAATAAATGACCCCCCATAGTGCTTTTGTGTTGCCCTCTATGGTCCAGTTACATTGTGAAATCAGAGATGTCACTGGGGGTTATCCTATGACTAGTGTAAAAAATGAAAATCAGACATCATATAGTACATGACAATCTCTTTCTAACAATGCTAGAACCAGCCCTGTAACTCACATGGATCCAAAGCCCCCGCCATTCATTACTCCAATTGCTCTGAAAGATTTATATCAAACTGGCAGCTCAAGGGGTATGTCCTTTCTGCTAAAGCTTTCTCCCGATCACAGCTCAGGAGGCAGTTGAAGGATGAAATTGAGCATGTGCGACGTCAGACTCTGGCCAGCTTTCCTGCATCGCGGAGCCAAGATGCCAAGGCAACTGGCGGTTGATGATGTCATGTTTGGCAGATTTAAAACCACATCCTGGTGCAGACTTTGCCTGATTATAGGTTTTTTGCTAGTCTTTTTCTCTGTAGAGCTGGGTTGCTATCCATCCATAAATGTGTGGACAGTCCATAAAATGAGGGGGCTTTATTCCTGTGTCCATGGAAAAAAAATAGATGTGATTTTTTGTGAGGCTGGTGACTAGATTATTTTGGTGGTAATTATCATCGCTTTACAGCTCATGGTAAATGCTGGTAATGAGTTCTTATCAATATATTGAGCTACGGGCCTGTATTACTGATAATTTTTTTTATGGTTTTCCAATTTGTCCATAAAAAAAACATTGGCTGTCCATGATTTTGGGATAAGTTGTCCCGAAAAAAGAAAGATTCTTGTTGGCAACTGTGATGTTGAGTCCAGCTGCTTTCTGATTGCCTACTGTTTGGGTACGGCCACAAATTCAGTTTTTTTTATGCAGTTTTTGAAGCTAAAACCATGAATGGATTAAAAAACCAGTAGTCGTATCTGTCCTTTATACTTTCTCTTAGGGCTCATTCAGGCGGCCGTATGCTGTACGCAAAAATGCGGAACAGTTTTTTTGCGGACAGTTCAGCATGTCCGTAGAAAAACGGATTGCATTATGAATTTTGTGGACCAATAGACTTCAATGGGGCCAGGTCCTGATTTTCATTCACAAGTATAAGACATGTTTTATTTGTCTAGTGGAGCCATAGAACTGAAGAAAAGGAAGTGAATGGGTCTGCCTCTATTCCGCAAAAAAACGGATCCGCATTTTTGCGGACAGCATACGGCCGTCTGAACGAGCCCTTAGGCGTCTCTGACCTGCTTACTGTTATACTCCTTGGATAGCTGATACCTGAGGTTCCTTGGCTTTGACCTGGCTGCTCAGGACTTTGGTACTCTCTTGTTCCTGGTACTTCTCCTAATCTTTTCCTATTACTGGACTCTGTGTGCTTCTAGATTGGCGCCAGCCTGTAATTTCTTTCGGGATTCCCTACAGGAAAGTCCATACCCCTTGCAGAGAACATATGGTGGATAAGATATAATCCCTTGGGTTTAGGCTCTACCTAGTAGTCTGTCATTGAAGATCCATACAGGTTGCCATTTTTTTTATAATTGTAACAAGTGTCAGTCAGCACTAGATGTAAACATTATGGGGGTCAATTAATAGCCCCCATATCTGGTGGTGGATCAGCCGAAGTTATGTAGAGGCTCCGACTTAACTTCGGCGGATCCATCACTGGTCTAAATGTAAGCCAGCTTCATTGCTGACTTAATTTAGATCATTTTTTGTGCCTAAAACCAACGCCTTCCCTGGCCACACTTTTAGACCTGGTGTGAGCGGGGAAAAGTTGCAGAATGAGGCACAAATAACCTAATATTGGTGTATTTCTGATAGTAAATGACCCCCTATGTATGTGGTGCTGTACATAATAAACTGCTCCTACTCATATGCCTTTTGGGCGTATAACTGCTAGATATAAATGGCACATACTTCCTTTTATATGACAGCTAAAATTCTTACTGAATTCGGGTCAAGCGTGTTTCTGCCTGCTGGTGGTATTTTCTATCAGAACTGCTTATCAGACGGAATGTTTTGCGTGTACCAGCTCGCTCAGGTATCTAGAAATCAAGCTGCCAAATTACTAAAACTTTTTAAAAAAGTAAAAGAATCGGCATTATAATTAATACTACACCCAATATTGTCCAACAATTCATGTACAGTCCAGTTCACGGGTCTAGTTTCCGCACCAGTGCCTGATTCCAAACCTGAACCCCCATGGCTTAAATTCACACCGCAAAGTCGCAGTCCTCACTCATGTCTCCCCATGCTCAAACAATGTAATTTGTACATGAAACTTAGGGTTTTAAATTTGTATGTTCCTTGTTTTAACTAGAACTATAAATCTTTCCCTTAAAAAAACACACTTGACATTTTCCTTAGGCCTCATGCACACGACCGCATGTGTTTTGCGGTCTGCAAATTGCGGATCCACAAAGAAAACGGATGATGTTCCATATGGCATTCGCTTTTTTTGTGGATCCGTTATTTTTGCGGATCCTTTGTAATAATGCCTATCCTTGTCCGCAAACTAGAAAAAAAAATAGGACATGCTCTATTTTTTTGCGGAACGGAAAAGCGGACATACGGAAACGGAATGCACACGGAGTACCTTCCGTTTTTTTTTGCGGACCCATTGAAATAAAATGGTTCCGCATATGATCCGCAAAAAAAACGGAACGGACACGGAAAGAAAATACGTTTGTGTGCATGAGGCCTTAGGCTTAAATCACACAAAAGTAATTTAGGCCTCTTTCACACTTGCGTTCTGAGGATCCGGCAGGCACTTCCGTCCCGCCGGATCCGTCAGAACGCAAGTCGCCTGAAAGCATTAGAAGACTGATCAGGATCCTGATTAGTCTTTGAAATGCTTTGAGGTTACTATGGCAGCCAGGACGCTATTAAAGTCCTGGTTGCCATAGTAGTAGTGGGGAGTGGGGGAGCAGTATACGTACAGTCCGTGCGGCTCCCGGGGCGCTCCAGAATGACGTCAGAGCGCTCCATGCGTGTGGGGCGCCCTGACGTCACTCTGGAGCGCCCAGGGAGCCGCACGGACTGTAAGTATACTGCTCCCCCGCTCCCCACTACACTTTACCATGGCAACCAGGACGTCCTGGCTGCCATGGTTACCAGTCAGAAAAAGCTAAATGTCGGATCCGGCGATGCGCCGAAACGACGTTTAGCTTAAGGCCGGATCCGGATTTATGCCTTTCAATGGGCATTAATTCCAGATCCGGCCTTGCGGCAAGTGTTCAGGATTTTTGGCCGGAGCAGAAAGCGCAGCATGCTGCGGTATTTTCTCCGGCCAAAAAACGTTTCGGTCCTGAACTGAAGACATCCTGATGCATCCTGAACGGATTTCTCTCCATTCAGAATGCATTGGGATAATCCTGATCAGGATTTTTCCGGCATAGAGCCCCGACGACGGATCTCTATGCCGGAAAACAAAAACGCTAGTGTGAAAGAGCCCTTACATCCGTGTGCTGTCTGTATGTACAACGATCTGCACATAGATTCATAGAAGCAAATGGTGCTAGTCGCTGAGGGTCTGCGTTGAGAAACTCAGCCCATGCACTCCTTTGTTCCTTGTCCTACAGAACATGGACCCGAAGACCACGGGACCCCAGGGCCTTGTCCTACACGGACCTACAGCCATCCGCGTTGCAGCCGCACCCCTGCTGGACAACTGTTTGAAGAGGCCGCGTCTCGCCGGATCGATCCAGTCTCTTCCGGGACCAGTGATGTCATATTCATCGATAAGATGGCCTATGTGTAGCTCAGTCCCATTCAAGTCATCGAGCCTGGGCTGCAATACCAAGCACAGCACTATGCTTGGTAAGCTGCGGGGAGGCTGCAGCACTTATCAGAGCACCACGGCCTCTTCAAACAGCTCATCAGTGGGGTTGACACCCTCACCGATCAAATATTGGTGACCTATCTTGAGGATAGATTGCCAGCATTCTACTCCAGAAAACCTCTTTAATGCCTCAAGCACACAAACGTATTTTCTTTCCATGTCCGTTCCGTTTTTTTGCAGACTGTATACTGAACCATTCATTTCAATGGGTCCGCAAAAAAAACGGAAATTACTCTGTGTGCATTCAGTTTCCGTTTGTCCGTATTTCTGTTCCGCAAAAAAAATTAGAACATGTCCTTTTATTGTCCGCATTACGGACAAGGATAGTACTGTTCTATTATGGGCCAGCTGTTCTGTTCTGCAAAATACGGAATGCACACGGATGTCATCTGTATTTTTTGCAGATCCATTTTTTGCAAACCGCAAAATACATACGGTCGGGTGCATGAAGCCTTAAGGTGTATTCCAACATGAAGCATCTTTCATCTCTGGATAGGTGATAAATGCTAGATCAATGGTTTGACCCTCGCTGATGGTAAGAACAGCAGACCACTATCACCTTTTGGCACCAGCTGCAAGACTATGGCTACAAGAAGAAGCGGTTGAGCATGCACCCTTCTGCTCTATTCAAAGGCTATGGCACCGACGGCCTGTCTCCTCTGAAATATATGGGTGTAACTTGTAAGCTCATGAGTTCAGAGGCTGATCATTTGATAGCTTTCCGCGATGTCCGTGCTCTTGTGTATAACTTGTCGCCTGTAGAAAGTGAGATGAGGAAATAACTGCTCTATTCTTTTCTGGAAACACCAGGCTATTTGTCTCATGTTTGCCCATCCGCCTCTCTAATGCCGTACAACCTGCCACAATATGGATCTTTTCTTTGGCACTGGTGCGGACTATGTTTGCAGTGACATCATGGAATGTCGCCTGCATACCAGGATACTCCTCTACGTCTCCCACTTCTAGCTCTGGCTGTCGGCTACTTTACAAACGAAGGACACATTTCATTTTGTTCTGATGTTTCTAGTTGATTTTACTATGCTGTCTGCCTTTTATGTTCCAGCAGGGCTGAGCCTAGGTCTGTGGAGACTTATGGGCACAAAATTGTATGTGAGCTCCCTCTCCTTTTTTATAAGGCAAGAAAAGTTCTCCTACAGTGCTATACGCCATGATACCAGTCTGGATTACCAAGACAATGGGTGAAGGTGGAGTAGGGTAGGCCCCAGGCAATAGACCCATGTGTCCCTCCCGTGATCTGGCCTGGTGTTGCAGTGTACAATAGAGTTTGTGTGTTATCCTAGTAAAAATGAAGAGGTTCTGTCATAGGGACAAGATTCGATTTGTAGTTGGCATCATCCCAACCACCCACATGGAGCTTCCAATTGTCTTCTCTGCCCCATAAACAATATCTAATGTCGTAACCTAGTTCTGTAGGCACAGAACTAATACCTTAGGAGACTGTCGTAAGAAATCTGCCACATAAATATGGGATCCAGAGACCTCAATCTCCACACCAGGGCCACAGCTCTAGAAGATGCAGAGTTAGTAGCTACTTGGGCCTTGTGTTTGCAGAGCCCCAAAGACCCCAACATTATAAATGGCACATAATAGGAGGAGGGGGTCGGTTATAGAGTGGTCTCCATTTATGTATGGATTGCTGCAGTACATAAATCTCATTTGCATTGCTGTAGGCTGTACAGTAATAATTGCATGGAAACTAATTACAGAACCTCCATGCTGGATGTCTAATTTTCTCATTTACATGTACAATCCGCACACCCTAGGGTAACAGGACTTTATTGCCATCCTGTAATAGAAAACTCACATTATGATTGGTAGGTGTCCCAGTGGTTTCATAAATTATGTAATTATTTTTTTTTTCATGTTTATTCAACACTATTAGAAAAGCTGTCTTGCTTATTCCTAGCTACGTTCTTCCATAGCAGCTCAGCCCTTTTTTCAAGGGCATCTGTCAGCAGATTTGTCCCTATGACACCGGCTGACATGTTACATGTGCACTTGGCAGCTGAGGGCATCTGTGTTGGTCCCATGTTCATATGTGCCCGCATTGCTGAGAAAAATGATGTTTTAATATATGCAAATGAGACTCTAGGAGCAACAGGGGCGTTACCATTACACCTAGAGGCTCTGCTCTCTCTGCAACTGCTGCGCCCTCTGCACTTTGATTGACAAGACCAGGCAGTGGAAACATGGTCACTTCTGGTCCTGTCAATCAAAATGTAGTTGAGGAGTGAGCAGAGCTTCTAGGAGTAAAGGCAACGCCCCCGTTGCTCATGGAGGCTAATTTTCATATATTAAAACTTCATTTTTCTCAGCAATGTGGGCACATATGAACACGGGAACAAAACTTCGGCTGCCAAGTGCACATGTAACAGATCAGCCGGTGTCATAGGTACAAACCTGCTGACGGGTATCTTTTTGAGGTTCTTATTTTGGAATACTCCTGGGACATTAACTTGAAGATATCCATTCAATGTGTCAACCAGTACAGTGACTTCAATGAGAAATGTCTTTTATTTTTTTTATCAATTACTTAATTGGTTTAATAACCAGGTAGTAAGTTCTCAAATCAATGATTCGCCTAGTAATTCACCACGATGTCTGGCCCTCCTCTTATAACCCTGCTGCTGCTGCTGCTTAGGTAAATGCACAATTTAGAAGATTCTTTACAGAACCGTTAGACCTGATTTCCACAAAATTCATTCAAAGCCATTATGAAAAGAGAGCGGGTAACATAACTGTATCCAAAAGGTAAAGTGGCTTAATGGTAGACCAATGGTGTGGCGGGCTGTGGGCACAAGAATGCAGATTTCACATGGACAGGCACATGGGTGCAAAACAACCACATACAGAAGGATTAAGCATGGTAAATATAGTAGTAAATAGGGGAAGGGTATGAAAACTAGGCCAATGAATAGTTTTCCTTGCTTTGGTGTGTCATGCACTTTGTGCGCTGTGAACATACCACACGAACATACGACATCCGTGCCCAAATTTTTATTCTAAGGATTAATACAGCAGGGATGACATAAATTGTCACCGCTGCTTGTCTACTGACACAGATCTCTCCAGTGACATATACAATTCTAATGGTAGCATGCTACAAAAGTGGAACGTACAAAGAAAAAACTTAACTGTAATGTGCTGTATCTGCACTAAACGGAATGTCGATTTACCAAAGACAGATTTTCTCCATGGTTTGTGATGTGAAAGTACGGATGTGACAGACACTCATTTATTGGCTGCATTATGCAGTAGTAATAATAATAACGAAGCTTTTTGTATTCCTCGGAAAAGGCAAAAAGCATTGGACAGAATAATGAAATTATAAATGATGAGAGGCATCACTGCTATTTATTCATCCTGTGACACTCCGCAGCAAAGCGGAAAAAACAAGAGCCACGAGGGCTGTGGTCAGCTGTTCTAATGGTTGTAGCAGTGGATACACAGGCAGGAAATGAGAGCAATTGAATTTAGTGGGGAAAATTAGGTCAGGCAATGTTCTCTGGCACAGGGAGGCACAATAACTTGTGTTTCCGTCTTATATGCTCTATGTTGACTCCATGCAATACAAGACCATTGTTTTCTAGGGAGATTTTTCATTAGAAGCCATTTACACTACATTGGTTTATACTTGTACATCGTGGAGAGTGACTAAACTGATAAAGGGCATGGAGGGTCTTAGTTATGAAGAAAGAATTAAATGTATTGAGACGTCTAAGGGGGGGACATGATTAACCTATATAAATGGGCCATACAAAAAATACGGTGAAAAACTGTTCCATGTAAAATACCCTAAAAAGACAAGGGGGCACTGCCTCCGACTGGAGAGGAAAAAGTTCAATCTCCAGAAGCATCAAAACTACTGTGGAATAGACTTCCTCAGGACGTGGTCACAGCAGGGACAGTGGACCGATTTAAAAAGGGTTTAGATAAATTCTTAAAAGTAAATGACATTAATGCTTATGAAAATGTGTAGAAATCTGAGTCTCATTTCCCTCTGGGATTTGCATCCCTACCTATATTTTGGTTGAACTTGATGGACTTATGTTTTTTTTCAACCGTATTAACTATGTAAAATTGGCATACAGTGCTTTCGTGACTGAGGACCATGTCTGAGGTCTGTTGGCTTCTTCCTTCTCTAGGTGCTCTGCTGACAGGCAGGTTGTAGGTATTTAGGCTTTGGGTGCAATCCACCACTTATATATGAATGCAGGGACCAAAGTTATAATCCTGTAACAAAGAGTCCAACACCACCCATATCACTACCCATATGCCATAGTTACAAATAAAACAAGCTATATTGTGTGGATCAAATGGGGAGGCTATATCTTTGTAACATAAAACCTAATATCTTAGGTTCTCCGTGTGATGCATAGATATACTCAACAATAAGATTCTCGAAGGTCTAATTTTTAGGGCAAAATAAACTCGCCAAGCTATGACATCTGGAAAAGAAAAAACACAACAACAAATGATAGCCTAACTAACCTGCACCATGTACCCAATAATGGGGTGGGCAGATGAACCTCACACTAGTATGCAGGCTGAAGGTATGATGTCTTCCTGCTCAACCATAGCTAACTAATCAGGCTTTGAGACATTTACCATTCCTGCCTCTCATACCCTCATACTTTTTATTACAACTTTTATTGTACCTGGAATGTGAATTTATTCTTTTGGATTAAAGCATACCTGAGTTTTCAAAAAAAAAGTTTACATAATGGCTGTGCTTCTTTGTACAATCATAACTAGGAAGGAATACTTCTTTTTGGGCTTCCCTGATGTTTTTATCAGCCAAATTATTCCTCTCTTCAACTGTACAGCCAGATGCATTTCTCTCAGAAGCAGTGAGTGTCTACCTTCTGTGGAATCTGCCAGCACTGTACTGCAGAATAGATAAGAGGAGGGAGATCAGAGGCATACATTTTTTTGTTACATGGAGCTTTCAATGCCTATAAATCTTTTTTCTTCAATGTTGGGTGTCCATTGACTATAGTGGACCTCAGATTCTGTACAAATGAGCCTTCCCTTTATACCAGAAGATTGGTTATTGGCTGTCCAGTTTTAATTGAAACTTACAATGAGTTATTAGGATTAAATAGGTTGTGCCACTAATATAAATGTATCCTGCCCAACAGATATCACTGTTGTATCACTTTCACCAAATACCACAATTTATGAAAACTGCCTTACTGTAACGTTATTTACCTCCCATTGAACCCTGCGGCAAATCTGTTTTGATATTTAGTTGCTGTAGGTTACGTCCTGCATTGTAGCCTTGTAATGTAGGCTGTAGAAAGTGTCATTGGTAAGAACAAGGGTTGTGGCTAGTGTCACATGTCCGGCTGTGTTTGCCCTAAGGCATGATGGAGCAGCAGACACATGACCCAGGAAGTAGAATTCAAGCATGGGGGATAAGAGAAAACTGCAAATGAGGTAAATTTAAAAAAAAAAAATAACAATCCAAGAAGGAATAGGAGATAGTTTATGGCAATAAACGCAAGGAAATGTTGAATTATGGTGTAAATAATTAGAAAGCAAAAACCAGTATATGCCAAGAAGAAGGAAATACTACATCTCTAGTAGCCAAAACTATAAAAATGTTTTGTGCAAGGAAAATAATAATGCCTCTGGGATTACATATAAAGCCCCTCTTAGGCCTCTTGCACACGTCAGTATGCCTTTTTGTGTGTTTTGCGCTCCATTTTTCATGGATCCTCTGTTCCTTTTTTGTTTCCATTGTGTTTCCGTAGTTCCGCAAAAAAATCTCCGTATGGTTTCCGTATGCGATCCGTTGTTTGCGGATTGTAAACAGAAACATAAAATTTTTATTCATTAATGTAATGTACAGTAATGTGTTTTAACAGTAAACATATGGGCAAAGTGGGCATGGATACGAAAAAACTGAAACCATACGGATGTGTGGCGGCAAAAGTCCTTGTACCGGCCCTGTGCTGCCTGGGTGAAATTCTGGGTATGTCCGGGCTCAGCTCTGAACCCGGACAACCCCTTTAAAGTTCTCATAGTTCAGAATTTCTCATTCATTTTCCAGGTTAAACGTTTGCAGGGAAATAACTTGTGGTGGACATCTGAGGGAAGTCATAACCTTGATACTCTTTATAACGTCACTTATTGATTAAACAACAGAAACATCAAAGGGTTTGGAAAGTCCATTAGCCGATGTGTCGCCAGTCTTATACTTCTACTGCATATAACGTCTTGTTATCTATGTTGGACAGATATTTTATTTGGGCAATTAAATCATTGTTTCTTGTGCATTGTCCTCATCAGGTCCTTTGAATATACATTAATATGCAATGTCTGGCCAGGAACATCAATGGGTTTTCTCTGCAATGGCTAAAGTTATCGGCAGCTCCTCCTAGATTGCTGTCTCTTAAAGGAACATTAAACACAGAAAATGCACAAAAAACAAAACCACTTCTTGTATTTCCTCCTTACCCTTAGTCCTATTTTGTCTCCTATTACAATTTATACTGAGAAATATGAAATATATAACAAAATCTTCTCAGTCTTGTCCCACCTCCTCCTTCTCACAATTCTGTGACTGGCTGTATGACAAGTGGCTGGAGCAGGAGCCTCCCTGCTGTGCCCTGTCTGCAGTAGGGCAAAACATAATTAAGCCCTGCCCCTTCGGAAATCCCCACCTCTTCATATGATCACCTGAAGGTGGAACTAATCAGATTAACGTTAGGGCTACACAATGACATTTGTCACAGTAATGTCAGACGGCATATTTTATAATGCTAGTCTATGGTGCCGCACTGAGGCATGCAACATGCTGCTACTGCGACACGACAGTCGCAAAAAAACCCATCCAAGATGGATTTTTGTCCAACTTTCGTGTCACAGCCGCAGCATGTCACAGTGCGACACCATGGACTAGCATTCTAAAATATGTTGAGCGACATTACTGCACATGTTGCAGTGTAGTTCTACCTTATATGTCGCGCTTGAGGCTCATGCACACGAGCATATTTCTTGTCCACATCCAATCTGCATTTTTTGTGAGTCAGATGCGGACCCATTCACTTCAATGTGGCTGCAAAAGATGGGGCTGCACCCTGTGCTGTCCACATCCGTATGTACGACCGCGGCCCTGCCAAAAAATAGAACATGTCCTATTTTTTATAGAGGGTAGGACGTTCCGTTCCACAAAATGCGGAACACATACAGCCAGTATCCATGTTTTGCGGATCCGCAATTTGCAGAGCAAAATGGCAACGGCCGTGTGTATGAGCCCTTACACTGACATTGCATGTTTTTTTCACATGTATAATTTTGAATCTGAATATCATGCTTTCCATAGAATTTTATTCTTTCTGATAATGATTGGTGCATTTTTGTTTTTCTCTACATGGGCCCCATATAGAAACAAGGGGGTTTTCTTATCAGCTACTAACAGCTCTCATACACTTATACAGGGAATGCTGTCAATCACTGATATGACCGCCCAATACTTATCAATCTGCTCCTCTCCTTCTCGATGGCATGATAAGGTCTCGTGCACACAACTGTATGTATTTAGAAGTCCACAAAACACACATCCGCAAAAAAATCTAATAAATGTCCGTGTGAATTCCGTATTTTGTGGAACGTAACAGCTGGCCCCTAATAGAACAGTCCTGTCCTTGTTCGTTATGCGGACAATAATAGGACATGTTCTATTTTTTGCAGACATACGGAAACGGAATGCACACAAAGTAACTTCTGTTTTTTTTATGGACCCATTGAAATGAATGGTTCCGCATACGGTCAGGAAAACAACAGAACGGATACGGAAAGAAAATATGTTCGTTTGCATGAGCCCTAAGACTGCACTGCACCTTTTAAAAAGTCACAGCCAGCACTGTGGTCTGGTAAAGAATTTCCATTAGTCTCGGAATTGTGTAAAATCATCCCTTTTTATTAAAGGGTCACGTCTATCAGAAAGTTTTTTTTTAAACTTAATATTAACTGTTAATTTTTTTTATTTTTTATTTAGGCAGTACTGCTATTGAAGACTAAATACAAAACATTGTCCTCCTGTTGCAATCAGCATAGATATATATATGTACAGATCAGCAATCTATTGTGCTGTGTTATGGGAGGATAATATCTGCGGGTTAATCCTCGTGATCATAGCAGGTGTAGAATTGATGATCGTATGATAGCTGTATTATTCTTTAGAGAGGTCTAGAAAAAGATGCTCGAAGAAGAGCATAACATTGATTAGGCCTCATGCGTGCAACTGTAGTTTTGGTCCACGTGCGATTCTCTTTTTTTTTTTTTCCGGATCGCACGCAGACCCATTCAGTTCTATGGGTCTGCACAAAAATGGAGCCATTAGGCTGATGCTATATGTGTGCTCTCCGCATGTGTGTAGCCGTTCCACAAATTATAGGACATGTCCTATTCTGGTCTGTTTTGAGGATGAAAATAGCTGGTTCTAGCAGAATAATGCAGCATACACACCACTGGTATCTGCATTTTGCTTATCTGCGGTTTGCGGACCGCAAAATGGATATGTCATGTGCATGAGGCCTTAGTGTAATGTGTGATGCCTAATTGAGTCACTACAGGGGACTCTCTCTGTTCGCCTGAGTAAGGAGGTTAAGCGAGGCTGTTTGTGTGCTAAAAGTCCAAAAAAGAGGAAGGGAAAGAAGCTGGAATGGAAGGATTAAAAAAATATATATATCCAAAAACCAACCACCTGTTTTTTATATAAAAAAAAATTAAAAAGAATATTCACATATATCAATATTAATATATTATCATTTTCTATTGGATGGAAGTGTCCCTTTACTGTGGCTTTCAGAGACAGGTGCGACTGTAGAGCTAGAGTTATACTTTATCTCGATGTCCACTAGATTTATATGATTGTGTAAATTGTTACACTAAAAGTAATGCACTGAATTCCTGAAGCGGCAATGAATGTGTAACATGTACTAAATATTGCTGTTGTGTCCTCTGTAATAAAGTGTTCTAAAAGCACAATGTCTGATTTGCTAACAGATGTGCCCTTCCATCGGAGAAACTGCGTCCTGAGATTTAGATGTATTATTTATGAGGCCCTCTAATCAAATCACCTCTCTTGGTCACATCTCCCCCTTATAATGCATTGTATCCTACGCCTAGGGTCTTTACGTTTTAATGAGCGGCAGACAATACGTCTTATATTCTGTGTATTTTTCCAGCTGCGACTTTTTACTAATTATAATACAGGGTCCCATCAAGAGCGCTGCGGTCTCTGCTGACAAGCTGTAGCTGAAGCCCGTATTTAGATTGCTGCTTGGTAAAATAGTGCAGCCAGGGGCCTAACTTAACTACATGGGAAGCGGAAATAGCAGTTTCAGCCAGGCACTGGGGCCAAAGACCCCCTGCCATATAAGAAGACACCAGTGTAATAAATAGCCCCTGGTAAGTGAGGGTCTGCATTATAGATTTTGCATCGAGGCCCAGAAGCTTCAAGGTATACTGTACATCTGAATTCAGCCAATACATTATTTATCGAGTAGTGGAAGAGCCCATAATGAATAATTACACTGGATTTCATGGGCGGCTATCAGCTAAATGGCTTCCACGTAATATTGCATTTACGGGGGAAATATCTGTGGCTTCCCCTTCCAAAATCACCAGTACAGGCAATATAGGACTTGTTTCCGATCAGACACCCCCTATAAAAACACCAAATCAGTATTTTCCATTGCTATCATATTGTTTCATATTACAGTTAATAATGAGAAATATATAAAGAAATGGCCCTCTCCTCCTCACTGTCGTGAAAGTGGCCGTATGACAGCTGGCTGCAGAAGGAGCCTCCCCCTGCTTCCCTGTGCACTAGGACTAGGACACCTTGGGTAAACTCCACCCTCTCAGCCATTTATTATCCTAAAATGTAGATCAGGGATCAAGAACCCCCGACACTCCAGCTGTTGTGAAACTAAAACTCCCAGCATGCTCTATTTACTTCTTTGGGAGTTCTGAGAGCAGCCAAGCAAGTGTACATGCTGAGAGTTGTAGTTTTATCACAGCTGCAGTGTCGAAGGTTGCTAATCCCTGATGTAGATGATCAACAGTATATTAACCCTTGTAGGTTTTCTACCAGACTGTTTCAGGAACGTGCAGAAAATCCAGCAGACTGATGAACACTCTTGGCATGATTGTCTCCAGTTTAGGGCACACAACTGTGTGTATTTTGCGAGCCACAAAACACGGATCCGCAAAAAATATGGATGACGTCCGTGTGCATTCTGTATTTTGCAGAACAGAACAGCTGGCCTCCAACAAAACAGCCCTATCCTATCCTAGGACATGTTCTATTTTTTTGCGGAACGGACATACAGATATGCAGAAATGGAATGCACAAGGAGTAACTTCCCTTTTTTTTGCCTACACATTGAAATTAATGGTTCCGTATACAGCCTCGCAAACAAAATGGAACGGACACATGCAGCGGCCAGGCCCTAGGGGTGTTGTGTGTGAGTGCCCTAGTGATGACGTGCCAAGTGGGTGTAGTAGTACTCACGATGAAGTTGTCCCCTGGGCCGGCGTGCAGTGGATGGGAAGACAGCACTAAATCTTCCAGGGGACATCAGCCAGATGTTGGTTGAGGTGCTCTTGATGGTAATTGGGTGACGCTTAGGGTGCTTTGACGGCAGGGCCCCTGTGTTCGTGACGCCAGCACTGTGAGGTGCAATGAGGAAATGAAATTGAATGATGAGAGAGGCGGGGTAGTTGAACCAAACAGGAGCTTTACTTGCCAGTTTTAGTCTTGCAATAAATAGCATTTGATAGCAGCACTTTGTATTACATAAAGTTGGCAAAGATGATAAAGCTGCAAATTCCAATTAGCAGGCTCTGTGAGGTGCTGTATGTAGGTTCCAGCTCAACTTATGCAGGAGTGGTGAAGATAGTCTACTTGGTTCCTGATCTTGCTCAGGCTTTCCAGTCTTGCAATAATATGAAGCCTCTGGTACTAATAGTATACAACCCAAGGGCGGTCTCCCTCATGGCAGGCAAACTCTCTGCTCCATTCTTTGAAAAGGTTGTCTGAACTATATTCCATAAAGGAATGGTAACACCCAACTTTATACTTAGTTGTCAGACTGTATCCAGATGCTGGAAACTTCTCCCAGTCACCTGGTGCTATGGAGTCCATAAGCTGAGACTGCTCTAATCTCCACAAATTCAAGTAGGTTGAACTCCTGGGGCAAGGCGAGAAACAGAGACAAGTCTGACTCCTCACTCCTCTCCTCCCTCAACTCCTCTCCTATCTAACTTCCTGTGGCTGACCTATATAAATGATGTTATAGTGACCTCTAGTGTCGGTAGGGTGTAATGCATTTGAACAGCCTGCAGTAGGAATTTAGCAGCGTAAAAGAAGTGCAAAATGACATGAAAGGGAATATAGCAATTTGGAGTGGCCCGTACACACATAAGTGGGACACTACACACAGAAAGAAAATACATTTGTGTGCATGAGCCCAAATTGTTCCTTTAAGACCAAAAACCTATATGGAGCAAATTACTCAATAGCAAAAGGTTAGATACATTAGATGTATGCCCCTTTTCTGGTGGCCATACTCCTTCATTAGCTGTTTAGAACAGCTGCAGTGTAAGGCCTCTTGCACACGAAGGTTGGGTGCCCGCGGCTGTATTGCGGCCCGCATACGGCGAGTGCACTTCGCATCACGAATGCGGACCCATTCACTTGAATGGGTCCACAATCACGGAGATGCGGAACGAAGCATGGATCGGAACCCCACGGAAACACTACGGAGTGCTTCCATTATGTTTCTGGCCGTTCCTCCGTACCGCAAAAAAATTAAACTTGTTCTTAAATCAAGATGACCGCAGTGGCCTCTTCCTGCTCAAACGGATGAGATGAGTATTATTATCTTTTTTTTTTTACCACTGAATCGATAGCCCTCATATTTTATCTCAGATGCTGCAATCAGAGATGAATGTGGCATCTGAGGGGTTCAATGATGGGGAGGGGAGGGTTGGCGCAACCGCCGTTCCATGTCATTGTGCCCCCTACTTACAAAGAAATGAGCTTCGTGGCGAATATATTTACTTGATGACAGTGGTCTCCAACCTGTAGCTCCCGAGTGTTGAGAAACTACAACTCTCAGCATGACCTGGTGCTGATTGCACAGACCTCTTCTCATCAGGGTGGATGTAGCTAATAGACGCTGCATTATGTAACTGTTCTCTTTTTCTGTAATGGTTTAATATGAAATGTATTATCTGGGGTGTTGTCAGGGATGCTGAATCAGGGTGTGGAGAAACAGCGCAAAGATAAAGGTAGTTAATTTTTCATCAGAATTGTTCTAAACTCTTATATAAGAAGGGTCTTTGGAATCCAGATGTCAGAATTAGTCTTTAGAAACATACGGAATGGTGCCATTGTATGTCCTACTCGCATACACCAATTGTAGCTTTCGGGTGTGTCAGGACCCCGTTCTGCTAGCTAAAGCTAAAAATCTGGAGCACACCACTTTTGTAGGCATCCATTGGAGGCAATGGACATGGGGGCTTTAATTACACAGGCCTGGATTTGCCTAGGTAAGGCAACAACGTATAAACTTATATAACAATTGTGACGGACTGAACCGTCACTGGGGCTGCTGGAGAGGCCTGCTTGCCAGCCTCTTGCCCTGTGACTATGGCCCCTAGGACACTATTTGGGCATATTGGATTTTAAAGGTACTGTTTCTGTCCCTTGGACTTTTAACTGGAACAGAACCCCTGTTGTTGCCTGGATTCATATCTTTTATTTTGTTGATTGTATCACAGGCAATGCCATTGTGTTGTTGATTGTGTCACGGACAATGTCGTTGTGTTTGTTGATTGGGTCACGGACAATGTCGTTGTGTTTGTTGATTGGGTCACGGACAATGCTCATTGTGGTTGTTAATTCTACATTGATGAATGGGTTCTATTTAAAATGTGAAACTGTAAACGATTGGCTGCTATGTTTATGTCCTCAGTTCCCAACAAGGTCCACGTGGGTGGTAACCTTGTTGGAAAATGTGTATAAAAGGAAATGCTTGTGTGGTCATTAGAGGAGTTCCTGTTTTACCCCAACATAGAGCCTCGTCTCAAGTGTGGGAGAAAAGGCTGCATCTACCCTGGGGATTGCTATATGCTGTATACTCCCCTAGCTATAATCACTGAGCTCTTTTAAGAGCTTGTTCCTGGTTCCTGCTCTCTGAAGGAAGAGAGGTTCACCCACTGGAGCCTGGAGCCTTGTCGTAGGTCCAGGGTGGGTAGGAGACGGCGAGACCCAAACCAAGCTGCGGCGGTTCGAGGGGTCTGTGCAGTGCGTGTTGTGTCAAGCAGAGTGCTTGGAGCCCTCAGGAAGCACTAGGAGCATCCATCAACGGAGGTGCCCAGTCGGGGTGCCAGGAGGTCCGTTACAACAATGTCGCATTACGAACCTTTGGATAACCTGGTGGTATCCTGGGGCGCCCTGTCGACTACTGCAGGCAATGTTTTGCATGTCTGGCATAGCAAAATTGTATCTGATAAGTCCATTGCAATTAACATGATGAAATTAAAGCAATAATTGTGCACGATTTATCACCATAAAGTCCTGTCCTTGGGTTCGCTGATCCTCTAGTCCCTTTAATTGGTTTTACAGGGTACGTAAACATCCTTTAAAATAATCATTTATGAAGGTAGATGTCCGGTAATTTTGTGAAATATTTATTTTACCTTTGTTGCTCCTATCTTCTCTTCTGGGCTGTGGTCACATGACCATGTCCATGCAGATCCTTCCTGTTTCCTGTGATGTCATGTCCATACATGGACTCTGATAGGGAGTGTCTATGTAACTAGCTGGGTAGGAGGAGGTATATACTAGTTGGGCGTTGTAAGTGATGGAGGAGAAGGAGACGTGCCTCATGGGTTTGGTTGGATACAGGAACAGGAAGTGCTACATACAGGTAATGAAACCAGAGTGATTTGTCTACATGGTAAAACACGGTCAGGAGAGTCCAAATTGAAAAAAAAAAACATGGGGAGGATGTATATGAGGTAAGCAACTACATGAGCTTATCATACTTACCAATGTTTTAGTTGGCAAAATTGGGGCACCTAATCCCCACCCATGGGAATACCCTGTCCCATCTTGGAACGTCCACTTGGGAGGGGTTTTTTGTCCCGGAACAGTCAGAATTTGCTGGGACTGTCTCTAAAAATCAAGGACAGTCCGACCAAATTTGGGACAGTTGGCAACTATGGTATATCTGTAAAAACCCACCTCTGGGACATGCTCCTATCTAAAGAACAGGGCCGCCAAAGTGAAGGTGAGCATACAGCGCATGCACAGCGAGCTCTACATTTATCCCTATGGGAGTTATGAAAAAGTGAGCGCACTCTGCTATTTTTGAAAGCCCCATAGTGCAGCATGCGAGCTCAGCCACTGCTCCATTTGCCGCTATGGGTCCGCCAGAAAAAGCCAAGCCAGCGCTCGGCCATTTTCAGAACTCCCATAGTGGTGAATGGAGGGTGGCTGCACACTTTGAGGATCTCATTCTAGAGATAGGAGTGAGTCCGAGGGACCTGCACCTATCTAAAATTGGTCACATATCCTACCGATATGCCATCAATGTCCTAGACGGGAATACCCCTGTGGATCCGCAAAACACGGATACCGACTGTGTGCGTTCCACATTTTCCGTAACGCACATGGCCGGCCCTGTGATAGAAATGCCTATTCTTGTCCGCGATTGTGGACAAGAACAGGACATGCGCTATCTTTTTTTCTGGGCCGCAGAACAGAACTACGGATGCGGACAGCACACTGTGTGCTGTCCGCATCTTTTGCGGACCCAGTCATAGGGTCGTCTGAATGAGCCCTAGGGGCATTGCTAGCTTGCTTGTACATACGTCCATGACATAGCACTGTATAGCATTCCCTGGCTGAGGTAAGTATATCGGTATTAGTGATGAAGCCTGCAGTGTATGAGATCGCCTCCGGCTACCTGGATCTGTTTAACCATGGCCCCTATCCGCAGTCCACACCTTCAAGCACCTTTAACCTTGGATTCTTCTTCTAGCAAGGAGTCTATTCAAGGCTTGCCAGCTCTTTCTTGATAAAAGGAATTTCCCATCCCCCTCGAGAGCCCAGAGCTGGCTCCACACACAGGTGGCAGAGGCTGCGGCCTCAGGTGACTGCTCCGCTCTGTCAAGCACCTGGCCATCTTTCAGCACTGCTTTTATTTAGGATCATATTAGTATTCTCGACCCTGTCACATACGTGACCCCTCTACATACCGACACATCCAGCCATTTCCCTGACAATCACCAAACAATGACTCCTTTTTGGAAATGCTCTACCACCCCCCCTATAATGCTGTGATTTCAGTCAGTGGCGGATCCAGAGCCTGGTCTGGGGAGGAGCACTTCCGGCAATCGATACGCCCCTGCTCCGATCACTACAGAAATACAGCCCCACTTACCTCCAGTGACGTCTCCTTTTATGTCGATGTTTTCTTTCCTCATCTTCTCCTTTCAGACCTGCAGACCAGACTACCAGTTTTCGTCTCTGCAGTTTGACAAAAAAAAAAACTGTTTACTACTTTTCCATCATCCTCCCATTTTCTGGACAATTCATCCTACCACCCCCAATACTGTGCCGCTGTGGTCACCAATACTATACTGCAGAAACAGATAATACCCCTCATAATACTACTACCACCAGAGCCCCCATATAAAATACCCCTCCTTTGTGGCCTCAGTAGATGTCCCCATAGTGCCCCCCAATAATGTGCCAGTAAGAGGTGCCCCCAAAGATGCCCCCCAATCATGTGCGAGTGAAAAGTGCCACTCCCCCCCCATGTGCCAGTAATAAGTGCCAGTCTTCTATCCCGCCATCATGTGCCAGTAACAAGTGTTACAGTGCATGGACTGCGTCTGTATCTTGCAGATCCGAATCTGGCGGACCGCAAAGTACATACGGTCATGTGAATGTATCCTAAGGCCTCGTTCACATCACACAGCACATGTATCCATTGATTTTATTGTGTCTGTTAACATATCAGTATTTTTTTACTGATCGTGTATCAGTAAAAAAAAAAATCACGAGATGCACTACTTTGGTCCGTGATGTGGACCAAACGCCTATTAAAGTCTATGGGTCGTGAAAAATCACTGATACAACACAGATGGCATCCCTGTTACGTCCGTTTTTCACTGACCACTGGTAGGAGATACTTTTGAAATTTATTTTCAGCCGTGGAATATGGATGACACATGGAGGGTAAAAAACAGACATACGGTTTAAACACGGATCCTTCATGGACACGGAAATGTGAACGAGGCCCTACTCTAATTTCTATCTTCCCATATGCCCCACTGGTTTGTTTCATCGCCAGAACTAGGTACAAAGGCCACATTTAGCAGCTGCAATATCCAGACCTTCAGGCGTCAGATTGTTGTGTCATATTTTAAAGCTATGCTGTAACATTATAAGATGGGAATACCCTTTTAGAGCGATCCTGTTACATTAAACATGTGGTCCGATCGGCCAGCAAGATGAGCTGAGCAGAATAATATATTCACCTTCAAACTTATTAATTGAAATCCCTGCTCTTGGAGTCCAGTGGGAGGCGCAATTTGCAGTCCCCAATGCACGGAACGGCCAAGCAACAGCCAAGGCCTAAATGTGATTTTCCTCTTTTTATAATTATTAAAGGGGTTTTCTGAGATTTTTATACTGATGACATGTCCTCAGAATAGGTCGTCAGTATCTGATCGGTGGGGGTCAGACACCTGGGACCTCCGCCGATCAGCTATTTAAGAAGGCACCAGCACTCCTGTGAGCACAGCAGCTTTCTCTCTGCTTCTCCCAGGCCGGGTGACGACACGTGGCCTAGGAGCAGCTCAGCCCCAATCAAGTGAATGGGGCTGAGTGCAATACCAATCACAGCCACTATACAATGTACGGCGCTGTGCCTGGTAAACTGCGAGAAGGTCAGGGCATCCAGAGGAGAGCCAATGCCTTCCCAAAACGGCTGATCGGCGGGGGTCCCGGGTGTCGGACCCTCACAGATCAGATACTGATGACCTATACAGAGGATAGGTTATCAGTAAAAAATATCTTTTTAACTTAGTGGAATTAGTCTTTAAGATAAAATTACGGCCACGGGGGACAAACAGTCGTGTGCAAGAGGCCTTATCCTGTTTTATCTCCATGTACTATTTGATGGCAGATTGCCAGCGGGTGGCTGACAGGTCCGTGCAGTACAGGTGTAGTGCGACTTCTCACTGCCGGGAGCTAAGTAAACAGGTATCTATTAGGAACAAATGAGACATTGATTCAGTGCTTAGCCAAACACGGCGCAGGAGCTGCCCAGATCCTGCTGCGCTCCCAGACACATCCTGTAATTTTCCAGCCCTATTTACAGACACTCAGGTCATTTGCAGCCAATGAGGCCGATTTACCTAATGACAAAATAGCAATGGATCCGTCTTAGCTGTTCTTTTCTTATAAATCATTGGGTCGTTCACTCAGTTTGGTTTTTCGGATTTTTTAAATATTTTTTTAATATATTGGCCCCCGACATGCTCCCGCACTGCCCCCATCCTGCCCAACTGCTGAACACGGCGTGAAACCGAAAATAATTTTTTTACTAAAATACTAAAATAGTTGCATGTCTCTTAATAAAGGACCCCTTCTAGTCATTATTGGGAGCAACAATTTAGAATACATTTGCGGACTGACTGTTGTAAGGCCATGTTCACATCTCCAGTGAACGTATCCAGCAGGCTGTTCGGCAGAGAACAGCCTTCCGGAGTTCACTGGATCTGACATTGCTGGATTAAACAGATCCAGCACCCGGCACCCCCACGATCAGCTGTACGAAGGGAATGCGCTCGCAGTGCGTTTGTGCCGTCTCACTTCTATCTTCCTGCTCGTCATAGACATAGCAGCAGCAAGCAAGAAGAGAGAAGGGAGACGGCACAAACGCACTGCAAAAAGCCTTCCCTTCATACAGCTGATCGGCGGGGGTGCCGATTGTCGGACCCCCGCCGATCATATATTCTGAGGATAGGTCATCAAAAGCCCTAGAAACCCGTTAAGCTGCATTCTGTTTTGATAATTACACAAGACTATCCTCATTTATAGGCTTAAAGCGGTTTTCTGCGTCTTCTATATTGATGGCCTGTGCTCAGGATAGGTCATCAATATGTGATTGTGAGGTTCCACACCCGACTCCCTTAGCGATCAGCTGCTTGAAGAGGCAGCGCGCTCCGGTGAGTGCTGCATCGTCTTCCTAGGCCATGTGACATCATATTCATCGGTCACATGGCCTAGTTACAGTTCAGTCCTATATTCAAGTGATTGGGCCTGAGCTGCAATACTAAGCACAGCCTCTATACAATATACGGCACTGTGCTTGGTAAATTTTGTGAAGAAGCGGCAGTGCTCACCGGAGCTCCATTGTCTCTTCAAAAAGCTGATCAGTGGTGGTGCTGGGTGTCGGAACCCCACCGACGAGACGTTAATGACCTGTTCTGAGGATAGATCATCAATCTTTTACTTCCATAAAACCCATTTAATGAGAAATCTATGCAGGAAAATGGAGATAGCATACAAGTGACATATTTCCTGGTGCAGGACAAAATGTGCTATGGAGAATACAGACATGAGCAGTAGATCCGAATTCGATTCGCTCAAACACTCAAAAAGACACTTTTTTAAGGACCAGTTCAGTTATAAAGTCACTTTGTAAGGTTTACATAATAGAAACCACCCATAAATGGCCCCATTTTAGAAACTACACCCCTCAAGGTATTCAAAACTGATTTCACAAACTTTGTTAACCTTTTAGGTGTTCCACAAGAATTAAAGGAAAATGTAGATGAAATTTCAGATTTTCACTTTTTTGGCAGATTTTCCATTTTAATTCATTTTTTCCAGTAACAAAGCAAGGGTTAACAGCCAAACAAACCTCAATATTTATTACCCTGATTCTGTAGTTTACAGAAACATCCCATTCGTAAACTGCTGTATGGGCACACGGCAGGGCTCAGAAGGAAAGGAACGCCATATGGTTTTTGGAGGGCAGATTTCACTGGGATAATTTTAAGTTGCCATGTCATTTGAAGACCCCCTGATGCACCCCTAGAGTAGAAACTGCAAAAAAGTGACCCCATTTTGGAAAGTTTTTGTGATGTAAGGTGATGTAAAATGGTTGTTTTAGCACAGTTTTTATTTTATTTTTTCTGTGGCGTTCAGGTGAAGGGGTGGATAATATGTCTGTTTTTCTTTTCTGACCCCTTGCTGGTTGCTGACCCCATGTGCTAGATTTAATTCAAGCTGGCACTTCAGAGGGTGTGTCCTTTCTGCCACAGCTTGTGGGATTACTATACTATACACACTAAAAAACCATACATGAGTATAAATAAGGCTCCCCAGAATTCATACACCCTATTATATGATCATGGTTCCTTTAAATGCAGAGCTCGCGCATATATAATGTTCATATAGAAAATTCATATGCATAAAAAAATCTTTTAAAAACACGGTTTCCTTGTCTTATAGTTCACCACTTTGGCGTGCAGTTGGTTGTGTCAGTTAATATTTGGCAGTTGTATCTCTCTTCGGTGTCAACTAAATTGCAAGGTTCCCTTGATTGGTAACAAACTCATAGAACATCCTAACAGTCTGCTCCAGTGTTCCCTCGTGGTTGAGTGGCTTATTGTATTGTCTGCCAGTCAACTCGTAGGTAACGCGCATATATTATATTAAGTATCAAGGGAAGAAAACAGAACTGGATCGCACATCCGCATGCTTTGCTTTGATCTAATAAAACTCACTGCTCAGCACGATATTTAGTGTACAGCCCCCAATACTGAATGCTGTAAAAGAGGCATTGGTCTACATTTTGATCAAAAAGCATAAGCCCACTCACCACGTCAAGGTTGCCTCTAAGAGTGGGCTTATGCCTTTTGATAAAAATGTGGCCCAATGCCTCTTTTACAGCATGCAGTATTGGGGGCTGTACACTAAATATTGCGCTGAGCAGCGAGTTTTATTAGATAAAAGCATAGCATGCGGATGTGCGATCCAGTTCTGTTTTTCTCCCTTTGATATATGCATATATTATATTAGTAAAGCGCTTTCTTTAATCCATAGTTGTTTTCAGCAATGCTTCATAGATTTGTTACTCACGGGTCCTGATACAATGAGCGCTCGTCTCCCACAGACAGACCTCGTTACATGCCGGCTTGAATATGCAGCGTCTCCTCTCGCGCTTTCCCGCGCATGCGTTCTGGGATTGTCAAGACGCCAAGAGCCGGCCAGGGCTCTTCTGTACCGCAACACTGGTAGATATCAATGCACACCTTCAACTTGGAAACCACCACCAGACGCGTTTCGGAACTTACTGTTCCTTATTTAGTGGTAAAAGAAAAATGAATAATTACTGGGACCTAACACACATGTTTTAAAGCCTCTTAGGTAGGTTCCAATCGCTGGACCGGATCGCCAAAAGCAATCGCTTACACATTTGTATTGGGTGTAACTGTTGCCAGCAGCTAATTGGCAGTTGAATTCCGTTCATACTGTGCGTTTATCTACCCTACTAAATTGCAATAATATATCCTTTAACATAGTTGTATCCTCTTCTCCTAACATATATCATACCATTAAAAACTTAAAATCAAATATAAAAAATATATAATAGAAAATAATAATATAATATATGCTTGGGGAAGCGCGAGAGGAGACGCTGCATATTTAAGCCGGCACTCATTGTATCAGGATCCGTCAGTAACAAATCTATGAAGCATTACTGAAAACTACGGATCAAAAAAAGCACTTTACTAATATAATATATGCGCATTACCTACGACTTGACTGGAAAACAATACAATGACACTACCAGCTGCACGCCCAAAGTGATGAACTAGAAGACAAGGAAACCGAGTTTTTAAAAGATTTCTTTACACCTATGAATTTTCTATATGAACATTATTTATGTGAGAGCTCCGCATTCAAAGGGACCATGATCATGATAGGGTGTATGAATTCTGTTTTTTTTTTATAGTTATACTCATGTACTGTTTTTTTATGTGTTGTATTATATATATGAATTAGTAAAGTTAGATGCAAATTACTGTGAGCCAGCCTTCTTTCAGAATTTTTAGTGTCTACTTATATCACTGAGTGGTGGTCAGTGTGCCGGGCATCCTCTATTCCAGGCATGCTCAACCTGCAGCCCTCCAGCTGTTGCAAAACTACAACTCCCATCATTCCTTGACAGCCTACAACTATCATCCTACAGAAGGGCATCGTGGGAGTTGTAGTTTTACAACAGCTGGAGGGCCACAGGTTGAGCATCCCTGCTCTATTCTATTGTTAAGAATTTTAAAAGGGTCTCATTAGTAGCAGCACTGTGGACATTTAGTATGTGATGCAGATGCATTGTATTTGGTCCCAAATATGTAGGAATTATCTTTCTTTATGGCAGACATTTGCCCTTATCATTTGGGTATTACTACAAGAATAGAATCTGATTCGCACACATATTATTGCCTCCATTTTTTGGAGTCTTTTTGGTATAGGTGGTCCCCTGATGAACCGACCCCAGAGAACAGTTTAGAGAAACGCGTTTGCGTTCCTGGGACATATGGTATGTGCTCCTTTTTTTTCCACTGGGGATCAAAACCTGAACACCTTTAGTTTACTTGGGAGCATATATGTATTATGTACGATAATTTTGGTGTAACTTTATTATTTTCTGATACATGCATTGACTTATGACATTACTATTGGACTGCAGTCATACTAGGTCTCTTCTTGGGTGGCGGTATCTATCCCTTGTCAGGTACATATAGGGCCTATCAGGAGGTTCCTGACACGGGATCGCCCCTATCGGGGCGGCCATTCTGTTTTTCTAGGCGGGGCTTGTAGCTTGAGAGGGCAAGTGTGAGGGTGAGTCAGTTTTTCTTTCCTCGTCCTGCCCAGCCTCATTGTTAATTACTTTTTAGGGGCACAAATTGGGTGATTTTTAATGATCATCAGTAATGGTGAAGGTACTCTGTGATTATATTATAATTAAGGCTACTTTCACACCTGCGTTTGGTGCGGATCTGTCTTGTATCTGCACAGACGGATCCGCACCGATAATGCAAATGACTGTATCCGTTCAGAACGGATCCGTTTGCATTATCTTGAACAAAAAAGAACAAAGTCAAAACGGATCCGTCCTGAACACCATTGAAAGTCAATGGGGGATGGATCTGTTTTCAATTGCACCATATTGTGTCAATGTAAACGGATCCGTCCCTATTGACTTACATTGTAAGTCAGGACGGATCCATTTGGCTCCGCACTGTCAGGCGGACACCAAAACACTGTAGGCAGCATTTTAGTGTCCGCTTCCAGAGCGGAATGGAGGCGGAACGGAGATGAACTGATGCATTCTGAACGGATCCTTATCCATTCAAAATACATTGGGACAAAACTGATCCGTTTTGGGCCGCTTGTGAGAGCCCTGAAACGGATCTCACGAGCGGACCCAGAAACGCCAGTGTGAAAGTAGCTTTAGTTACACTAGTGACTACCTGACATCTGATGTCTGCATCTATCAGAACTGTGAAAAATACATGCAATTACAAAAGTTTCCAGATCCAGATGCTGGTTTGAAAGCGGCAGAATATTTTTTTTTAAAGGCGGAAGTGGGCCGCCTTGTGCCGTTGCATATTTGTGACATTTACCCTGGCTTGTCATTTTCCTGAGTACAGAATATAGAAGGTGGGAGTATAGATGTCAGCGTTCACTGAGTTTTTGGTCTTTTCAGAGGTGGCATTATTCATTTGTGACACTACAGTTCCTTTAGTAACATGACTGTCCAGCATGGCCTTTCATTTTGTCACTTTTTGCTGTTTTGTGTCCAAAGTAAACACCCCAGTCTCGCCTGCACAGGCATGGCTGTATGTACATAGGCAATGTAACACGTCTTTCTTAACATTCCCTTTGCAGGCAAGAACAGAACAGAAGGACGTTGCTAAGATTGACTCTGGGTATGAATCTTTAGTGCTACATGCTTTTGATGCTTTGATACGTTTGACTCCAGTAGGACTCTAATGTGATGCTGCCACTGACGTGGTACTAAAACAGAAATTCGACCAGTGCCAATCAAAAAAAGATACTGCAATAGTATGTAAAATACCACTATAAATTTTATTAAATATACACAAAAAATACAAATGAACCGGAGATAAAGTAACCACTGAACAGCGTAATAAATATCAGGCTAAGGCCTCATGCACACGGCCGTTGTTTGGGTCCGCGTCCGAGCCGCACATTTCGCGGCTCGGCCGCGGACCCATTCATTTCAATGGGGCCGCAAAAGATGCGGACAGCACTCCGTGTGCTGTCCGCATCCGTTGCTCCGTTCCGTGCCCCCGCAAAAAAAATAGAGCATGTCCTATTCTTGTCCGTTATGCGGACAAGAATAGGCATCTCTATAATGGGCCGCGTTCCGTTCCGCAAATTGCGGAACGGAACGCGGAGCAGCTTCCGTGTTTTGCGGATCCGCGGTTTGCGGACCGCAAAACACCCACGGTCGTGTGCATGAGGCCTAACACCCAGAGATTGATATCAGGTGAATACAAAAAGTCAGCAAAAATCTTATATATATAAAATTTTATGAGAAAAGAACAACCTAACTCGAGGTGGTGAAAATAAAGCATGTAAAACGAATCATCAACACAACCTAAATAAGGTAAATGTGGGATATAGTATCAAAAAAAAGGCACAAATGTCCTGTATGACAATAGACCTATAATCCAAAAGTGACAGACACCACTGAAAGTGGAGCCTCCTGACGAAGCCTAAACGGTGACGCGTTATCGGGTGTTACACTAGCCGCAAAATGGGTAATGTTGTTACTCCTTCTATTTGTTCTTAACCTGGACAAATCTCGTTTGAGGAGTGAAAACCTTAACCCTCAGTTCACACTTGCGCGTTTTACAGCGCGTTTGAACGCGCTGTAAAACGCTCAACAGGGGAAAACTCATGTTTCCCTATGGGCATGGTTCTCACCAACGCGTTTGAACGCGCTGTTAAACGCCCTACGCTCAAAGAAGTTCTTGAGCTTCTTTGGGGCGTTTTGTCGCGCGTTTGCACCCATAGACTTCAATGGGAACGCGAGTAAAACGCGCGTTTAACACGCATTAAAGTGTAGATATGCCTTTTTCAATTGTTCTCCAGTCACGAACGCGCGTATACGCGCGACAAAAACGTGCGTAAAACGCGCGTCTCAGAAACGCTCAGGTGTGAACCCAGGGTAAATACCTTAGAAGGCCGATAGTCACTGTGTAAAACCCAGTTTTTCTAAATTACTTTACATATTTAAAGGGGTTATCTGAGATAATTAACTATCTCCGACAAGATATACTCACCCATTACTCCAGCGCCGTCATCTGTGGCGCACCTTTGGCACACCCGCTGGTGTTTGTTTTCAAAAAGCAGCAGTAACCTGCCTGGATACGTGCCCGCTGCAGCCAGTCACTGTCCTCAGCTGTCTATGGCGGATTGGCCCATTACCCACATGTCACACTTCTGGCCAGACAGGGACCAGAAGTGGTGAGGATAGAGACATGTTACAGCAGGGTATAGCAACCTGTGGCACTCCAGCTGTGGTGAAACTACAACTTCCAACATGCTCCCTTCACTTCTATAGGAGTTCTGTGAAAAGCCAAGCAAGTGAGCATGCTGGGAGTTGTAGTTTTACCACAGCTGGAGTGCCAGAGGTTGCTGATCCTTGCGCTACAGAAACCAGGAAGACCACAACAGGTGAGTGCAGTTTTTTTTTATTTTTTCAGCCAGGGGTGTAGCTATAGGGGGTGCAGTTACTACCGGGCCCAGGAGCCTGAGGGGCCCAAAGACTCTTGTGGTGCACAAGAAGACACTGGTATTATAGAAAGTGCATGCTGGTCAAGTTCCACCTCTGGCTGGAGGGAAGGGGTTAGGTCAAGAATTTGAAATGGGGGGGGTTTCAATTTGTGCCTCAGGCAGCACTAAGGCAATGTGCTTCCCTGTCCCTGGCCACAAAGCCTTGAGGGATGGGGGCCCAAGCTGAACTCTTGCTCCAGGGGTCCATCAGCCTTTAGCTACGCCCCTGTTTCCAGCCATCCCAATTTTTTCCAGGGCCCCTACAACCCCTTTAATGAATTAATTTCAGGTTATATTGACTCTTTTCTCACATAACGTGAGTTGGCACTGCATTTTCATAGAGACATTTCCCCTTTAAACTCGTAGAGAAGGAGAGACCCTGCCCGCGAGGCCTTACAATCTACAAGGGACGGGGAAGGATACAGTAGGTGAGTTCTCATTACAATCTAGAGCACAGGCTTACTTCTTTTTTGGCAAATTATGAAATGAATACTCCTCAAGGGAGACAATATGGCCTCTTATCATAGCCGTGCGTCCACATTGTAACAGTGGCACAATGTTTGGCCTCCGTATCCTTGAAGTTCACAGCTAGCGCTGTTTACCTTACTTGTCCCTTCCTGTTTGGCGGCTTGGGAAGTTGGGAACGTTCTTGAATTCCTAGTGTTTTACAGGGTCAGCTGAAAGTTAAACCACATGATTACAGCTGGGAAGCACTGAAGTGATTACTTCTTGTGAGGAAAGGTGCATGAAAAATAGACCAAAGCACCATCCACACTGTAAAATAATGTATGGCACCGCTGGAAAATGTATGCATAGTTACTCTCTTTATGTAATTTGCCACTACAGAATATAATGAAAAAAATTACAAATTAGTCATTTTTGGAAAGATTAGATCAGCACAGTATAGCTGGTCATACAGAATTGCCTTAAAGTTTTCTACTGTTTCTACAGTATCTGATCGGTGGGGGTCTGACACCTGGGACCCCCGCCAATCAGCTGTCTTGAGAAGGCACCAGCGCTCACTGTAGCGCTGCACCCTTCTCTCAGCTTTTCCTAGGCCGTGTGACGACACATTAATCGGTCATATGGCCTAGGAGCAGCTCAGCCCCATTGAAGCTAATGGAGCTGAGCTGCTATACCAAGCACAGCCACTATAGAATGTACGGCGCTGTGCCTGCTGTGAGCGCCACTACCTTTTCGAGCGGCTAGTCGGCAGGGGTTTCGGGTATTGATGACCTCTCCAGAGGATAGATAAAAAAAAAAAAGGTTAAGGCTACTTTCACACTTGCGGCAGAGGAATACGGAACTGCAGAGGAATTCCGTCGCCGGAACTGCCTGCTGGATCCAATTTGTATTGAAATGGACAGCACTTGTAGATGGATCCGGATGCAGATCCATCTCACAAATGCATTGCAATAATGGATCCGTCTCTCCGGTTGTCATCCGGAAAGACGGATCCGTCAATGCAGTATTTTAATATTAGATCCGGCACTAATACATTCCTACGGAAATTAAGGCTGGATCTGGCATTACGGTAAGTGTTTCGGCATTTTGGACGGAGATAAAACCGCAGCATGTTGCGGTATTATCTCAGTCCAAAACGCCGTACAGTGACTGAACTGAAGACATCCTGATGCATCCTGAACGGATTTCTCTCCATACAGAATGCATTAGTATAAAACTGAAGCTTCTTTTTCCGGTATTAAGCCCCGACGACGGAACTAAATGCCGGAAAAGAAAAACGCTAGTGTGAAAGCAGGGGCGTAGCTAACGGCTCATGGGCCCTGGTGCAAGAGTTCAGCTTAGGCCCCCCTTCCCTCAGTGGTTTTTGGGCCCCCTCAGGCTCCTGGGCCCGGTAGCGACTGCTACCTCTGCACCCCCTATAGCTACGCCCATGTGTGAAAGTACCCTAACCCACTGAGTTTGGTGACGAACTAATATTTATGGGGTCTCCTTACTTTCTGGTATTCTGGATTTCAACATACCCCATCCTTTATTCCCATGGGAGATGTTGTAGAAGGGTCTGATTATTCCCGTCTCCCCAGGAAAAGTACTTTTAGTTGATGGTATTACATAAATGAGCTTAGAAACATACAATATATGACCATTTATGGACAAAAATAGCTTATTTACAAAATTATCAGGGTGGGTGATCTTTTTTAAATCTGATAAACCCCGGATTAGCTTTTCGGAACCCAAAATTCTGTTTTATACCCAAAAAATACATAGCAGATCTCCGTTGATTGCAAAATAAAGACCACATAGTGTCCAACAACTGTATAAATAATGCAAATTTTAACTAACAATTATCTCGTGTCTATGGGCATTTTAACGAGGTTAGCCCATGCAATTTAAAACTCTTTTACTCACTTATCTGACTTATCTGGAGGACTTTCTTCCCTTTCTGTGGGTGGCAGCAACTCAAAGCACCTGCATCTCCCAGGATGCTTTGCAATTAGCTCTTGCTAACCCCTTCCTCCCCTGCATAGAAAATAGTCCATCACATATAGCCCCAGAGATACAAATGGTATGTAAAGCCCCCGCTGTGTCCTTTTCCTCTGTCTAGAAATAGATATTTCTTTATATTTTTATGAACCTAGAAGAAGGGAGGAATGAATGGATGAAAGGCGTCTGGGCGGCTTCACCTGCTTCACTATAAGGGTACTTTCACACTAGCGGCATAGCTTTCCGGCAGGCTGTTCTGGCGGGTGAACAGCCTGCTGGATCTGCCATGCCGCAAGTACCCGTGTGCAGCCGCTCCATCCCCATTGACTATAATGGAGGGGGGGGGGTTCAGAGCTACGGCGCAGCACGGCAGAGATCACCGGAGTAAAAAGTCGGACCTGCAGTACTTTTAGTCCGGCGATCTCCGGGCCGTGCACTGCCATGCTGCGCCGTAGCTCCGCACCCGCCCCATTATAGTCAATGGGGACTGAGCGGCAGCAAGGCAGCACACGGGTACTTGCGGCATGGCGGATAGCTATGCCGCTAGTGTGAAAGTACCCTAAGATCACTACACCGGCACTGAGGGGAGGGGAAGTGAGCAGGGAAACCACTGAGCGTGTTCCTTGGGCTAACCAGAGGAAATTATTCATATATATATATATATTTTTCTCCTGGCACTTTGAGACCCACTATGCTATCAGAGCCTGGGCCCACCGGAGGATCCTTTGGTGGGCCAGTCTAATGCTGCTATCGACCACTGAATGCGGGAAAAGATGGACCAGGAGGATAAACAGCAGGGGGCGTTACCAGGGAGGAAAATGTACATATAAAATCTGCTTATGGGGTGTTGTGTTTTTGTTTTCTAGAGTATGTTATACCTTTATGATATGAATTTTGGAGGTAGAGGTATCTATTAGTGATGTAAAAGAGTAGTGACTCTGTAGACACAAATGCCCATCTTCTGTATAAGAACAGACTAGTATCATCAATGGCACATAGTAGATGGTCGACCTGTTACAAATTTTGTATTTGCGCCCATGAGGTGGGTTGTCTCACTTTATACAATTATTTTTATCATGTGCGCAAAGTTAGGATAATCCATTTTTACTAATATTTTCTTGTTTTCTATATTACCTGCTCTCCAGAATACTTTTTTTTTCTGACCCATTATAGAATGCTCGTTGTCAGGGGTTACGTCCACCCTGCTGTCCCAGGAAAGTGTCAGCTACTTAGGTGGCCAGGATCGCGGGACTGCGCATTGTCGCGCATGCACAGTAGCTCCCATCACTGACGGCGACTGCCTCTTCCACCAAAAGAGCAAACTGTAGAACGTTAGAGAGGTCTATCAATAACTATATGGTTATCAATAGGTCTCATGCACATGACCATATCCATTTTGCGGTCTGCATATTGCAGATCCGCAAAACATGGATCCCGGCTGTGTGGATGCCACTAACTTTTTTCAGACTCCTTAAGAAATGTCCTATGCTTATGCACAAGAGGCCTCATGCACACGACCGTTGTTTGATTCCGTGTCCGTTGTGCCGTTTTTCGTGATTTCTCTGCGTTTTTCGGGAAAACTCGGCAAATGCACCGTTTGTCCTCCGCGTCCGTGGTCCGTGATTCCAGTCCGTCAAAAAAATATAACCTGTCCTATTCTTGTCTGTGAAAAACGGTTCACGGACCCATTCAAGTCAATGGGACCGTGAAAAAATGCGGATGGCCATCCGTGTGTCATCCGCGTTCCGCGTCCGTTTTTTTTGCGGATCCCTTGGCAGGCACTTGGCAAAAATTGTCAGCCTGTCTTTGGGTAAAATTTTTTGGGTCATGTCCGCTAAAAAAACTGAAGACACACGGAAACACAACGGAAGCAAAAACTGACACGGATCACGGAACAACGGAACCCCGTTTTGCGGACTGCAAAAAAATACTGTTGTGTGCATGAGGCCAGACAGACAAGAAGAGGACATATTTTTGCGCAGGGCTGCTGAATGGACTAATGCGGACATCACATGGTGTGCTCTCTGGGTCTGCATTTGATCTGCAAAAAATGTGGACTGAATATACGACTGTGTGCGTAAGTCTTCTATATCTGCATTTCCGTGCACTTACCTATATTCCCAAGGTTCTCTGCCGGAATCATAAACTATCCACTACCACAATGGTATGTTTTTGGCAGTATACATTGACCACTGGTTACATTGTTAAAGGAGATTTACAAAAAAAAGGATAATACAACCTGTTGCATCCATTATGAACGGATCCGGTTGTATTATTTCTAAAACGTCCAAGAGGATGGGCTCCAGATCCGATTTATGTTGTGTCCGAGAAAACGGATCCTGCACCGTTGACTTACATTGTGTTTCGTGCTAAGTCCGTCTTGCTCCGTATCCCATGACCCACTCAAAAATTCTGCTTGTGTGTCATTGTTTTGTTCCCATTGACAATGAATGGGGACAAAACTGAATAGTTTTCCTCCAGTTTTATGATCCTTTGACGGATCTCAGCGCCGGAAAGGAAAAACGCGGATGTGAAAGTAGCCTAAGCAATTGCTTTAAATACAGTTGCATAATACATATACAAAGCTGCGTCCTATGTCGCTCTTTTGCCTTTTTTCACCTGCTTCTTTTACTTGCCAGGCAATCGCGGGTGCCTACAGGATTTACTAAGGGAGTTGTTTCCAAAGGGTATATTTTATGTTCCAGAAGCAAGTGCTAATGTGATAATCCAATTTATTAGCGCGCTGAAAGGTTACCGAATCCAAGTGAAGGTGCGACATACATGCACGTGTCACCACCAGCCTCCATATGTTCTACATTACTATTGCTTCTGCTGATCATGGCCTGTGCTGCAGCTCCTCCAAGTGGCCTGGAAAATCAGGTCACCAGCTAATGGCTGTCACCTAACACCACTGAGCATTATCTGCTCCAGCAGAAGAGATGGAGAATTCCCAAGGCTCTGAGGTTTGCAGGCCAGGATGCATTAAGTAACGCATTGATTGAAAAGTACTTTGCTGCAGGTCATCCGGTCTATGCCCTTGCTGCTGGAGATGGCTATTTCTATGAAACGCTCTAGTATCTGAAGCACTCAGACGGTCCACACATGTCCGCAGCGAGCGCCTGACTGTCACAGCACAGATGGCGTGCACCAAACAATATTGGCCAGTAATCTGTTTGTGCCCTAGAAGATTAACAAGGCCCTGGTTTTGCATGTGAGAGCGGCTGATATTTTTACTAAATTAAATAGCTGTCCTCCTGTTTTCGCTCCGAGTTGGTTGAGGAGCACGCGGAGAAGACGCAGCCCGGCTTTGCATCTCAGAAATAAAGAAGAAACTTTTTTTTTATTTTTTTCTATTCTTCCGCTGTGTCCAGACAGTTGGGGCAGATCTTTACCTTTTGACTGACTAAGCCAAGCCCTGTCTAGGCAGGACAGCTCAGGGAAGTAACTGATTAAATAGCTTGGTGCCGCAGTCATGTGAGCGGGGACGGATCTTCGGATAAATCACAGAATGCATTGTGCCCTTGTTCAATAGACAAAAAGAAGAAATCTATTTCGGTGGTGGCGGAAGAGAAGTGACTTACTGGAGGACTCGGGAAGGAAAGGGTTATTTTCTGCACTCGATGACGATGATCCTCTAGGACATCAGCTCTAATGGATTCTAAGGATTTTGACCTACAAGATGACTACAAGTCACCCTTTAATTTTGACAGCGGAGTCAATAGGAATTATCTTTTTCTTTCGCCTCGGCTGAGTAACACTCCTCCGGATTCACCAACTCGTTTTGGCACGGGTAATAACCTATCATTCTTTTTGATGCCTATAAAGCTGCCGGGAGTTATGTCTGGATATCTGTGTGGCATCTCACCCATATCATTGAAAGCGGTGACCTCTGCCAAGTGAAAGGATCTTAGACACTGGGTGACAATTTCTCGGAGATTTCCTTCTCTCTGAATGAACTTCATACCTATTTGATATAGGATGGCTTAGGATGTCCTTAAAGGGGTTGTGCCACTATTCATGTTATTTTAATATAATTTAGCATAAAAAAAAACTAGTTACTTTGGTAATTTATTTTCTGTTAGAGAAATGCTCTAGTGGTGAGATATTCTCTTTTCTTCATTTTAATGGCGCCCCCCAGTGTTTATTCTGTACAGTGATGTGCACATCCACCTACAGTTCCATCCTTTAATTGCCACCAGGTGGCTCTCCTGTCAGAGGCTGTGAAGAGGAGAGAGTTGCAGCAAAAAGGACACACCCCCTGAGCTGCCAGCCTGAATAAAATCTAGCAGAGCAATGAATGGGGAGATCTTTGGATCCTTGTGAGGTACAGGGCTGGTTCTAGCTTTGTTTTTTGTTTTTTTAGAAAGAAATACCCATGTACTATATGATGACAGCCCTTCAAATGGGATGTCCTCCAGGAAAATGTATGTCCCCATAATGACTACTTGACCTAAAATAGGACTAGTTCTGATAACCTCCAGACATATTCACATTATAATAAATGGTATTGGAAGCTCTATTATTTAAAGCTCTGTAGGTTTTGGTTCGTGATCCTTTAGACTCACAGATTTGCATATAGGATCCGTAATCTATATACGGAAGATGAAATGACCGATTCCTAAGGTTGACATAGTTGTCATGATTATGTCCCTGAAGAGTCTCATTCATCCAGGTCATAGTGTCTCAGCAGTAATAAGTCAGAGCAACTTGACTTGTATTACCTTTTAAAGACGTGTCCCTGGTCATCCGACTGGCTTTCTCAATTAGAATGACTTGTACAAGAAATCTTGGCATTAAAAACTGGTGACTCATGTTACAGTCAGTATAATCCGTTATAATCAACATCAGGTCAAGGACCTCATGGAGGTAACATGTTGATTGCAATTTGCCCAGAAGAGGCCAACACCTGCAGTTAAGACTTAACTGTGTAGCTAAAGACAAAGGAGAACAGTTTCATGACTTTGAGGTTCGCCTCTTAGGCCTCATGCACACGAATGTGTGGCGCCACCAATGCATGGATCATGGATGCAGAACCATTTAACTTGAATGGGGCTGTGATCCACCCGCTCTGCAAAAAACATAGCTTGTTCTATTTTTTTGTGGTGTGGAGGCACGGATCGGAATGCCACGTAAGATCCTAGACAGTGGGCCAACGCTTAAAGAATTTTTTATTTCATGTTCCCCCATTTGATGTGAAAAACAACTTCTCTATTGATAGTTTTTAAAATTTGCCTACCGGGCCAGCACTGCTCTTCTTGGTCAAATAATGCTCCAGTCACTTCGCCTAGTGCAGCGCTGGCCCGGCAGGCAAATTTTAATAAGGTCTCATGCACGCGACCGTAGCAGGTCCGTGCTCGTATTGTGGCCCGCAAAGAGCGGGTCCACAATATACGGGCATCGGGCGTGTTGGCACCGTTTCACACAATCCTGGAGATATGGTACAGTGCAGAACATAGGCATGGATTGGAAGCTCCATAGTGCTTCCGTGGGTTTTCTGTCCGTGCCTCCACACCACAAAAAAGTTGTGCATCCACTACTGTTTTGCAGTGCGAACCATCAGATGCAGATCATGGACCTCATTCGAGTGAATGGGTTTGCTTCCGCAGACGGCGGGCACATGGCCGCTGCCCATATATTGCAGACCACAATTTGTAGTCCGCAGCATGGGCATGGCCGGCACATGGTCATGTCCACGAGGCCTAACTCTCAATGGAAAAGTGGAGGAACATGAAATAAAAAAATAAATCCTATATATAGTTTCAGGAGATTTATGGAGTTATCATCAGGGAGGATTTTTTTTAGATCTACCATTTCATTGCATTTTATACTGTATGACGGAGTCTTCACAAATAAGATTGTTTTAGGCATTTTGAGTTATTTTTATTAGATTAGGTATATATTGATAACATGCAGTCAGCGGAGGATTGGGAACTTAAAGTGGTCCTAGAAAAAAAACTAAAATTGGCCCCATGTTTTACGTGGGTTCAAACTGACAGAAGACGGGCCAAAACAATTAGGCGGGGACAACCGAAGTAGGTGGGGCCTGTAATATTGTAGTGCAGCGCAGAATACCGCCCCAGCAGAACCAACTACTACAGGACAGCACAACATACTGCCGCCCTCCTCACAGTATTCAACTGTATCACCATCATGAGGACAGTAATACAGTTGAGTTCAGGAGGGCACCTGCGGCCATTGAGCATCAGATCATTATGTACCTGGCTGGCGGCCATCAAGAGGGCATCAGTGGCCCCCTGGGCATCGGCCCACCAGGAAATTTCCCTGTAGGGTCTATGGCCAATTCGCCTCTGTATGCAGTTATTCTGTACTCATCTGTGACACTTTGTAAGAGGTACCAGGCGTGGGTTAATCCTCCGTTTTCTTTATGAATTCTTTACGAATCACTGCGTTTGCATTTCTTAATGATGTTCTCCTCAGTTATAACAATGGTTGATCAATGATTAGCGCAGAAAGCCTGTTCCGGAAATAGGTTTGCAGTGATTACTCTGCAAACAATACGGCAACATTTACAAATTCTGATCCGATGACTTTAGCTCCTTCTCCTTCGAAAGTATGAAAAGTTGGTTTACATACATACAATGTCTAAACTTTATATGACATTTTGGAATTATAAAGTATTCTCATAAATCCTTGGAAACTGCGTGATCTGTCTGGGGTTTGCTCCGGGAATTCATCAGATCGCGCGGCCTGTGATGATTTCTTTTCTCTGTATAATTCATGAATGTCTGCACAAGGCTGTGAGGAGGGTTATGTGTTCAGCTGCCACGAGTTTACGGTCGGATAGACTGTGTCTGGCATTACAAAATGGTTTAATACCTTCTTCTGCTCATTTATTAGTGCGCCATGACTTCACAGCCATGTAGATTGATGCTTTTTTTACTGTCACTTTTTTATTCCTCTGTGCTAATAAAATATAGTCTTGCGGTTGGATTTTGCAGATGACGGGTTGTGAATCATTGGGGATTTTCACTCTTTGGAACAAATACTGGTATATTATTTTTATGGGGAAAAAAATATATATTTCTATAGGTGTAACTACAAGGGGAGCAGGCATAACATCTGCTATGGGGCCCACCAACGAAGGTGCAGTCAGTGGTAAAATGTAATACAACCCCATTCTAAGATTTATTATGGAGCCTCCTGGTTGCTTCTGCTCTTTGCATTATCTCTTCTGTGCGTCAGCACTTTTTGGATTTTTATTGTGCTGTGACATCACTATGTTATTCTTGTAGTGTGACATCATACGTGCACTATATTGCATGTGACATCACTGTTTGTATAATTGCAGTCACTGAGTAGATTATGTCTTTGCTGTGACATCACTGTGTGCATTTTGGCAATATTTTTACATCACGGTGCGCTCTGTCTGTGTTGTGCACTGACTTCACTGTGTACATTATTCTAATCATATTGCATCACTGTGTACATTGTCCCTGTACTGTGACATCACTGTGTGCATTATCCCTGTACTGTGACATCACTGTGTGCATTATCTCTGTACTGTGACATCACTGTGTACATTATCCCTGTACTGTGACATCACTGTGTGCATTATCTCTGTACTGTGACATCACTGTGTACATTATCCCTGTACTGTGACATCACTGTGTACATTATCCCTGTACTGTGACATCACTGTGTGCATTATCTCTGTACTATGACATCACTATGCACATTATCCTTGTACTGTGACATCACTGTGTACATTATCCTTGTACTGTGACATCACTGTGTACATTGTCCCTGTACTGTGACATCACTGTGTACATTATCCTTGTACTGTGACATCACTGTGTGCATTATCTCTGTACTGTGACATCACTATGTGCATTATCCCTGTACTGTGACATCACTGTGTACATTATCCTTGTACTGTGACATCACTGTGTACATTATCCCTGTACTGTGACATCACTATGCAGATTATCCTTGTACTGTGACATCACTGTGTACATTATCTTTGTACTGTGACATCACTGTGTGCATTATCTCTGTACTGTGACATCACTGTGTACATTATCCCTGTACTGTGACATCATTGTGTACATTATCCCTGTACTGCGACATCACTATGTTCATTATCCCTGTACTGTGACATCACTGTGTACATTATCCCTGTACTGTGACATCACTGTGTACATTGTCCCTGTACTGTGACATCACTGTGTACATTATCATTGTACTGTGACATCACTGTGTACATTATCCCTGTACTGTGACATCACTGTGTACATTATCCCTGTACTGTGACATCACTATGTTCATTATCCCTGTACTGTGACATCTCTGTGTACATTATCCCTGTACTGTGACATCACTGTGTACATTGTCCCTGTACTGTGACATCACTGTGTAAATTATCCTTGTACTGTGACATCACTGTGTGCATTATCCCTGTACTATGACATCACTGTGTACATTATCCCTGTACTGTGACATCACTGTGTACATTATCCTTGTACTGTGACATCACTGTGTACATTGTCCCTGTACTGTGACATCACTGTGTTTATTATCTCTGTACTGTGACATCACTGTGTACATTATCCTTGTACTGTGACATCACTGTGTGCATTATCCTTGTACTGTGACATCACTGTGTGCATTATCCCTGTACTGTGACATCACTGTGTACATTATCTCTGTACTATGGCATCACTGTGTGCATTATCCCTGTACTGTGACATCACTGTGTACATTATCCTTGTACTGTGACATCACTGTGTACATTGTCCCTGTACTGTGACATCACTGTGTACATTATCCTTGTACTGTGACATCACTGTGTACATTATCCTTGTACTGTGACATCACTGCGTACATTATCCTTGTACTGTGACATCACTGTGTGCATTATATTTGTACTGTGACACCACTGTGTACATTATCCCTGTACTATGACATCACTGTGTGCATTATCCCTGTACTATGACATCACTGTGTGCATTATCCCTGTACTGCGACATCACTGTGTGCATTATCCCTGTACTATGACATCACTGTGTGCATTTTCCCTGTACTGTGACGTCACTGTGTTCATTATCCCTGTACTGTGACATCACTGTGTGCATTATCCCTGTACTATGACATCACTGTGTACATTATCCCTGTACTGTGACATCACTGTGTACATTATGCTTGTACTGTGACATCACTGTGTACATTATCCTTGTACTGTGACATCACTGTGTACATTATCTTTGTACTGTGACACCACTGTGTACATTATCTTTGTACTGTGACACCACTGTGTACATTATCCCTGTACTATGACATCACTGTGTACATTATCCCTGTACTATGACATCACTGTGTACATTATCCCTGTACTGTGACATCACTGTGTACATTATCCCTGTACTGTGACATCACTGTGTGCATTATCTCTGTACTGTGACATCACTGTGTACATTATCCCTGTACTGTGACATCACTGTGTACATTATCCCTGTACTATGACATCACTGTGTGCATTATCCTTGTACTGTGACATCACTGTGTGCATTATCCTTGTACTGTGACATCACTGTGTACATTGTCCCTGTACTGTGACATCACTGTGTGCATTATCTCTGTACTGTGACATCACTGTGTACATTATCCCTGTACTATGACATCACTGTGTGCATTATCCTTGTACTGTGACATCACTGTGTACATTATCCCTGTACTATGACATCACTGTGTGCATTATCCCTGTACTGTGACATCACTGTGTGCATTATCCCAGTACTGTGACATCACTATGCTCATTATCCCTGTACTGTGACATCACTGTGTACATTATCTCTGTACTATGGCATCACTGTGTGCATTATCCCTGTACTGTGACATCACTGTGTACATTATCCTTGTACTGTGACATCACTGTGTGCATTATCCCTGTACTATGACATCACTGTGTACTTTATCCCTGTACTGTGACATCACTGTGTACATTATCCCTGTACTGTGACACCACTGTGTACATTATCCCTGTCCTATGACATCACTGTGTGCATTATCCCTGTACTGTGACATCAATGTGCTTTAGCTCTGTGCATTAGGGAGACAGATCATAAGGTTTTTTTGAGCATGTTGCTGACAGTAGTCATGATGGAATAGGGCTACATTCCAAGTTTTGCTAGTTGGCCCCATGGTTACTTGTTACGCCCTTGTATTATACATTTTTGGTATTTTTGCTTTGGGTGTATGAAATGGTCGCTTAGTAATGCAAAATGCTGAGAATACACTATATATATATTATTTTCCAGATACTGTTATAACAAATCTCCAATAAGCATAATACCTACTATTCGTACTAGTACTAGTTGTACTAATAATTTTTCTAAATTTATGTTAATAGATCACCTAAAACCTGAACCTATCCCGGAGGGAGAAGATGCAGCTGCTACAGTAACAGTCACCTTATCAGAGGAGGAACAGGAACACTTACGAAAAGAGCTTGAGAAGGTAAGGTACCTACCCGTGAGGCAGCCATAGCCAAACAGAAATGCTTAGGGGGTCATTTACTAACAGAAATATGTCTATATTAGGCCTCATGCACACGACCGTTGTTTATTTCCGTGTCCGTTCCGCCCGCAAATTTTGCGTCCGCCGAAAAAAATGGATGATGGACGGATCTGTTTTTATGGCAGATCCATTGTAATAATGCCTATCCTTGTCCGCAAACGTGAAATAAATAGGACATTCTCTATTTTTTGGACGGAATGTAAACACGGACCACAGATGCGGAACAAAAGCGGTTGACCATCCGCATTTTTTGACGGACCCATTGAAATGCATGGGGAAACATCCTATCCGTGAAAAAAAACGGAACGGACGCGGAAACAAACAACGGTCATGTGCATGAGGCCTTTGGCCTCATGCACACGACAGTATTTTTTTGCGGTCCGTAAAATGGGGTTCCGTTGTTCCGTTTTGTTTCCGTGTGTCTTCCGTTTTTTTTAGCAGACATGACCCAAAAATTTTACCAAAAGACAGGCTGACAATTTTTTGCCAAGTGCCTGCCAAGGGATCCGCAAAAAAAAAAACGGACGCGGAACGCGGATGACACACGGATGGCCATCCGCATTTTTTCACGGTCACATTGACTTGAATGGTTCCATGAACCGTTTTTGACGGACAAGAATAGAACAGGTTATATTTTTTTGACGGACTGGGATCACGGACCACGGATGCGGAGGACAAACGGTGCATTTGCCGAGTTTTCCACGGACCCATTGAAAACCAATGGGTCCGCAGAAAAACGGAACAACGGACACGGAATCAAACAACGGTCGTGTGCATGAGGCCTTAAGCGTATTTATGGCACTGATTGCAGAGCAAAGGTTCTTAGCGCCGCAATCTGAGACTTTTCCCTGCTCGCGGCAGGTCTACAAAAGAGGGCTTGTTGCGGGCAAGGAAAGGGGAAGGGTCTGGCAGGCCCATTTCATTCATCATTTTCTTCACCTTTTTTAGGCATAGAAAATGGCCTCTACATAACTTTGGCGGATCCACCACCAGCGCGTGGCCCTATTAAGGGTCTTTATAAATGACCGCCTTACTGTTCTACAACTTGTTATGTGTCACAGCAGAATATGTACAGACACCAGCAGAAACTACGTGATTAGGCTACATTCACACGTCCGTGTGTGTTTTGCGGATCCGCAAAACACGACACTGGCAAGGTGTGTTCCGCATTTTGTGGACCGCACATCGCCGGCACTCTCATAGAAAATGCCTTTCCTTGTCCGCAATTGCGGACAAGAATAGGACATGTTCTATATTTTTCGGGAATGCGATTGCGGACCCGGAAGTGCGGATCCGCAATTGCTGACCCGGCCGGGACATCGTCTGTTCCCATTGAAATTAATGGGTCTGCAACTACGTTCCACAAAATGCGGAACAGAATTGCGGACGTGTGAATGGAGCCTTAATGGGGGTCCGACATCTTGCATCCCCGCCGAACTATTTTTCTGCAGTAGGTCCGCACCAGAACTACACAGCTCCGTCCAGTTCTGTTGTGGATAGGACTGGTTACCATTCCCTTTCTGGATAGGTCATCAATATCTGATGTCCGACACCCGGGACCTCAGCCAATCAGCTGTTCGAGAAGGCAGCAGCACTTGCAGGACGGCCCTTTCTTTTCGCTGCTTTCCCTAGACCGAATGAAGACGCCTTCATTGGTCACATGACCTAGGCACAGTCAGTTAAAGAACTGTGCAGAAATGCTCCATGTTTGTACTGAGAGACTCAGTACCTGTTACCTTACACGGGAGCCGCTGGTGGGAGAGTCTGCAACACACCCTTGTCCTCGACAAAAGAAGCGGGAGGCAGAGCCAACAACAGAGTGAGGCCCAGACAGTGTGAAGGAGGTGACTGTGTGTCTGTGCACCCTGCGTGGCTAGAGTTGCCACCCTGCTGGTGCCGGTGATTTTTTTCTACCGGAAATATTAATTGCCGGTATTTTCCTACAAGGACTGCTACTAATGAGCGCTTCTATTGCGGAGCGCTCATTAGTGCAGCCTTTACCTCCCTACACTTGTGTTAATAATTAAAAAAAAAAAGCACTCACCTCCTCCATTTGCTTGCTCTGCTGACGCTGGAGCGCAGGTCCTGTCCTGAACTTTAAGTCAACAGCGCAAGCAAATGGAGTGCTTTTTTTTTGGGGGGGGGGGGGCAGAAGCAGAGAAGGTGGCACTAAAAGGGGGCACGAATAGGGGCATTATTCTTACTGGCGTGCAGTAATGGGAGCATTATTCTTACTGGCGGACTAATGGGGGCATTATTCTTACTGGGGTGCACTAATGGGGGCATTATTCTTACTGGGGTGAACTAATGGGGGGCATTATTCTTACTGGGGCGCACTAATGGGGGCATTATTCTTACTGGGGGCACTAATGGGGGCATTATTCTTACTGGGGGCACTAATGGGGGTATTATTCTTACTGGGGGCACTAATGGGGGCATTATTTGTACAGGGGCGCACGAAAGGTGCCATTATTCTTACTGAAGGGCACTAATGGGGGCATTCATTCTGAGGGGCGCTAATGGGGACATTAATATTGTTTGGGGGAACGAATGGGGGCATAATTAATTTTGGGGGCACTAATAGGGGCATTATTAATGCTGGGGGGCGCTAATGGGGGCATTATTAATTCTGGGCGGCACTAGTGTGGGCATTAATATAACTGGGGGGCATTAATATTAAAAAAAGTGTCAAAATAGCTTTTTTTCTATATTTACACAACAATAAAATTATATAAATTAAACCGTAATTTCTAGTCCTAAACAACACACACAAAAAAACATTTCTCCTACATAAAATAAGGTCTTGAACAGCCACGTGGGTGAAAAAATAAAAAAAATAAAAAGATGACTGCCGAAACACAGAGAGGAAAAAAAAAACAACAACAAAAAAAAAATTTGCTGGTCATTAAGGTCTTTTCAGGTCTGATCACTGTAGGATGAAAAGTTCCACAACTTTCTAGTTTACTTTGTGGTTCATTTCCTCATCATTTTCAAGATCTACTTTCCGTTAGCAAATAGAAACATCAAAAAGATATTAGTTATGTCCAGATACTAAAAACCTTTAAAGACCTAGGGGGTCATTTATGAATAGATATACGCAAATTTTTGTCGTATACCAGTCGCGGATTCAGTCGCAAAGGAGATTTGCGGACGAATCTGCGACTTCTTCCTCATCCACACCATGTATGCCAGTTCTAAAACAGAGGGCGTGGTGTGGACAAGGAGAGTTATTAAGACCGACATGTAGAACACCGGTCTTAATAAATGACCCCACTATTGTCTATCACCGCTCTGGGCAGAGACTGATAAGGAGGGGGAATCAGTCCTACGACCCTCTTGGCCACCAGGAGTCATTAATATGGCCCAAGTAGCCTAATTTACATGAAGTCCATGAAGTTTCCCATTAATCTTTAATAGAGTACATTTAATAATATGTATCGTCTATAATAGTCTACTTTATGCCGCATTGCACATTTTTTCTTGTTTTAGGTAGAGGAAGAGATACAAACACTCAGTCAAGTGCTAGCTGCAAAGGAACGGCATCTAGCGGAAATCAAAAGGAAACTTGGAGTAACTCCACTGGCGGAGCTGAAGCAAAACATTTCTAAAGGACTGCAGGATGTGGCCGCCACCAATGTGTATGTTCACTCTTAATAATCTCATAGTGTTTGTCAAAGCGGTGTGTCCTTAGACAGTCTGGTAATGGCCAGCATGTGCACCCTAATGCACACCAGCCTATGACTAGCTAATTTAGGGTACTTTAGGTACTTTCCCCTAAGGGGAAAGGCTGCTTGAGCAATAGGGTCTTTGTTTTCTAGAGTCCTGACATACATTGTTTGCCCATGTACTGACTTTTGCCTGTTTTCTGGATTTGACCTTTTGTTGCCTGTCCTGACCCCTGCCTGATCTCTATACTGACTCTGAGCTGCCTGACTTCGGACTGCTTCTTGGATTACACATACTTTTCCTCCACTGACTTCAGCCCGTACCTGATTATGGTTTTGCCTGATCCCTTGTTGCTCCACTCCAGGGTCTCTTTGGCCCCGTGCGTCAGCTGTCAACCAGAAACTACTCCAGGAGGTAGCAGCCTGGTGGTTCCCCTATAGCGAAATCCAGATCCCTGTATAGGGGTTAAAGGGTGAATACCAGGGGACTGCCAGGATAATGCTCTTGGGAGTAGCCCCAAATCAAATCTGTTCGGATGGCACAGTAGTTCTACACTCGCTGCGTAACTAGAATCTAGAACAGTGTGGGTAAAGAACCACGGCATTAGTCTACATTCAGTTTTCAATGCTGCAATTCAAGTAGGCAATACTTTTTTTGGCTGACTGAGCCTGTACTCCCAGTTTTAAACAGAAATAAGTAACATATATCAGCAGCAACTAGCCTGCTTGTTGATGGTTTCTAGACACTGACATGGGATAAACTGAACACAGCATTGCATTAAAGTAATGCTAGAGACCTTAAAGTATGCTGTTTGTGTTGTTCCCAAGTGTCCATGCACTGCAGGTGATTTAATATGAGTTAAAGGGGTTCTCTGGGACTTAAATATTGATGACCTTCTCAGGCTAGGACATCAATATGAGATTGGCGGGGGTCCGACTCCCTGCACTCTCACTTATCAGCTTAAGGCCCTGGCGCTCCTGTGAGTTCAGTGACCTCCTCACAGCTTACCAAGCACAGCGCCGTACATTGTATAGTGGCTGTGCTTGTTATTGCAGTTCAGACTCATTCACTTCTATGGGGCTGAACTGCTCCTAGGCCACGTAACTAATGAACGCGACGTCACATGCCCTAGGAAAAGGCCTAAGCACTCACAGACCGTCCCAGTCTCTTTATGCAGCTGATCAGCGGGGGTCCCGGGAGTCAGACCCCCTCCTATCAGATATTGATGGCCTATCCCAAGAATAGGCCATCAATATTAAAATCCTAGAGAACCCCTCTAAGGGTTTGCCTCACCAGATCATTGCTCTCTGATCAGCACTGTGTGACTGCAGTAACTGGTTAATAAGCCTGGGTTCTCACAGCGTCACATGAGCTGAGATCATTACTCTCCTCAGCCTAGAGCTAGAGAACCTCCCTGTTCATCTCTGTGTCATGGCCCCTGCAGTTATATGCCTGGAAGCACATGGGGAATGAACTCCTGCAGAACTACTCCGAATGGGATGAGAGGATCTCCACATCGAAAATCTTCAAAATGCATCAATGCACGATACAACTTCTACATTTACAAATATGATGCAATTTGGTAAAAAGATAAAATAAATATTTACAGTATCACTGAGAAATTACAAGTGAATGCAGAACTGCTTCTTATCTTCCCAACATATAGATTCACTCAGGGGTGCACCACCTATGAGGCCAGGTGAGGCGATCGCCCCAGGCAGCACCAGGTAGGGGCAAGAGGTTGGCAGCGGAAGAGCCATGGGCAATGAGCACTTTCATTGTGGCAAAGGGGTGAGGTCAAGAAATCGGCATGGGGGGGGGGGCATTTCAGTTTTTGCCTCAGGCAGCAGAAAGGCTAGGTGCACCCCTGGATTCACTGTATCTTCTGGCACCCTCCCACTAGGGGAGCTCAGTGCAAATACATTTTTAGCTTCCATTGATATCGATGCTAATTGTATAAATTTCTATGCACCGACGTCCCCTAGTTTTATAATGTTTTGTGTGAAGAGAATCGGAGAATTTAGATCTGTATGGGGAAATTTATCAGTGTTTTTATGCCATTTGCCTGGTTTTACCTACGATCTTTCTATCCAAATCTTTGCATAGACACATAGCTGTGGTTCACCTGATTAAAACGCAGTTTTTCGTCTGTTGCTCCGAGGTTATGTTCCCAAGTTATGATACTTTATCTTAATATACAAATTAAGCCTTTGGTGCAATGAAGGTGTCACCATTGCTCATGTGGCCCCCAAGCTCCACCCATTTCTGTGGCCAGCTCCTCCCTGGCTGCTTTGCCATTGCCTGGCCCTGTCAATCAAAGCAGCCAGGAGGGGGTTGGTCATAGAAAAGAGTGGAGCTTGGGTGCAACAAGGGCAATGGGGACGCCCTCATCGCACTACCGCTATGTGTCTATGCAATCAGTTTGATAGATAGGTCGCCAGTCAGAAATCCGGAGAGTCGTAGTTTGCGTTTCACAGTGCTTGGGAGTGTATAATGCATGCGTACTGGGAAACTGGGTGGGGGAGGGGGGAACGATTACTAAGTTTTGCTATGGGGCCCTATGAGATCTCTGTATCCCTGTGGTTCTGAATGATGCATTCTGATTATTTCTTGCCTGCTAGGTACAAGAAGACCTCAGAAACCCTGTCCCAGGCTGGGCAGAAGGCTTCAGCGGCCATATCCACAGTTGGATCAGTCATCACAAGAAAGTTGGAAGATGTAAAGTAAGTCATACTGTAGCTGTAATGTCCCTTAATAATGTAAAAGTACTATTTGTCATTCTAGAAGTTAAATGTTTTATCAATCTGTCTTTCTATGGTATTGAAAAGTGAAATTATAGAGGGTATGTCAGTAAGTCTGACCAGCCTGACAGGAACACTCACCAATGTGCAGTATATGCAAGTGCCAGAGCATAATGTATAGTGAGGCCCTCCCAGACAGCTCTGTAAGTGGAGGCAACCAGTCCTGCTCACATTCTAGGACAGGTTGCTGGCGGCCATTTTAAATCATCGTCCGAGACTGGGAATCTCTGCTGTATTACAGATATCTGAACGAGTACAACATTTTCTGTATGGATAGGGCACAAAAACATGGTAGGAAATGGACAGCTGTTCATGTTATGCCTATTCTCTCTTTGCTGGTTATATCATGTTTTTTTAATGATAAATGCATTTTTAAAGATTTTTGTTATTTAGTTTTTTAATTTCCAATGTCATAATTCTGACAGGATACCTCCTGTCCATATGCCCATACATCATACATGTGACTCCCTGTATTAGCCATGAGAACACAGTGCATAAGACAGTATTTATATGGACACTATACACTGTCAGCTTTTCTGAATTGCTTTGTTTGTTGAAGGTTAGGTTTCTTCCATTCTCATGCCCTTGCTGGTGCTCCACGCCCTGCCAGGCATATGCTATGCACTAATTACAGTTTGATATTGGGATTTTCATTAAAGTACAAACAGTGTTCAGTGTCTACTTACAGACACTACCTACCCGTGTGGCTGGAGCACATGCACAAAAGTAGACAGGAAAAGGTTTGGGATCAAGCATGTTGTCAAGCTGCTGTATTGCTGCCCATTGCGTTGGGAAAAGCTTTAAAGAGAACCTGTCACCATAAAATGCAGTGTAACGCTACTTTCACACTTGCGCTTTCCCTTTTTGCTATTGAGATCCGTCATAGGATCTCAATACCGGGGGGAAACGCTTCCGTTCTGCCCCCATTCATTGTGAATGAGGAAAAAACTGAACTGAACGAAACGAAACGTACCAAAATGCATTCCGTTCCGTTTGGTTGCGTCCCCATCGCGCGGAAAACTCGCCCGTGTGAAAGGGGCCTAAGGCTTACAAGTGGCTGAGGTGGAGGTCATGGCTATCGATAGATGAGTCCCATAATACCGGCTCACTTATGTCTGTTACTTTTATACATGTTGTTTTTTTTTATCTTTCTATGTGACATGTGTGGATAGATCATTCTCCTCTGCTGCCAGATACTTTATTATTTGGACCTGTTACACTGAACAGATGTACTTGAAGCTTCATAGAAGAACCTCTTGCCAAGAATTTGTTTGCTGAGGCAGTCTAATATCTTTGCTGAAATCTGCGTGTTGCTTGTAATCTTTTATAAGCCTGCTCTTCAGTTTGCAGAAATAATGAATGTTCTGTTCCAACCCGGGTCAGGACGAAGTGCACTGCAAAGTCTAAATATCAATCGAGTGTAATTTGTTGAATTGTTATGCCAAAAACAGAGGTGGTAGAATCCATATGTCAGGTTTGAGATTTGCAATGGAGAATGTAATATCTGCTTATTATACGTCATGGCAAAAGACCCATGAATGTGCCACTGAGGAGCTGGTGCAGAGGATGGGAGTGGTAGTGGCCCTGATGAGATAATGAGTCACTATGTACACCCTCAAGCCGTTGCTCCCTTGGGATTGGTGAAAGGAATCAGGCCAGAAGTAGAAGAATAAAAGTCTTTCCATACTAAGTGCAAAATAGGAGTTGTAGTACATCCAGTAGAAGTTTGTACACAGTGCAACTTCTCTTCCTAGATGATGATGTATGGTAGCTGGCAAAGTAGCAGATAATGGCACCCCTGGTATACTGCCTTGCCGATGTCTTTCTCCTAAACTTCTGGTGAATAGTGTTAAGCGCGAATATTCAAATCGTGATTTTCAATCGCCAATATCGGCACTTCGAGAATTCGCAAATATTTAGAATATAGTGCTGTATATTCGTATTCGTGAATAGTGTTGATTGTGAATATTCTAAGCGCGAATTTATCACGAATTTATTGTGAATATCAGCACTTAGCAACATCCATAGCAACCAATAGGAACGTTGTCTACCCCTTAGTGTTGATCGTGAATATTCTAATCGCTAATTTTTATGGCGAATATATTACATTGCCGATTTTCACAATTAAATAAATAATGACTGGAGATCACGAATTCTCGAATTAGCGAGTTTAGGGTGAATATTCGGCCAAAAATTTGTGAAATATTGTGAATTTGAATATTGCCTATGCCGCTCATCACTACTGGTGAATAGCTGGCACTTGTGGCTGTAGATGTCCGCTATCTAATGCAGAGTTGAAAGTGAAACCAGCCGGCGCTTGCTAGTGAACTCGACGTTGCAGCGGGAAAGAGCAGAGCTCCATGTGGCACAAATAGAAGAGATCCCGGCAGACGCTGCTGCTATGCTTGCTGTAATAAAGAAGATTTGTTTACAGCAAGCATAACAGCAGCGTCTGCACGGATCTCTTCTATTTGTGTCACTGTCTAATGCAGTCGTCTAAGATGATGAGTGTCTGAGCCGTAGCCCCTCACCTGCAGCATGGTCTGTATAGGTGTAGTAGCTGGTCACTCTGCTGACTGTAACGCTGTTACTTTCAGAATATCTGTAGTTTTGCCTTTACAATCTCTATAGAGTAGTAGTCTCACTGATGAGTAGGAGCAATAGGACGTGCTTCCTCACTTCTAGGTAATACTTCCCTCTCCTGACAGAAAGTTGGACCATCCCATTGCTACCAAGAGGGGATTAGCCCCATCCCTGATGCCTGGTGTACAGTGCAAACATTAAATAACATTACAAACCAAACATTTACAGACACCCCCATTCACCGGGGTACTGCGCATGCTATGCAGTACCAGCCATATTTGTATGGAGGTCACTATGTTGGTACTGCAGTGAAGGGGCCACAGCCCTCTCATGTAAATACCGCTGCCTTGACCCTCTGCTCTCTTCACCCTCTGATATGAAACAAATGTAGGGTTGCCCTCTGTGTCCTGATAAGTGAGGTGCAAAGTGGAACCGACTCTGTCCAAATCACATGTACAAAGTTAACCTGCTCATGTCACTGCAGCCCGTTGCGAAAGAAGAGACACAAAAGTTGCATTGTATTAGTCACTATTATTATTATTATAATACATATGAGTCATGATTACTACGTTCCCGCGTGCCCCATGTTTTTTCTTATTTAAGCTCTATAGGAAACAAGCCGGTGTGGATTTCATATTGTACTTCATCCGTTTCCTTATTTGTTCTTTTAGGGCTCATGCACACGACTGTTGTAGTTTTTCAGTCCGTTTTTCACGGATCCGTTGTTCCGCATCAGAGGTTTTTTTTTCTCTGATTTAAGTCCTCTTCCGTTCCGTTATTCCACATTTATATTTCCTTATGCGATCCGTTTTTTGTGGATCGGAAACGGAAACAGTAACTTATTAATCACCAGACACATGAGCAATATGGGCTGGACATAGCATTTCTGCAGTATGGATCCGCAAAATACGGATGAAATATGGATGTGTTTCGTGTGCGTTCCGTATTTTTTGCGGACCTATTGACTTGAATGGGGCCTCGGACCGTGATTTACGGACAATAGAAGGACATGCACTACTGTTTTGCAGAACGGACATTCGGACAAACGGAAACGGAATGCACACGGAGAGGGTCCATTCACACGTTCGCAATTCCGTTCCGTATTTTGCGGTACAGAATTGCGGACCCATTAGTTTCAATGGGGATATACGATGTCCCGGCCGGGTCCGCAATTGCGGATCCGCACTTCCGGGTCCGCAATCGCGTCCCCGAAAAAAATAGAACATGTCCTATTCTTGTCCGCAATTGCGGACAAGAAAAGGCATTTTCTATGAGAGTGCCGGCGATGTGCGGTCCGCAAATTGCGGAATGCACATCGCCGATGTCCGTGTTTTGCGGATCCGTGGATCTGCAAAACACACACGGACGTGTGAATGGACCCTAACTTTCTTATTTTCTACAGCCCTATTAGGCTACATGCACACGACCGTTGCCTGCCTCCGCGTCCTTTTGCAAATTTTGCATTCGTCAAAAAAAACGGATGACTGACCGTTTTTTTTGACGGATCCGATTTTTATGGCAGATCCATTGTAAAAATGCCTATCCTTGTCCGCAAACGTGAAAAAAATAGGACATGCACTATTTTTTTGACGGAATGAAAACACGGACCACGGATGCAGAACAAAAACAGTTGACCATCCGCATTTTTTGACGGACCCATTGAAATGAATGGGGAAGCATCCTATCCGTGAAAAAAACGGAACGAACGCGGAAACTAACAACGGTCGTGTGCATGAGGCCTTAAAGTGAATGGTTCCGCATACGGGCCGCACAAAAAACGGAACGGAAGTGGAAAGAAAATATGGTTTTGTGCATGAGCCCTTACACATTGTGATCTGTACCTTGGTATTTAGTGTGATGTAAGCAGCTATGGGGGCTTTAATTAACTTTCGCTGTCTCTTTTTTCTTTAATGCTGCCACTTAGTATACGTTCTTTACAGCACTCGATTAGTATGCCTGCGATGAGGTAAAGTATTGAGCGCCATAGTTAATTAGATATGCATGTCTTTTGTGTCTGAGTAATTGTTAAAGGGCCCTCCTTGTTAGCAGGGCATTTGAGATGCCACACACCAAATGGCCTTCCAATTTGGGAGCTGTTAGAATCGTTGTGGGGTATGCTAATTAAGCAGACCTCGGCCTCTACAGGAATCTGATTGGCCGATTGGGCCAGTTTTGTTTAATTGGCATATCACAAGGCCATTAAGTGACAACTACTTTAAATGAGCTGCCAAGTCAATTCACAGCTTTATAAAAAGGACTCAGAATGGTATAAAATAAGTCATACTCCCCTTACCAAGTCCCCCATAACACTTTCAGGTTCGCCCCCCCGACCGCCAACTTGAGGAGACTGGTTACCTCTGCGAGCGATAATTAAGGCTACTTTCACACTTGCGTTGTTAATTCCGGTATTGAGATCCGGCAGATGATCTCAATAACGGAATTAAACAGATCCGTTTTGATTTTACACAGCAGGATGCATCCGCTCCGTTAGTGTGACTTCAAAACGAATCAAAAAAAACCCCGGATCCGGCACTAAATACATTGAAAGTCAATGGATGACAGATCAAGTTTTTTTTTTTCATTTTTATGACCAGACACAAAACCGCAGTGTCCGGTCACAAAATGGAATGCTGCCAGAACGGAAGACACCCTGAACGGATCTCTTTCCATTCAGAATGCATGAGGACTAAATGGGAAACGTTTTTTTTTCTGGTATTGAGATGCAGGATCTCAATACCGTAAAACATCCACACAAGTGTGAAAGTAGCCTAACTGAGTGGTCACTTGCTGGGTATCAGGAAGAAGAGACTGGTGGGGGATCGGTGAGACGAGTATGACTTATTTTATTATTTTACGCAGTTCTGAGCCCATTTTCAAAAATTCTATTCAGCTGGACAACCCCTATGAAACTTCAACTCTGGAGTCACACTAAAAAATATCTTGGTGGAATACATAAGTGGCATCCATGACTCCATGTTATATGGAATAAATCCCATTAGTTGGGGGAACAGTTTTATAATAAGTTTGTGAAGGATGAAAAATTGTTCAAGAAGGTTCTCGTTGTCCAGACAGTGATTTGCCCTGCCGTTTGGATTTGGCAGTGACATCATCGGAACTGTTGGTGATGTTATCGCTATGACATGGTGAAAAGCAGCCAGCAAAGCTAGAGAGATAGCTGTGAAGCAGAGAGCAATCCACGTCTTCTTCATTAGAACACCACAGCAAAAGTGAAAGATTAGGGCTTTGGAACCCTTACCACTCTTTTACCCTAAGTTCACACCTGAGCGTTTTACAGCGCGTTCAAACGCGCTGTAAAACGCTCAACACATGAAAACCAATGCTTTCCTATGGCCCTGGTTCTCACTTGAGCGTTTTACAGCACGTTTGAACGCGCTGTAAAACGCCCGACGCATAAACAAGTACTTGAGCTTTTTTTGGGGCGTTTGTCGCGCGTTTTATGATTGACACCACAGTAGTCAATCACAAGAACGCGCGTTTCCTATTTGCAAAAAACGCGCTGAAATACGCGCGACAAAAACGCGCATTTTTAGAACGCTCAGGTCTGAACCCAGGGTTAGGCATTGTATGGTCTTGGGGGGTCCAGCCCTAAGTGTAACTGGTGGTCTTGGGTTTTCCATGTGTCAGCAGTGGAAACGCTCATTACACTAGATAATACATGACCTGTAACATTTGTGCATTTTTGTTCTTCTAGGAATTCACCCACCTTCAAGTCTTTTGAAGAAAAGGTGGAAAACCTGAAGGTCTGTGATATTGTTTTTGTGTATATGTAGTGAGTGTGTGTATAGATTTACTCTATATAGATAGATATGTCTATTTGTAAATTCAGTCCCAGTCATGGGATATGTCATACATGTGCCATAAGTGTCCAATAGGTGGGACCTTAACCTATCTTGAGAACGGGGCCCCGTCTCACATCGCCATGTGGCACTTGACATTCACTTCTGTGGAACTTCCAAAAGTAGGCGAGTAAGCTCGCTTGGTTATTTTTGGAAGTGCCATAGTAGCATGCACGGCCACCTCTCCACTCACGGCAGCCCAAAATGGGGGCCTATTCTCAGAACTTTATGGCAAATCCCCAGATGGGACAACTGCTTTAACCCTCCTACTGATTATCCCAAGCTACGATCAGCCAAGAGGAAAAGTACAATACTGATTTGCCAAGCAGAACGTGAGTACAGGGAGAGCCAGCAACAACAGCAGCCTCTTGCTGCACAGGAAAACTTCAGGTTAATGATTGACGCCTTTTTAAATAGACTCTGTCAGCAGTTATACACGTGTTTAATTGCTGACCGCACTAGGTAGGGGCTGGGGAGAGTAGTAAAGGCATACATTTTGCGGAGCTTTTATTATAAGGGGTGGTGTGAATATGAAATTTTATTCTGCCAGATTCTGCTCCTGCGAGTGCCCAGAATGAAGCTTCACTGTGTAGTGCTTTCTGAATTAGGGCTCATTTAGACGACCATATAAATGGGTCCGCATCCGTTCCACAATTTTTTGGAACAGGTGCGGACCCGTTCATTTCAATGGGGCTGTAAAAGATGAGGACAGCATACCGTGTGCTGTCTGCATCCGTAGTTCCATTCCGCAGCCCCGTAAAAAAAGATAGAGCGTGTCCTATTCTTGTCCGCAATTGTGGACAAGAACAGGACATGCTCTATCATAGTGCCGGCCATGTGCGGTCCACAAAATGTGGAACACACACAGGCCCGTATCCGTGTTTTGCGGATCCGCAATTTGTGCAATGCAAAACACTACGGCCGTCTGAATGAGCCCTTAAGCAGATTCACAACCCCTTCCTTCTGGTCAGAGTGACAGTTGGGGCTTCCAGTCAGGAGATCACTAAAGCTGTCACTCAGAGCAGAGGGGCTGTAAAGCAGCTCAATACAGAGAGCACCTCACAGTGAAGCCCCACCCTGGGCACTTTAAGGAGCAGAATCTGGCAGAATACAAATTCATATTCTCACTACACCTGATGAGAAAAGCTCCACAAAAAGTATGTTTGTCCTGCTCTCCCCAGCCCCTCCTTAGCACTGTCATAAGTTTAGCATGATCAACACTGCTGACAGATTCCCTTTAAAAAAAAAAAGGGAAAAAAAATATTTCCTGTTATTTTGAAAATAAATTGTGGCAAAAACAATGGTAAAAACAGTTTTTTTTTAAACTTTTCTCCTTTATGACCGCCATAAAAATGTTTCCTAAAAAATCTACAGCTGCAAAAAAACAACCTATAGCTATACTGATGAAAAAAACCTATGTCCAACCAATTGGGGAGGAGCAAACAATTTTACTGTCTTTTTTAGCAAAATCATGAAGGCGGTTAAAGTGGTATTTCAGCCCATGAAAAGGAATTCCCATGGGCTGTGAAAAAGAATAATTAAGGCCTCATGCACACGACTGTATGTGTTTTGCGGCCCGCAAATTGCGGATTTGCAAAAAAAAAAAAAGGATGACGTCCGTATGGCATCGTTTTTTTTGGCGGATCCATTATTTTTGCGTATCCATTGTAATAATCCCTATCCTTGTCCGCAAACTAAAAAAAATTTTTTTTTGTGGGGCTATGGAACGGACATACTGATGCGGACAGCACATGGTGTGCTGTCCGCATTTTTTGCAGACCCATTGAAATGAATGGGTCCGCATCCTATCCGCAAAAAAAACTAAATACGTTTGTGTGCATGAGGCCTAAGAGGAAGATATATCAAATACTGGTGTAAATGGAAATTGGCTTTGTTGCCGATAGCAACCAATCAGATTCCACTTTTCTTATTTTCTTAAAATTCCTTTGGAATGATTGCTACGGGCAACTAAGCCAGTTTTCCTTTACATCAGTTTTAATAAATCTCCCCCTATGTCTGTTACAATCACCTCCGCTCTTGTTTCCGAGAATCTATACATCACAGCAAAAATGTTTGTCTTTTGTTGCAGTCAAAAGTTGGCGGCACCAAGCAACCAGGCGGAGATTTTGGGGAGGTGTTGACCTCTGCAGCCAATGCCAGTGCCACAGAAGACCTCACAGAAAAGGAACTCGAGAACCAGTGAGATCACCAGTGTATTCAGCCAAATCTGAAAGATGCTGCAGGATCATTGAAAGCACACCCAGAGCGCCCCCTTGTGTTCTCCAGAAACCTGTCCTGTCCTTCTAGAACCCTTTGCTTTTTTTTGTCTTCTGTTTGTCGTACCTGCCACTTGTTCGCAGTGCAGGCTGCTAAATCCAGTGACTTCACCGCAGCAAGTGACAGGCACGCTCTTCCATTAGTCACCTATGTGCATATATTTGTGGTAGAAAACGTATCCAAGTGTTTGGTGGGCCGGGAAGAGAAAGGGATTTTTATGCAGAATGTTCCATTGCTCCTTTACTACTGCCAACATTTTTGTTACACTGGATTCTTCATTTACTGTGTAGACACTAATGATACCTGAAATAAATGTGCGTGCGAACAATTGCACATATTCTGCCTTGCTTCAGCCTTATTACCACTCGCATCCACAATTAAAGGTCTGAACCCGAACATATCCCCATTTTCACCCAGGCAGCCCCCCTGATATGAGCATCGGAGCATTTCATGCTCCAATGTTCTCCTTTGTCCTGTGTTGAATCGCGCAGGCCAAAGTCTTTTTTTCTAGAGATCTGGAGACACATCGGTCGCTTCATAGGGTGAGCTAGGCGGAGGCTTCCACCTAGCGCTGAGCCCGATGATGTCACCAGCACTGATGGGCGGTGTAAAACAGCGCTAAACTCCGCCCATCAGTGCCGGTGACGTCAGTGCTAGGGGGAAGCCTCCGCCTAGCAGTGTAAAAAATATAAACAAACAGCCCTTGCCCTGTGTGATCCAGCGCAGGGCAAGGGAGAGCATCGGAGCAGGAAATGCTCATGTCAGAGGGGCCGGAGGGGTGAAGATGCAGATATATATGTCCAGGAGCTGAACCCGGACAACCCCTTTAACTGTTTCTACCATTGCTGAATAGAAAGAAGACAAAAACGTTTTTGATTAAACATTTTCCTTGTTGGACCTGTTCGGGGAACACATCCCGTGTGACGGCTGTATCTCCGGGACTGACCATGGCAACCGTGACCCGAACTGACTGCTTGAAAGTCATTTATCATACAGTCAGTAACTATCACATTGTGGATCTATTGTACTGTGCTCACATCATCATCTGAATACAGTACAATAGACCTGCGATCAGAAATGAACTGGCTGTAACATAAATAACTATGATGCGGTCAGTTCAGGCCAGGGTTGCCCCTAGGTAGGAGATGCCCCGGGACGTGTTCCTCAGACCAAGGACGGTCTGGTAAATCAGCCCCTACTGACTCACCCTACTGTAGACCTCTGTTTGCTGTCAGTGGATGAAAACATCCTAGAATAGGCCAAAATCATGACATTCTAGACTCCAAACCTTTATACATTTTAAAATTTGTTGCAAACTATGAGGTATAGGAGAGAGCTATGTAATAGATGTTATAGGGCAGGGATCAGCAACTTTCGGCACTCCAGCCATTGTGAAACTACAACTCCCTGCATGTACATTTGCTTGGCTGTTCTCTTAACTCTCATAGAAGTGAATGCAGCATGCTGGGAGTTGTAGTTTCACCACAGCTAGAGTGCTGAAGGTTGCTGATCCCTCTCATAGAGGATGGGGTCTCTAGCTCGGCTTCTACCCCTAGTCCCCCAAGAGCCAAAGAGCAGCTTACTTAAAAAACAAACAAAAAAAAACCTCTAGGGCCACCATATAATACTACATTTTCTCTGCTACAGAAGTGACAGCTGCAGTGCTGCCTGGTGACACATGGGGTATCTCAAGCTCCCCCTAACTTCAGTTGAAAATGTTATGTGAATTCTGTGCTGCTTGGCGTGGTGTGCCTACCATGGAGGCAGACTGCAGGACTGCTATAGATCCCAGGGAGGAGGTGGGGTCAGGAGCGTAGCTAAAGGGCTTCTCTTGTTCCTGACATAGATTCCTGGCATTTCCTGCAGCTGCCACTAGGGGGAGATCAGTGCATTTGGATTTTAAAGCTTTAAAGGGATTGCCCAGTGAAACACTTGAGGCTGATGCACTCAGTGAAACAGGAAGAGCGCAGGAGCCGCTCGGTGGATGTTAGTGAAGCTGGAGGGAAGGAGTGGGCGGGGTTATCGGCTACTAGTGACGTGGCCAGTGGGGGCGGAGCTTGACGGCAGTCGCAATGCCAGGGACATATGGTATGAGCAGAGAGAGGGGCGGGCCTGGGCACTGGATGGAAGGCGGGCCTGAGCACTGGATGGAAGGCGATCCTGGGCACTTTTTGAATGAAAATAACGCCCCTCTGGGCACCTTCAGGTGTCATTAGCATAAAAATAAAAGAGGATTTTCATGAAGGTAGAAAGCCGGATCCAAGTGTAAAGAACACCTATGGAAAGAAGGTATGAAGAGCTATAAGAACCTATGTTTGGCTTAATATTGATTTTCCAGGTGACAGAATCCCTTTAATTGAGAGCAATGGTAACTTTATAAATTTCTATGTACAGAGCTCCCCTTAGTGGTGGCTACTAGGGCTGCAGCTATCAACTATTTTTGTAATCCAGCATTCTATCGATTAATTCAACGATTATTCAAGTACTCTAATCACAAAAAACTAATTAAAATAATGTTTTTCTTTTTAAAAACTCATCAACCCCACCCCCAGTGCCATCAGCTCCCCCCCCCATGCCATCAGGCTCCTCCGCTAGTACCATCAGATGCCCCCCAGTGCCATCAGCTTCCACCTAGTGGAATCAGCTGCCCCCCAGTGCCATCTGCTTCCCCCAAGTGACATCAGCTTCCACCCAGTCGCATCATCTTCCCCCCAAGTGCCATTAGCTGCCCCCCAGTGCCATCAGCTTCCCCCAGTGCCATCAGCTTCCCTGCCCCAGTGCCATCCGCTTGCCTCCCAGTGCTACCAGCTGCACCTCAGTGCCACCATCTCCCCCTCCTAGCCATGTCCCCAGCACCAGTGAAATAAAATACTTACCTCTTCTGTAGGGGCCCTGCTCCACAGCGCGTCCATCTTCTTCTCCACGCGCTGCACTGTCGTCTTGATGTCACACAGCATCAGTTCATAGTGCGCGCTTACGTGCACTATGTCCTGACAATGTGTCAGGAAGAATGTGTCAGGAAGACATTTTAAAATTTGTTGCAAACTATGAGGTATAGGAGAGAGCTATGTAATAGATGTTATAGGGCAGGGATCAGCAACTTTCGGCACTCCAGCCATTGTGAAACTACAACTCCCTGCATGTACATTTGCTTGGCTGTTCTCTTAACTCTCATAGAAGTGAATGCAGCATGCTGGGAGTTGTAGTTTCACCACAGCTAGAGTGCTGAAGGTTGCTGATCCCTCTCATAGAGGATGGGGTCTCTAGCTCGGCTTCTACCCCTAGTCCCCCAAGAGCCAAAGAGCAGCTTACTTAAAAAACAAACAAAAAAAAACCTCTAGGGCCACCATATAATACTACATTTTCTCTGCTACAGAAGTGACAGCTGCAGTGCTGCCTGGTGACACATGGGGTATCTCAAGCTCCCCTAACTTCAGTTGAAAATGTTATGTGAATTCTGTGCTGCTTGGCGTGGTGTGCCTACCATGGAGGCAGACTGCAGGACTGCTATAGATCCCAGGGAGGAGGTGGGGTCAGGAGCGTAGCTAAAGGGCTTCTCTTGTTCCTGACATAGATTCCTGGCATTTCCTGCAGCTGCCACTAGGGGAGATCAGTGCATTTGGATTTTAAAGCTTTAAAGGGATTGCCCAGTGAAACACTTGAGGCTGATGCACTCAGTGAAACAGGAAGAGCGCAGGAGCCGCTCGGTGGATGTTAGTGAAGCTGGAGGGAAGGAGTGGGCGGGGTTATCGGCTACTAGTGACGTGGCCAGTGGGGGCGGAGCTTGACGGCAGTCGCAATGCCAGGGACATATGGTATGAGCAGAGAGAGGGGCGGGCCTGAGCACTGGATGGAAGGCGGGCCTGAGCACTGGATGGAAGGCGATCCTGGGCACTTTTTGAATGAAAATAACGCCCCTCTGGGCACCTTCAGGTGTCATTAGCATAAAAATAAAAGAGGATTTTCATGAAGGTAGAAAGCCGGATCCAAGTGTAAAGAACACCTATGGAAAGAAGGTATGAAGAGCTATAAGAACCTATGTTTGGCTTAATATTGATTTTCCAGGTGACAGAATCCCTTTAATTGAGAGCAATGGTAACTTTATAAATTTCTATGTACAGAGCTCCCCTTAGTGGTGGCTACTAGGGCTGCAGCTATCAACTATTTTTGTAATCCAGCATTCTATCGATTAATTCAACGATTATTCAAGTACTCTAATCACAAAAAACTAATTAAAATAATGTTTTTCTTTTTAAAAACTCATCAACCCCACCCCAGTGCCATCAGCTCCCCCCATGCCATCAGGCTCCTCCGCTAGTACCATCAGATGCCCCCAGTGCCATCAGCTTCCACCTAGTGGAATCAGCTGCCCCCAGTGCCATCTGCTTCCCCAAGTGACATCAGCTTCCACCCAGTCGCATCATCTTCCCCCCAAGTGCCATTAGCTGCCCCCCAGTGCCATCAGCTTCCCCCAGTGCCATCAGCTTCCCTGCCCCAGTGCCATCCGCTTGCCTCCCAGTGCTACCAGCTGCACCTCAGTGCCACCATCTCCCCCTCCTAGCCATGTCCCCAGCACCAGTGAAATAAAATACTTACCTCTTCTGTAGGGGCCCTGCTCCACAGCGCGTCCATCTTCTTCTCCACGCGCTGCACTGTCGTCTTGATGTCACACAGCATCAGTTCATAGTGCGCGCTTACGTGCACTATGTCCTGACAATGTGTCAGGAAGACAGTGCAGCGCGGTGTGGGCTGACGGGGGTCCACGGAACATGAGTAATAGGAAGTGCTTCATTCACGCTCCGTGGCCACATGACACAAACACGATTTTTCGAGTGATCGATTCAGCCCTAGTGGCTTCAGGTAATAAGTTTACTAAATGTGTGAACACATTGAGAAATATGGTGTTCAGAACGAGTGCTATACTTATGAAGTTCCACTTTGCTAACATAGAAGTTGGTAAAAAGGGAGCATGATTTTTTTAAATGAAAATATTCTTAAAAAAAAAAAAAAAGAAGTTTTGGTATGGAGCATTAGGAGATCTGCGTACACCCCTGGCTGATTCCATTATAACCTAATAATATTTCTTCATTTTTTTTTTTGTGCATCTCATAATTAAGCTTAATTTACATAAAACCAGAAAACTATTTAATAAATAAATAAAACTATTTAATCATTTAAATTACAAATATTACAGATCATCTCTGATTAATTCTACTTTTATGTATTTTAAGAAAGACATCCTTTTAAGTTAATGAATTAGGGCACATTCACACGAACCATTACAGTCATGGCTGTTTTTTTTTAACAGTCAGTGAAGCAAAGACATCCAAAAATAGGACATATCCTATTTTTGACCGTTCTGATGGCCATTTGGGCCTCATTGAAATTATTTTTCTTGTTTTTGACGGCGTGAAAAACGGTAACCTATGAAAAAAATATATCATGGCACACGCAGGAACACTTGATCCACACTGGAGGCAGCAGGACCTAATGCTCTCAGCATGATCATGTGACATCAAGAAGCTGGGAGCGTCAGGTCCTGCTGTCTCCAGTGTGGAACAAGTGTTCCTGCGCGTGCCTGTGGCGAGTTTTTTTTTTGTATGCTGACACTACCAGGGGTAGAATGTACTGTGCGGGAGCATTATATCTACAGAGGGCACTAGGGGAGCCATTAGAGATACTGGGGGCACTATGGGGCATTATATATACTGGGGCATTACAGAGGGGCATTATTTATACTGAGGGCACTGTGGATGGCATAATATATGCTGTGGGTACTGCAGGGGTTAAGATTTTAAATAGTTAATGAAATTCATCCATTTTTAACAGCCCTTAAAAAAGAATGCAAAATGGATGACAAACGTAAGTTGAAAATCGATAGGCAGCCAGGTAATGGATGCACACAGGGATGCAAAGTGGCCATGAAAACTGTTTTAATGGTCAATTTTTTTTCACTGTGTGTTTACAATGCAGAACGATTTGTATTTTTTGGCCATTCATTTCTTAACACCCTTGATGAGTAGCTCCAGCAGAACGCAAGTGCTAGACTTCCGACAATCATGAGCTGTGTCTTTCCGTCCTCCCGCGGATGATTGACAGTTTTCTTCCTGATCTGACAATCAGGGATAGGGTGGGGTTCAGGCATCTGGGAGCTGTTCAGTACAAGGACTCCTGAGCGCGTGCCGTACAATGCCACCCACTGAAGCTGCTCACTGGTGATTTTAAGAAAACAACTCCCAAAAAATAGCAAGTGACCCTGTACTGTAGACCCAGATAAGCCAGCATACTGGTGACCCATTTAGAGGAAAGGGACTTTGCAAGCAAGGCTTCAAACGTTGCACCTTCCTCATTTGCACAAAAATATACAACTTTAGGTCATTTTTCAGTGCTCTTCACACTTTCCTGAAAACCCTCATCATCGTATAGGAATGGACTGTTACAAAGTGCCAGCACATGCAGCCCGTTACGGGCTAATAGCATTGAGATCCTCTATGGACACTGTAGAGATTTCAGTAAAGAACTGGTTAATTCAACTAAGCTGGCCTACTCATTGTACCGCCACCCGCATCCCTGCCCTGCACCTTATTACCTAGCTGGGGGTAAACTAGACTGGAACTAACTGGTCCTCACCCTTCCTGCAGGAAATAGGTCTAGCCCACTTCTCCACAGAGGGGGGTTAGAATGGAATGGAAAGCTCCATTCTACCTAAGTACAGCTCTGCCATATTTGCTGCCACCTGCTGGTGAACCAGGCATGTTAAAAACAGTTGCAAACATTATAATAGATGCACATTATGGAGAGGACCTGGAACATAATGCATAGATGACTTGTGGTTAGACCAATAAAGACAGTAGCAAGGTGCAGAAATGGTAACACCACTCTGGGGTGTTAGGCAACCTCTCCCTTAGCGTATTCTCACGCAGGGTCCGCCACACAAATGGCAGACCGGGCCTCCGATTGAAACATTAGGGGTCTTTATTTTGCTCTGGGCTGCAGGGACAGGTGCACATCGGGGATTTTGTACTTTTTCACCCCAGGTTTCTGGCGTATGGGGATGATACATTTACCCCAATGATTTTAGGTGCTGGGCATAAGCATGCTCACCGAATGCACAAGCCACACACCTTTTATGCTCATATTAAAAGACTGCAAAGCCCTGTAATAGCCTAAAATAAGAAATCATCTTATATTCCCCCCATTGGCTGGTCCAGTTCTCCTGCCGCCGTCGGTAATGGCACGTTACTGCTGCAGTTTCTATACAGACAGTGGCAGGAGAACCGGAGCAGCACCGCTGAGAAAAGCACTGGATATCGGCGGAAGCAAAACATAATTTTACATTCTAGGCTATTGTAAGGCTTGTTCAGGGTCTTTAAAGGGGTTGTTCGGCCTTTTTATGTGATGAAACTACACCGCACTGTGAGCAGTACTGAGGTGACGAGCGCTGTCCACTGCAGTACAATGCTGACGGTGCTCTATGGCTCTGGCACCAAACAGGACAGTTAATCGGAGGGGGTGTAGGGTGCTGGACCACTGCTGATCAGCTAGTGATGGCCTATCCTGAGGACAAGCCATCACTTAGAGAAGGCTGGAGACCCCATTAACACTTTCCAGACCTCCTCTGCAGAAGTCCAGTCTTGATGGCGTCCGATCACAAGTGCAAAAGGCGCCATAACCGTGGGGTTTATGCTGTTTTACACAGCAGAGGCTGGGAGCTAACGTCTGTGATCCGTGGTAATGCCAATCACAGCCATTTAACCCCTCAGATGCCGTGGTCAAATGTGGGAATCTGGGAGCGCTAAAACCGGGAGCCGTGTACTTTCCAGCCATGTGCTTTCCCCGAGGTGGGACCCGCACTTATCAGACATATGCCCCAATGTACAAGATGGGAATACCTCAGTCATGCTTTGGGGCTGTATTGCAGCCAATGACACTGGGAACGTTTCACGGATAGAGGGAAGAATGGACTTAATGAAATTCTAGCAAATTCTGGAAGCAAACATGTAAAAAAGCTGAAACTGAAAAGAGGATGGCTTCTACAAGTGGATAATGATCCTAAACACTCCTCAAACTCCACAATGGAGAAGCCGAAAAGGCCAAGCTAAAGGTTTTACCATGGCCCTCACAGTTCCCTGATCTGAACATCATATGAAATCTGTGGACAGGAATCGCACTGGAAGACTTTTGCAAGGAAGAATGGAATAAAATCCCTCAACAGAATTGAAAGACTCTTGACCGGCTACAAGAAGCGTTTACAATCTGTGATACTGTGCTTGCCAAAGGGGGTGCTACTGGGTACTAACTAGTGTTGAGCGAAGCTAAACAAAGCATTCGAAGCGGAATTCGGGCCGAGGTTTAGGAAAACTTCGATTCGCAACGATTCGTGGTAGCAAATCAGGTTTTCCAAAAATGGCGGTTGTGCGTGTTACAAAGTGAAAGTAAGAAGCCCAAAAACGCGAGATCAGTCATAATGCTGTGCAGCCAGCCAATCCGCAGGTAGCCACCCCCTGTGATGTCACAGCCCTATAAAACCCTCATTCTGAGCGGTCGCTGCCATTGTCCTGAGAGCTGAGCATAGGGAGAGATGTGGAAAGCGCTCATGCGCTAGGGACAGTGTTGCTGCAATAATCCAGCGGCCATGTTTGATCCATCCACCATGTTCCGCATCTAGTGTTAACCATAAAAATTTTTAAAGCGAAATACCATTAGGTTCATAGTAGGGAGAGATCCCGGATCTTATAGAGGGATCCACATGGGGTTATAGTCATCCCTGTTGTGAATTCCTCAATTTTATCGCTTTCAGGAAGGTTTTCCTGCCTAAATGCTGTGTACCATCTCTGGTACCATCACATAGAAGGCTGCCTCATACATGCTTTGGCTCCCCCAAACCCTGCCACACACCCGGATAACCACAGCATCTGAAGGGTTAAAAGTAGAGCTGAGCGAACTTTAAAAAAAAAGTCCGGTGTTCGGGTTGTGGTAAGTCGCGCATCCCGTTATGGATTCCACTATAGCGGCATATGGAATCCATAAGGGGCGGCTGCCACCAACCTGTACTGTTGAACAGCCGAAGGACCTGGGGTGACGTCACTGTCATGTGATCAGTGCAGGGGGCGTGGCTCAGCATGGGATCAAATCCAGTGCTGAGCCACGCCCCCTGCACTGATCACATGACAGTGACGTCACATCAGGTCCTTCGGCTGTTCAACAGTTCGGGTTGGTGGCAGCCGCCCCTTATGGATTCCATATGCCGCTATAGTGGAATCCATAACGGGATGCGTGACTTACCACAACCCGAACAACGAACACCGGACTTTTTTTTAAACTTCACTCATCTCTAGTACTAACCAAGCTGGGCGCCCAAACTTTTGCGTCGGGCCCTTCTCCTTTTTTGTTATTTTGAAAATGCAAAAGATGAAAATAAAAGTTGTTTTTGCTTAAAATACAAAGGAAAGGTGTCATCTTTAACTGTCTGCCTTCTGGAGATCATTTCATCTTCAACTTGCCTAAGGCCCCTTTCACACGGGTGAGTTTTCCGCGCGGGTGCAATGCGTGACGTGAACGCATTGCACCCGCACTGAAACCGGACCCATTCACTTTAATGGGGCCGTGCAGATGAGCGGTGATTTTCACGCATCACTTGTGCGTTGCGTGAAAATCGCAGCATGTTCTATATTGTGCGTTTTTCACGCAGCGCAGGCCCCATAGAAGTGAATGGGGCTTTGTGAAAATTGCATGCAAGTGCGGATGCGGTGCGATTTTCACGCAATGCGATTTTCTGTCTGTTATAGTCCTCTTGTGGGACTATTAAGTGGTAAAAAAAAACACATTAAATAAAAAAAATTCCATGAAAAAAAATTAAGCTTTTTTTTCCATTGAAAATACGCTTTTCAATAAAAAAAATTGCAAGAAAAATGTTTTCCCCATATGTTTAGTATTGCCGCGTTCGTAACGACCCAGACTACATAAATATCACGTAAATTATCCCATATGGTGAACGCCGTAAAAAAAAAAAAAGACAGAATTGCTAATTTTTTCTTAGTTGCCACCGAAAAAAACGTAATAACAAGCGATCAAAAAGCGCCATTTACTCCAAAATGATACCAATGAAAAATTCAGTTGTCCTGCAAAAATCAAGCCCTTACACAACTCCAAAGAAAAATAAAAAAGTTATGGGTCTTAGGAAGTGGCAATGCAAAAACATTTTTTTTCTTTTAAAAAAAGGGGTTTTATTGCAAAAAAGTAGTAAAACATACCATAAACTATATGTATTTGGTATCACTGTAATCGTACTGACCCAGAGAATAAAGATATTATGTTATTTATACCGAAAAATGAACGCCGTAAAATTTATAGCGTAAAAACGCAGTGGTAGTATTGCTGTTTTTCCCATCTCCCGCAAAAAACAAGCCCTCATAAAGCTATATAGACGTAAAATTAAAAAGTTATAGCTCTTGATGGCGACGATGAAAAACGCTTGGTCAGTAAGGCCCAAAACAGGTACCAGTCAGAACCGAAGCCGAGTTTGGTTTCAAAATCAACTACCGAAGTTATCCAACAAAGTCACGCGCGACTTCGTGCATAACTGACTTCGGCTCATCGGAGCCCATACATTCTAATACTGTATGGAGACAGATCTCCGTACAGTATTGTGTAGCATCCCCAAGTCAGGGCAATGTATGGAACTAACCTGGGGAATGCCAGTGATGGAGAGGCCGGCACGCTGTTCCTCTGGGGCACTCTCTGGGTTCTTGCGGGACACAGCCAGGTGGAATGTGAGGTGCCCTTGGTGTTGTAGTTTAACGTGCCTATGGCTGGGTCCCTGAGGTGTCGTGACGCCAGTGCCAGTAAACGGTGGCACACCGTATTTATAGTAGGAATAAACAGAGGTGCAGACTTGTAACTTGAAAACAGAATTCCAACTTTACTGAAAACCGTAGAAAATACAGCAGGCAACCTCTTAACACAGTTCTTGTTGCAGAGAATAGACGTTTGTACAGTCGCAGTTACAGCAGGCTTACATCCAGCAAGGTATAACAGAGGGAAAGACAACAGGACTTAGAATTGCAGGTGAACCTTACTTTCTTCCTGACTTGTCCTGACTGGAATTGATGCTTCAAGGCCCCAATGCCCTACTTCTGGCTTATATCCTTGAATCTCCAGTAGACAGTGTACCTCCTCTTGGCATTTAGTACCTCTTGCTCTAGGGATTGCCTCTGCTTGACTTCTGCTGACTCGCTTAGGCCTGAGACATGTGGCCTTCACAGAATCCAGGGTCTGCACTAACACTAGCCTGCCTTGGCCTAGCTATATATATATCCTGCTCACCAGCTCCCCCCAGTGGTCTAATACCTACATGACAACCTTCACATTGCTGCAGGCAATTACATGAAACACTTAAGGAACATAACAGATTGGTGGTAAACGGGTATTAACGTGCCCGTATACTGCATACCCCACGACTTTAAACTGAGTACGACTCGCACTCCCACAGGGTCCCACCCAGCTGGATTCTTCTCCTGAAAGACAAAGGAAAACATGCAGGCATACATAGACACAAATGAATGACATCTGCATAAATAATCATATCAGGTCCAGCTGGAAAAGGTGGAGCGCGGTGACAAGGGCGACGTCCCTCTGCTTGCAGGCTATTAATGCAGAGCTGTGATGCTGACCTGGTACAGCAAATCAATGGTTAACACCAGGATAGTCCATAAGAGAATGCCAGAGTCCATAATAAGAACATATCACAGAGGCTCGCACACAGGGAGTCCATCTCTGGGCACAAACTTAAAAAGGATGATGCTCACACAGAGGTGTCCTGGGGGTGTATAACAGGCAAGGGCTCACGTGGAGGAGTCCATTCTTGCGCACAAACGTCAAGCAAACTATTTCCAGTAGTAACTGCCCGGGAGGAGACACCACCAGTATAATCAAAGTCCCCTAAACGGACTGGCGGACGTCCCCTGTTCATCCGGGTGGACCTTCTCAACACAGGAGTGTCCTCCTCCCTTAGAATCGAGGTAGAAGGGAGAGGAGCAACAGGAGGGTCTCCACCAGTGAGACCCTGGTCAGGAACAACAGGAGCCGGAGGATCCTCTACAAGGGGACTGGATCCGGGACATTTTGAACCGGCTCTTCCGGAGGTGAAGGCACAGTAGGTGCCGGAGCGGGCACCAACAAATTTAACCAGGGTGTGAGGAACCAATGGAGTGGTTCAGCATCATTAAATAGATCTGCCACAGCCTGCATAGGCTCCACAGGCTGAGCAGCAAGTCCTGGCACAGGAGACTGGGGTCCGGAGCCTCCAGCAATGGGCTCCTTTGTCATGCAGAGTTTTAGGCGATTTCTGTGAACAATTTGGGGACCCTTACCCTCTCTGGTGACCTCATAGGTATGAGTTTCAGCATTAGGGATGGCAGACACAAGATAGGGAGTCCTCTCACCATTTACTGTCTAGTTTACTGGTACGGTGATTGTTCTTTAACCACACGGTGTCCCCCACAGCCAAGGGCTCTGCATGGGCCGCCAAATCATAGTCTTTTTGTTGTCGCTCCCGGGCACCTTCCATGCGCTCCTGGACAATTTCTTTGGCATTAAGCAAGCGCCTTTGATGTTCCGTTACCCAGTCAGTTTTAGGCAGGGGATTAATATCATCCAGCACTTGTACGTCCAGGGAATGGTCTGCAGGCAATTTACCCTGACGCCCAAACAACAGGTAGAAAGGAGTGTATCCAGTGGAACAATGGATAGTATTATTGTACGTATACATGAGCTGTGGTAACAGGTTAGGCCAATCTCCTCTGGTCTCAGGAGGCACGGCTCTCAACATTTCAATCAGGGTCTGATTCATCTTTTCACAGAGTCCATTACCTTGTGGATGATAGGCCGTGGTCCGGACCTTTTGGCAATTGTGTAGTCGGCACAGCTCCTGGAACAGATGAGACTCAAACGCAGACCCCTGGTCGGTGAGGATCTTTTCTGGGCAGCCGTAAGGCAGGAGGAAGTGTTTCCAGAACAATTCAGCGGTCGTCTTGGCTGTTAGGTCCTTCACAGGCACTGCTACGGCAAACTTAGTAAAATGGTCAATAATAGTCATGGCATAGGCATACCCTGAGTGACTGGGCTCTAACTTCACGTGGTCAATCGCAACCAGTTCAAGAGGGGCGGTACTTATAATAGGGTGCAGCGGTGCTCTCTGATCATGGTGTTCACCTCCTTTAGGGCACAGGCTGTACATTCCGACACCACTTCTCAATGTCCTCTCTGATTCCAACCCAGTAGAACCGCCTACGGATAGTGGCCTCAGTCTTTTGAACCCCAAAATGTCCAGACCTATCATGATACATTTCTAGAACCATACCTGCATCACGACGTGGGATGAGGATCTGGTGCACTCTGTCATTTGACACTGGATCCAGGCTTCGTCGCAGCAACAGGCCTTTTTGAAGGAACAGTTGTTGATGTTGCTTCCACAATTTGCTGAGTTCTGGGTCTGCGGTCTTTCGCCGAATTCTTTCAGGGGTTCTGCCACTGATGAAGAAGTCCAGCAGTTCACCGAGAACTCTACTCTCTGATTGCAACTTAATCCACTTTTCTTCTCTGGATGCAGGCTTATCAAAGGATGGAGGGTCAGAGGTTCCACTGTTGGCAGCTTGAGCTTGGTCCTGTTGAGCAAACCTGTTGTAAAATGCTGGCATCTCTACATCTTCCCAGGCATCCCGTTTGTCATCTGGTGCTATCTCAGTGGGGAGCCTTGACAGGGCATCAGCATTATCGTTTGAACGGCCAGCCCGGTATTTTACGGTGAAGTCGTAATTAGCAAGGCGGGAGGCCCATCTCTGTTCTAAGGCCCCCAGTTTGGCGGTGTTCAGGTGGGCCAGAGGGTTATTATCAGTGAATGCAATAAATGGAGTAGCAGCCAAATAGTCCTTGAATTTTTCTGTTACCGCCCACACTAAGGCCAGAAACTCTAATTTGAAAGAGCTATAATTCTGATCATTCTTTTCAGCTCCCTTTAAGGACCGGCTGGCGTAAGCTATCACCCTCTCTTTCCCTTCTTGCACTTGAGCTAGCACTGCTCCCAGGCCTTTCTTACTGGCATCTGTGTAAAGGTGAAATGGCTTACTGTAATCTGGGTACCCCAGCACAGGAGGTTCAGTCAACTTCTTCTTTAACAACTGAAATGCAACCTCCCTCTCTTCATTCCATTCAATGGGGACAGGAGTCTTTGGGCTCTTTTTTGGTTGCCCCCTCAGGAGTTCCTGGATTGGATCCGCTATTTGAGCGAAGTGGGGATAAAGCGCCGGTAGTAGCCAGCGAAGCTAAGGAAACTCCTCACTTCCTTCACTGTAGTGGGAACCGGCCACTTCGGACAGCAGCCAACTTATCAGGATCAGGCTGGACCCCTCTGCGCTACAACATGTCCCAAGTATTTTACAGCAGGTTTCAGCAAGTGACATTTGGACGGTTTAATCTTGAGGCCGTATTTAATAAGGATTTCAAACACCTCAGCTAAATGTTTTAAATGGTCCTCATACGTTTTAGAATAGATGATAACGTCATCCAGGTACAACAGCACCGTCTCAAAGTTCTTATGGCCTAAGCACCGCTCCATTAATCTTTGAAAGGTCCCGGGGCATTACACAGTCCAAATGGCATGCAATTAAATTCAAACAGGCCCATAGGGGTGGTGAAAGCAGTCTTTTCCCTATCTTCAGGGGCCATGGGCACTTGCCAATATCCGCTGGTTAAATCTAAGGTGGAGAAATAGGCGGAGGAGCCTAGAGCAGTTAGAGACTCCTCAATACGTGGCAATGGGTAAGCATCTTTGTGAGTGATCTGATTTATCTTTCTATAGTCTACACAAAACCGGATGCCACCATCTTTCTTTTTACTAAAACCAGGGGGCAGCCCAGGGACTACGACTGTCCCGGATTACGTTTGAGTCTTTCATTTCTTGGATCATCTCTTTAACAGTTTGGTATGAAGTTGGTGGTATGGGTCTATACCTCTCTTTAATGGGAGGATGAGAGCCAGTGGGTATGGTGTGTTGGATAACACTGACCTCTCCATAGTCCGTTGCATGCTTACTGAAGGCTTGATGGTGTTGCTTTACTAGGTTCAGGAGTCCCTCTAGTTGATGCTGCGGGGTAGCTTCGTCCCGACATGGAGTTCCTTCCACCAGGGCACTGGAGAGTCGTCCGCAGGAAGAGGTCCTCGAGTGGCAGCTGATGGCTTCTCGGTGACAGGCAGGCGGATGACATCCTGGAAGGAAACCTGGGAAAGCTGGGCAACAGGACAGTGCTTAGTAAGCACAGCAGGATGATCGCTGAGGTTAATCAGACGGACAGGTACTTTACCTTGGGAGACGGTCGCCAGGCACTTGGCAGCTCGCACATATGGGTAGTTCTCCATCTGGACAGGTTCCACCAGGGCCGGATAGTCTTGGCCCTGGACTCCCAGGACAGCACGGCACCACAGGAGGGTTTGGGAGTTTGGAGGTAGAGTCACTGGTCTATTATCACCCGATCCTGGCGGTGCAGATCTCTCCTTTTTCATTTGCAAACCTCTGCTGAGCACACAGTACGCTGATGGTCTTTTGGAGGACCTTCTTGGAGGCAGAGGAAGCTGCAGGCAGGGACTGATGGAGAGCTTCAAGTACCTCAGGGTAGCAATTTTTGAAAACATTAGTCCCAACAATCACAGGGTGACCCCTTTATCCCCGGTTTGTACCACGATCACTCCTTGCTGTGGTAAAGTGGCTTCTCCCACCTGGAGCGTGGGTTCCCAGTATCCATGGACTTTTATGGGCTTACCATTGCTTGCAATTATCTCCAACCAGGACTCAGGTGGCTGGGTAAGCAGGCTGGAACTCCAGAACTGATTAAAGGTGGACTGCTGAATAGTGGTGACTTGAGATCCAGTGTCCAGCAACGCTTCAAAAGGCACTCCATTGATCCGGACGTTTATTTTGGGACGGGACCCCACATAACGGGGCATCCAGTTTGGATCCCTTGGACCTGTTGTTCTACCTCCCGAGGGGCGGTCCTCAGCCTCGAGGGTGACCCGTTTAACTGCCAGCAAGTAGATTCAGTATGACCCAACTTCTTGCAGTAATTACAGGAAGGTCGCTGCGGTTCCTAAACCGGTCACTTGAACGTCTTCCAGGATCTCTGGGATAAACTTCTTGATACGCAGGGGGCCAGGCTTTTGAGGCAAAAGGAGTTCATCTTCCAGCATTAAGGGTTTCTCCCACTCTTCCAGTTTCCTGCAGACTTTTTCCAGGCTCTTAGTGAGGTAATTGACCTGTTCCATCAGAGCAGCTACTGTATCAGGAACTGGAGTCTGGGCGGCTTGGCTGGCCCCTGGCAGGCTGGTATCCGTTGGCTTAGGATTACGGACAGGAGGTTCGGGATGGGCCACTGGTTCCGTTGGCAGATGTTGTCCCAGAATACTGATGGCCAGTTCTTTAAAGTCCAGGAAAACACTGTTAGGGTGCTGAGCCGACAACATTTTCAATTGTGTTTTTAAAGATTCGCTATTCACACCCGCAATAAATTGTTCTCTCAGAGTTTGATCCTGGGTGTCAATCTCTCTAGGGTCTATATGAATGACGGCTCTCCAGGCCTCTTGGAGGGATAAAGCAAAATCACGGAGTGACTCACCAGGCTTTTGTTTCTTACTGAAGAAGCGCATCTTTATTTCAGACACCGTCCTGACTTCAAAGGTAGTGCTGAGGCGGTCAAAGATCTGCTCTATGGTACTCCTCTCAGAACTGGGCCAGGACATGACTTCTCGACGGGCCGCTCCTTCCAACTGGGCTAACAGAATCTCCATTTGCTGCTCCGGGTTAATAGGATAGAGCCGAACAGAGCCAGGATTTTGTCTTGGAAGTCTTTTAAATTATGAGCCTCCCGGCATAACGGGGAAACCATGGAGCCCCAAAGTAGTACGGCATCGTCAGCGGCATCATGTTGGCAGCTGCAATACCGTTGGTGGCCACTGGCTCCCTGGGGGCAGGCTGCTCGGCTACTTCTGAGTCCGACATGATGCAGATTAATTTGTTGAGCGGTCCCTTTAAGAGTTAGCGATAGGTCCGATGTCGCGCTGGCGGGGTTACTGGCCGGTGACGCGATCGATGGACAGAGTCTGGTATCCCCTTTTGGGCCTTACTAACCAGGCGACCCCTCTCCGGTGTAGGATTATTTCTCCCAGGAGTTTGTACTTACTCCGGTGCAGGCGGTCCAAATCTCGCGAGATCCGGAAGGACGTCTTCGGGAATCCCTTGCGCAGCGTCCCTTCCCGCGAGGACGTCGGGCTGGAGGGGCGGAGCTCGGACTTGCTCCGACGGGGAACAGCGTCTGCGTTCTTCCAAGTCCAAGGTAGGTGGAGTCCAGCTTGGAAAATTTGAATAAAGTGGTGACGCTGCAGAGTTTGGCGCTAAGTTTTCCCGCCAGCAATGAGTAGTGATGGCGCAGTAGATAAGTCCACAGTTCAGGCGGCCATCTTGGGCGCCATGATGCATCAATTCAATGACAGCAAGCAGCGGTAGTAAAACAGCATAAAAGTCCACAAAAATGCACTTTGAAGTGGCGATTTTCTTCCTCTTGATAGCGCAACACTGCACAGCGCTTCCTGGAGGTTTTTGGGACACTTTTCTGTACGTTTTAAGTCCTCAAAGTTTACTTCAAATAAACAGGCGTTTTGTCACTTGGCAAACTGGTTAAGGCACAAAGTTCACGCTTTTGCTCACAGTCCGTAAACGTGCGTATCCTGTTCGTGACGCCAAAATGTAGCATCCCCAAGTCAGGGCAATGTATGGAACTAACCTGGGGAATGCCAGTGATGGAGAGGCCGGCACGCTGTTCCTCTGGGGCACTCTCTGGGTTCTTGCGGGACACAGCCAGGTGGAATGTGAGGTGCCCTTGGTGTTGTAGTTTAACGTGCCTATGGCTGGGTCCCTGAGGTGTCGTGACGCCAGTGCCAGTAAACGGTGGCACACCGTATTTATAGTAGGAATAACAGAGGTGCAGACTTGTAACTTGAAAACAGAATTCCAACTTTACTGAAAACCGTAGAAAATACAGCAGGCAACCTCTTAACACAGTTCTTGTTGCAGAGAATAGACGTTTGTACAGTCGCAGTTACAGCAGGCTTACATCCAGCAAGGTATAACAGAGGGAAAGACAACAGGACTTAGAGTTGCAGGTGAACCTTACTTTCTTCCTGACTTGTCCTGACTGGAATTGATGCCTCAAGGCCCCAATGCCCTACTTCTGGCTTATATCCTTGAATCTCCAGTAGACAGTGTACCTCCTCTTAGCATTTAGTACCTCTTGCTCTAGGGATTGCCTCTGCTTGACTTCTGCTGACTCGCTTAGGCCTGAGACATGTGGCCTTCACAGACTCCAGGGTCTGCACTAACACTAGCCTGCCTTGGCCTAGCTATATATATATCCTGCTCACCAGCTCCCCCCAGTGGTCTAATACCTACATGACAACCTTCACATTGCTGCAGGCAATTACATGAAACACTTAAGGAACATAACAGATTGGTGGTAAACGGGTATTAAAGTGCCTGTATACTGCAATTGTTCTGAAGTTTTGAATGAAGCAACTTCGGATTAATCATTCGGACTAGCTCAACTCTAGTGGCAACCCTAGAAGGCACCCTTAGGCCTCTTGCACACGACCGTATGCCCTCCGAGACATGCGGTCCGTGAGCGAGCCATATGTCCCAGAGCGGCATTGATCGTGCACACAGCATCAGAGATTACAATGATGCTGTGGACGCCGGGCCGCCCGCAGGGATATTGTCAATAGTCCCGTGGGCGGCCCGACGTAATCTCTGATGCTGTGCGCACGATCAATGCCGCTCTGGGACATATGGCTCTCTTACGGACCGCATGTCTCGGAGGGCATACGGTTGTGTGCAAGAGGCCTTAGGCTCCTTTCACACAAGCGAGTATTCCGCACGGGTGCAATGTGTGATGCGAACGCATTGCACCCTCACGGAATCCGGACCCATTCATTTCAATGGGTCTGTGTACATGAGCGTCCTGTACAGCTGCGGATAGTAATCTAAGGCTAGGTCTACACGAAAACATGTGTCGCGGGACAATAAGTCGCACGACACATACTACACTGCAACATTTGTAGCGTGACAATTTTTATGATGATAGTCTATGGTGGATTGTTTTTTTGCGACTGCCGTGTTGCAGTCGCAGCAAGTCGCAATGCGACACCATAGACTACCATTATAAAAATTTCGCACAACATTAATGCGACAAAATGTCGTGGTGTAGACCTAGCCTAATCCTAGTTCCAATCAGCACTGGAGCCTCCATTGCAGAATTCTCATTTTTGGCTAATAAAAAAAAAAAAGCACAGCATGCAGTTGATAGCATCCATCTGGCGCGGTAAGTGTCTGTCACGTGCACTGCCATCAGTAATGTCCTTTTCTGCTGGTATCATCTACTGTTTGCCCTCTGCATAGAGCTCTGTGCACACCAGGGTTATACCTCAGGCACAAGGAGCATGTGAACCACAAGCCTCCCGCGTCTCTCTGCCGCCCCCTGCTGGTAAAGCGACGAGTGCTCCGTGTCTCCAGCCTGCAGACAATATCTCCGCACAGCAGAGGTCGCTGTTACACCGTCCCCGTTCTGTGTGCGCTCTATGGTTGCTGGAGGTCACAGGTTGTACAGCATCCATCATGGCGGCGCCCTGCTGCAGACATGCCGGGAGGTGGCTGCGATCTCTTCGGTCGCCTATCCGGAAAGCAGTGTGTGCATTCAGTACAGCGGAATCCGGGTTCGGGGATGAGAAGAAGCCGGCCCTGGAACGGGTGACAGCTGCGGCGGGAGGGAAGGTGAGAGTGTGTCAGTGTGTACGTCCTGTCATATAGAAGGACGAGCGGCCGATGGATAGAGACAAGCCAGGCAAGTGTCTGGGTTGCCCATAGCAACCAATCGGATGCCTGCTCTCATTTTTCGGAAGCTCCTTTGAAAATAAAAGCGACATTCTGATTGGTTTAGAAGGGCAGTTCTTCACTGTGTATTTTTATACGTAAATACCTGAAAATGAAACAGAATCCTCCCCAGAACCTGTCACTCATTGATCCACAGCACTGGGCTGCATGGTTATTACAGTGGGGCTCGAAAGTCTGTGAACCCTTCAGAATTTTCTATAGTTCTGCCTAAGGCTACTTTCACACCAGCGTTTTAGTTTTCCAGTATTGAGATCCGTCATAGGGGCTCGATACCGGAAAAAAATACTTCAGTTCAACTGAACTTAACAGAACGGAGTGCTCCAAAATTCATTCCGTTCTCATACCGGAGAGCAAACCGCAGCATGTTGTAGTTTGCTTTCCGTCCTGGGATGCTGAGCAAGACGGATCCGGCATGACCCCAATGCTAGTCAATAGGGACGGATCCGTTTTCTCTGCCACAATAGAAAACGGATCCGTCCCCCATTGACTTTCAATGGCATTCATGACGGATCCGTCTTGGCTATGTTAAAGATATTACAACCGGATCCGTTCATTACAGATGCAGACGGTTGTATTATCAGTAACGGAAGCGTTTTTGCTGAACCCTGCCGGATCAGGCAAAAACTCAAGTGTGAGAGTAGCCTAAATTTGACATAAAACTACATCAGATTTTCACACAGTTCCTAACAATAGATAAAGATAAGCAAATTTAGGTCAATTTAGTCAAAAATGTGAGACTTGGGCTTCGTTCACATCACTGTTCAGCCTTTCCATTCTTCTGCTCCGTTTTTTTAGGAGCAGGAGAACAGAAAGAACGGATTCGGAGCATAACTGAGCAGAACGGAGCCCAAGGACCCCATAGACCATAATGGTGTCCGTTAGGTTTCCGCTCAGAGGAAGATTTTGGAGCGGAGACAAAAGTAGTGCATGCATCGACACAAGTGTCACCATTTTAAGACCTGACGGTTTGATCCAGGGTCCCCGAATCAGATTTAAGGAGTATTCCCATCACAGACAGTCTCGGCGTATCGCCAGGATACGATATCACTGCTGGCATTCCACGGTCCACGGCAGATATCTGCACCAGAAAGTCACGTGCTTTGGATTTCAAATCTTCACATGGTGTCAAGTTATGTGCGGATTCAGAGTGGACTCATGACGGCATGTGGATGGGAGTTGTGAAAATCTCATCCGCTCTGCTGCTACTTTAATAGGGTATTCTGGTTGTTAGAAGTTATCCCCTATCCGCAGAGGTCCTACCGCTGGGACCCCCACCGATCACGAGAACTGGAGCCCCATACTCCCTGCTGCCCCCTGAAATGACCGGAGTAGCCAGTCGGCATGCGTGCAGCCGCTGTTCTCGTGATCGGTAGGACCCCACTCGTCTAACAGTTATCCCCTATAGGGAATAACTTCTAACAACTGGAATACCCCTTTAAAGGAGTCCAGACCTGTGCCCCTAAGCATAAAAAAGCAGACTTGCCTGCCTCTGCTCCCTTCCCAGAAAACAGCTGGGTCCTGTGAGCGCTGCCGCCAGTGACAGGTCTCAGCAGTCACATCGGCTTTATTGTTATGTCAGTGCTTTAATGTACCATTCAATCCGATGTAACCACTGAGGCTTGTGATTGGCTGCAGCGGTCACGGTACACAACCCTTTTTAGGCTACTTTCACACTAGCGTTTTTTGCAGATTCGTCATGGATCTGTAAAAACGCTTTCATTACAATAATACAACCGCATTTATCTGTCATGAACGGATCCGGTTGTATTATGTCTTCTATAGCCATGACGGATCCGTCATGAATACCATTGAAAGTCAATGGGGGACGGATCCGTTTTCTATTGTGCCAGATTGTGTCAGAGAAAACGGATCCGTCCCCATTGACTTACATTGTGCGCCAGGACAGGTCCCTTTTGGTGTCCGCCTCCAGAGCGAAATGGAGACTGATCGGAAGCAAACTGATGCATTCTGAGGGGATCCTTTTCCATTCAGAATGCATTAGGGCAAAACTGATCCGTTTTGGACGCTTGTGAGAGCCCTGAACGGATCTCGCAAACGGAAAGCCAAAGCGCTAGTGTGAAAGTAGCCTTAGTCCCGTGGGGACCAGAAGCAGCTGGGAAAGGAGCAGTGGCGGGACCATGGGCCTGTGAGTGATTTTTATGTTCAGGGGCAGAGCTTAGGATCACACGGGTTAAGGGGTCCAAGGCCGGACAACCTCTTCAAATGCTGCTGATTCTCCTCTGTGGGCAATTCCTCCGTAGAAAGTTCCCATAATTAATGCTTTGTGTGACCGTACCCTTTATTTTTTAACACCTCTCATTCCACACCCTGTGCATTTGTTCCACAAGGAAACCCGTACATGGCACGTGGTGCAGAATTTAAATCCGCAGCATGACACTCGTGGTTGCGGGATTCTGCCGCAGATTTTGCACTTTGCAATGCAGAGGGTGAAAACTGTGACAATCCCGTATCATACCCGCGGTATCCGAGTGTAAGATCCATAGATATAGTTATTGATGTACAATGAGGAAAAAAGCAATGCAGCAAAAATGGAGGAAAAAAAAAAGGTGATGTTAACCCCATGTTGCAGATGATTTTTAGTACGGCAGTGAGGTCTGGATGAATATGCAGGACATGGACCAAGGCTGTGGTGTGACTAGTCCATATGCAGTCCGTGTGCACAGATAGCAAGCAGAGAACAAATATACTTGTGTGAATAGGTGCATGATATAGCAGACACTGTAGGTTTCAGATGTTATTAACAGTGGCCACAAGGGGGAGCCAACACTCTTAGATTGTGGAAGGACCTTTTTTGATTTGTATAGTAGTGTCTGTAGCGGGTAACACACTTCCTTTTTGTTAGACCCCATTTAAAGAGGACCTTTCACCGATTTAAAAACTAAAAACTACCTATACCTGCGGGCAGAGCGGCGCCCAGGGGTCCCCCTGCACTTACTTGTATGTCTGGGCGCCGCTCCGTTCGCCCGGTATAGGCTCCGGTGTCCGAGCTCCCTCTGTTGTATGGGGCGGGGACTTTGTATCAGGCGTGTCCCTTGCTGCAGAGCTGGCCAATCACAGCGCACAGCTCATAGCCAGGCTATGAGCTGTGCGCTGTGATTGGCCAGCTCAGCAGCAAGGCACGCCTCATACAAAGTGCCCGCCCCATACAACCAAGGGAGCTTGGACACCGGAGCCTATACCGGGCGAACGGAGCGGCGCCCAGACATACTAGTAAGTGCAGGGGGACCCCTGGGCGCCGCTCTGCCCGCAGGTATAGGTAGATTTTAGTGTTAAAAGAGGTGAAAGGTCCTCTTTAAGCTTTTTATATACATTTTGATCATGTAAGCGAGCACAGATGTAGGTGATACTGAGGCGAGATCATGCCACTGCGGAGCCCTAGCCTAAGCCACATGGGGAATGACTCTCAACAGGTTGTATATTACTGCCACTAAGGTGTAAGGCTGGAATTACACCAGCGGATGTGGCAGACAGTTGTCAGGAGGGAAGCGTTCCTTCCCGGCAATCACCTGCTCGTCAGCGGAGGAGACTGCCGCTATTAGATGCAGGTATCTCCTCCACAGTATGGGGAGCAGTGATCGCTAATGTGAGCGTGATTAGACGGCATGATCCGCTGCCGGCAAACAAGGATTTTTAAACCCGCTCAAAATGGTTGTCTGGGCTTTTACTATTAGGATGGGTCATCGATATCAGATCGGCGGGGGTCCGACACCCAGCACTCCCGCTGATCAGCTGTATGAGAAGACGGCGCACACTGTGCACATGTGTCGTCTTCTTGCTCGCTGTATGTCTATAGGACAGCAGCAGACAGGAGATGGCACGTGCACACTGTGCGCGCCTTCCCTTTATGCAACTGATCAGCAGGGGTGCTGGGTGTCAGACCGCCGCCGATCTGATACTGATGACCTACCCTAAGAAAAAAAAACCTGGACAACCCCTTTAAAGATTGCAATTATCCGATAAATGAGCGGCAACAGTATTACACAGACAGATCATTGCTAACGGGCGTTCCTACAAACGCCTGGGTATCGCCTGGTGTAATTCTAGCTTCAAGGAGTTGTCTCACTTCAGTAAGAGGCATTATCATGTAGAGAAAGGTAATACAAGGCACTTACTAATGTATTGTGATTGTCCATATTGCTTCCTTTGCTGGCTGGATTCATTTTTCCATCACATTATACACAGCTTGTTTCCATGGTTACGACCACTCTGCAATCCATCAGTGGTGGTCGTGCTTGCACAGTATAGGAAAAATCACCAGCCTATGGGTGCTCCCACGGTACCAGCCACCAGAGAGGCTGTTGCTTTTAACTATATTGTGCAAGCACGGCCACTGCTGATGGATTGCAGGGTGGTCGTAACCATGGAAACGAGCAGTGTATAATGTGATGGAAAAATGAATCCAGCCAGCAAAGGAGGCAATATGGACAATCACAGTACATTAGTAAGTGCCTTGTATTAACCTTCCCTACAGGATAAATGCCTCTTACTGAAGTGAGACAATCCCTTTAAGGCTGGGCTTGCGTATATCAGTTGTGTCTGCACAGTTGTTTTATACCAGACCCGGACACAATTGATGACATCACACCCAAATGGTTCCATTTCGTACATGTGAATTGGTCCATTGACTACAATAGGTTATTGTGCTGCTCTGAGAAAGCACCCAGACATGAACATCTCTTCTCTACATGAGCCCTTAAAGGGGTCGTGCCACAAAAACATTCTACCGCCTGGATCTGAATACTGTTGTAATCGCCTGTAATCAGAAATTTAGTATATAGTCAGAGGGCTATTCAATAACATGTATTTGTATAGCGCCACCTGCTGTTTCTTTTCCTTATTTCTCCATCCACCTCACTGATAGAACATGCCCTATTCTTGTCCATCTTTTTTGCGGAGCCGCAAACAGATATACAGATGTGGAAAGCACACTGTGTGCTGGCTACATCTTTTGCGGCCATGTTGAAATGAACGAGTCTGCATCTGGATCGGATCGGATCTGGGCTGAACATAGGGTTGTGTGCATGAGGCCTTCACCTGCCACCTGCCATACCTTCTGTTTTTTTTTCATTTTTTGATGCAGATTTTCTGTTTACTTTAACAAAACCATTGAAGTCTGTGGGGAAGACCCCTCTACATAAGATGCGGAATCGTACAAACAACTGAAATGCTGTGGATTTTAAAATCCTCTCGGCCATTTGCCCACGTAAAATATACGCAAGGTGCACAAGGGATTTGGTAAAATTCCTTTACTTTCCTGGTACCGTATTACACGTGGGTTTTTCTGCACTTCTATCCACATGTAAAAACCGCACTTAATTCACACGGTGCAGTGACCCTTATATATTTTTAGAACTGTAGTTCCCATGATGAGGTCATTAAAGGGGTTCTCCGAGTTGCGGGACAAACAGATATGTGCGACTCGTCTGCAGCTTGCTGTTTTGCGACTATTTTAGAACTTTCGCATGTGAAAACTTCCATGCAGGCCTCATGCACACAAACGTTTATTTTATCAGTTTACAGGCCAGTTTTTGCGTTCCGTATACAGTCTGTATACGGAACCATTCATTTCAATGGGTCCGTAAAAAAAAAAAAAACGGCATGTTCTCCGTATGCCTTCCGTTTCCATATTTCCGTTCAAAGATAGAACATGTCCTATTATTCTCCGCATTACAGACAAGGATAGGACTGTTCTATCAGGGGCCAGCTGTTCCGTGCCACAAAAATCGGAATGCACACAGACGTCATCCGTATATTTTGCATATCTGTTTTTGCAGACCGCAAAATAATGAAAAAGCCATACAGTTGTGTGCAAGAGGCCTAAAGGCAATTTTAGAAAAGTTGCTCATGACCTTCCACGTGCGACACAAAATTCAACGTGTTCGGATTTCTTGCGACTGTCGTGTGTCACTTTGCAGCACCATTGACCAAGATTACGTGAAATGTCGCTGTGTAGCCAGACCCTTATAGTACACGTTTCCCAAATGCCAGAAAATTCTATAAAATAAAAAATACCTGTTTTTGCTGTTGTTCTTAGCGCTACACCTCTGGTCCACCTCCTCCTGTTTTTAGTATTTGTAAGACTGCAGCTGTGGCGTCACGGTACCCGGCCTCTCGCTGGCCTCAGCAGTTCTTTGTATACAGCTCTACCGCTGAGGCCAGTGATAGGGTGCAGTGGTCATCACCACTGCAGTCTTGTATGCAGCCAGCGGGAGGAGGACCAGAAGTGCGGCCCTGTGAATGGCGCAGGAGAAATAGGTAATAGAGTATATGATGAATCATTTATTTTATAGCGCCAGGACATCTCCACGTACCTCCCTCTCTGCTCCTGGGCACCACGGCAGACAGTGTTTGACGCAGAGTATCTGAACATCCGGGGTCTTTAAAGAGGTTGTCTGACCTCATACCCAACGGGCTCCTCAAAGTGAATTAGAGCACACCCCTGAAACTCAGCCACCCTCCATTTACTTGCTTAGCTGTTATTGCAATTCCTTTAAAGGGGTTATCCAAACTATATAACATGCCCCTCATATAGATTATACTTACCCTGCTCCCCGGAACCTGCGCCGCTTCTGATCCACCACTGTATCGCCCCATTGCATGGATCAAAGTATGCGACGGGGGGAGAGCAGCCAAAAGCAGGCCGTGGCGGGGACTGGCCTCCCTAGTGTCACCCGTGATATCCCCTTTAGGCCTCTTTCAGACGGGCGTTGCGGGTGCACTCCGTCAAACAGTGCGGGTGCGTTGCGGGAATCGCCGCAATTTTTCCCTGCGAGTGCAAGGCGCTGTCATGCGTTTAGCACGCGCGGGAGAAAAATTGGCACTTTTGGTACCCAGACCCGAACCTGCACTTCTTCACAGAAGTGCATGTTTGGGTCAGAAATTGTCCCGCTGGTATTATTTCACATTGTAACATAGTTATAATGTAAAATAATACCCTTGGCCATCTTCCTAATGTTTAAACCGGTGCAGAATGGGTTAAAAATAATAAACTAATATTAACTTACCTGGTCCATTTGATCGCGAAGCCCGGCCTCCTCTCCGTTAGCTTGCTAGTAGGAAAAGGACCTGTGATGATGTCACAGCATCACATGGCCCAATCACCTGCTCCATCACTATGGTGATGGAGCAGGTGATGGGCCATGTGATGCTGTGACATCATCACAGGTCCTTTTCCTACTAGCAAGCTAACGGAGAGGATGCCGGGCTTCGCGATCAAATGGACCAGGTAAGTTAATATTAGTTTATTTTTAACCCATTCTGCACCGGTTTAAACATTAGGAAGATGGCCAAGGGTATTATTTTACAATATAACTATGTTATAATGTGAAATAATACAGAACCGGTTACACATCCCGATGGTTGCATAGCAACCATGCGGGAACATCGCAAAGCATCCGCACTTGCTTGCGGATGCTTGCGATTTTCCCGCAGCCCCATTCACTTCTATGGGGCCTGCGTTCCGTTAAAAACGCAGAAGATAGAGCATGCTGCGATTTTCACGCATCGCAAAAGTGATGCGTGAAAATCAACTGTCATGTGCACAGCCCCATAGAAATGAATGGGTCCTGATTCAGTGCGGGTGCAATGCGTTCACATCACGCATTGCACCCGCGCGGAAAACTCGCCCGTGTGAAAGGGGCCTTAAAAGTGCAATAAGAGCATGGAGCATGTACGCTCTCCTTTCACTTTTTTTTTTGAGGGGGGGAGGGAGTTTGGGAGATAGGTGCAGGTCACACCTCTGACGTTGGGGGCATGTTCTAGCAATATGCCTCCGATGTTTGAGTTGAGACAACCCCTTTAAAGTAGTAGTCTTGGGCCTGGTTTGGGGTCTGTAAATGGGGGTCTGCTTTGAGGTCTGTACGTTGTATGTCTAATCTGGAGGGGGGCCTGATCTGGGGTCTGTATAAAGGGAGGAAGGTCTGGCCTCTTGTCTGTATTAAAGTGGGGAGGGGGGTCGTCTGCCCTGGGACCAGTATAAAAGGGACTCTGGCCTTAGATACAGGTTGTACCTATGGACCATCTATCAGATTTGTCCAGTTCTTTTACATAATGATGCACTGTATTCTATGAGGCCGGCACGCCCCCAATAATTATTAATAACTGAGTAGGACATTTCTTCAGATGGATCCAATATTTCTCACATCTGTATGGGTAATGCACTGCTGATGTATATTGGAAGAAGGTCTGTGACCCTATAAATGAGACCATGGGTCACAGAACTATTCTTTATAATTAATAATAGAGCTACTTTATTTCTTTATAATGCACAGCAAAAGCTGCTGCAGAACCTCCTTTTAAGTAGCAAGGGGCTGACTGCTATTGAGTATGAAGCTCCTTCATCCTTTTCACAAATGTCTACCGTCTATGTGTCTTGTATTATGATTTGTCGCAACTTGGACAGACGCTGCAGCTGCTGAAGAACCCATTTTCTTTAAAGAGGGAGGGAACATTATGTATCTGTCGTACAGTGGTTGTTGTAGGAGAAGGAACTCCCCGGGAAAGTGATCTACGATAGACTAGTGTCTGTGTGGAGCCGCTCATCTGTGTGTAATCGTCACTTTCATTAAGTGGAGATCGGCATCTATAGTGTTAATGAGGCCCCCATGCATACCTGGGGGCCTGTAGTGCTAAGGTAGCCTTAAAAGCGGGGTACATGGAAAAGTGTGGGGGGGGGGGGGCAGGAAGCTGGCGTATAATGGCCACCACTTCAGTCTCCATGGCGATGAGATCTTCCGTAGCCCTGAAGATGATGTGATGAGGAGACGGGGAACAAGCTTCACCTCGTCTGCGGCGATGTTTTCCTCTGACAAGTGTCAGGACGGGTGTGCGATCCTGAAGATCTCCGCTGCCGCTTCACTTTCATCACTCATTAGCTGCATTTTTAAGGTTAGGAATGATTATGAATGCTAAAACTTTCTTTTTGGAGGATTTAAAGAAGCACTCCGGGTCCAATTATCATGTACATCAGATGGATAGGAGGCTTATAAGAAACTTTGTAATATATCTTATCGGAGGAAAAATGCCTTGTTCCAGAGATATCAGCTATGTCTTTGCCTCCCGCTCCTTTTCTATCTTCCCCCTATGCCAGCAAAGTGGCATTGAAAAGTCACAGATCCCGGATTTGTAACTTTTAAAACAAAAAAATATTTCTATGCTGCCCCTCAACACCTGCTGAAAAGAGGAAGTGGCTTGGGTAAGGCCACTGGCCCCGGCAGATCTATTATCATTTATGCCAGTTTCTTGCCGTAAATGATGACTGAAATCTGCACCAGCTTTCAATTTATGCGCACAGACTGTTGCGGATGCACTACGTTTCTGACAAGGATTGTGCCTTATAAATTAAACACATCCTCCAGCGGTGCAGAGGATATCAAGACCAGCGTATAAAATGTCAGTCTTGATAAATCTCAACCTTTGTCTCTGAAATGTATAAGACCAAGAGGTGCTGCCTGCTCACTGAAGGATCAGATTACATCATCCCATACAAGTCTATGAAGAGAGACTGGGGGAGGATTCAGCAGGAGCTGACTGAGACAGGACTCCAGGAGAGACACCTATGAGACTATAGATTTGTATTTCAGACCAAGTGCTTTATTCACTGTAACATAGGTCAGTACTTCTTGATCCTGGGGCTTCTTCTGAATGAGTGAGAGAAGGTTAGGAAGCTGATTCTCCCCTGCTTTCTGTGTCCAGATGTAGAACGACGAACTAAACATACAGCATTAGGGTCCTTTCACACTTGCGTTCTGAGGATCCGGCAGGCACTTCCGTCCTGCCGGATCCGTCAGAACGCAAGTCACCTGAAGCATTAGAAGACTGATCAGGATCCTGATCAGTCTTCGAATTGCTTTCAGGTTACTATGGCAGCCAGGACGCTACTAGCGTCCTGGTTGCCATAGTAAGCGGGAGCGGGGAGCGGCATGCACATTCCGTGCGGCTCCCGGGCGCTCTGAATGACGCCAGAGCGCCCCATGCGATCACGTGATTCATGCACTGGGGCGCCCTGACGTCATCCTGGAGCGTCCCGGAGCCGCACGGAATGTAAGTATGCCGCTCCTCCGCTCCCTGCTACACTTTACCATGGCAACCAGGACTTTAGCGTCCTGGCTGCCATGGTAACTCAGTCGGAAAAAGCTAAATGTCGGATCCGGCAATGCGCCGAAACGACGTTTAGCTTAAGGTCGGATCCGGATTAATGCCTTTCAATGGGCATTAATTCCGGATCCGGCCTTGCGGCAAGTGTTCCGGATTTTTGGACGGAACAAAAAGCGCAGCATGCTGCGGTATTTGCTGCGTCCAAAAAACGTTCCGGTCCTGAACTGAAGTCATCCTGATGCATCCTGAACGGATTTCTCTCCATTCAGAATGCATGGGGATGATCCTGATCAGGATTTTTCCGGCATAGAGACCCGACGACGGATCTCTATGCCGGAAAAGAAGAACGCAGGTGTGAAAGGGGCCTAAAACTGGTAAAAACAAAACGGCAAAAAACTGGTAAAAAATGTCAGATACAAGTCACATAATGGCTCTTGTACAAACACTGCACTATGAATTGAGGCAAAGTTTGTTAAAGGGAGTCTGTCAGCACATCTACACCTTTTAAACAGTTCACATAGCGCTGTAGCCTAAACCTAGATGCTTAAAATGGTACCTTTATTTGCTTCTGTGGAGTTTTCAAACAGCCTAAAACGTGGGCTCGCAAGTGCCCAGGGGCGGCGTCCACCGCGTTGGAGCCCAGGCTGCTCTGCCTCTTAGGCTCATATCCCCGCCCCATCCTCTGCCTCAGCCCACCCTTGTGTTCACCTTCTTTCCATTGCGATCCAGCAATATTGCGATGCCTGCACTCTCCCTCGCTAGGCCGGGGCATGCGCACTGCGAAGCCCATTGTGGGCACAGCTTCACTGTCGCTACTGCGCATGCCCCGGCCCCGCGAGGGAGAGCGCAGGCATCGCGAGATCACAATGGAAAGAAGGCGAACAGAAGGGCGAGCTGAGGCAAAGGATGGGGCGGGGATATGAGCCCAAGAGGCAGAGCAGCCTGGGCTCCAACCAGGGCTGTGGAGTCGGAGTCGAGGAGTCGGAGTCGGAGTCAATTTTGGGTACCTGGAGTCGGAGTCGGCAAAAAATGGACCGACTCCGACTCCTACTAGATTTAATATGGAATAAAAAAAAATTGGAATTAAAAAAAAGCAGGTTTAAATGTCCCAATTCAGATAAAGTTATAATTAATTACTTCTCTACTGTAAGAATAAAGGCCAATGCATGCAGTGCGTCACGTTACCGCTAAACAAAGACGTTAAGTGACCGTGAAGAAGCTTTTCATATGCTTTACTATGCAGTTAAAGGGACACTGACAGGCTGATTTACCGGCTAAAGATATATCTGCTGGTATTCATCAGAGGATTAGGAATACAACTAGACGACTGTTACCCCCAGTTGAGGTTTACTTGTGTTTAAAAACGTTTTAATCAATATGCAAATTCTCTACCTTTGTGCCCAAGGGGGCAGGCGCACATGTAGAGTACTGGCAGCACTAGACAGGACTAGGTAGCGAGGAGGAAGAGAGAAAGCTGGCACAGCCTCAGCATAGCCAGACGAGGCTGCTGCCAGTACTCTACACGTGCGCCTGCGCAGGAATTCAGCGTTCGGCTAGCCTGAAAAAAAGGCCAGTGCAGTGAATAATAACGAGGGGAACAGCGCTGGGAAGCTGTACTTCGGGCGCGGCTGGGCACAAAGCCGCAGGAGACGCTGCCCCATTGGGCACAAAGATAGTGAATTTGCATACAGATTAAAATGTTATTTAAACACAAGTACAGCTTAACTGGGGGTAACATTAGTATAGTTTTATTCCTAATTCTCTGATGAATACCAGTATATATATATATCTTTAGCTGGAAAATCAGCCTGTCAGTGTCCCTTTAAGGAGCGGCAATACTTCCACTTTTCATCGTCTTGTGGTCTGCTGTTACAGGGAACCCATGGTTATCCTCGCCTCCCACTGATAACTGATTAAGGACTGGAGACACTTGTATAAGTGAAGGGAATGGATAGTCAATAGTTCAAGACTGAAGCTGTAAACCATTTGAAAAACTGCTATCATTCAGCTAAGGCTATAAAACATGTAAACTCAGATTGTTAGCTTAAATTTTAAACATGACTATGAGATTCTACTAGGAAAATCATGTTTTAAAATAAATGACCCTTCCCCTGCCCCTTCCTGGATCCTCCCACTGCTCTATCTTCAGCAGAAGATCAGCACACAAAGGAGAAGGCAGCAGCTTCTGCTCAACTACCTCTCTGTGCTAGAGTAGATTAAAAGAACTTGGTGGAACAGCTTCGTATTTGCATATTAAATACAGAGGAGTCGGAGTCGAGGAGTCGGAGTCGGAGTCGGAAGTTTCAAAATCTGAGGAGTCGGACAATTTATCTACCGACTCCACAGCCCTGGCTCCAACGCGGTGGACGCCGCACCTGGGCACTTGCGAGCCCTCATTTACATATGCATCAAAGTACGTTTTAGGCTGTTTGAAAACTCCACAGAAGCAAATAAAGGTACCATTTTAAGCATCTAGGTTTAGGCTACAGCGCTATGTGAACTGTTTAAAAGGTGTAGATGTGCTGACAGACTCCCTTTAAGTAATTCCAGGCGACCTCCATAGATTACAGACCTGTTTTCGTGGATTAGTACTGATAGGTGTATGGTTAAATTAGGTGTATTTCATGCTTCCCTATACCTCCCACAATTCAGTGCGCTGCAGGATTTCCATTTATTTTTTTATTTTTGGTACTTTTAAAACTTTTTGTACTGGTTCCATCACTGCTCGAGGCTCTCTGCTGGTTTCCTTTCTCCAACAAAAAGCGGTGCATGGTGGGAGCCTGGTGATGGTTGCTGTAGGTTTCCATAGACCTTCATCAGGATTTCCCTCTATGTGTATGATGAGAAAGAAGACTTGAAAAGACTCAACGTTTTTATAACAGTGCCTCCATTGACTGCAGTACTAGGAGCTCCGTACTAGTGTAAAAGCTGCTGTAGTTAACCCCTCGTCTGCAATACTTAGATTTATGTCTCAGCAGCATTTACCTCCTTCAGCAGGGGCATAAATCTACTTCAAAGTAGCAGAGAGTTCCCCTGCCCACAATCCTGATGCCAATGTCTTCCTCAGCGTTTGCCTTTTGGTAGCTGACACAACTCATCACTATAAGAGTATGATTTACAAAATCTCATCGCCCTGCGGAGCAGACATGAATCCGCAGAATGTCCATTTTGGATAAATCTGTGACACTTCTGTATGTAATACATTACATTTGCCGCAGAGTTGTGGAAAACTGCTACACCAACTTTGGTCAAAGATAAAGAACCCCAACGGTTTCATTCTCCTTGTTGAGTTCCCCTTTTGTTTACAGTCACACGGGGCAGGATTTCTACTTAGTAATTTTTTTGCGTTTCCGCCTGGGATGTTCCGCTGCAGAGGTGTTGCAGGTTTTACCCTGTGTATTGCATTAAAATTCCACACCTCAGGTCACACTTGCACTGTGGATTTTTTTTTTCCACCATGCATGGAGGAGATTCCTTAAAATGTCATCCGCTCTGCTGTTTCTGTGAAGAGTTGCCAATTTGCTGCAGCGATTTGTGTGCGGACGTACCCTTAAAGGGGTATTATCCCACCTCTTTCTAACAAAGCTAGAACCAGCCCTGTACTGCACATGGCTCCAGATATCTCCCCATTTACTACCTCAATTGCTCTGCTAGATTTACAGGGTGAGTCAAAAGTCCGAGGACATCCTTTTATTTTAGAAATGAAATATCGGAATTCAAGTAATGGGTGAGGGGGCCTATCTCTTAGGCTATATCCGGACATTTCAGCCATCTTGAAAGCCACCATATTGAATCGGAGGCACATTTTTTCCTATGGGAAGGTCATGTAGCATCAAAAAGACCAGAATTTTCTCAGAAATCGATTGCCACAATCAGATTTGCAATATCTCTTGTGGTTCAAGAGTTATCAACCAGAAGTTGCAGCAGCAATAACAACCGGGAACATTCCCTGTGATGGACAGCTATTTGACTTGCTCAGTGTTGATAACTTTTGAACCACTAGAGATATTGCAAATCTGATTGTGGCAATCGATTTCTGAGAAAATTCTGGTCTTCTTTGATATGCTACATGATCCTCTTCCTATTGGAAAAATTTGCCCTTAATCTAGTAAGGCGGCTTTCAAGAAGGCGGCCATTTCTGGACATAGCCTAAAACAGGCATGCTCAACCTGCAGCCCTCCGGCTGTTGTAATACTACAACTCCCACAATGCCCTTCTGCAGGATGATAGCTGTAGGCTGTCAGGGAATGATGGGAGTTGTAGTTTTGCAACAGCTGGAGGGCCGCAGGTTGAGCATGCCTGCCCTAAAAGATAGGTCTTATTACTTGCTGGGTTAGTCAGATATTTCATTTTCCTTTTTGTTTCTGAAATAAAAGGGTTTCTTCTGACTTTTGACTCGCCCTGTATTTCCAGCTGGCAGCTTAGGGGCCGTGCCTCGTTTCTCAGAGGGTTTGTATTGTCTGCTGCAGCTGACGGCAGTTGAAGGATGGAACTGAGCATGTGCGGCCATCTCAGTGAGCAGGACAGAGAAATTTGAAAAAGAGCAAACAGCAGGTGGCGCTGTACAGATAGATTTCATTGAATAACTCGGTAGCTATAATACATTTTTAATAGCCTGCATTTACAATAGTATTCAGATCCAGGTGCTGGTTTGAAAAATGTAGACTATTTTCTGTGGGACAACCCTTTAATCTCCATGTGATAATGCTTCTTTTCACAGAACTTTACATTGCTGGCTATCATTTTGCTCATTATACATTACTGCATTTCTTTCCAGGCAGGAGACGGGGAAAGCTTCGCCAGTTTACTCCGACATTCCCCTCTTACTCAGCTGGGACCTGCCAAGGACAAGGTGGTCGCAGGAACAATCTTCCAAGTTGTGGACAATGACCTGTACATTGATTTTGGGGGCAAATTCCACTGTGTTTGCCCAAGACCAGAGCAAGATGGCGAGTAAGTGCTTTTCTAAAGATTACATTTTTTTTTTCTAAGCATAGCAGTGAGGCGATCCATTCATTTCTCATCTTAAGTACAGTTGACCATGCATTTTTATTATATGTTGGGTGAAAACACAGCCTCTTTAGATAGGGCGCCCCCTCCGTCCTTCAGGATGAGTATATGAAGACTCCAAAAAATGCACCATGGCAGCAGCTATCAGGAGGATCTGCCAAGGTTTAAATCATGTCTTGTTCATCATGATGTATGAAAGGAGTCGGGGCTGCAGCAAAGTCTGTATTTTAATGTCTGAAAATGTAATATTGATCAGGATAGACCTTCAGTGACTAGGTCTTCAGTATTTACAAGCTCCGATCTCTGGGCCATGTCTAATGCCAAGCAGTGAGGAGCAGTGGGAAGCCGGAGTCATTCTGGATGCGAGATCCTCAGGGTGCCACATTTGTTACCAGCACCTGACTTTGTTACGGGAACCACGTACACACAGGCGGTCATGTAATCCACCAGGGCGTCATCCCGGTGATGAGAGAGACCTCTACCTAGTGAACCCTGAGCTGTGCACATCGTGCCAAAGGATTAGACCTGTCAAGTGCTTGACACAGAGACAGTCAGCCAGCCGTGCAATCTGAGACACTGCTATTTGTCTTTCATGTCTCCATGGTTCCTGTTATTATGCCGTAAGTACATACACAAGGTGATACAATCACATCCTTTGTTACTCTAAAGGGGGTATTCCAGTAACTTTGTTACCCCCTGTCCACTGGTTCCAGAATTACTACCTTATCGGTGGGTTTCCGACTGCTGGGATCCGTGATTGGCGGGGGTCCTAGAAGTTTATCCCCGAATGATCAGTTAGTTATGCCCTGTCCAGCGGATCTGTGACTCTTATCTCTATATTCCTGAGAGCTTATAAACACTCATTGAAGTTAAAATGGCCGAGTAGCTGATGACCCCTGGGGTCCTAACCTGTGTCTCCGAACATAAAAAACCTCACTCGCCTGTATGTGGTCCTGCCGCTACTCCATTCCCGCAGGACCAGAAAGCGGCTTGGGCCTGTGACCACTGAGGCCAATCACAGACTGTGATGTATCCTTCAAGCTTCCGAGGCCTGTGATTGGCTGCAGCGATCACTGGACCAAGTTGCTTCCTGGTCCTGAGGCGACCAGAAGTGGCCAGTGACGGTGCAGCAGCGGGACCATCGACAGGTAAGTGGGGCTTTTTACGTTAATGGCCACAGGTAAGAACCTCAGGGGTTGTCGGCTCCAAGGCTGGTCAACCCTTTTAAAACCTTATCAATGTAGTAATATATTAATAATTGTAATTTATTTTAACTTGAACATGTGATTGCTTGCACAGTACACTGCAATACTTCTGTAAAATGAGTACTAAGATGGCAGGCAAGGTGGCCTTTAGTAGGCCTCCGACCGCCATAACAACTGCTCGGCACCTCACATTTGATTCCACGACAACCACTCGGCACCTGATGGTTATGAGATTGACGAGACAATCGTGTGACCGCAACACTCTAATGGTTTAAATGCCGCAGTCGCTATTGATGGCAGCATCTCAGTGGTAAATAGTCAAGATCAACTCTATGAAGCCGGGTAAAGAGTTTACACTTCTTCCATTATTATGAGGTACATGTATGTCAAATACCAAGAAAGGGGTAAAACGTTCTATCAGCAAAGTCCCTTTAATGTAAAGCACCAGGGATTCTTTGGTGTTAGTGCAGATTCAGAGCATGCATGAATGGGAAGATGCACCAAGAGGTTGCAGCTTTCAGCTGTAACGTGCCATGGGGGTGAACCTCGTGGTGCCTGATTTGGGTTGCTTTGGATTGCAGTAGCAGAGGGTGTAACTTTAAAAGGAGTGTCTACTAGTCTACTACATATTATTTTATACACATGCAGTTTTTTTGTGTCCATGCCAAATTTGAAAAAAGGGGAGATATTAAAGAGGACCTGTCCCCTCTCCTGACACGTCAGTCCTAGTAACTACTTGCATTCCTCATGTAATAACCTTTCTGGAGCATCTATTTTTATGTCTGTATGTTGTGCCATTCCTTTATTATTTCTACTAGACGTTTATGAATGAATTGCTAGCAGTAAAGGTACAGATGGTTGTTACCAGTTGTGGGTGTGTCCCTGTACAGTCTAAAACAATCAGCACTGATTGTCACACACACCCACGACTGTTAACACCCAGCACCTTTAGGCTGATTTCACACGAGCGTGTGTCACGCTCCAGACTCGCAGCGTGAGTATCAGACAGCTCCCGTCCTGACCTCCCAGCACTGACAGCATTATGTCAGTCTTATCTAATACATTCCAGAACTGTAAGGGTTACATAGCATCATAAATCAATATAATGATATGCGACCCTGTCAGTGCTGGGAGGTCAGGACGGGAGCTGTCTCATACTCGCGGTACGAGCCCGGAGCGTGACACTCGCTCGTGTGAAAACAGCCTTACCGCAGACTGCTGGCAATTTATCTGTAAACTCCTAGCAGGATTAATACAGGAATGGCACAACATTGGGTCAGAACAATAGAGTCTCCTGAATTGGTATTACATGGGGAATGCAAAAAGTTAGTAAACCTGACATTTCAGGAGAGGTGAGAGCTCCTCTTTAAAGACCAATTTATTCCACTTCTTGCTTTGGCTCAGAAAATTGTCTCAAAAACAGCATGTTCGTTTCCAGCTTCACGGCATAGCCTATTGGGCACACGGTCTTGGCAGGTCTATGCTCCTTTATTAGGCCCACTGGCTGCCTTGGTAATCATCAGTACCTTGTAGTTGCATTTGGGGGATGATTGGGATAGCGGGAGGACCCGTTTGACCCTGTCAAACCATTTAGATGCAGAGGTCCCTATTGCGGGTGCATGGCTGCATGTTACTGCCGGCACCCGCTGTGGGTTCTGCGCCATCCCATGGACGTAGCTTGGCGCCTTATGCTCAGAAGCTCAGAATAATCAGCGCTCTAGTTCCCACGTAGAGATATGGCGTTGTGGGTCCACAGATTGCACGCTGTTCTCAGATTTTAATTTCTTCCTATATTTCAGAAGGTCATGAAGGGAGCACAAACATGTTCTCAGGCCAACATCTGTTGCCAACAACACCCTGGCTAAGGTTGGTGTCGGAGTCTTTCACACTGCGCAGCGTTCCTCTTTACACAGTAAATGAGCTGTGCACAAGATCTGTCAGCACTGTCCGGGTCAGCGCAGCACAGAACTGAAGGGATATTGACAGCAGATAAGTAGAGCCTGGCATCAGAAGCTCCGCCATCATCACTACCTGTGTGAGCGAGCGTACCCTGCAGCTGCTGCGCCTTCCCAACCAGTCTGGTGACACTTTGTCATCTCGCCCATTGTGTGGACTGCCAGAGTAAACCCAAAGTAAAGAAGCGTTCGCCCAGCATCAGGCAGCGCTGTAATCCCCATGAGACCTGTTTGCTGAGAGCCTTTCACACCGGTTTCAGTTCAGACGCTGCAGACGAGAGGCCGAGTTTTTGTCCCAAATTGTTTCGATGGCACCAGAATGGAGCACAATTCTGCAATGGTTTTTGTCAAGCTGACAGCCAACGTTTCGCCGGATCCCATTATAGTCAATGGGGTTAGGCGGTGAACTTTGGTGCAACAAAGGTGTAAACCTGCCCTTATAGATTAAAGGGCTATCTCTGGTGCACCCACAGAAATGAATGGAGCGGAAGCTCCCTTTCCTGACCAGCCAGGACTTTCATTGTCCATTTTAAGGGGCCGGGCCCTCCACAGGGACAGGGTCCGATGTGTTTTTTTTGTTTTATTTACGTAGGCTGCTATATGCAATAAAGAGGTTTTGATGGACTTGTCCCTTTCATTTATAAACACAGGAGACCTTCTATTCAGTACACTGGCTTGAAAAGAGGGTGTCAGTCACTACTTAAAGGGCGTTACTTGTCCTGAACTCCTGATGATTGTTTTGCTGGGATTAATTGCTTTGTGTGGGTGTCATGGGGAGCTGCTGATGGGGTCACTCGAGGTACGTACAGGCACCTGCGATTCCATTCTCGATACATGAAAATGTTTTAATACGTACCGGCTGAGAGCACACACCTGTGTGTGGCTTATGGGGGTGAATATATTCCAGGCATGTACGGCATGTTGACAGTGGAATTACTGCACGATGCTCTCGAGGGTTTCCTGGCAAGAAGATGCTGTGTGAATAACCTCCTGCCGAGCAGCGCTCACCTTCTCTGCTCACGTCTAGAAGGACCTGACCCTCTGATCAGCAAATGCTAGACATGCCTCCATCAAAAGACATGCCTCCATCAGATTTCTGGTCTAGAAAGATGGACAGGCAAAATGAGCAGCTAACTTTTTGCAAGAGCTTACAATCTATGAGGAAATAGGGTTGACACAAGGTAAAAATGCTTGTGTTCTACAATAATGCAGCCATCTTTTATATGGATAGGGGAGAGCAGATTAAAGGGGTTTTCTGAGATTTTAATACTGATGACCTATCCTCTAGATAGGTCATCAGTATCTGATCGGTGGTGGTCTGATGCCCGGCATCCCTGCCATTAGCTGTTCTAGAAGGCAGCAGTGCTTGCAGTAGCGCTGTGACCTTCTCACAGCTTATTCTAGGCCAGTGACAACACGTTCAGTGGCCTAGATGCAGCTCTGCTCCATAGAAGTGAATGGAACTAAGCGAGATACCAAGCACAATGTACGGCAATGTGCTTGGTGAGCTGAGAAAAGGGGGCGGCGCTCACAGCTGATTGGCGGGGATCCCCTGTGTCGGACCCCCACCGATCAGATACTAGTAGCCTAGCCAGAGGATGCATGAGCTTGTCTGTGTATGTACAGCTATAACATGTACAAGGGTGCAAGGAATGGGGGGGCACTGATAATAAATGATTAGGGAATGTGCTTTAAAAGAAGTGTATTTAGGGTTTGCTTGAAATTGTGGACTTTGGGAATTGATCTTCTTGTCCGGGTATTGCATTCCATAGACCTAGTGCAGCATGTGAAGTTTTTGGGATGGGAGTGGGAGCTGCGACTTACAGAGAACACTCAGCTGACCATACATTTTAGCTGTCAGCAGACGGCTCACTCTCTTGACTACCCCATACACATGCATGCTCGGCTACCATATACTTAATGATGGCAGCTCATCTACAGAGAACAAAAGAGGCATGTTGAAAACCTTTTTCCCTGACATCTACTGTCGGGGCCAAGCAGTGAACAAAAATAAAGAAGGATGGAGACAGCACGTCCAAAGTGGAATCTTTAATCCAGATCCGACGTTTCGGCCAGAAAAGCCTCCTCTATGACAGTCTTTATCTAGGCCGTTCAAGGGAACAATAGACCTGACATGCTGTTATTCTAATTCTACATCTGCTATTATACTAGCAGATAACAGCTTCCCCTCACAGCAGAAGTAGATTCTGTATAGGAGTTTCATCTCTCTTTGCTGACTGCTACAAAGGGACAGTATTTTATATTTCATTTTCAATGGTATAGTATTGCTGAAATGAAATGGAGAGACAGCCAAAAATGCTATAAAAAAAAAAAAAAAAGTTTTCTATGAATTTTGAATTGAGTGGAGCGTTTGGCAGGACCCCTGTAAAGTTTTTTCCCCGTTTCGCTCTAGTGTGATTATATAGCGGAGGACTAAACGTGGTGGAAGGTAGTCATGTCACTAAATGTTGTTCGTTGCCAGAATATATCAGATTTTCTTCCATGGTCTGCCCTGTGCATGGATCCTATACGACAGCCCCCTCATGATGGCACTGTATACTTCCTTAGACGCAGTTCCTCTATAATACATTATGTGATGCTGCATGACACCATTCTGTGCAAATTGTGTGGGAAAGTTTGAAAGTCGAGACAAACAGGGGTGCGGTATAGTTGACCAAACCAACTGATCTTAGCCAGACCGATGGATGATGTCATGTTGGATTTCAACATGCCCGATCTTTTGTTCTTCGAGAGTTGTCGTTGCCAGGGGTTTGGCAGTGGTTTATTCCTCTTTCTCCATTGGGAACATGTACTCTCGGCTGAGCTGGGAGTGCATGTGTGTAGGGATGAATAGCTGACGGCTGACAGGTGTCTAAGGCGAATGGGCACCTTTAGGAATCATGCACACAGCCGTCACTTAGCATGCCCATATTGTGGCCCACAAACAGCGGGTCTGCAATGGGTCTGGAAGGTGCGGAGCAGAACGGAGGAAGCACTTTGTAGGTTTCTCTCTGTGTCTCCGCACCACAAAATGTTCTATATATATTTTTTTGTGGTGCGAACGGATCACGGACCCATTTAAGTTGAATGGGTCTGGATCCCTCTGCGGAATCCACACGGATGTTAAAGTCCTCAATGGACGGAACGGCCAACAAACGGCCGTGTGCAAGAGGCCTTAGTCTGCCAGCCTGTGCTGTAGGATTCCTGTAATAGGGATTTAAATGCCGTCCGTGCACAGAGCAATGATGAGGCTACGGTCCGAGGGGGCGGCCACACGTGGGTATGCTGTGGATATTCCATGGCATGGATGTTGTTGCAGAACTCATCCAGGAAATGCAGGGTCTGTCCCTGTGCAGTTCAAAAAATCCATGCAATTCCACCACGTGGTTACACCCCAATAGTGTTTTATTTTCCATTCACTTGCAATCCTTTGTAGAAGATGTCTATGAAACTATAATTAAAGTGAAAAATGAAAATCGGACATCATATAGTACACGACAATACCTTTCTAACAAAGCTAGAACCAGCCCTGTACCTCACATGGGTCCAGAGATCTCCCCATTCATTGCTCCATTTGCTCTGCTAGATGATCTTGAACCTCACAGCTCAGTGGGCGTGTCCTTAACTTCTAACTGCCATAACTTCTAACAGAACATATGGCTGGTGGCTGTTGTAGATTTAGGGCTCATTCACACGGCCGTATGACTGGGGCCGCATCCGTTCCACAATTTTGCGGAACGGGTGCAGACCCATTCATTTTAATTGGGCTGCAAAAGATGCGGACAGCACGCTGTGTGCTGTCCACATCCGTAGTTCCGTTCCGCGGCCCTGCAAAAAAGATAGAGCATGTCCTATTCTTGTCCACAATTGTGGAAAAGAATAGGCATTTCTATCATAGCGCCGGCCATGTGCTGACCGCAACACACTACGGTCGTGTGAATGTAGCCTTAAAATGAGCACGTTTCCATACCGTAACGTAATGCCAACAATAGCGCCACTCCAACCCGAGCGGTGTGAATACGCAGAAGCGCCCCCCAATCTTCTAAAAATGAAAAGTGAAAAACCCCGGAGCCATTGCTTTGATTAGACACGTGAGCTTTTGATGGTTTCCCTCCCTGCCATATGCTGTAGTACACCCCGGTCATTTGGGAGTCCCTTACACGCAGGCATCTGTCATTCCGATAATCCAGCGTTGGTTGGGTCCTGCGGGTGTTGAGTAGAAGGGATTTGACTATGAATGACTTCTGTACGTGTTTGTTCTTCGTTCTTGGCAGTGCGCAGCTCGTACATGCAGCCCGGGAGCCTGTGCATCATGATTTCCTTGTCCAGGGCAGGTTACTGAAACAGTGACTCACGTAAACCGCCATTGTCATCCGCTTGAGTCACATGTTAAAAACTCCATTTATGTTTGTCTGTAGCCAAAAATGTTGTTAGGAGAGATCTTGAGCCTCCCCTGATCTTACTGAGCTGGGGTCTTGGATTTCAGGGGATGGTGGCATTTACTTTATGTAGAGTACATAGCATTATCGCTGCGCTCCGCAGTGAGTCAGGGGAGCTGTCCACATAGTTTTCTGCAACGCAATCTGTCCTGTTGTTATCCTCAGAGGTGAAGCTAGGGGTTCAGTTACGTGGCCCCCAGCCCAGTAAACACCACTCCATGAGCACCGCCACCAACTACCATAGTGCTACTGTACAAAGACCAATATTACCGCCATACAGTGCCCATACAGTGTTAGATATTGGTGTTATACAGGCGCCCTGCAGAACGTGGGATCACTGTGTAGTTATAGCTAATGTTTGACATTTGAAGTGTCTGATTGGAAGCCTTTACTTTTACAGTCATTTTGTTTTCAGGCCACCATGACGACTTCTTCCATCCACGACTTGTGTCTGCAGAAATTGCAGCGGAGACATCTTTGGCTCCTCACTTTTCCAGAATCCATCCGATCTTTCCCAAACTTACACAAACCTCCCATCCTGCGGATACTATTAATTCTGTTGCTACCTCATCTGCTCCAATTACTGTACCTATGCATGGCACAGTGCCCCTAAATATTGTACTTCATAAATAGTGTACTATTTCTAATTACTCCTCCTCATCCCCCCAAAAATTTGTGCTTCTGAAAACAGCCGTGCCGCCCCCCCCCCCCCAAAAAAAACAAAAAAAAAAAACATTAGTGTCGGATACATGGTGCCCCATATTGTGCCTCAGACTGTTGTAGTGCACCACATGTATTGGTGCCATCTTTTGTGCCCCCACAAAGTAATAATTCTCTCTGCTGTTCCCTTATGTAGTATTCATAAAGCCTATGTGTCCTCTAAACAGTAAAAGTAACCCTTTTCTACCCACTGGAGAGTAATAATGAAAGTAATTAATGCCGCCCTCCCCTTTTCACCTTCTAGTCAGTAATAATGGTCATTCTATGCCCATTTAAAGGTAACACTGTCCCATGAGTGCCCCTAAAAACAATGCGAACTGAGTGACCCCTAAAAGTAGTAATACACATTAAAAAGGAATAATGCCTCCTGAATGGACCCTCAAAAGTAATGCCCCTAAGGGTACGTTCACACGACAAATAGGGCACAAATTCACTGCAACATTTGTTGTGTGACATTTTGTCACACGACAATTTTTATAATAGGAGTCTATGGTGTCGCATTGTGACATGCTGCGACTGCGACGCGACAGTCGCAGAAAAATCCATCTTGAATGGATTTTTTGTGACTGTCGCGTCGCAGTCGCAGCATGTCGCAATGCGACACCATAGACTCCCATTATAAAAATTGTCACGCGACAAATGTCGTCGTGTGAACTTAAGCTACATGCACGACAGTGGAAAAAAAAAAGTCAGTTATAAATGGATAAACTGTCCATTTTTAACGAACAGTTTTTTTTCACTAATGCCTTTCTGAGAAATGGACATTAAAACGGACCTATGCAATTGTATGGGGGTAGTCGGTCAGTGAAAAACGGACAAGATAGAACATGTTCTATTTTTTGACGTCCGTTTTTCAAAAAAAACTGCTGTGTGAATAACCCCATAGACTGCCATTGGTCTTAAAATGGCCGTTAAAAAAAAAAAAGTACATCATGTGTCCGCTTTTCACTGTCGTGTGCATGTAGCCTATAGAGGACCTGTCGCCTCTCTTGACTTGTCTGCCGTTTTTGTCTTGTAACTTCTTGCATTCCCCATGGAGTTACAATTCTGGAGAATGCTTTCCGTTTTCCTCTTATTGCTGCTAGATGTTTATGGATAAAGGTCCAGCTGGGTGTTACCAGTTAGGGGTGTGTCCCTGCACGGTCTGACACTTGAAGTACTGATTGGACAATGTCAGACTGTAAAGGGACATGCCCCCAATTGGTAACCCCAAAGCTGGACTTTTATAAATGAACAAGAATAGAAGAAGAATGCCAAAACAAAGTCATAAGAATGAAACTTCCAGAATTTGTCATTTCATGTGGAATACAATAATTTAGCAAAGCAGATGCGTCAGGAGAAGTGTCAGTCCCCGTATGCCTGCTGAATATATATTAGTGCCCCTTTGTCCGCCCTGAATAAAAATGCCCCATGTGCCCCACAGATAATTGCCACCATTAATAAACTAAACTTCACTCCCCTGACGAGCACAGCTTGTGTCCCCGCACGGTTTTCATTTTTATTTCACTATCTATATTTTTAAAAATGCAACAATGAGGCCTTATTCTCACATCAGTGTTGAGTCAGTGTTTGGTCAGTGATTTCTATAAGTGGCTATGAGCCAAAACCAGTTGCAGGTCAGAAACGCAGAATCGGAGCAAATCTTTCTATTACACCTTATGTCTTTGTAGCCTCCACTCCTGGTTTTGGCTCACAATCACTGATCGAACACGGACTGTGTCAGTAAAGCCTTACTGTAAGGCCTCTTGCACACGAGCGGTTTTTGCGTTCCGTATACGGAACCATTCATTTCAATAGATCCGCAAAAAAAATGTAAGGTACTCCGTCTGCCTTCCGTTCCGTTCAAAGATAGAACATGCCCTATTATTGTCCGCGTAACGGACAAGAATAATACTGTTCTATTAGGGGCCAGCTGTTCCGTTCGGCAAAATACGAATGCACACGGATGTCATCCGTATTTTTTGCGGATCCATTTTTTGCGGACTGCAAAATACTTAAAAAAAAAAAACATACGGTCGAGTGCAAGAGGCACGTACAGGTATCTTTTCAGTAGCCATCTTGTTATCACATACATAATTACACTATAATGGGGGCCGCTATAGATCCGGCTGCAACCCAGCAAATATGCCGCTTTGTGCAGCGGTTTTCGTCCGGCCAGTTCTCTGCATGTTTGCCAGGTGTTGGCCGGATCTCTGCCGGTCCCCGTTGTAGTGAATGGCGCCGGCGGGTATCGGGCAGCTTCTGGGAACGCTGGATCCAGACTTCTCCAGCAGGCTGCTCCTTGCCGGAGATGCCTAACTTTGTGCCACGTTGTTGGATTGTAAGGCAAGCTCCCGATCGAGTTACTAAACCACGTCATGTGAGCCAGGATTAGGGGGTCATTCTTATTGGATTATATCCGTGCATTTTATGTCGAGCTTTAAAGGGAGTGTGTCATCAGAGAGTGACCGGCCGTTTAAATCGCCTTTTTATGTTTAAAATATTTTAAAATAATTTATAATTGTTATTTTTACCTTTCCATGTCACTTTTTATATTTAAACTAAAACCAAAAATCCTGCCTTTTTCACTCCGGCCACTATGTCTAATAATTGGTGCCACTTCTTGGTTTATACAGATCACTTTACTGCAGTTATATACCATAAACCTGCCTGTAATGATATCACCTCTGTGTATAGATAAAACAGGATCCACCATTCACAATAGGTGATTGTCACATCTTATCTATTCTGTCCTTGTACAATGACCTCTGCACCGGTCACAGAGCACGTCCAGAAAACTCCATAGAAGGCAACGAGGTCCCCTCCTGACCTTTGGGTCTGTGGACCATGGGGTTGCCATAAAGCAATTTTTTTTTAATGCTGTGTGTCATGTGTCAGGGGTCCCGGAGGCACCCTCGAGACGCAATGCAAGCAAGGCGTGGACAAGCGATCACAAAAAAGGGCATTCCCCATCCGGTGAACACATGGAACCCCCTTCCGAAGGTGAATCCGGAGCTGACTAGTAGGGCACCCATCGTGACGTGAACATGGCATAGAAACGTGAACAGGCATAGCGAGGTACAAGACCTGAAACGGAGCAGAAGACAACAACGCAGAACCAGGCGGCCCATACCGAGACGTAGATGGCAAAACATAGGCAGACATGACAGCCAAAAGGGCAAGACACCCACCGGGCATGGACAAGGAAATAGCAGGGTACAGACACCCTCATGGCATGGCCGTGGCAAGGACAGGCATAGCAGGGTACCAGACAGCCTGAATTAACAGAACTGACCACAAGCTATGCAGACTGAGCTCTGAAACTGCACGCTCAAAGACAGAAGTAGCTGCCTAACGAGCACACCTGAAAGGACACACCCAGGATCTGAAGAGGGAGATTAACCGCATCAGAACCAAACAGGGAGGTACCAAATCAAGTCAGTGGTAAACAAGAAACTCCAGCGAAGAAGCGGTGATACAGGACGTTGCCCCTAGCAACCACAGAACGCAAGGGAGCAGCAGACCTGAATACCCACTGGGAGACGATACCGCCTGAGAGGGGGCACAAAGCACGTCATGGCGAACCGCATTGTGACACTGTGTAAATGCTGTTAAGAAAAGCTCGGGCAAAATGGCCGTCCCCATAATCATGTTCCAAAAATAAAATAAAAAAATCTACAATCTGAAAATAAAAACAGATTACAGAAAACGGAGATGGGTTACTATATGGTTTTAACTGGCAGATAACCTTTTTGGTCACATTAGTAGATTTGCCCCACTGTATCAGTTTTACCCACCTCTTTTATTGCACCTCTAAAGGTGGATTTACATGGCGCGATATTCGCGATTCGTTCCCGATGAGCTTCCCATCTAAAGGTGCAGCCGATCACCTGGATGAATGTTCGTGCAGGCAAATAAGGTGGATGCACCCGCTCATCTGATAGGATGCCTAGTCTACACTGACAAACACCCCTAGTGTGATACAAGTTCCTACAGTTCAGGAAATAACATAAGCTAGCGCTTTTTCCCATAGTGCGCAAGCACGGCCACCACTGACGGATTGCAGGGTGGTCGTAACCATGGAAACGAGCAGTGTATGATATAATGGAAAAATGAGTTCAGTCAGCAGAGGAAGCAATATGGACAATCACAATACACAGTGGTGTACACACTATCCATGGGGCCCCGCTGCGAAACTGATTCATGGGGCCCCCTCCCTGTCGCCCCCCTCACAGTTGTAATGCCAAATATGTGCCCCTCACAGTAGTTAGGACCAGAATATGTGCCCCCTCACAGTAGTAATGCCAAATATGTGCCCCCTCACAGTAGTTATGCCAGATTATGTGCCCCCTCAAAGTAGATATGGCCAGATATGTGCCCCTTCAAAATATTTATGCCCAGTTATGTGCCCCCTCACAGTAGTTATGCCCAGATATGTGCCCCCTGACAGTAGTTATGCCTTCATATGTGCCCCCTGGCCCCCTCACAGTAGTTATGCCAGCTTAGGTGCCCCCTCAAATTAGTTATGGCCCCCCTCCTACCCCCTGCCTCCAGTCTGCAGCCTGAGGGAAAAAACAAACAAACATACTTACCTTCTTCCCTGATGACAGGCTCCCACCATCACATCACGCTGCTGGCTGTGCTGAAGGCAGATTCCCCGGTTTTCAGCTCTCCTCCCACAGCCAGCAGCGCAATGTGGGGCCAGCAGGGGGAGCTCCTGAGCTGCGAAGATCAGTGAAGCAGGGATGAGAGACGTTTCCCTGCTTCACTATGGAAGCGAAATGCCGACCAGCCGGGTGTGAGTTAGTGCGCTCCCCCCCCCCCTCCCCCCATATTATACATGTAATGGAGCACTCTGATGGGGCCTGAAATTGTCACTGTACTTCATGCTGGGCCCCATCAGAGTGCTCCATTACATGTGAGTACAGCGGTATTTAACAGGCTTTAGGGTGGCCTGGGGGGTGGTTCCACAGGTGGCCGGGCCCCCTGGAGTGCCGGGCTCGGTCGCAAGTGCGACCCCCTATATGTACGCCACTGACAATGCATTAGTAAGTGCCTTGTATTAACCTTCTCTACATGATATATGTTATTTGCTGAAGTGAGAGACAACCCCTTTAATTTATATTCCATATTACATGTGCACCCAGGCAACTGAGAAGCAAATTAAATCGAGAGGTTCCCTTGCCTACACGTCTATTATGTCACGGTGCTGGATGCTTGTAATTTATTTATTTTCTTTATTTTAACCTGGGAAATCCTGGAGGAATTTGGAGCGGATGAGGGATTTGTATTGAGCCCTTGTGTAAGTGATGCCCCCTATTTTCTTAATCTCCTTTTGCCTGTGATTTATTTGTTTAGACGACCGGCAGTAAACTTTTAACATTGACTTTAGGCTTTGGTCTGAGTCGTTCCTTTGAGCCGGTGGGTATGACACCGAGCACGGGAGCGAAGAGTCTTTCTTCCGCCCTCACTTCCAGGGCTCTCTTGCCCCCATTGAGCTGGAAACAGTGGCCGAGGACAAAAGCTGTATACACTGTACACACAGGGCAGCGGAGCGCCAGTACACTGCCCCATTCTTCGCCCTGTGTGAGAACTGAGGGGGACTCTATTCACTTCCTTTGTAGTGGTGTCTGTCAACAGCACTGTTTGAGGCGAGGCCTATTGTGCCGGCCAGTGTTTCTTATTGACCCAAGTCCGCGCCTGCAATCTTCCCAGGGTCGAGATTGGTAACAAGGGAATGTTTGCAGGGGAGAGGGCGAGGGGAATCCTTTTACTGTAGTCTTCTAAATGTAAGCTAGGCCAGAACAAACTGCGATAGTCACAGCGGTATTTATCAGCGTGTGGAGTAGGAAGACCAGTAAGGGGGCCTTACTGGTGTCCCGAAATAATACACGGGTGAAAATAACCTGAGCGCAGAGGTGTAGCCTGAGGGCACCTTCATACTGTGGCTTGTAAAAATCCTGTGAAATTCATGCTTTTTTTTTATTTTTTCAAACATTTTTTTTTTTTAAAGAGGATGGGGTAGTATTCGTATTCAATGCTTTAGTCTACTTTCACACTCGCGTTTTGGCTTTCCGTTTGTGATATCCGTTCAGGGCTCTCACAAGCGGTCCAAAACGGTTCAGTTTGAATTCTAATGCATTCTGAATGGGAAAGGATCCGCTCAGAATACGTCAGTTTGGCTCTGTTCAGTCTCCATTCCGCTTTGGAGACGGACACTAAAACACTGCCTGCAGCGTTTTGGTGTCCGTCTGAAGAAACTGAGCCAGAATGTGTCAGCGAAAACGGATCAGTCCCTGTTGACTTACATTTTGTGCCAGGACGGATCCGTTTTCGCTGACACATTCTGGCACAATAGAAAACAGATCCGTCCTCCATCAATTTTCAGTGGTGTTCAAGACGGATCCGTCTTGGCTATGTTAAAGATAATACAAGCGGATCCGTTCTGAACGGATTCAGACGGTTGTATTATCTGAACGGATCCGTCCATGATGGATCCGCACAACATGCGAGTGTGAAAGTAGCCTGCCTTGTGTGTTTTTTTTTCCATTTACAGATGTCTCTGGAAAAACACTGCATACTCCAAGTATGCTATGCAATTTGAAAAATTGCCAAGACTAACAAAAATGGCTGAAAACTATCTTAAAGGGGTTGTCCAGCCTTTTTGGACTTTAACTGTAAACCCCAGCCTGTTGCACCTGTAAGTCTCCGGACAGATCTGGTATTGCTGCTGCAGCCAGTGACCGGCCTCAGTGGTGACTTGTCACCAAGCAGCACCTCGCCACAGGGTCATGTGCTGCTCACTGGGGATACGTCACTGTTGAAGCCAGTGATTGGCTGCAGCGGCGCACATGACCCTGATATGCAGAAGTTCATGGAACAGGTGCTGGAAGACCGCTAAAGAGAGCGAGTGACCTGGGGGCAGGCGAGTATGATGTTTGCACATCATCTGGACAACCCCTTTAAAACCGCATAGTAAAAAAAAATAGTGTTTTTGGTAAGTTTTATGAATTCCTCCTGGCCAACATGTAACATCTGGTCGATGTGGTTTTTCTCCAGTGTTTTTTATTTTCTTAATCGATGGTGTCTATTGTGCAGTGGACAGATCTGGTAACAGCAGTGTCGCTCCCATTCACTTCAGTGGGGGCAGCTCTGCAGTTACCAGTTTAGTCTGCTACACAATGGACAGAACTGGGTAATAATTGGTGGTGGTGGGGGCGTCGGAACCCTGTCAGTCTGATTCCAAACTGATATTGATCTATCCCGAGGTCATCGATGTCAGTCTTTCCTAATTGCACGCATTTTGTGTCCATGATTTCCTCCAATGTGTGTAAGCAATATGTATTACACCGGCGCTGCGCCTATTGGCTTCTTTTAGACTGCGATCCAAGCAGTGAGAATAGATAGAGCCGGAATCGTACATCGGGGCAACCAACCTCTGAAGCCGGACTCTTGCTCTGGCCTAATATTAGAGAGTTTGAGACTCAAAGGGGTGGTCCTATCTCCGACAATGGGGGAATATCGCTATATCGAGAACGGAGCCCCGAAAGGGAAGGAGGGCGCACTGCGCACGCGCAGCCGCCCTCCATTCATTTCCTATGGGGCCGGTGAATAATGACTCGGCTATTTCTGTCGGCCCCATAGAAATGAATGGGAGCATGGGCCGCGCATGCGCGGTGCGCTCCCATTCACTTCTATGGGAGAGGCGGGGAGCAGCGCTTGGTGGTGGACAGACCCCGGGAAATCTGGGGTCCTCCAGCCACAGCTCTCCCCGCTCTGTTCTCGATATAGAGGTGGGACCCGCACCTATCAGACAATGGGGGCATATCCTAGCGATATGCCCCCATTGTCTGAGATGGGAATACCCCTTTAACCTAGCAGACCAAGAGATCTGTGAAGACGTTGACATTGAATTATTTCACTTCTGTTCCCTGGTTTGTTCATTGACCCATTACAGGTATGTACCGTACTAGTGTAAATGTGTGCTGCCATATATCATACAGGTAAATATGTAATCAGCGTGCGCCAATGTAAACGTGAGCATATGAGCTATTGAAGGTGATATATTACAGACTGGAAATGTGCACATCCTGCTCCGTATGTACCTACAGTCAATGCACTTCATTCCACCCAAGCAGATGATTTATACCGTGTAGCACGCATAGGTAACGTCCACCTTTAGAGATTGAGGCCATCGCTGGGGAGCATTGCCTGGTGGAAGTCATGTATGATTGAGGCCATCGCTGGGGAGCACTGCCTGGTGGAAGTCATGTATGATTGAAACCATCACTAGGGAGCACTGCCTGGTGGGAGCCATGTATGATTGAGACCATCACTGGGAGCACTGACTGGTGGAAGTCATGTATGATTGAGACCATCACTGGGGAGCACTGCCTGACGGAAGCCATGTATGATTGAGGCCATCTCTGGGGAGCACTGCCTGATGGAAGCCATGTATGATTGAGGCCATCTCTGGGGAGCACTGCCTGGTGGATGCCATGTATGATTGAGGCCATTACTGGGGAGCACTGCCTGACGGAAGCCATGTATGATTGAGGCGATCTCTGGGGAGCACTGCCTGGTGGAAGCCATGTATGATTGAGGCCATCTCTGGGGAGCACTGCCTGATGGAAGCCATGTATGATTGAGGCCATCACTGGGGAGCACTGCCTGGTGGAAGCCATGTATGATTGAGGCCATCTCTGGGGAGCACTGCCTGGTGGAAGCCATGTATGATTGAGGCCATCTCTGGGGAGCACTGCCTGGTGGAAGTCATGTATGATTGAGGCCATCTCTGGGGAGCATTGCCTGGTGGAAGTCATGTATGATTGAGGCCATCTCTGGGGAGCACTGCCTGGTGGAAGCCATGTATGATTGAGGCCATCACTGGGGAGCACTGCCTGGTGGAAGCCATGTATAATTGAGGCCATCTCTGGGGAGCACTGCCTGACGGAACCCATGTATGATTGAGGCCATCTCTAGGGAGCACTGCCTGGTGGGAGCCATGTATGATTGAGGCCATCTCTGGGGAGCACTGACTGGTGGAAGCCATGTATGATTGAGGCCATCACTGGGGAGCACTGCCTGGTGGAAGCCATGTATGATTGAGGCCATCTCTGTGGAGCACTGCCTGGTGGAAGCCATGTATGATTGAGGCCATCTCTGGGGAGCACTGACTGGTGGAAGCCATGTATGATTGATGCCATCTCTGGGGAGCACTGCCTGGTGGAAGTCATGTATGATTGAGGCCATCTCTGGGGAGCATTGCCTGGTGGAAGTCATGTATGATTGAGGCCATCACTGGGGAGCACTGCCTGGTGGAAGCCATGTATGATTGAGGCCATCTCTGGGGAGCACTGCCTGACGGAACCCATGTATGATTGAGGCCATCTCTAGGGAGCACTGCCTGGTGGATGCCATGTATGATTGAGGCCATTTCTGGGGAGCACTGACTGGTGGAAGCCATGTATGATTGAGGCCATCACTGGGGAGCACTGCCTGGTGGAAGCCATGTATGATTGAGGTCATCTCTGGGGAGCACTGACTGGGGGAAGCCATGTATGATTGAGGCCATCTCTGGGGAGCACTGACTGGTGGAAGCCATGTATGATTGAGGCCATCTTTGGGGAGCACTGCCTGGTGGAAGTCATGTATGATTGAGGCCATCTCTGGGGAGCACTGACTGGTGGAAGCCATGTATGATTGAGGCCATCTCTAGGGAGCACTGCCTGGTGGATGCCATGTATGATTGAGGCCATCACTGGGGAGCACTGCCTGGTGGAAGCCATGTATGATTGAGGCCATCTCTGGGGAGCACTGACTGGTGGAAGCCATGTATGATTGAGGCCATCTCTAGGGAGCACTGCCTGGTGGATGCCATGTATGATTGAGGCCATATCTGGGGAGCACTGACTGGTGGAAGCCATGTATGATTGAGGCCATCACTGGGGAGCACTGCCTGGTGGAAGCCATGTATGATTGAGGCCATCTCTGGGGAGCACTGCCTGGTGGAAGCCATGTATGATTGAGGCCATCTCTGGGGAGCACTGACTGGTGGAAGCCATGTATGATTGAGGCCATCTCTGGGGAGCACTGACTGGTGGAAGCCATGTATGATTGAGGCCATCTCTGGGGAGCACTGCCTGACGGAAGCCATGTATGATTGAGGCCATCACTGGGGAGCACTGCCTGACGGAAGCCATGTATGATTGAGGCCATCTCTGGGGAGCCCTGCCTGGTGGGAGCCATGTATGATTGAGGCCATCTCTGGGGAGCACTGACTAGTCGAAGCCATGTATGATTGAGGCCATCATTGGGGAGCACTGCCTGGTGGGAGCCATGTATGATTGAGGCCATCTCTGAGGAGCACTGCCTGATGGAAGCCATGTATGATTGAGGCCATCTCTGGGGAGCACTGACTGGTGGAAGCCATGTATGATTGAGGCCATCTCTGGGGAGCACTGCCTGGTGGGAGCCATGTATGATTGAGGCCATCTCTGGGGAGCACTGCCTGACGGAAGTCATGTATGATTGAGGCCATCTCTGGGGAGCACTGCCTGATGGAAGCCATGTATGATTGAGGCCATCTCTGGGGAGCACTGCCTGGTGAATGCCATGTATGATTGAGGCCATCACTGGGGAGCACTGCCTGACGGAAGCCATGTATGATTGAGGCCATCTCTGGGGAGCACTGACTGGTCGAAGCCATGTATGATTGAGACCATCACTGGGGAGCACTGCCTGGTGGAAGCCATGTATGATTGAGGCCATCTCTGGGGAGCACTGCCTGGTGGAAGCCATGTATGATTGAGGCCATCTCTGGGGAGCACTCCCTGGTGGAAGTCATGTATGATTGAGACCATCTCTGGGGAGCACTGCCTGGTGGGAGTCATTTATGATTGAGGCCATCTCTGGGGAGCACTGCCTGGTGGAAGCCATGTATGATTGAGGCCATCTCTGGGGAGCACTGCCTGACGGAAGCCATGTATGATTGAGGCCATCTCTGGGGAGCACTGCCTGGTGGGAGCTATGTATGATTGTCTTCCATCTGGGTCCACGTGCTTCTGTGGGACAGAGAGGGGAGTCTTGGACGCTTGTCGAGGGCTGTACGAAAGAGATCACGTGTTGCTCCAAAGCAACATTAATGTAATATAACTAGATGATTACTGCCATTATTGATATTTTATTATAATCCTAGTAAAATAAAGAATACAAATTGTTGTCCACTCCAGATACAATCTTACTAGCCCATATTGTGACCGTTGTACTGACCTCATCTGAGGAATACAAGAGCACAAGATAATTGGCAAAGAGGGAGTTAATAAGCGGTCAATCTCCGTTTCTTAATTCCGCTTTCTCTATTCAATTCTCCTTCTGGTATCTACCTGTTGTAGTAACAGTCTGGACCTGACACAAGGCAGCCTCAGGTTCTCCGAGTTAGAGCCCCATTACAATGGACTGGAGTGTCCGGCTTACTTCATGCTTGGTGTGGGCTGAGGTCTTCTCCCAAATTCATAGATTTTTCCACTGTGCCAATTGTAAAAGTTTAACAGTGCTAAAATAACCTTACTGTTCAGCACTATTCAGGTTGTGTTAGGACTGTGTCTGGCGCCATGGAGGTCCACAGATCCAGCCAGATGTCCTGCATGATGGACTTTCCAGTATGTGGACCTGCAGGGGGACACCTGGAATTGGAAGGGACAGATCACTATTTAGCATGTCTAATGTTTTTGTGTTCATTAGTCTGGACAGCGAGTCTGAGGACGCCCTGTAAATACGGCGGGCCCCCATACCAGGAATGGGGCCATTTGCTGCACGTTTCCTCTATATTACCCGATGAAATAAACCACTAAACAAAATGACAGGTTTTGGTGCAGAAACAGATGTTTGGACGGCAATTGGAAATTAATAGGACATCCCTCTAAATGACCCCTTCAAAGGATACAGTTTTGCATGTTGTAATTATGTATAACGAGGGAAGGAAAAGTGTCTGAGCACCAGTGTCTGGCTGGTACTTGGGGGTTGGGGGTCCAGTGTGTACTGAATTTTAGTAAATCAAGGATAGATAGATACTGTAGATAGATCTGTGTTACACTCTAGTCAGCTAATTAATCCGTACCCCCTGCGCAAAGGGGACCGCAAAACTGTGACTTTGGGGTATCAAAAGCTGTAAGCCATAATCATCCAAATTACAACAAATAAAGCCTTGAAATATCTCGCTTTGCACGTAAAGAGTCTATCTTATTACATGGATAAATGGATGGATAGATAGATCCGATGGATGGATGGATAGATAGATCCGATGGATGGATGGATAGATAGATCCGATGGATGGATAGATAGATCCGATGGATGGATAGATAGATCCGATGGATGGATAGATAGATCCGATGGATGGATAGATCGGATGGATGGATAGATCGATAGATAGATAGATAGATCGGATGGATGGATAGATAGATCGGATGGATGGATAGATAGATCGGATGGATGGATAGATAGATCGGATGGATGGATAGATAGATCGGATGGATGGATGGATAGATCGGATGGATGGATGGATAGATCGGATGGATGAATGGATAGATCGGATGGATGGATGGATAGATCGGATGGATGGATGGATAGATCGGATGGATGGATAGATCGGATGGATGGATAGATCGGATGGATGGATAGATCGGATGGATGGATAGATCGGATGGATGGATAGATCGGATGGATGGATAGATCGGATGGATGGATGGATAGATCGGATGGATGGATGGATAGATCGGATGGATGGATGGATAGATCGGATGGATGGATGGATAGATCGGATGGATGGATGGATAGATCCGATGGATGGATGGATAGATCCGATGGATGGATGGATAGATCAGATGGATGGATAGATCCGATGGATAGATAGATCCGATGGATGGATAGATCGGATGGATAGATAGATAGATAGATAGATCGGATGGATGGATAGATAGATCGGATGGATGGATGGATAGATCGGATGGATGGATGGATAGATCGGATGGATGGATGGATAGATCGGATGGATGGATGGATAGATCGGATGGATGGATGGATAGATCGGATGGATGGATAGATCGGATGGATGGATGGATAGATCGGATGGATGGATGGATAGATCGGATGGATGGATGGATAGATCGGATGGATGGATGGATAGATCGGATGGATGGATGGATAGATCCGATGGATGGATGGATAGATCAGATGGATGGATAGATCCGATGGATGGATAGATCCGATGGATGGATAGATCCGATGGATGGATGGATCCGATGGATGGATGGATAGATCCGACGGATAGATAAGATAGATATATTATAGATAGATAGATAGATAGATAGATAGATAGATAGATAGATAGATAGAGATATATATATATATATATATATATATATATATATATTTTTTTTTTATTTTTATTTTTTAATTCCGTGATTTGCTGAATATTTTTCCACTGCACAGTGACATTTTCCATGGTAGTTGCAGGGCAGCTTTTTCCTCTGTCGGTGCAGTCACATGACTGTTATACAGATTTTGCAGGACCACTGACTTCAGATGGCTCCTCAACCGCATTTTGCAGCCAAGTATAGGACATGTTCTATCCTTTGCAGAAAGCACCGATGTCTTGCATCTGCATTCTGCATCCGTATGTCTGTTCCGCAAGTGATAGAACATGTCCTATTCTTGTCAGCAAATGCAAACCACAGACCCATTGCATTAAAAAACAAACAAAAAAAAACAGATGCGACACGGATGTTATCCGCATTTTGCAGACCTCAAAATATATATACGTTCCTATAAATGACCCCTAACAATCATTTATTCGTTTTGCTGTCGGAAACCCCAGAGTGCCTAGTTATCTGCTGATCTGCCTCCTGCTGCTGTAGGGTAATGTCTAAGGCCTCATGCACACGGTTGTATTCTATGTATGCTATGGGCCTATTTATACGCCATTTTTCTGGTGTGAAAAAGTTGCAAACTTTATGTCTGACTCTTTCAATACCACTTGCTCAAAGATGTATGCGCAGGTGGTGTTTCTCTGCCGCCTTCCCCACTTTCCCGAAAAGCGGTGGTGGCGGGTGTTCTGACCTTAAAGAACCCTGAAATATCGGTTATAGGCCCATGGACTGCCGGATGCTGCGCCTCGTCGTAAATTAAGTGCAGCCTCCAGCAGCGCCCTGGGTTATCGTAGCGGGGCGTACACCGCCAGTCTGATAAATCTATCCAATATGTTTTTAAAATTAATAACACAAGGACTCGTACAAGTCAGTGGGCCTCTGCGTGTATTTTTTATTTTCCCACTGATCTGTTTTTTTCTGTTCGGAGAATCTCACCGCACGTCCTAGTCTTGTCTGATGAGAATATTCCTTTCTGTTGATGGGAGTGGTAAAAAACAGAATGCGCAAAGAAGCGATCCGGTTTTGTAGACTGAAGATCCGACTACAGTGCTGTAGCTTCAGTGGTGTAGGTGCTCATGCTCATGCACATGCCTGTTGTCTGCCAGTGCCAAATTGTGGTCCGCAATCCGGAAGGTGCGGAGCGGAGACACGGAATCCCACAGAAGCACCACGGAGTGCTTCTGTGGTTTTCAGTCCGTGCCTCCGCACCGCAAAATAGAAGTGCTTGCACTACTTTTTTTACGGTGCGGACCATCAGATGTGGATCGCGGATCCTATTCAGGTGAATGGCTCCTGCTTCTGCATACGGCGGCCCTACGGTCGGTGCCCGTGCATTGCGGACCGCAATCTGCAGGCCGGCTCACGTTCGCGTCCATGAGCTCTAACACAGCGAAAAATTCCCACCACATTGGCACTTTCCTTAAAGGGTTTCTGTCATCTGAAAAATGGGTATTAAGCCGGCTGACATTATCGATGTGCTGAACATAACTATATTACTGCCATCTCACTGCCTGCAATCTTTACAAAGAAAAACGAACTTTTATAGTATGTTAATTAGCCTCTAGGAGCAGGGGAGGGGGTTCTCCCGGCTCCTAGAGACTCCGTTCTCCCACCTCTGGCAACGCCCTGCTTCACTAGATTGACAGGGCCAGAGAGCATTGGTGTCCTACCTCCGGCCCTGTCTGCAGTGTAAATCTCGCGCCTGCGCCGTCCCGGTCAGTATACGGCGCAGGCGCAGTGAGTGAAGGGCGCTCGCTGGCTCCCAGCTTCCTCACTGCGCCTGTGCCGAATACTAAACTGCGCAATATCTGCCTAGCTCACAGGGCCGGCAGGAGGAGGTGAACGCTGCCTGGCATTGTCAATCTAGTGAAGCAGGGCGTTGCCAGAGGTGGGAGAACAGAGCCTCTAGAAGCAGGGGCAATGCCCCCCGCCCCTCCCACCCCGCTCCTAGAGGCTAAGTAGCTTATTATAAAAGTTAGTTTTCCTCAATAACGGCGGCAGGCAGTGAGATGGCACTAATATAGTTATGTTCAGCTGCCAGCTTAATACCCCTTTTTCAGGTGACAGAAACCCTTTAATATTTTTTGGAGGAGGGGGCAGCATTTCCAGTTTTAGCTCAAACTAAATCCAAAATGAATGTGCATATTATTTTGACTAATGGGGTGCGGCCGCACGTAGCAAAATATTCAGTGGCTATCCCAGAATTCCACAGCAGCAAAATCTGTACCAAACTGTGGAAATTGTGTTGAAAAATGCTGCCACAGATTTCACCCTTGGCATTGCAAAGGGTGAAATCAGCGCAAATATCCGCATAATAAGTTGACACTCTGAGGATTTGATATTGGCGTCACATTATTTATAGTTATCTGCACCGTGTGACTGGGGTGTTAGATCTCCACGTCGCTGCTCCTGTAAATGCTGCAGATTTTCTGCATGCAGTTCCACAGCGGAAAATCTGCAGCATTTATGGCATGCCACGTGTGGCCATACGTTTAAGGGTATGTTCATATGGTGGATTTTTCCAATGGAAAACCTGCTGCAGAATCTGCCGCGGAACCTTGGGTTTCCGAAGCAATTTTCACGCGGTGCCGACTTTTTGACGTGGTTTGGAAATCTGTGCAGAAGTCATCTCTGTCCCGCATGGACAATGGGGCGGATTGGGAGGTGGTTTCCGCATGTAACCCGCCATGTGAAAGACCCTGAGGGCGCTTTCACACATGTCTGTTTGATGCAGCTCTTTAATATAGTTTCGGTAGCCTATGATAGGATTGCGTCGTAAATACGTAGGAAGAAATGGCGTCAATTCTGCAGATTCTCCGCGGCGGAATTGTGTGCAGAACATCTGCATTACCTACAGTACCACCAAAGTGGGTGAAATTTCAGAAATCTCATCAATGCACTGCAAAAAAACAAAAAAAAAAAACCTGCCTCGTAAACTGATTTGTGGTGCAGGTTTATAATCCTCAGTATGTCAGTATAAGCCAATATGTCAAATGCAAAGGTTGAAAACAGCAGGAGACCGACTGCGGTTCCAAAAACGATGCCATGTGGCGGGATAAAGCCAGGTCCGCTGATTTTCTGCTGTGGAAAATCAACAGCGGACCTGCCACGTGTGGCCACGGTTTCTCACACATTTCTCTGGGGGAAAGAACACAGAGAAAACTGGTGTCAAGTAGAACTGGCTTAGTTGCCCATAGCAACCAATCAGATTCCTCCTTTCATTTTCCAAAGGGGCTGTGAAAAATGAACAGTGGAATCTGATTGGTTGCTATGGGCAACTAAGCCAGTTCTACCTTTACACCATTTTGATAAATCTCCCCCCCACAGTTTTTGTGGAAGTTTTTTTTTTATGTAGAAATGGGTTAAAAAAAGGAATTGGAAGTGTAAAGGAGGGATTTATATTTTATACTCCCTGTTGGATTAGTCTGAAAAGAAAAATCTGCATCAAAAATTGCCCTTGCGTCCGTCCTGCTGGGAATGAAGCCAACCTAAGTCTGGGGTCGTGTTTTTGAGGCGTTTTGCTGGGGTTATCTGCTACATATTTCAGCCAAACAAAATATAAAAAAAATCCCACTTCATATGGCGTCTGGATATTAAATATGAAATAAAGGACACAAAAGGTTTTTTTTTTGTTTTTTTTCCTCCCAGAATTGGTTTTAAAAAGATGTTTTATGTCTTTCTGGCTCCTTTTCAGTTCTTGGTGTTTTTACAAGCATTTTGAGATCTTCTCTATGGGGGGAAAAAACACTATGAAGGAAACGCTACTTGTAAGACAGTGGTAGATTTATCAAAAATGGTGTAAAAGCTTAATTGCCCATAGCAACCAATCAGATGCCACCTTTCATTTCCCAGACACAGACGTGAAAGTAGCATAAAAAACACCTTCGAGTGCAAATTCTTGTGAGTACCTTTTTTAGTCATTTTTTTTGTTCAGTACACCGCTGTCGGCACTAGAGGGCAGTCCATCATAAATTAGCTGCTTTTCATACTACTTTTCTAAATTGACCCGAAAAAGGGATTTTTAAAAGTCTCTTTTGGTTTGCAGGTAGTTTGTGGTGACTTTCTGCAGTTTGGGGTTCGGTAAGCTGTGAGTGTATCTATGGATTATATATGATTATATCTCAATATTATAGTTCTCTGTAGAAAATGGTTTACGATACCATATAGGAATACAGAGAGGACCTCTGGCGTCTGGATTTTTCCAGGGTCCGTCCATACAGACCATTATTTTATAGGCCTCAGTAGAATACCGGTGGAAATTGTGGGATATGTATTCGTTATCTATTCGTTCCGTCAGGGGCTGTGAATGTGTCCGCACCCGTTCCGCAATTATGCGGAACGGGTGCGGATCCATTCATTGTCTATGGGGCAGGAATTGATGCGGACACGCATTTCCGGAGCGCGCCCCCGAACTTCCAGAAAAAAAAATAGAACATGCCTTATTCTTGTCCGCAATAGGCAGTTCTATGGGGGTGCCGGCCGGGTGTATTGCGGATCCACAATACACTACTGACGTGTGAATGGACCCTTATTTGTTGCCTCGATTTTCCAAAACTGTGGTAAAAATGCAGAGTTTTGGCCACTGCAAAAAAAAAAAAGAAATTTGCACAAAAGGGACATGACCGCGACGTGTGAATGAAAGCCTATATGGTATTTCCATTAGTTCTATTTAAAGGAGCTGTCCACGAAAAGTTTCTCGCTAGGGTGCGTTCATATGCGGATACTTAAAAAATAAATGGTTGCCGGGGTTGTCATGAAACAGATTCTACAGATTTCAGGCCAGCACCTGGATCGGAATACTTTTGTAATTGCCTGGAATTAAAGATTTACCACAGCCAGCGGGCTATTCAATAAAGTGTATCTGTATAGCGCCACCTGCTGTTTGTTCTTTTCCTTATTTGTTTTGTCCGTCTCACTGATCTGGTCGAACGTGCTCAGTTTACGTCTTCATCTGCCCCCAGCCATATGTTCTGTTAGAAGCTGCTGTGGCAGGTACAGGGAAAGTGCTGCAGCAGAAAGGACACACCCACAGAGCTGTCAGGCTGAAGACTGTCTATCGGAGCAATGAATGGGGAGATCTCTGGATCCATGTGAGGTACAGGGCTGGTTCTGGCTTTGTTAGAAAGATACATGATGTCTGATTTTCATTTTTTACATCAGTCATGGGATGACCCCCTTTAAATCCGGACACAGTGTCTCTTTATTGTCTTATAGAAATGACCCTGATTTGGCTACTGTTTGCCAACAGGAAAAGTGGTACAAGTACTCCTAGAAACATGGGGTCCAAAATGAGATGAGAGTTTTAGGGGTACTTCATTTGTGAAGAGGGGTTTTGAGTTTTGCATGCCCCCGGCGCCATATTATGGCGTGTTCCCACACTCACGGCCTGTATAACCCGCTCCCCTCCGAGGCCATGCTCTGATATAGTGACTTGTCTGTACGCGGCATGTCCAGCCGGGAATAACTTGTCCTAATAGTGAAGTAAAAATGATGTATGGGATTTAAACCGGGGCTTCCTTGTCCTGGCGGAGTTATTAAAAAAAATGTCTGCTTGGTTATAAATAGCGGGTGGACGCCTCTAAATGCTTGTGTTCGGAGCCGCCTGCTGGGACGCATATTAGGGCTGTGAGATCTCAGCTGGTGGACATACTCTGCTTTTTGCAGGGTCTCCAATGAGCTCTTGTCAGCAATAAAATGGGACATAAATGATGTTCCCGGGAATGGCCCCTCTCACCGCCTCGCCTGATTAACACCGGGGCCATTGACCAAGGGGTCTTCTCTCCCCATTACTTCTCCCTACAGTATGCGGTGCCTGATGTTCATGGATGGCCGTCATTTCAGTCGTCTTGAGCTCGTCGTTGTGGCTTGTACAGAAGTGCCGAGTCTGCCGTCTGTCTGCTCCGCGGCTGCACCTGGACCCTTGTGTTGTATTTTATGGCTATGACTCAAGATTAGCCACCATTGTGGTGATGATCCGGGCTGCCCACAATGGCTTTATAGGTATCCTCACAAAGTGCTTTCACAGCTGATGTGTGATGTCATCTCTACATGGAATTATGTCAGTCATTTATTGTAAGAGGAGACCCCAGAGGTCGGACCACCGCAGATCAGACAGTTAACCACTATCCTGTGGACAACCCCTTTAAAAAGTGATCTGTCAGCAGGATATGGCACTGGCTGACCTGTTACATGTACATTTGGCAGCTGAAGGCATCTGTGTTGGTCCCATGTTCATATGTGGCCGCATTACTGAGAAAAATGAAGTTTTATTATATGCAACCGAGCCTCTAGGAGCAATGGGGGCGTTGCCGTAACACTTAAAGGCTCTGCTCAACTACTGTGCACTCTCCACTTTGGCTTTAGGAGAAGTCAGGGCTAGATGTGATCACATTTACACTCCCTCGTCCTGTCCGTCATGGTGCAGAGGACGCAGCAGTTGCAGATAGAGCAGAGCCTCTAGGTGTAATGGTAACGCCCCCGTTGCTCCTAGAGGCTCATTTGCATATATTAAAACTTAATTTTTCTCAGTAATACCGGCACATATGAACATGGGGCCAACACAGATGCCCTCAGCTACCAAGCGCACATGTAACAGGTCAGCCGGTGTCATAGGTACAACTCTGCTGACAGATTAAAAAGGATTTAACAAAAAAAAAAAAAGATTTGTCCCGTCACAAGTTATCCCCTACCTAGAGGATAGTTGTTAAGTGTCTGACCAGCAGTGGTCCGACCTCTGGGATCCCCGCCGGTGGCCTGTGTTCCTCTTCATGATTGGACCGCATGGTTTCCACCACTCCATTCACTCCATGGCACTGCTGGAGGTAGCTGAGGACCAGAGCTCAATCCCTTAGGGTCCATTCACACGTCCGTGTGTGTTTTGCGGATCCGCAAAACACGGACACCGGCAATGTGCGTTCCGCATTTTGCCAACCGCACATCGCCGGCACTATAATAGAAAATGCCTTTTCTTGTCTGCAATTGCGGACAAGAATAGGACATGTTCTATTTTTTTTCAGGAAAGCCATTATGGACCCGGAAGTGGGGATCCGCAATTGCGGATGCGGGCGGGACATAGTGTGTCCCCATAGAAATGAATGGGTCCGCAATTCCAGAAGTGCGGACGTGTGAATGGAGCCTTAGTGGCACCAATGCATAAAAAGAGCAGAGATTTAAATTAATTGCAAGTTTTTCTGAACCTTTCCCTTAAACCTTTTCCGTCCGTCCGTCTGCTCCGCTCCTCGGGGTAACGTGCCGCGTGGTGACAGGACTCCTTTAGCACATAGAGAAGAACATAAATCCTGGTCGTGTGGGTCCGGGTGTGATGGAGACGCAGAGAAGGGTTTCTTCTGCCCCATGTCACCTACGCAGGTCCTCGCTGGGGCTTTTCTCACCATGCACATAATGGGACAGATGTCGCCTACATTACACACGTACATTTAAAAATTGATTATTATTTTTTTCTATTAAAAAAAACCCCATTCTGCCTCTGTTAAGAGGAAGACATTTGGTTTTACATTTCAAGTATAGGCAAATACAGGTCTTCTGCCGTGTGTAAGTGGGTAAACATGAGCAGCGGTGGCGCACAATGGCATACCTGCGCTAATCCTCCCTGATGGCATTATGTTTCCCGCTAGTCCCATAACTTTAAGCAGCCGTCATCCTGTGGTCTGAAGCCGAGGCAGAGGAATGCAGCTGCCTGTTAAAGCTTTTCTGACACTCTCCAGGGTTTTGCGAGTTAACCCTAAATGTGGCATTGGGGAATTGTCTCTTACCAGCAGGCATGTTTGTGCCCTGTAACACGGGGGGCCCAGATCATGAGGGTTGGGGGAACACGGAGTGGTCAGTAGGGGTCCTTGAGTGATCCTTTTCTGTCATGTGACTATAGAGATATTGGGGGTCATTTATGAAGACCGGCGTTTTACTACTGACTACAGCCCCTGACTAGAGTAGTTTTCACTCCGTTTCATGCTGGATTTCAGGTGTAAAAAGATAGTAAATGGGGCAGATTTGCACCCAAAAACCACGTGCATGTTTTGCATCACATCTACTAACCGTTTTACACACTTTTCTAAGCTTTTTACACCTCTTCTGACAAAGGAAAGTGGCTTTGTGGGAAGGGGGCGTGCCTAAATGCAGCTCCATACACCAAAATAGTAAAACTACACCAACGTACAGGTGGTGTAAACTCAGACTAGATGGTTTTTTTTGGCGCCCTGATATTTTTGGCATACTGGCAGAGTTCTAGCATAAATCTGGCATAGGATTTACGATGCTGCAAATGTACTTAGAATAGTAAATTTGTAAAATAGTATTCTTAGACAGTGTAAAGTACGACACTATTAATAAATCTGCACCACGGTGTTAGACCCAATAGCCTGGCCCCGTCACTCCCAAGTGGCAAGCACGGCACGAAAACGCCTGGCATCTTGCAACTTTAACTCCAAAAACTGCCATAGCCCCCGTTGTAAATGACCCCTAGTCTTTTAGCCAATGTTGTGGTCATTTTTAGCACTGGCGGGGTATTCGCCTAGTATTCTGCTCACCGTCCACTAGTGGTTCCACCAGTATAATGGCCGGCTGCTGCCGGGAGAACCAAAAGTAAAGGTAAGGTTGTTCTGTAAATGCTAGGTAATGAATATCAGCAATGCAAGCTAATGTCTCCTTCATCCTCACTGCTGAACAGTAGATTTTAAAGGGGTTATCCAACACGAACAAACGCTCCCCCATACGCCGGGCACCTCACACTGATTCTACTCTCCCCGCTCCCTGTGCCGCTCCTGGTCCCCGCACCACCGCTGCTGCTTCTCCCAGTGCACGGGTGAAAACCTCCAGCGTTGAGGGCCGTTGTGGGATGAGCCTCCCTAACGTCACCTGCAATACTAAGGAAGGCTTGTCCCTGTCCCCAAACACTGCTTGTTTTCATGCGCGCACGGGGAGAAGCAGCAGGGGCGGTGCAGGGAGCCAGGTAAGTAGAATCAGTGTGAGGGGCCCGGCATATGGGGGAGCATTTGTTAGTGTCGAATAAACCCTTTAAGAAAGTTCCCATTTGTTTACATGGTATTTCAGACTGTATAAGGCTACTCTCACACCAGTGTTTTTACTGGATCCGGCAGGGTTCAGCAAATAACGCTCCCGTTACTGATAATACAATCGTCTGCATCCGTAATGAACGGATCCGGTTGTAATATCTTTAACATAGCCAAGATGGATCCGTCATGAACTCCATTGAAAGTCAATGGGGGGCGGATCCATTTTCTATTGTGGCAGAGAAAACGGATCTGTCCCCATTGACTTGCATTGGGGGGCCATGCCAATGTCTGGCTCTGCATTCCAGGATGGATAGCCAACTACAACATGTTGCGGTTTGCTCTCCTGTATGGGAACGCAACTGAACGGAACGGGATGCATTTTGGAGCACTCTGTTCAGTTCAGTTTTGCCCCCATTGACAATGAATGGGGACAAAATCCCTATGACGGATCTCAATACAGGAAAACGAAAACGCTGGTGTGAAAGTAGCCTAAGCCGATCATAGTCTTCATCGGGAGCTCTGTCATTTTGGTGGTGAGAATAGAACAATATACATTAATATTCCTGCCACCAAAGCAACAGAAAACATGGCGGAGCCCATCATATATAAATGAGTCTGTTGTATGACCAATAAGGCACAGACTTGTGGCTTTTCCCATAATCAAAATGTGTCACCTACCTACAGGATAGTCGATAAGTGTTGAACGCTGGGACCTCCGCCGATCAGGATTAGTGATGGAGTCTGCCCCTACCAGGAGGAATGTTTTCATGTCTGCTCAGTGTCTTCTCTCTTTACTACACGCTGGGTCAGGTTGCTTTACTTTTCAGATGTCCCTTATTTCAGTAGAATGACAGTCGAGCAGTCCTTTGCTATCTCTACAGTCCCATAGAGTTTGACTGGAGTGACAGTGTGCATGCTCGACCACCCCTTCATTCAAATGGTGGACATGAGACCCTCGGTTAGAGTTCCAGTGGTCAGACCACTACCAATCTGACACTTATCACACATTTGGGGAGAGGCTTAAAAAGTTTTGATTATGGGAAAAACTCCTTTTAGAGAAGGACACCACGACACAGCTTTAATGAGCTGAGATGTTCCTGGAGATGCCCATGTTCCTGGGCATGCCCATGTTCCTGGGGATGCCCATGTTCCTGGGGATGCCCATGTTCCTGGGGATGCCCATGTTCCTGGGGATGCCCATGTTCCTGGGGATGCCCATGTTCCTGGGGATGCCCATGTTCCTACAGGTGTGGGTAGCCTCCCATTTTATTGATCCCTTGCCGCTACTGAGAGCCACACATTACATTCAAGCCCTTGTGTCTCTGATTTGTGGCAAAGACATGACCATCGTGTGTTCTATTTCCATTAATGTCCAATGTGACGTATGGAAGCAGCGGGGAACACACCTTGCTCTTCTGTATCACCCACTGGAGTAAAGGCCCCATAGCAGTGAATGCTGTGCATGTGCGTTATGCTCTCCCTTCATGGCAGGGCCCCCATTCTGTGGATAGGAGTAGGTCCCAGAGGTGGGACCAGCACCTATGGGACAAATATGGCTTATCCTGCAGATTTGCTATACATGTCCCATCTGGGAATACCCCTTTATATGTACTTGCATGTGATGGCAGCACAGTGAGGTGTGCACAGCGTGGCGGATGTATATGAAGACAGCGCATACAGCTTTACATGCAGTCTTCTTACATGAGTCTCTTATTAATAGGACGTTTTGGGAACATTTCTCTGTTCTTATAAGCAATTGACCTTACACTTTGACTTGCACATTGAGGTCTTCTCCCCTCATTAACCCCTCGACATAAACACCACTTGACTGTCATGTGACAGGTGACTCTGACATGTTGGTGCGCTCCTATTTTTCCAGTAAGGGATCTTCCAGCCTACGCTATGGCTGAGACACGCACAATGGACGTGTCCCTTCTGATAACATTGCTGAGAGGCTCTGCGGCCGCAGAGCACCGCAGCTGTCAGTATGGCTAGTGGGCTGACTGTCCTAATCCTCTGCTGACCTTAGAGCTGAGCCTGAGAACTTGTCGGGAAGGTGCTCTCACACTTGTAGACAGCATGCAGCAGCTGTTCGGGCTTAGCACGCCGCAGCCCGTGATGTTTAAAGGCTTCTCATTTATTGTCATTACACTGATGCCAACTGCGTGCTACATGCAGACTGTCAGGCGGTAAAAGGGCAGGCCACAAGGCTCCTTGCCCCTGACCTCCATTACTCTCCGATGACATGCTGCAAGCTCAGTAATGGTCAGGATCGTGTGCCCCCTGCTCTACTTAAGGTCCTCTCGCTTCTAAAATAGATGGTAAGCTCTGCTGCCCATGGGCCGCTTCCTGTCTGTGTATGGTTAGGCTGAAGTCAAGGTCAAAATGCTGAAGAAAATGTGGATATTTTTATCATTACTGTGTGGTAAACCTGAAATGGACGTATATGCGCCTGCAAGTTTGATATTGACGGCCTAATCTCAGGATAAGTCCTCAATATCTGATTGCTGGGGGTCCGATTCACTGGAGCGCCGCTGCCACTTCAAATAGCTGATCGGCGGGGGTGCTGGGTGTTCAGATATTGATGACCTATCCTGAGGATGTAGGCCATTAAAATCATACTCCTGGAAAGCCCCTTTAAAGAGGTCCCATAAAGGGCTTTTATCCACTCTTCACATGATACCTGATAAATGTCTGCTGGGACCCCCACCAATTACTAGAACAGGGGTCTTCCCTGTCCCCATTTTCTCCTCACTGCATGACCACAGCGAGGAAGGGTTTGACTGGAGCAGTGGTCGGGCCTGGACTCTGATGCTCCATCCCAAGTTTATATGGCTGCCTGAAGCAGCCTGTACTCTGTAGTCCATCTCAGAGACTTTGAATGGAGCAGCAGAGTGCAGGCCCGACCGCCGCTCCAGTCAATCCCCTCCTCACCACGGTCATGCAGTAAGGAGGAGCTTGGGAGGCTCAGGACCCTCAGTGGATGGGAGGTAAATGTCGTTTCCCCCTCCCAGTTGGACATACCTGAGCTCATCTGACTGAAGCAAAAGCATTAAGGCTGTATTACACCAGCGATTGTCGGGCAGGTCGTCGCTGACGAGCGTTCATAGGATTGCTCGTTAGCGATGATCTGCCTGTATAATACCGATTAGTGTAAAAAGTGACCATAACAGGAAAAACCCAGAGGTCAAAGATATGTATGTACCGAATCCGATAAAGTATCACGACCAGTATGAGAGTTAACCATATCACAACGGACAAGCTCCCTATATGAAGAAACGCCAAAAAACAAAACTTGGAGCTCAGAACAGTAAACAATAAAAAGTCAAATTATCGTAAATTACGTGTAGACTATTAAAAGGGAAGAGAGTAGCAGAAAAAAAAACATCCGGGCATACAGCAAATAAAATGTAGATAAAAATATATGGACAAACAAAGATCCAGCCCATGTCACCATAAATAAAGGGCAATACAATTAGAGCAATGTCCCGCCAACAGGTTATGTAATAATGACATGCACAGCTATAGCTATATAGCAAAGATCGCGGGAAACATACTCACCCAGAGGTAATGGTGTATGCCAGGATGGCGTCACCCCGACACGCGTTTCGGCGTGCCTTCCCTTTAAAGAGACTATTGTTTCTGGCGACCATATTCAATATTCGTATTTTAGAGTAAGGAGTTTGTCTCACTTCACCAAGTGATATGTATCATGTAGAGAAAGGTAATACAAGGCACTTATCAATGTATTGTGATTGTCCATTTTGCTTCATTTGCTGACTTGATACATTTTCCCATGGTTACGACCACCATGCAATCCGGCAGCGGTGGTCGTGCTTGCACACCATAGGAAAAAGCGCCACCCTCTCTGGTGGCTGGGACTGCGGGAGTGTGCATAGACCAGTGGTTTTTCCTACAGTGTGCAAGCAGGACCACCGCTGCTGGATTGCAGGATGGTTATAGGCATGGAAACGAGCAGCATATCATGTGATGGAAAAATGAATCCAGCCAGCAAAGGAGGCAATATGGACAATCACAATACATTAGTAAGTGGCTTGTATTAACTTTCTCTACATGATAAATACCATTTGCTGAAGTGAGACAACCCCTTTAATGATCCTCTTAAAGGGGTTGTCTAGTTTAGAAAGCGTATTTCTGTATACCCTGTAAGGGAATTTGGTTTTAGAGGGTTTGTCCCATGACAGCAACTTATTTCCTATCGACAGGATAGACGATAAATGTCTGATCTGTGGAGGTCTGACCGATGGGGTGCCTACTACTCAATAGACTGGGGGCCCGTGTTCCCCATGTCCAATGCTCCTTTCAACTGTATGGGGCTGCTGGAGATAGCAGAATACACGCACTCGGCTATTTCCTACGGTCCCATAGAGTTGAATGGAGTGTACAATATGTAGTCCCCATCACTGGCGTACTGAAGCTCGCCTCCTATTGTTTTGAATGGGAGCTGAGCTGCAGTACCCCTACATGGCCACTAGACGGTTTACGGAGCTGTCTGCCTCCAGCTCTGTATACTTTCTGTCACGGCCCGAAACAGTTGACGTGTTAGGTGTCGGATCCCCACCAATCTGATATTCCTGACCTAGCCTGAGGATGGGTCATCCATATCTGTAGTCAGGAGAACCCCTTTAGGTTTAATGTCACCCCTGGGAATGATACAGCCGGACAGTTGTGCCCCCCTGATCTACAGAGAGCAGGAATCGGTCAGGAGTAGATTTGGTGGCCGCGGCAGAATACACAAGTCTACGAGTATTTGTAGAGGTCACCCTGCGCACTCCTGGATTGTTGCTGTGTAACGTCCCCGGTACGCTCTGCCCGATATGATGTGCAGTGGCAGCAGACACCTTGATTACTGGTGAGAATTCGCATGTAAGGATCTATTCACACGACCATGGCCTTTTTGTGGGTTTCCATCTGCTCTCGGGTCTGTGCCGCAAATCACAAGACATCTCCTATTCTTTGCCGTATTGTGCGAATCGTGGCCTATTGAAGTCAATGGGTCTGCACCATGATGCAGCATGTACGTGGCTGGTTTCCATGTTTTGTGGACCTGCGGTTTGCAGTGCGTAACACAGACACGGACGTGTGAATGGACCCTAGACCACGTGCTTTTAACAGATGTTTCCTTTAATTCCTGCAGATTTACAGCCTCTCTATATAAATAAAGGGCGCAGGGTGCTGTGCTTGGGGGTTTTACTAGGAGGTGTGCTGATTGACCAGCCTTATTATATTTCGTATACATCTCTGCTGCTCAATCTTTTATGACGTGGCCTTTCCCACCAATTATCCAGGGCCATGTGAACAGCGTATATGGCTGATGGGCTGCCGTTCAGCATTGTTCCTGCAGTACGGGCGAGATGTGAACACAATGTGGTGACTGTTGACTGATTTCCTGCTTACTTTTTAAGATCTTATCGCTGCAGCCACCAGCTCCTGAGCACCAGTCCCCATGAGACGGCCGCACATTGCCAGCAGCATTTTCCCACCGCTACATTAAAGTGGTCAGAAGTATTGTCATAGTTCCCTTCTATCTAAGTCCTGTTACTTAATATGGTAGGAGAGCAGTGCCTGACCTCTGAGCACGTCATATTGTTTGAGTTTTATATACTGTATATATTCATGTCAGAACAACTATACATGGATAAGTGGCGCTGCATATGCACTGCTTATCTCTTCCAGAAGAAACCGTCTGAGAGATCTCTTTAAAGAAGTACTCCCACAAAAAGTTTATTCTCTGAACCATTAGAAAGGCAGATGATGTAGATTGTAGTGACGGTAACCTTCTTACCGGTGACTGTAGTTGTGAGAGATGCACTTACTTCTGATCCTCAGCTGTGTTATGTGACCAACACTCCGGCTCTCCAACTTACACTGTGTCTTATGTGTGGACAGGAAGTCAGTTTCACTCTTCATAACCTTGAGAATGAAACACACTCTCATAGGCATGAACAGAGAAACTGATGGGGACGGGCTGGAGATGTGGCTGAAGCACAGCAAACATGATCATTGATAACACCTTCCCCATATACAGCGCTCAGTGACAGCTATCTCTGTATACACACTTACAAAGAGAATACTAACAATCACTGAGAACACTTCTGTGATGGACAGCTATCAGTGACTGACAGCTATCTCTGTATACACACTTACATAGAGAATAGTATCAATCACTGGTAACACCTCCCCTGTGTACAGCTCAGTGACTGACGGCTATCGCTGTATACACACTTACATAGAGAATGCTATTAATCACTGATAAGACACCTACCCTGTGTACAGCTATTAGTGACTGACAGCTATCTCTGTATACACACTTACTTAGAGAATAGTATCAATCACTGATAATACCGCCCCTGTGTACAGCTCAGTGACTGACAGCTATCTCTGTATACACACTTACACATAGAATACTATCACTGATAATACCTCCCCTGTGTACAGCTTAGTAACTGACAGCTATCTCTGTATACACACTTACACAGAGAATACTATCACTGATAATACCGCCCCTGTGTACAGCTCAGTGACTGACAGCTATCTCTGTATACACACTTACACAGAGAATACTATCAATCACTGATAACACCTCCCCTGTGTACAACTATCAGTGACTGAGCTATCTCTGTATACACAGTTACATAGAGAATACTATCAATCACTGATAACACCTGGAAAATACTGACCATAAAGTAATAACCTTCCAATTATGATTCAAATGAGTGTTTCTTCGGGAAGGAACAAAAATACCAAACTTCAAAAAAGCTAAATTTAGCCAACTAAGAGAGGCCATAGGCCTAACTAACCGGGACAAAGTCCTCAAAAATAAAAATACAGCCACAAAATGGGATATTTTTAAAAGCATCCTAAAATCTAATTGTGAGAGGTTCATACTTTATATGAGAATAAAAGGTTAAGGAACAAAAAGAAACCAATGTGGATAAATAGAACTGTAAAGAAAGCAATAAATAACAAAAAGAAAGCATATAAATCACTAAAGCAGGAGGGGAGCCAGGAAGCACTGATAAACTATAAGGAAAAAAAATAGAATATGTAAAAAACTAATAAAAGTGGCCAAACTAGAGACCGAGAGATTAATTGCCAAAGAGAGGAAAACTAACCCTAAAATGTTCTTCAATTATATAAATGGTAATAAGTATAAATCTGAAGGTGTCAGCCCTTTACAGAGTGATGAGGGGGGAGTTGCAGAGAGCGATGAGGAGAAAGCAAAGCTATTAAATATTTTTTTCTCTCCACTGTATTCAATGAAGAAAATAAACTGTCAGATGAAATGCAGAATGTAAAAGTCAATTCCCCATTTAAAGTGCCTTGTCTGACCCAGGAAGAAGTACAGCAGCGTCTTAAAAAGATTAAAATGGACAAATTGCCAGGACCAGATGGCATACACCCCCATATACTAAGAGATTTAAGTAATGTCATAGCCAGACCCTTATTTCTAATATTTAAGGACTCTATACTGACAGGGAGTGTTCCACAGGATTGGCTCATAGCAAATGTGGTGCCAATATTAAAAAGGGGTTTCAAAAACAGAGCCCGGAAACTATAGGCCGGTAAGTTTAACATCCGTCATGGGTAAACTGTTTGAAGGTTTTCTAAGAGATGCTATCTTAGAGAATCTCAACGGAAATAAGCAAATAACGCCATATCAGCATGGCTTCATGAGGGATCGGTCATGTCAAACTAATTGTCAAACTAATCAGTTTTTATGAGGAGGTAAGTTCTAGACTTGACAGCGGCGAATCAATGGGTGTCGTATATCTGGACTTCTCCAAAGCATTTGACACCGTACCTCATAAAATGTTAGTATATAAAATGAGAATTCTTTGACTGGGAGAAAATGTCTGTATGTGGGCAAGTAACTGGCTGAGTGATAGAAAACAGAGGGTGGTTATTAATGGTACACACTCAGATTGGGTCACTGTCACTAGTGGGGTACCTCAGGGGTCAGTATTGGGCCCTTTCATCTTTAATATATTAATGATCTTGTAGAAGGCTTTCACAGTAAAATATCAATTTTTGCAGATGACACTAAACTGTGTAAAGTAATTGACACGGAAAAGGACACTAGACTGTGTACAGTTCTGGGCTCCTGTGAACAAGGCAGACATAGCAGAGCTGGAGAGGGTTCAGAGGAGGGCAACTAAAGTAATAACTGGAATGAGGGATCTACAGTACCCTGAAAGGTTATCAAAATTAGGGTTATTCACTTTAGAAAAAAGACGACTGAGGGGAGATCTAATAACTATGTATAAATATATCAGGGGTCAGTACAGAGATCTCTCCCATCATCTATTTATCCCCAGGACTGTGACTGTGACGAGGGGACATCCTCTGCGTCTGGAGGAAAGAAGGTTTGTACACAAACATAGAAAAGGATTCTTTACGGTAAGAGCAGTGAGACTATGGAACTTTCTGCCTGAGGAGGTGGTGATGGTGAGTACAATAAAGGAATTCAAGAGGGGCCTGGATGTATTTCTGGAGTGTAATAATATGACAGGTTATAGTTACTAGAGATGGGTCGTTGATCCAGGGAATTATTCTGATTGCCTGATTGGAGTCGGTAGTAATTTTTTTCCCCTTAAGTGGGGAAAATTGGCTTTTTACTTCACAGGGTTGTTTTTTTGCCTTCCTCTGGATCAACTAGCAGGATGACAGGCCGAACTGGATGGACAAATGTCTTTTTTTGGCCTTATGTACTATGTTACCTCCCCTGTGTACAGCTCAGTGACTGACAGCTATCTCTGTATACACACTTACACAGAGAATACTATCAGTCACTGTTAACACCTCCCCTGTGTACAGCTCAGTGACTGACAGCTATCTATGTATACACACTTACACAGAGAATACTATCAATCACTGATAACACCTCCCCGAGTACAGCTATCAGTGACTGACAGCCATCTCTGTATACACACTTACACAGAGAATACTATCAATCACTGATAGCACCTCCCCGAGTACAGCTATCAGTGACTGACAGCTATCTCTGTATACACACTTACACAGAGAATACTATCAATCATGATAATACCTCCCCTGTGTACAGCTATCAGTGACTGGCAGATATCTATGTATACACACTTACACAGAGAATACTATCAATCATGATAACACCTCCCCGAGTACAGCTATCAGTGACTGGCAGATATCTATGTATACACACTTACACAGAGAATACTATCAATCACTGATAGCACCTCCCCGAGTACAGCTATCAGTGACTGACAGCTATCTCTGTATACACACAATGAGAATACTATCAATCACTGATAACACCTCCCCCGTATACAGCTGAAGTAAAAAATAAAAGTATATATCACAAGTATTTCTGAATCTTCTCCTTCAAAACTATATATCAATCTGCTCAGCTCTTCCTGCTCTATAACACGCTGCCTGCAGATTGCGCTGCATTTTGTGGTGCTAGGTTGAGTTACCGTGCATATCATGCAGTCCTTAGCTGCTGCAGAACACGATAAGGCTGGGCTGACATCTGCTTTGGAGGTTACTGATCAATTAAAGGACAAAATACCAATGCATGCGATATTTTGTAATTCACGCTTGACTCTCCATTTGAGTGCCAAAACTTTCCATCATATGCCGGATGCGGTGGTGCCAGCATTGTGTTCTATTCCTATGCTGGAATAGTATACCGGAATAGAGATTCTGAAGCAATATTGTACCTCCTACTAAAAATCCTGAAGACCTGTATACACTTGCCCAATGTGCTTTACATGGTCAAGAAATTCCTTGGCACTGTGTAGTTCCTTCACTGGTTTATGGTCAGATATTATTTCAGTATAAAAGGGCATCTCCTCTTGTAAACTGGGATTTCCAGGACTTAGATATGTTCAGGATAGGTCATCAGTATCAGATTGGTGGGGGTCCAGCACCACCACCACCAATCAACTTTTGCAGGCAGTTGTCAGTGCCAGAAACTATAGTGCATCGAGCTGGAAGAGGACAGCGCCATACACCGTATAGTGGCCATGCCGGGGTACTGCAGCTCAGCTGCCGTTGAAGTGAATGGTTGCTGAGCCACACTGCACTGGGGCCAGAACTACAGGGTGGAGCTTCTGCTCAGTACACTGTGTATTCTCCGGAGCTTTGGCTGTCTGAAACAGCTGATTGGTGGGGGCGACACAAGTGTGATATTGATAACCTGTCCTGAGCATACGTCATCAATATCTGTACCCAGTCAACCCCTTGAATCTACATGAAAAAATGTTTGTAATTATGTTGCATTGCTATCATGTAGCTGCGTGCCTAATTCTGCAATTTTCTGACCTGAAATGTCCCATCAATTGTTGGTTTCTGAATGTCTGCACATCTTAAGAGTGTAAGGCTGGTGTCAGACGGCCGTGTGCGGTACGGGAAATACCGACCCGTGTGACGGCCGCGTCTCTAGGACCGACTGTGATGATGTGAGTACAGCACACCAGACTCATGGTCACTATGATGCTGTGAGTTCCGGTCCGATGAGCCACGGTTGGTCCAGGAGATATGGCCGTCACACAAGCCATTTTTCTGGTCTGCGCATGGCTGTCTGACACCTGTAGCTAGTGCCGCTGGCTTTATGCAGCAGTGGTCAGCAGTCTTCATGTCTCTAGGTGCCATCAAACCAATTTTTCTTGACTGTGCTAGAATAAAATGGTGAATAGCTGTTTTATTCGTTACTATAGCAAGTGAGATGGCTATGTGCCTGAGGGTTACCTATTCGGCGTGTTGGGATGGCCGGCGTCAGAAAATATGGCTGGCCATCAGTAACAGACGCAGTCCATGGACATGCCCTTGAAGGACACGACACTGAACCGTCCATAGTGTAAAGGTTTCTGCTTTGACTGTCCCCCGCTGGATCCATTGGTGATTTTGTTTCCCGCCGTTCCTTGGAGAAATAGCTCGGCCTAAGCCACACTTATCTGTTGTTGCCACTTGGCTTTTTCCTAAGTGACCGCTGCTTTTGTTTCTCTTTCAAAAGCCTGAATTCCACGGACCCTCCGATCAATGGTGATGATGTGCGGGCAATCCGGACTACTTCTGCGCACACTTCACAACATCTTGCATACAGCTGCTGTCTCTTGTGCAAGTACAAGATAATCTACTGAAATGAGATCTTAGGGGGGTAAAGCTGGCCACGGCACATTCTGGCCTCTTCACGGTGCTGGGACTGCTTGCTTGGCATTTTGTGTCTGTGATAGAACATAAAGTTTCCCTCGGCCTTTCTGCTGATGAGGTTTGTTTATGGGCAAAAGCAGGAACCTGGTTACATCACCCCACCAAGGGAGACGTTACACGCTCCCACTTCTCTAATGACGATGTAATACTCTCTGGATGAACTTGTGTTAGAGGATGCTTATTATTATAGATGATTATTATTATTATTATTATTATTATTATTATTACATAGAACAGGGCTGGACAAGTTTCCTTGGAATCTAGGAGCCGCGTCATAAAGCCCCCAGTAGATGCCCCCATAGTGCTCCTTTGCCCCCCCCCCCGCCACTTCTCCATAGAGCCCCCCAATAATGCATGCCAGTACATGATGCCCCCATAGTGCCCCCCATAATGTGCCAGTATATAGGGCCACCATAGTGCTTCCCCTCTACTCCATAGTGCCCCCATAATGTGCCAGTATATAGGGCCACCATAGTGCTTCCCCTCTTCTCCATAGTGCCCCCATAATGTGCCAGTATATAGGGCCACCATAGTGCTTCCCCTCTTCTCCATAGTGCCCCCCATATTGTGCCAGTATATAGGGCCCCCACCCCCCATAGTATACTATAAATAATAAAAACAATAAACTCATATACTTACCTTTGCTGCTGTCAGTGATGCAATGCAGGCCTCTTCCGGTCTGTGTGTCCCGCACTATATGGCTCAGGCGGCGCGATGACATCATCGTGCCGCCTGCATTGTCCTCTGATAGGCTACAGGCACTATCAGAGGAACAGGCAAGGGAGACGCACCCGTCGCACGAGCACCTTTGAAAACGGGCTGACAAATACCCAAGCGCCAGGACCAAATTCCTGATCACCATGGCAACCTGGCGCCTAGGATTTTTTGAGCCCTGACATAGAAGATGCTTCTTATTACATAGACCTTTTTGGGGCCTTGTGCCCACCTGCCACTTTTCCGGATAGTGGACCGACCAGGGAATGTGGTCAATAACTGGTTGATCATTCTAAACAGATTCCAAACCGAAAAAGCCAGTCACCTTTTCAGTAGGCATTGGTTTATAGTCGTATCCTTTTTTTTTTTTTTTTAAACTATGAGTGGTTGAAAATGACTATTTTGTCATCTGATGTGTATGCTGCCATAGCTATACTTGAGTGTGCATTTGTGCGTCCTTGTATTTCTGTTGCTTTGGTGACCAGCAGTGGACCCTCTCAGGTGTAATTTTGGGCAGACAGAGGACATTGTGAGCAAAAAGAGAGTTAAAATATTGTATAAAGGGGTTGTATCACAAAGTCAACCCCTTTTTTTTTTTTTGCTGCTGCTCCAGCTTCCAAACTCCCGCAGTAACAACTGAGGGTGACATTAGGCTATCCGTTTTCCAGGAGCAGCCTTTGTATAGCATTACATGCAGCAGGTCCACGTTGCTCAGAGAGGGGGTCCCATGGGGTGGGGAATATGGACCGGGGTTTGTGAAACTATTCTTATATTTATAACTGTTTGCATGTCTACCTGCATCTGTAAGTGAAGCCTTCAGGAAGTTGAAGGGGTTATCCAATGTCTAAAACATGCCCCCCCCCCCCAGTGACTGGGCTCCTCATATAGATTATACTTGCTCCCAGGCACCCGCGTCACTCCTGATTCGAGCATGGCCGCCGCCGCATCTCCCTGTAGCACACTTCAAAAGATCCGGCGATGGGGGGAGCAGCCAATAGCAGGCCATGATGGGACCAGCCTCCCCAGCGTCACTTGTGATGCAGCGGTGGCTGTGCAGGGATCAGGGTGCGGCGTAAGTATAATCTATATGAGGGGCCCGGGCATTGGGGGGCATGTTTTAGAGATTGGGTAACTCCTTTAAGTGGACCATAAGGAACAGCTCTTGAATTAGAGCCATATGTAATCTTTTCTGTGGGAAGGAATTGTAACACTGGGCTTATTTACATTTGCAAGAAAAAGTAAATTACCTGGATTTCTGCATTGATTCCTAGTGTTATGTGGTCTGCAGAGCTCGCAGTAAACCTGAACAAGCGTCGTAGACCCCTGTGTAGGCAATTTTCTCTCTGAAAAAAGTCTCATGCCTATATCTACTGATGAGACGTTCTTTGGTCTACAGTGCAGCCTGTAAGGTCCGTTTATTCCCTGCTGCCCGCACCATTAATCCTGGAGCGGGCAGCAGGTACATGGGAGGCTTCGCCGCAGACCACCGCCATAACAGCCAGCATGGGAGTTAACTCTGATGTTGGCGCTGTTAATAGAGAAAAATGAAATGTTGAGAAGTCCCATGTACCCTAAAAAATGGCAGCAATGAAAACTGTAACAGCAAAAATGAGTCCTGGCTCTTGGAATCCGGCATGAAATGTGCTATTATTGTGCAAAGGTAGGGAAAAAATATTACAACTGCACATATCTGGTATCACCATAATTGTAGTAACGCATAGGGTAACAATGACATCAGTTAAGCCACACAGTGCATGTTGTAAATTTAGGGAGCAAAAAGCAATTACAGAACTGCTTTTTTCAATTATCACCCCAAAAAAGGTAATAAGGGTTAATATATGTGCCCTAAAACGGTGTCACTAACAATATAATACGCCCTACAAACAACAAACCATCACATGGCAATGTTGACAGAAAAATAAAAAAAATTTGACCAGGGAAAAAAATACTTCTGCCCAACATCTTATTTCGATGTCCTATGTGACTGAAAATACCCCTCAAAAATACTAAGAGGAGTATTTTTACTCTTCCGGGAAAAAATGTAGGGCGGTCTGATTGTTGATGTACTGTAACACAAACATTTGCACTGTTGATGTCTTTTGTGAGTACATGGAGGACACATCCACAGTGCGAGGAGACAGCTGTAAAGGTGCACGCTGTCTGGTTACTGATAAATCTGTTCTTCTCAAGAAAGACCAATTGGTGTGCACCATGCCTCGATGCAAACAACTCTCAGAAGACGTGTTATGGAGATGCGGCAGACACGAATACTCTGATCAACAAATGATCTACATATATAGAAAATTGTGTACGGTTTCTGCTGTTCCGAGAAGTGGGTGTCCTATTAAGATCACTCCATGTGCACAAAAGGCAATCCTAAGGCTAGAATTACACTAGCGTTCAGGAGACCTGGGATCTCTCTGGATACGGCATTGCCGGAAGCAACATGAATGCTGTCCGGACCCATTAACTATAATGGAGATCCGGCCACAACCGAGCAAATATGCGGAGAATCGGCCGGACAAATACAGTTGCAACAGCGTGCCAGGTCTCCCGATGGTCAAGGCATGTCCCATTACTGATGTGACGAGTGCAGGTGGTGCTTCTTGAGTAGTTTGTGGTTATCTAGGACATATGGGACCCAATGTTCTGTATAGAATGTATCTTCTCACAGTAGGCCATGTTTTGCTTGTGTTTCTCCTTTTGATTAACCATGAAAGTCCAGCTTTGTCCTCGAACTGTAGCCTGTTGTTGTTGTCGGGTGTCCGTCTGTTTTGATAGTATGTATGTCGCCAAGCTAGGTTTCCTATGCACCACTTTCCCTCCGTTTTAGTTTTCTGTGAGAAAACTTCACTAACAATCCCTTCCACCCTCGAGAGGACTGTGGATTGCTTGCACTGTCAATATATCTCAAGAATCCTTTGTGGGATACAATAAACCTCCCTGTTCTTTTCTCAGGAGAGGCGGTAGAGTTTCAGCCACTATTTCTAATGTAGATAATACCTTGTTTGGAGAAGTTTGAAAAAAAAAAAGGGGGTAGAAAGAAAAAAAAGTGGTTTAAGTTTGAGTGAATTATCACCTAGGCTGGCTGGCTGCGTGCGTGTGTTTGTGCCAGGAACACGATACTGTGGGAAAGTCTGGAGCCACCTTGGGAGATGGTGAGAAAGGGAGTCCTGCTCAGACTTACAATGGGTTATGCTCTTTGGATTGCTTTTTAATGGGTTACCTTGGCTATTTTAGCCCAGTAGATCGTGAGCATTGTAGGTGCTGTAAGATGCCTGTTCTGGCAACAGCTTGGTCCCCGAGGAAGCAACGTCTCAAGTGTTACAATCCAATGGGAACAATGGCAAATAAGAAAATGGGACAGTGTTTTGGCTTTAAGTAGTTGGGGGGTAGGGACAATGAAAAAATCTGGTTGTAAAAAAAAGTCTGCAATGCAAACAAATGTATTGTCTCTGGTAAGGAAAAAAAGTGGGTTAAACATTTTTTTTTAGAAAAGAAAGGGATGTCTCTACTTCCTGACCTCTCTCAATACAGAAATGTGGCCCATCACAGCCTCAGGTCGCTCACCGCTGCAACTAGTTTTGGGTGATCGGTCACATTTCCTGTGTTTGGAGGGCCCAAGAAGTAGAGACCAGCATGGGCTCCTGGAAGTGTTTCAATGAGGGTCTGGGGGAATTATTTTTTTTTCCCCCCAGCCGATAACTACCTTTTTATAGTTATAAGTAAATCTAGTATTCGGTTTTGGCTATTCTATTTTTTATTTTGTTTAAATTCTTCTTAAAGCGAATCTGTCACCAGCGCCCTCCTTATCCAACCATTTGCATAGACGCCTAGCTGTGGTTCTCTGGTTGAGCCGAGGACCTGTTCCTGAGTTATGCTACTTTTGCTTAATATGCATATTAGGCCTTTACTGCAGTGAGGGCATCACCATTGCTCCCGTTCCAGCCGAGCTCCACTGCTTTCTGTGGCCAGCCCCTCCCTGGCTTCTTTGATTGACAGGGCAAAGCAGTGAAGGAAGGGGCTGGCCACAGAAAGGAGTGGAGATTGGGTGCAACAAGAGCAATGGTGATGTCCTCTTTGCACTAAAGGCCTAATTAGAAAAAGTATCATAGATCTGGAATGGAGCCTCGGATGAACACAAGAAAAACATTGTTTTAATCAGGTGAACCACAGCTATGTGTCTATACCAAGGTTTCTCAACTCCGGTCCTCGGGACCCACCTACCAGTCATGTTTTCAGGATTTCCTTAGTATTGAGCAGGTGATATAGTTAGTGTCCATACATCAGGACTTACCACAGGTATTCGTTCGGTGGGATATTCTCAAATCCTGACCGGTAGGTGGGTCCCGACGACCAGAGTTGGATAGGGAGGTCGATGGTGACAGGGTCCCTTCAAGTTCTAGTAAAGGTTCTTGACAATTCATATTTAAAGGGGTATTCCCATCTCAGACAATAGGGGCATATCGCTAGGATATACCCCCATTGTCCGCTGGGACCCGCACCTACAACGAGAACGAAGCTGGGAGCGCTGTGGCTGGAGGACCCCGGATTTCCCCATCCACCACCAAGTGCTGCTTCCCGCCTCTCCCATAGAAGTGAATGGGAGCGCACCGCGCATTCGTGGCCCATGCTCCCATTCATTTCTATGGGGCAGATGGAAATAGCCGACCCATAGAAATGAATGGAGGGCGGCTGCGCATGCACAGTGCGCCCTCCGTTCATTTCCCCGTTCCGTTCTCATTGTAGGTGCGGGTCCCAGCGGTGGGACCCGCACCTATCAGACAATGGGAGCATATCCTAGCGATATGCCCCCATTGTCTGAGATGGGAAAACCCCTTTAAGTGTTATGAGACTGGTCGACAGTCTTCAGCTGGTGTTTGAGTTTTAGCAAGAGCTTTACTTGGTTTTTATGTTTCCGTGTTATTTTGATGTAATGGAGGAGAATTACATACGGTAGGTGAGAATATAAAGGTGCGCCAGATTTACCATCCATCTTCAGCCACTATGATAAATCTGGTAATGCCTAAATTGTAGAAGGTAGGTTGTCATTATGAGATCAGTGGGGACTCCCAGCACCCCTCCCGATCAGCTGTTTGAAGGGGTGCAAGCGCTGCACTCTCCTTAATGTTTACCTGCAAGTCGTCGACATTGTAACAGTAGTGCAGTGTAATTACAGCTGCTTTGTCCCCCACCGATCGGATATTGATGACCTATCTTGAGGATAGGTCATCAATATTGGAAAACCCTTTAATTATTCAGGTAGATCCATAGACTATGGATGGTTGGCCATAAATTGAAAACCATGAGAATGTAAAGATCAGTGAGTGGCTGGTGTCTTAATCATGTTGTTTTTGAAGCTTTTTAGTTTTCACTTACACAGGTCTAGCGATAACTGAAGCATCATGTGGGTGGCTATATACGACTACTTCATCTGACTTCTACTATTAGTAGGTTAGCAAGAAGAGGGGGCAGAGATGTGACTGCATGATCGTACTGTATGCAAGGTATGGAGCTGTTAGGATTGAACTGTCAATATTAGATGGGTGGCGGTCCGATACTTGTACCCCCTCGAACAACCGTTCTCAGCAGCCACTGGCAGAAATAATACATTTGACAGAGCCAGAAGCAGACAGTGCCATCCAATTGTTAGTGGCCATGCTGAGTTACTGCAGCTCCGCTCCTATTTCTAGTGAAGCAATAAAAAAAAAAAAAACACGACTACCTGACTTTATTACATTTAACATTGAAGGAAATTACCTTGTTTTTCGCTCTGTAAGACACACTTTTTCCCCCTAAAAGTTGGGGAGGAAATGTCAGTGTGTCATATAGGGCAAATATTAATCTGCGCTTCCATTATACACTAGCACCATTATACACATCCATTATACACTAGCACCATTATACACATCCATTATACACTAGCACCATTATACACATCCATTATACACTAGCACCATTATACACTTCCATTATACACTAGCACCATTGTACACTTCCATTATACACTAGCACCATTGTACACTTCCATTATACACTAGCACCATTATACACATCCATTATACATTCGCACCATTATACACTTCCATTATACACTAGCACCATTATACACTTTTATTATATACTTCCATTATACACTAGCACCATTATACACTTCCATTATACACTAGCACCATTGTACACTTCCATTATACACTAGCACCATTATACACTTCCATTATACACTAGCACCATTATACACTTTTATTATATACTTCCATTGTACACTAGCACCATTATACACTAGCACCATTGTACACTTCCATTATACACTAGCACCATTATATACTTCCATTATACACTAGCACCATTATATACTTCCATTATACACTAGCACCATTATACACATCCATTATACACTAGCACCATTATACACTTCCATGATACACTAGCACCATTATACACATCCATTATACATTAGCACCATTATACACATCCATTATACACTAGCACCATTATACACATCCATTATACACTAGCATCATTATACACTTCCATTATACACTATCACCATTATACACTAGCACCATTGTACACTTCCATTATACACTAGCACCATTATACACATCCATTATACATTAGCACCATTATACACATCCATTATACACTAGCACCATTATACACATCCATTATACACTAGCACCATTATACACTTCCATTATACACTTCCATTATACACTAGCACCATTATACACATCCATTATACACTTCCATTATACACTAGCACCATTATACACATCCATTATACACTAGCACCATTATACACATCCATTATACACTAGCACCATTATACACTTCCATTATACACTTCCATTATACACTAGCACCATTATACACTTCCATTATACACTAGCACCATTATACACTTCCATTATACACTAGCACCATTATACACATCCATTATACACTAGCACCATTATACACCTCCATTATACACTAGCACCATTATACACATCCATTATACACTAGCACCATTATACACCTCCATTATACACTAGCACCATTATACACTTCCATTATACACTAGCACCATTATACACTTCCATTATACACTTCCATTATACACTTCCATTATACACTTCCATTATACACTTCCATTATACACTTCCATTATACACTAGCACCATTATACACTTCCATTATACACTAGCACCATTATACACTTCCATTATACACTAGCACCATTATACACTTCCATTATACACTAGCACCATTATACACATCCATTATACACCTCCATTATACACTAGCACCATTATACACATCCATTATACACTAGCACCATTATACACTTCCATTATACACTAGCACCATTATACACTTCCATTATACACTTCCATTATACACTAGCACCATTATACACTTCCATTATACACTAGCACCATTATACACTTCCATTATACACTAGCACCATTATACACTTCCATTATACACTAGCACCATTATACACTAGCACCAACGTTGAACACACCGCTTCCTGTGCTGGCTCTGTACTTACTGCTCCCTGGACGTCTTCCGCTGGAGCTGCACACACAGGACGTAGGCGCACTCTGTGACCTAATGCTGTGCGATGTCGGGTCACAACAACAGGAAGAGCGCTGGATCTCAGGAGAGGTGAGTTTATTATTATCATTTTGAGATCTGATTAACATTGGGGGTCTGATCTGCAGTCTAATTAACATTGGGGGTCTGATCTGCAGTCTAATTAACATTGGGGGTCTGATCTGCAGTCTAATTAACATTGGGGGTCTGATCTGCAGTCTAAAAACATTGGGGGTCTGATCTGCAGTCTAATAACATTGGGGGTCTGATCTGCAGTCTAATTAAAATTGGGGGTCTGATCTGCAGTCTAACATTGGAGGTCTCATCTGATGTCTTTTTAGGGGTCTGAGCTGTGGTCTAATTAACACTGAGGGGCTAATGAAAAACATTTTTTTCCTTATTTTCCTCCTCTAAAAACCTAGGTGCATCTTATGGGGAGTTGCATCTTATAGGGCGAATAATACGATGAAAAACAAGTCCACAGCATTAGGCCTCATGCACACGACTGTATGTTTGGTCCGTGTCCGAGCCGCATATTTTGCGGCTCAGGCGCCGACGCATTTACTTCAATGGGGTCGCAAAAGCAGCGGACAGCACTCCGTGTGCTGTCCGCATCCTTTGCTCCGTTCCGTGGCCCCGCAAAAAACGGACAAGAATAGGCATCTCTGTAATGGGCTGCCCGTTCCGTTCTGCAAATTGCGGAAGGCACACGGAGCGGCTTCCGTGTTTTGCGGATCCGCAAAGCACACACTGTCGTGTGCATGAGGCCTTAGCCTGCAACCCCTCATATGGACGGTGTACAGCAGAATGCCCAGATTTACAGGTTGGTTGCTTTAATCCATGCTCTGCTCTGCCTCTATAAAGGGGGATCAGCCACCTCCGGCACTCCAGCTGTTGTAAAGCTACACCTCCCAGCATGCACACTTGCTTGGCTGTTTTGGGATCTCACATAGAAATGACTGGAGCATGCTGGGAGTTGTAGTTTTAGAACAGCTGGCGTGCTGTAGGTTGCCGACCCCTGCTGTATGGGTTGAGTTCCACTCTAAGTGTTAAAATCTTCCGCCCTAGCTGCAGCGCAATAAATCAGTGCAGCTGGACATCGCGTTTATTGGTCGTTAAGCAGCACGGAGCCATTAGCTAAAACCTCTGGTACTTTGAAGCATCTACCGGACAGGCTGAGCGGTGTTATGGATTAGGGCTTTGGTGCCAGGATCTAATGACGGGTTTATGTATGATTACCATGCCTACAGCAACCTATCATTTGTGCTCGCCTCTGAACCCTTGCAGTGGGAGCCGGTGTAAGCAGTATCCACATTTCCGCTTCCCGCTACCTTTCTCCATTGATCTCCCGTCCACAAATGTTTTAGCTGCAGGGAACATCTGTCACACAGGGCCGTGTTTATGCCCCACATTAGCTGACAGACATGTCAGATGCCTTTCATGCTGACGGGCTCCAGGATAGCTCTATACGCAGGTGCTACAGGGGCTGTTTAAGAATTTCTTTAATAAATTGGATTAGACGTGATTAAAGTATCTGGGAGATTGTGTTCAAATTACAAGGAGCAGCAGTTAGAGCTTGTGACACCGGTATCGCAACGTAATTGCCTGTTCGTTTCATTGACAATAAGCTCCCCTGCAGGCACAGCGAGGCGGCACACAACTTTCACCAGCATTGTTCACTACTTAGCCGGTATTACAGCAGTAAGGGAAGAAAAGAGAAATTCCCCACTTGCAAGGGGGGAAGGGCGCGGAAGCTGGATTCATATCTGATTTTAGGAAATTACTCAGCGAATGTTTTGCATTTGCGGAAGAGATTTTCAGCATATAGATTATGGGGGGCGTTTATTAGGACTGCCGTTTTCCACCCCAGTCTTAAGTCCCCGTGTGCTGCTGGAGGAAACGGGCCTCTACCGAACCTTGGCTCTTCCTCCAGGACGACGTTCAACAGACTTAAATCTACACCAGCTCCCTTGCTGGTGTAGATTTAAGCCATTTTTCATGCCAAAAACTGTTATGCGGGGCCTGCCTGCTTCCCTGCACATGCCCCCTTTTTTTTGGCACTCTGGAAAAGTAGCATGAGCGGGGAAAAGACACAGATTTTGCCGTAAAAATGCCGTGTGACAAAATCTGCGACTTTAATAACACCCAAAAGTGGCATATAGCAGTTAACAAATGACCCCCTATGTGTATTTAGTTAGACTTTGTTTTTACGCTTTTATGTCTTTTTTCGTTCAGTCCCCAATGGCCAGCCACCAATATGTCCCAAATTGTCTATCTTTTCAAAAGTCATAGACTAGATGGAGAAGAAATGTACACTACGTTTTAACCCTCCAGTGGGCGGAAAGTCAGGGATGTAAGTTTATATCCTCAAAAAAGACCAGCCTTACTGAATGTGCTCCATGGTATGGAGACTTATTGGCAATGCTCCATGGGCAAAGAACATGCAGGTATCTCCCAAGCAACTAAGCCTTGGGATATGAAAGCGCCCCTCGTCAGTATGGAGAAGGGTTCTGGCTGGCTCAGTGTGATGCCTCGGGTTCATCCCTGGACTAGATTAGTAAAAAAGGATGTCCTAATAGCCCTATGGGTAACAGATACCACTATAAGACGTTATATTATACTATTATATCTTTAATGGATGCCATACACCTGCCTGGGGCTCTAGACTACTGGGGGATTTAACAGGTACCCAATGGTTCTTCTATGGCTGTGATGGCTAACCTCCGGCACTCCAGCTGTGGTAAAACTACAACTCCCAAAAAGAAATGAATGGAGCATGCTGGGAGTCGTAGTTTCACCACAGCTGGAATGCCGGAGGTTAGCCATCACTAGTCTATTGTGTTCTGCATCTTACACACCCCCAAACCCTGTAAAACCCCTTTAATGACAGTGTTCACATTCATTTGCTTCTCACCCACACCGGGATGGTATGTAGTGTAGGTGGTTTCATCACCTATAGTTTTATATGGTTCTGATGTGTGAGTACATACAATACTGTGCTGTTATTTAGTTGAAATGGGTAGACAAAAATGGCATTGGTTGCTGAACCGAGTGGAAGGACCCACTATTAACGACTATGGTTCCTCCAGTCAAACCAGTGTTTGTTGTATAATTTCTGACTGTAAGAACTATATAATTGTGCATTTTTCTTTTTTAAGGTTTGGCCTGTGGAACCTGTTTCCACAAAGCTCCTAACACCTGCACATCCCTCCTACAGGGTCTGTTTCACGCCTCTGTACGGTAGAACCTAAAGGTTCATTATTCCATTATTTACGCACAGAGATTACAGCTGAAAACCCGGTAATTTGATATTACTATCACTAGTTGCCTACTAATGCAGATACTCATTTTGTTGAGATCTTCTGGCACTGTTGTCTAAACACATCATCCACCGTGGATTATAGTTGAGGGCTTTCAAGCTAAGAATACTTTGGGTTGCGTGCCTGTATAATACCTACATAGAACATGCTGTGCACAGTGTTCTGCGCAGTGCAACTAGGAATAGCATCTAGTAAAGGCGTTCTTAAAGGGGCTGTTCAGTTTCATGATATTGATGACCTATCTGCACAATAGATTTTCAATATCAGATTGATGGGGGACTGACTTCCTGCACCCCGTTGATCTGCTTGAAGGGGCTGCAGTGCTTGTTCAAACGTAATTACAGCTGCTCCTCCCATTTAAGTGAACCGCCACTACAAATTGGACAATGTGCATGCGAGGGGGTCCCGGTAGTCAGCCCTCCAATGATCTGATATTGTGCACGCACAGTGCTTGGCTTGGTTCTGGTATAGCACATTAGTCCCTATCACTTCAACTTCACAGTCATTTCATGCAACCGATTGGCAGGGGTGCCAGAAGTCAGCCCTTCACCGATCAAATATTTGTGATACTTCTCAATATCCTACCGTTTTCCTTCTGCAAAGTGTTTCATCCGTCACCTAGCTGTAAGTTATGCTGAATCTGACATAAATCCATCAGAGCTATGTGCTAATGGTTCTCTGCTCTACCCATTCTTTAAGTGTTCAAGGTGGCAGCAAGGGGCAGAAGAGGTTGTTCATGTCAGATGTGTGTGGAGAGGAGGGAAAGAAACCAAGGATGGCACTTGACACAGGCAGTGGGTAGGGAGGAAGCACACAGGGAAGGCAGCAGCATCCTGGACACACGGATCCAGTATGTTTTACTGGGAGGGACATGTCTATATAAGAAGTCTGAAACTAGGAGCAGGTTACAAATTTCTCTCATCAAAATAAAAAATCAGTCTTCACATGGAGCTAACATGTGCCCCCTACTTTTATATTTTAAAGGCTTTGAGCTAGTGATGAGCAAATTAGGTTCCTCCTGCTTTGGATAAACCTGATTCGTTCTTTTCTGTCACTAAATTTCATAAAAGTCCCTATCACGGTACATGTGGTCAAATGTATTGACTCCGATGAGGCTGTATTAAGATGGCAGCTGTTATCACAAGCAGGGCTGTGGAGTCAGTAGATAAATTGTCCGACTCCGACTCCTCAGATTTTGAAACTTCCGACTCCGACTCCTCGACTCCGACTCCTCTGTATTTAATATGCAAATACGAAGCTGTTCCACCAAGTTCTTCTAATCTCCTCTAGCACAGAGAGGTAGTTGAGCAGAAGCTGCTGCCTTCTCCTTTGTGTGCTGATCTTCTGCTGAAGATAGAGCAGTGGGAGGATCCAGGAAGGGGCAGGGGAAGGGGCATTTATTTTAAAACATGATTTTCCTAGTAGAATCCCATAGTCATGTTTAAAATTTAAGCTAACAATCTGAGTTTACATGTTTTATAGCCTTAGCTGAATGATAGCAGTTTTTCAAATGGTTTACAGCTTCTGTCTTGAACTATTGACTATCCATTCCCTTCACTTATACAAGTGTCTCCAGTCCTTAATCAGTTATCAGTGGGAGGCGAGGATAACCATGGGTTCCCTGTAACAGCAGACCACAAGACAATGGAAAGTGTAAGTATTGCCGCTCCTTAAAGGGACACTGACAGGCTGATTTTCCAGCTAAAGATATATATATACTGGTATTCATCAGAGAATTAGGAATAAAACTATACTAATGTTACCCCCAGTTAAGCTGTACTTGTGTTTAAAAACATTTTAATCTGTATGCAAATTCACTATCTTTGTGCCCAATGGGGCAGCGTCTCCTGCGGCTTTGTGCCCAGCCGCACCCAGTACAGCTTCCCAGCGCTGTTCCCCTCGTTATTATTCACTGCACTGGCCTTTTTTTCAGGCTAGCCGAACGCTGAATTCCTGCGCAGGCGCACGTGTAGAGTGCTGGCAGCAGCCTCGTCTGGCTATGCTGAGGCTGTGCCAGCTTTCTCTCTTCCTCCTCGCTACCTAGTCCTGTCTAGTGCTGCCAGTACTCTACATGTGCGCCTGCCCCCTGGGCACAAAGGTAGAGAATTTGCATATTGATTAAAACGTTTTTAAACACAAGTAAACCTCAACTGGGGGTAACAGTCGTCTAGTTGTATTCCTAATCCTCTGATAAATACCAGCAGATATATCAGCCTGTCAGTGTCCCTTTAACTGCATAGTAAAGCATATGAAAAGCATGCTTCTTCACGGTCACTTAACGTCTTTGTTTAGCGGTAACGTGACGCACTGCATGCATTGGCCTTTATTCTTACAGTAGAGAAGTAATTAATTATAACTTTATCTGAATTGGGACATTTAAACTTGCTTTTTTTTTATTCCAATTTTTTTTATTCCAATTTAAATCTAGTAGGAGTCGGAGTCGGTCCATTTTTTGCCGACTCCGACTCCAGGTACCCAAAATTGACTCCGACTCCTCGACTCCGACTCCTCGACTCCGACTCCACAGCCCTGATCACAAGACTTTCTCAATCTCATGAATGCGCTATTAGGCCCCGTTCACACGAGCGTGACGGATTAGGTCCGGGTGCGTTCAGTGGAACTCGCATCATTTTGCAAGCAAGTTCAGTCAGTTTTGGACGCGATTGAGTTTAGTTGTTCAGGTTTTTCCGCACGGATGCAATGCGTTTTGATGCATTTTTAACACAAGTGATAAAGAACTGAAGGTTTACAAACAACATCTCTTAGCAACCATCAGTGAAAAACTCATTGCCACTGACTTGCTTCCGGATGCATTGCGTTTTTCACTGAAGCCCTATTCACTTCTATGGGGCCAGGGCTGCGTGAAAAACGCAGAATATAGAACATGCTGCGATTCTCACACAACGCAGAAATGATGCGTGAAAAAAATTATAAACGCTCATCTACACAGGCCCATTGAAATGAATGGGTCCGGATTCAGCGCGGGTGCTATGTGTTCACATCACGCATTGCACCCACGCGGAAAACTCGCTCGTGTGAAAGGGGCCTTACTGTGAGTAGCGGCGCTTTTCATTGGAATTCATAACAAATCCAAACCCGTAATTTGTTAATGATTGTGGCACGCCACAAATCCTTTTGCATGCACCGCAGGTAACTTCCAGTAACGGGCATGCGCGAGACAGTCTTGCAGCCATCTTAATACAGCCTCATCGGAGCCAATACATTTTACTAAATGTATAGTGATAGGGATTGCAATGAAATTCTGTGATGAAGATGAATGAATCGGGTTTGTCCAAAGCAGGTCGAACCCAATTCACTCATCACTCCTTTGCATTTTTGTTTTTTGCATTTACTATGTATTTTCTATGTTGTAGCTGAAAGTGGCTGCCATCTCCTTATATATCGCGTGCCTCCCTTCATATAGATCTCACTGGAGCCTGACAGACCTAAAGATGAAATAATTATGCATCTTAATGTTAGTATCCTGCAGGAGGGTAGTCATCATTGTACCATTATTTGATTTGTTAGTATGTTTCTAAGGCCTCATGCACACGACCGTATTTTTTGTTTCGCATCCGATCCATATTTTTTGCGGATTAGATGCGGACCCATTCATTTCAATAGGACACGTATGCTTTCTGTATCCATATGTCCGTGCCGCAGTACTACAAAAAATAAAAAGTCCTATCCTAATATAGGACGTCTCTACAGAAGGAAAAAGAAAATGGTGGCATGCACTCAACTGGTATCCGTGTTATGTAACGTCTGTGCAGGTTCCCTGATGGTTTACGTAGGACCATATCCCTGGCTGTGCATGTTCCAATACGAACATGAAAACTAGGGCCTGCACAGTGTCTCTCACATTGGACGGATAGGGACCCTCCGTCAGTGGCCATCTTGGGACTGGAACGTCACTCGGTCAGGGATGCGGACCTGTTTAGACCATCAGAAAGCTGTTTTCAGAGCAGGGAAGCAGCACAGATGTTGTACTTACATTGTTAGTGTGTTGCTTTATGTGCTGTTTCTAACACATTTTGGAAAATAATTAAAGGGTGGCCAACCCCTCTAATTGCAGGGTCACTGAAAAGTAAATTATTCCCTAAATAGTCACTCTGTGATTACAGACATTGCTCTGGCGGTTTACTGGTGTAAATTCGGTGAATGGTAAGGAGAGGTTGAAGTCTTTATCTAGTTTTGCGCTGTAGTGAGACGTGTGTGCTGCGGTGAATTTCTGGCCCTCTGTTCTCCAGAAAGTCAAATGTACAGCATCTATGAACTGGCCTAGATTTGAGATAAAATTTATGCCGGTTTCGACATAAATTGTGGTAAATTTTCCGAGACTTGGAAGGCCGTATCCCTCCCTATGAAGGCCTGACCATTTTCTGAAAAGTGCAGCAAATTTTTTATTTTTTTGCATAAGGGCTTGTGCAAAAGATTGGTGCCACTTTTGTTACAAGGTTTTTGTAACGTATATATAAAGTAGGCTGTGAGCGTGGCGCATTGGTCAGCATTTTCTGGCCCAGAAATTATCGGCACTGTTGATGAATTTGGTGGGAGAGACTTGCACACTGCGCGTACGGTATTGGCGTCCATTCTAACGTAGCCATGCACGTCCATAGACCTCTGTGACAAGAGGGGCAAAGAGATGAAAAGTTCATTTTATTTCTGTTTTCAAAGCAAAATGTGCACTTTCTGTAAGATTAACTTATAATGGCTATAAGACTCCGGGGTGTTGAATAATCCCTTAATGTACACTCTACTGCATGTTATTCCTTGTTTGTGGATCAAAAGGGAGCGCACTAAGCAGCACTTTGATCAGATCCTGGTAAAATGTACATTCTGATGGGAGATGTGAGCATAATTGACGCTCATGCTCCTGAATTGTGCTATGCAGAAAAACAGCCGTTTTGATCAGTGAATTTTAAGGAAAATATTTTACAGTTGAGTAAGGAGATGAAAGGCTGGAGCCGGCCAGAAGGAGAAATGTCCCCTCTGAAAGTGTCTGCGTAAACCCCTCCAGTCATTCCAGAGTTCTTCTAGATTGAAGTTCTCTGACTTGTTTTAACTTTCAAAATGTTCACTTGCCCTCGCCGAATCGCCTGAGTATATTTGGTTATTTTCCCTGAAAGGGGGAGAAATGTACAACGCAAAGAGTGAGAGAATGGAAGTTTAATGAAGGCCTTTCTCTATAAACATGGGTTGATGTCCACCCACATTAGACTATGTTTACACCTGCGTCAGGGCCTCCATCGCAGATTTTGGCAAAGAGGGGACCAAAAAGTTCTTCATGCAGAACTTTTTTTTTTCTATAGTCAGTGGGATCTGTTCAGTGCTGTTTGGTTCAGTTATGTGCCGTATCCAGAACTTGTGTTGTTTTCGCTGTTCTGGTCCATTAGAGAAATGGCTAGTGCTAATGGGAACCCAGTTGTAGATGCATCAAACCCAGAAACCAGGGCACCAAAGTACCTTCTAATATGTCTTATTCCATAGGTTGGGGGGGGGGGGGTCTTTTCAGGATCCTCCTCTCATTACCAGGGTTACAAAGAGCGTCTCTCGCTCTGGATGTCCTCTCCTCCATCACACAGTCAGTCCACTAACATTAATGGCCACTGTGTAATTCCTTTTTCCCCCCGGGGGTGGCACTGTAAAAAAGTCAAACACTTCACCAGGCTTATAGCTTTTAGAAGGCACTGCTGACCTTGAAGTTGGGCTAATGGAGATAAGCGAAGCTCAAAAGCTAATGAATAAAGGGGTGATCAGAATTTAAAAAAATATTTAAAAGGCATGGGAAGGTATTAAAATAATAAAACCTTACACTCACCGTTTCAAACCCCCTCCAGTCCAGCACCACTGCTCCGATCCTCCCTGTTGCTGCAGCCATGACGTGATATTTTTGGCTGCAGCATGAGTTCCTGTATACCACATCTGGCAGACAATTGCCAGTGATTGGCTGCAGCAGTCACGTGTGATATATGGGCACGTCACTGCTGGAGACAACGCCTGGTGGGGAGGATCGGAGTTGCTATGAATGGCCCTCACCTAATGGCCTGTTGACTGCCGGGCAGAGACACGCAGCATTATAGATCATGATAATGCTGTGCGGTCCACACAAAGGGAGCAGTGTTTACTACTGGAATTGACGCTCCCACATGGTGCGTGTTTCATGCAGTCAACACACTTGTCCGAAACTGGCCAATCACAGGCTAGTCATCCCAGGATTTCCTGTCCCATCAGGACAGGAGCAGGAAGCCGTGTGCTGTGAGGACCCAGGCACTGTCCAAGCATCAGCAGCAGAGGTTTGGTGGGATGAGAATTAATTATTATTATTTTATTTTTTTTACAGCACTCTCAGTCCATTGCAAACTTTTTTTTTTTTTCTCCTGGAGTGCCCCTTTAATTTCAATTTTTTTTAAGTCTGACAATTCATTAAGTTTAAAACGTGCCCCATTTAGAAGGTTTTTTTCCTTCGCTTTATTTTGTGGACGGTGATTATTTGCATTATTTTGTATTGTTTTGATGTCTAATTAAAAAATGTTATAAATTAGAGGACCCTATTGACCCCTTGATGTCCATAGTATTAAATTAATGACTAATAAATGGAGCCGATAGAGCTAGTGTGTAAAAAAAAAAAAAAAGATAATTGTAAGTCTTTGGTGGGAAATCTCTCCCTCTACAATAAAGATGGTGCAACAGGGTAATCAACAAGTATAATTAGGTTCAAGCCACTGAATTGTGTGGAGAACCGAGAAGCTTGTTGCAACAGAGCCAAATATAAGAACAAATACACAAAATGAAATACCGCCCGAGGCAAAGTTTAGTGGATGATAAATAACTATTATTCACCTTAACAGCTAGGACCACTCCATGCACGAGAGCCGAGAACAGTCAACACAACCTTAGGGCTGCACAATGCCATCTTTGTGTTCAGTAAGACTTCACATCAGCCTCCTCTGAAAGCGGCGGATACTCAGATCTTTATACTCCAGCACAGATTCAGGGTAAAATGCCGCTGACATTGTAATTATTGACAAGATTTTCAAATTTTATTGCAGTATTAATTGTATTTCTTAATTGCAGTTTTACTTTCTAAATGTCCTCGTGGTGACTAAACCTTTTTTGAATGTCTGTCTTCCAGAAAATACCAGAAAGGGACCAGAGTACGTCTGAGGCTGAACAATCTGGAGATGACCTCAAGGTTCTTAGGAGCTTATTCTGATACAACCTTGCTGGAGGCAGATGCCGTTCTTCTAGGAGTGCTGTAACATAGTTATGTTCAATAAATATATATTATGTATAGTATGGACATCATTTACTGTTGTGTTTTATCGACTTGTTGTGTAATGGGAATTTTTGTGGCTTATACGATGCAAGCTACGAGGTCTGTGATTTTTTTTTTTATTTTTTTTTTGCAGTACTATATTTTTTTCACTTTCTCACAAGGTTTTAAATGAATGTTCCCTAGCCAGTGTCTCATTCTCCATATACAACTCTTCTTCAGTTTCCAGGATATAGATTTTTAGGTGGTTTCTGAGAATAAGATGTGTTTGATCAGTACTGACGTGAAGAATGAAGTCCCTCTTCATTGTTAAAACTGACACAGCACCTAAGTAACATAGTAACATAGTATATAAGACCGAAAAAAGACATTTGTCCATCCAGTTCGGCCTGTTTCCTACAAGTTGATCCAGAGGAAGGCAAAAAACCCCTGTGAGGTAGAAGCCAATTTTCCCCACTTAAAGAGGACCTTTCATCACCCTAACAAATCTCAACTAAGTACACATACATGAGAGCGGCGCCCAGGGATCTCCCTGCACTTACTATTATCCCTGGGCGCCGCTCCGTTCTGCCGGTATGTCCTCCGGTGACTTCAGCTCTGCGTCTCAACTGGGAGGAGCCTGCCCTTGTTCTCCTGGGCGTCTCCTTCTCCCAGGCTGTAGCGCTGACCAACCGCAGCGCTCAGCTCATAGCCTGGGAGAAGAAAACCTCCCAGGCTATGAGCTGAGCGCTGCGGTTGGTCAGCGCTACAGCCTGGGAGAAGGAGACGCCCAGGAGAACAAGGGCAGGCTCCTCCCAGTTGAGACGCAGAGCTGAAGTTACCGGAGCCTATACCGGCAGAACGGAGCGGCGCCCAGGGATAATAGTAAGTGCAGGGAGATCCCTGGGCGCCGCTCTCCATGTATGTGTACTTAGTTTACATTTGTTAGGGTGATGAAAGGTCCTCTTTAAGGGGAAAAAAATTCCTTCCCGACTCCAATCAGGCAATCAGAATAACTCCCTGGATCAACGACCCCTCTCTAGTAGCTATAGCCTGTAATAGTATTACACTCCAGAAATACATCCAGGCCGCTCTTGAATTCCTTTATTGTACTCACCATCACCACCTCCTCAGGCAGAGAGTTCCATAGTCTCACTGCTCTTACCGTGAAGAACCCTCTTCTATGTTTGTGTAGAAACCTTCTTTCCTCCAGACGCAGAGGATGTCCCCTCATCACAGTCACAGTCCTGGGGATAAATAGATGATGGGACAGATCTCTGTACTGACCCCTGATATATTTATACATAGTTATTAGATCTCCCCTCAGTCATCTTTTTTCTAAAGTGAATAACCCTAATTTTGATAATCTTTCAGGGTACTGTAGTTGCCCCATTCCAGTTATTACTTTAGTTGCCCTCCTCTGAACCCTCTCCAGCTCTGCTATGTCATCCATGAATGGGGCCAAGCTGCAGGACAAGCCCAAGAGCCACATTTCACTAGGCTAATCAGCCAGGGTTGGACCACCACCATTCAGATTGGATTGACCATCTTTAACATTAAAGGGCTTTTCCAGGAGTCTAACAGTCGTGCTGTTTGGCACTATTGGTTCCCTGGCCACGATCATGTTATTTTACTCTACAGTCTGCATGAAGAACTGGACACAATGACAATATCACAGACAGTTTCCACTTTTAATGTTTAAATGGGCTGGCTGCTTTGGACAATCTTTTCGGTATAAGGGTTCTCCCTCCATAAGCTGACCACAGGGTTGTCTCACTGATGAACCCCCAGTGATCAGTTCTGTTTATTCAATCCAGCAGCAAATATTGAATTTTGCTGCAGCGCCTCAACAGGAAAAAGTAAGTATTACACAGTTCCCATTGAAATCAAAGACCTCTCCATACAATGCATGGACATTCTGGGTCCTGCAGAGAGAGAATGCTCTTTGTAGCTACTCTGGCTAATAGATGAGGGTCCTGAACAAGTGACACCCGACTACTGAATGCAGATTTTTAGCCTATTTTATTAGCTTTTTGGGAAATCTGTTGCTAATTGCCACATATCCTGAAATATTATTCTCAAATAATATACAGTATGTAAATGGATAGTTAACCTTTGGCGCGTCAGCCTCCTGTAGTAAGTCGGCAGGGCTTCTCAATGTTGCACATGGTCACTGAAGGATTTTAGTTGCAGTGCAAATCCAGTTTTTTTTACGGGGAACTTTAGGGCTCATTCAGACGACCGTAAAATTGCGGAACTGGTGAGGATTCATTCCAACAGGGCCGCAAAAAGTGTGGACAGCACACTGTCTGCTGTCCCCTTCTGTAGTTCCGCTCCGCGGCACCGCAAAACACATAGAAATGCCTATTCTTGTCTGCAATTTCGGACAAGAATTGGACATGCTCTTCCATAATGCAGGCCATGTGCGGTCCTCAAATTGCGGAATGCACATGGGCCGACATCTGTGTTTTGCGGACCACAAAGCACTACAGTCTGTCACCTGGCTATCCACAATTTTTTTTCCCCTTTAGCCTAGGGCAATAAAGTACCTTATATCCGGATCTGTTCTTTTTGCTGTGTCTCTTGTATTTTCTGTTAAAAACCGCTTTATCCATTATGTAAATTAGAATCCAAGGAGCCCAGAGGGGCGTTTTTTCTCTTCCAAGGAGTCCAGGAACGCCCCCCTGATTTGCCCAGCGCGCCTAAATTGGAATCTGAAGAAAGCCTCCAGCAGCTGAAATCGCCTCCCAGAGGCGAGGTTAACGGCTCCGCCCCGGAATACATCCCCGATCTTCTTCTCGCCGGCCACCGGAAATCTCGCGCAGGCGCAGTGCCGGCGATTGCCTACTCGATCCGACGGCAACTGAGGGCAACAGCTTCCCGAAAACGTCACTGGGCTCGGCGCATGCCCAGTGACACTATTGAGGCTGTTGCTGTCAGATTGCACAGGCAATCATCGGCACTGCGCGAGATTGCCGGCGAGAAGAAGATCGGGGATGTACTCCGGGTCAGAGAGTGGAGGTAGCCGGGGGGTGGAGCCGTTAACCTCGCTTTTGGGAGGCGATTTCAGCTGCTGGAGGCGTTCTTCAGATTCAAATTTAGGCGCGCCGGGCACATCAGGGCGTTCCTGGGCTCCTTGGAAGAGAAAAAACGCCCCTCTGGGCCCCTTGGATCTAAATTTACATAATGGATAAAGTGTTTTTTAACAGAAAATACAAGAGACAAGGCAAAAAGAAGAACAGATCCGGATATAAGGTACTTTATTGCCCTAGGCTAAAGGAAATAAATTGTGGATAGCCAGGTGACAGATTCCCTTTAAGATGAAGTGGATCAGGGTAAACGTCCCCTTTAAGCAATTACTAGATCTAACTTATGCTTGAAATAATTTGTAGCCTATGTTCAGCTTTTTGTTCCATAGTAAATTGGTATTTAAATGGTTTATAATTTCTTGGCTTTTAATTACACTGGTTGTAGTTCACACTCGTATAGGGAACAGCTGGATTTGGAGCACTAAAGTGTTATAGAGGTAGGAATTAGTGGGGAAGTGCAATAAGACGAGGAAATTCCAGGTGGACACTGTCATTAATTCATGCTAAAGTGGAAGACACCTTCAAGTGTAAACTGCCTCCGGGCCGGTATCTGTAGAAGTGGGTGATTGTGGTGTAAGCGTCTACATGTTATCGGCAGTATGATTACACACCGTCTACCTGCTGCCTTATTGTTATAACATTTTACATTTACAGCTGCAGCACGAGATCTCATGAATTGGTGATCGATGGAAATAGTAATAAAGACCTTGTTTGGTTTGGACTTACTGAACCATTCTACAAATATACACGGATATAGAGTTTCCTAAAGCCGACAACTTAAATGGGGTTATCCCAGGATTGATGTAAAAAATTTAAATCATACGGGGGGGGTGTTGAAGGATGGAACTGAGCACGTGCTTCCATCTCCGTAAGGCTGGACAGAAAAATTGGAAAAAGATGGAAAAAGAACATACAGCGGTGGCGCTATAGTGATTTGATTGAATCATTTCAGTAGCTATACTACATTTCTAATTACATACAATACTGACTGTACCCAGTCAGTGGCAGAGAGGAGATCTCGGGTGGCCCACTCGGGCATCACCCCACCGGTAAATTTCCCTGTAAGGTTTATGGCCAATCCGCCCCTGTTTCCATCCATTATTGGGGCTCTCCCAGTATCCACAGCATAGGTGATAAATGTCCCATCGCGAGGATCCCCACCGATTGCTAAATCCGTGGTCCCTGTTTCTTCTGAGAGGTGGTCAAGCATGTGCCCTGCTGCTCCATTCATTGAATATGGCATGGCATACTGCTGTATTGGGTCCCATAGACATTGATTGGAGCGGGAGGGCATTCAGCTACTACTCCACTCAAACTCCTCCTCTCTGGGGTAGTGCGGTGTGGGTGGGGGGCTCGGGAACCACATTTCAGTTATCGAGGTGGGTCCTAACAGTGGGGCCCCCAGTGTTCAGACATTTATCAACTTTCTTGTAGACAGGTAATAAACGTTAGTTGTGTGAGCACCCCTCCTCAGTATGTGTATGGCAATTACCAGATAATCTTTTTTTTCCATGTTGGTTTAGTGATTTGTACTTTAATTGGAATAATAGAAATCCGCTCTCCATACATTGACTTTCTGGTGAGTCTAGGGAGAACTAGGGGGAGGGGACAGAGCACCAGCCTCAACCAATGATGAGACAGGAGGTGTCTCCTAGACTACCTTAGACTCCCTGTAGGCTTTGTAGTTGAACTGTAGTCACAGAGCGCGACTCTACTGGAAGGGTCTGGCCACACAACGTCGTTGCTGCATCCCAACCACTGCACAGAGTATTGCGTGGCCTTGCAATCTGCAGAGGGATCATGTTAACTGTAATCATGTTAAGGCAGACATCACATCGGGGCAAAACTCACCGTTGGAACGGCCCCTAAGAAGTGATCTTTTCTTCATAATGCAGTGTGCAGGACAGGACACAGTATTTACACAGGCAGATATATTTCCCGCTCCAAGTGCCAGTCGGGTTTTTTTTTTTGTACATAAGAGTTATGCGGCCATTCATTCCCCCGTCAAATGTTTCCATTGCAAATCTGTTTACTGAAGGGGATGTGTTGTCGACCAACAATGATTTTTAGAAAGGCATAAAAAATGCGATCATCACCGAGCGAGCAGATTACCATCGCTGGAAATGTTCACTCTGGGCAGTGGCTGTGAGCCATTATGGCCCGGCGTAAATGGGGCTTTACGCTCCGGTATTACGTGAAGTTAAATAAATTCTCATGGAGGGGGGGGGGGGGTGAGAAGAGTAAATAGTGGCTTCCTTTTAGCCTCTTGCCCCCCTCCAGCACTACAGGGGTTAGAGAGCAGTCTGTGATATCCCCGCTGTTACAGTCGGCCAGGAGACAAGAAGTTTCATTTACCGACTGGCTGGCTTTGGTAAATAGAGGGAGGGGGGATCTCCCCTTCCCCAATTAGTGTTGCAACTTGTACAGATCAATGTCGGGTTAAAGTGAGCTGCCTACTGAAGTGGTGGGCGTTGCATGCATTAGAGAGGTGCTGGGAGCAGAGAGGGGGGCTCCTTCTCTTTCAACGAGCCGGATTCTTTCAGCTGAACTGCAGTGTGCAGGAATTCTTGTGTGAAAAACAACTGGCACAATGCTTCAGCCCTAACCTCCTCACCCCTGACGGCATGGGAAAGTGCACTGCTCAGCTGTAACGTACAGAAAGGCCGCGCCAGTCATGAGAAATGTTGATAAAATGCGAAGGAAAGATTTCCCTCCTAGGCACATGTCATATTGCTTGTCAAGCAGCTCAATTGGGGAAATTAGCCTTGCCTTTAACGATAAAAGTCGCTATGCCGCTGGGGCATCAAAAGCCAACAGCAGTCTAGTGACTAGGGGAAAAAAGTTTTAAACACAGGTATTAAAAAAAATTATTATGTGTGTGTATATATACACACACGTCAACTGAAAATGAAATGGGCAACGTTTTTTTGTTTTTTTAAATAAAAGATATATACTAATATATACATGTGTATACGTATTATGTTTGATCATTTAATAATATAATTCTGCATATAAGTCCAGGTAGCCATTTCCGAATACTGGAGATAATTCGTAGCATATTAATCATGATAAAACTACAACTACTAATGTTACACGTCTCTAGTGTTAATTATTTAGAAACCTAATTGACCTGGGTTGGTCCCCATCTACTCTGTTCTTAGAACAAGCTGTTTGGTCAGTGGTCCTTGCCTGCCGCCCCTCCTGTTGTTCCCTGCAGGTGTGGACACTGCGCCACTCATCATGCCATACTGGTTGCTGGTTCCCCTTCATGCTCCTGCCTGATGCGCTCTTAGGGCAGGTGTGCACACTCCCAAATTTCCCCCCAGCCAATGGCTGAAGGTCCGTCACTATTTAAGGCACTCTCTCTAGGAAGAGGGTGCCTGAACTTTAGGTTCCCTGGTCACCAGAAAAAGTGTTTGATAGTCTAATGCTATTGTGATTTACCTGCCCGTGTTCCTGCAGTGCTACAAGTTCTATTTGCATCCAAGTTCAGTTTGTTTAAGTTAACCTAGTCTGTCTTCTCTGTCTGTGCCCCAGTCAAGTTCCCAGCCTGTCTGCCTTGTGTGTATCTCAAGACTACCCCGCCCACAAGTCTTTCCTGTGTCTACATTAACTTGCACTGCCTGGTTCTCTCCAACATTCAAGCCTTGGTGCCTATTCCTACTGTATCTACAGTTTTCCTGCATTTTTGGTGCATTTATTATATCCAGTGCTTGCACCGCAGTCCTTGACCTCAGTGGGACAGCTGGCAACTACACCGAGACTACCCCAGGGGATAGCAGTATGGTTGCTAACCTGCGACGAATTTCAGATCCCTATATAGCAGTGTTCCTCAACTCCAGTCCTCAGGGTACTGGTCTTGATTTGAGAATATCCCACCAAATGAATACCTGTGGTAAGTACTGATGCACTGTCACCTTACATCACAAAAAGTGTAATATCACCCTAAAATAGTACCAATCAAACCGTCATTTCTTCATACCCAAAAAAATGAGCCCCTACATAAGACAAACGCCCAAAATAATTAAAAAAAAACTATGGCTTTCAGAATATGGAGACACTAAAAAATCTTTTTTTTCTAAAATGCTTTATTATGTAAAACTAAAACAAACAACAATAAAAGTCATATTTTGTTATGTCGCATCCATAACAACCTGCTCTATAAAAATAGCACGATCTAACCTGTCAGATAAACTTGGTAAAAAACAAAAAATAAAAACTATTTTTTGTTACCTTGCCTCACAAAAAGTGTAATATAGAGCAACCAAAAATCATATGTACCCTAAAATAGTACCAACAAAACTGCCACCTTATCCCGTAGTTTCCAAAATGGGTTCACTTTTTTTAAGTTTCTACTCTAGGGGTGCATCAGGGGGTCTTCAAATGTGACATGGCAACTTAAAGAGGACCTTTCACCGGTCCAAAGTTTGTTAGTGAAAGGTATGTACATGGAGAGCGGCACCCACGGATGTCCCTGCACTTATTTGTATCCCTGGGTGCCGCTCCGTTCACCCGCTGTAGCCCCCAGTACCGGCGCTCCTGCTTCTGATAATTTTGCCTGGGGCGGAGACTTCTTCTTCTGCCCTGAGCATCTCCTTCTCCCAGGGCTGGAGTGCAGGCTAATCGCAGCGCTCAGCTCATATCCTGGGAGGTTGCAGGATATGAGCTGAGCGCTGCGATTGGTCAGCGCTCCAGCCTGGGAGAAGGAGACACCCAGGGCAAAAGAAGAAGTCTCCGCCCAAGGCAAAATTAGCCTCAGCACGAGCGCCGGTACTGGGGGCTACAGCGGGCGAATGGAGCGGCACCCAGGGATACAAGTAAGTGCAGGGACATCCCTGGGTGCCGCTCTCCATGTACATACTTTTGACTAAGAAACTTTGGACCGGTGAAAGGTCCTCTTTAAAATTATCCCAATGAAATCTGCCCTCCAAAAACCATATGGCGTTCCTTTCCTTCTGAGCCCTGCATTGTGCCTGTACAGCAGTTTACGACCACATATGGGGTGTTTCTGTAAACTACAGATTCGGGGTAATAACTATTGAGCTTTGTTTGGCTGTTAACCCTTGCCTTGTTACTGGAAAAAATAGATTAAAATGGAAAATCTGCCAAAAAAGTGAAATTCTGAAATTTCATCTACATGTTCCTTTATTTCTTGTGGAACACCTAAGGGGTTGTAAAATCAGTTTTGAATACCTTGAGGCGTGTAGTTTCTAAAATGGGGCCATTTATGGGTGGTTTCTATTATGTAAGCCCCACAAAGGGACTTCAGACCTGAACTGGTCCTTAAAATTTTGGGTTTTGGAAATTTTCTTAAAAATTTTAAGATTTACTTTTAAAATTCTAAGCCTTCTAACATCCCAAAAAAATAAAATGTAATTTACAAAATGATCCAAACATGAAATAGACATATGGGAAATGTAAAGTAATAACTATTTTAGGAGGTATCACTATCGGTTTTAAAAGCAGAGAGACATTTTGAAAATTGCGTATTTTTCAAAATTTTGGGTAAATTTTTTTTTTTTTTTATAAATAAAAATTTAATATTTTGACTAAAATTTACCAATGTCATGAAGTACAATATGTGACGAGAAAACAATCTCAGAATGGCCTGGATAAGTAAAAGCGTTTTAAAGTTATCAAGACATAAAGTGACACATTTGCAAAAAAAATGGCCTGGTCCTGAAGGTGTTAACGAAATCTGTCACGTGGATTGCCAATATGAAGGTAAAACTATTGCCATGTACAATAAAATACCTTCTTTCTTGATGTACCCTTCATTCTTTGTTTGTCTTTCAATTTGGTGTAAATCCACTTTTTGTATTATGCAAATTAGTCAGTAAGGTGCCCAGAGGGGTGTTATCTTTCTACGGTGCCCAGGAACGCCCTCATCCAATGCTCAGCCTGCCTTCCGTAAGAGCCCAAGCACGCCTCTCCAGAGCAGAACTCCCCGCCCACACCAGCACCGTTGGCCGCCACCCCCCTCCCGCTACGCCATTGAGGTGATGTAACTCCGCCCACATTTGCCTCCTACAATGCCCCAGCATCACCGTGTAGCCCTAGCTTTATTCAAGTTCTTTTTTTATTAGATATTAGTAATACAGTCTCTTACCGGAAAAGCACAAAAACATAAATGCAGTCTCAGTGGCTCGATGAAAGATGATATGCACAGCAGATATGTAAAATATACTGTATTTGGCATTACAATTTATCTTTGCCTATACGACCTGTCTCTCTGCATGCCATGTTAAGGCTCCTTAGTAATTTTCCGTGTCACCTTCATTTCCTCTCTAGAAGGATCTAATAAGACACATTTAAATATTTCTTTTGTTCATCAGATTTCTGTCAGACGTTCTGTGCAGGAACAACCAGGAGTCAAGAACTTTCCTGAGATGAGATGTCCAGCAGTCATCAGCCGGGCCTGACACTGAGCCTTCACACCTCCTCTCGGAGAAATCATAAAAATCTCTAGAATTCGAGTATAGTCTCTATGAAATCTAATGACTGAGGAAAGTTCATAGCCCCTGACGCCACAAGCGTGTTCCCCGCAGACTGTTCATCTTTATTAGGTAATTAGAGATGTCTGCATGACTTGCACTGACTGTAGCCCCCGGGCGTAGCTGGGGATAAGTATCACTACATTCACTTGTCCAGGGTGATTGAAAATGTGTGGTATTCTGTAAAAGTGGCAGTGCGAACGCCAATGGACGGTAAAACATCCATCGGCGCTCGTTTGCACTGGCCTGATGTCACAGGCCGATACAAACAGAATGTGGGAGGAACAATTTCTTCCCTCCTTCATTGTGTTCTATTCATTATTGGCAGCGTATCCCTGTGATGCCCATCATCCCACGCCCACATCCCCAAATCATCCCGCAGCTCACGTTGGAGCAGCACAAAATGATGAGGGGACTGGTCTCCCACAGTCGCCCTAGCCAGCCGCCTGCAAAACATACGGCCCATGGGCATAACACAGCATGCGAAATTGAGTTTTCCCAACAACGACTGAATCTCCCTCAGCTGCATCTTTTTCCGCCCACGCGCCTCTGCCACCACCAGCCGTAAATCTGCCACCTTGTCCTCGGGCAATCTACACTCCATTTTCACCGTGTCGATAACAATCCGCAGGAAACTCAGCGCAGTGGTGGAACCCTCCGTTTTACCCGACACCAACGGGACTCCGAACCGATTCGCCATAGCCTCAAAAGAGCGCAACATAACCACGCAACCTGATAAATCTGGTGGCCCAATGAACAAAAAATCATCCAAATAATGGATGATAGAACCCCAACCGGACCACTCCCGTGCCACCCATTCCAAAAACGAACTAAAAGACTCAAGTAAGCACACGAAACCGAACAACCCATGGGCAGGCATCTATCCACAAAAAAAAAAACCATCCCAGAAACAACCCAACAGATGCTGACACTCCGGATGCATCGGCCGAAACGCTGCCTCAATGTCAACCTTGGCCAAGAGGGCCCCCCACCCATATTCCCTTACCCAACGCACCGCCTCATCGAACGAAGTATAAACCACCGAATACAACTCCGGCGCTATCCCATCATTGACAGAAACCCCCCCCCCCCCTCGGAAAGGAAAGGTGATGAATAAGGCGGAATTTGTTAGGCTCCTTCTTAGGAACCACACCCAGCGGAGACACCCTCAACTCCAGCATCAGCAAGTCCAAAACGCCATGCGTCCCAACTCCACCTCCTTCTGCAACTTTGCGGACACCACCCCCGGATACTCCCCCGCCGACTTTAGATTCCTCCCTCCATGACAAACCTCCCCCTCCACGAACGGGATATGAAAACCCTCCCTAAAGCCCACCAAAAGGAACACAGCAGCCGCTGCATTCGAGTACCTATTTAGAAACGGCTCCATCTTGGCTACCCGAATTGGCATCCGACCCTTTTCCAGCCGTATCCCCCCCAACTCCTTCACTTGCGCCCCCTGAAACACCGCTGCGCTACATAATTCCCCCCACATGAGGAACACTCAGGCTTAAACTTGCACTTGTCCCCATATTTGAAACCCCCCTCATTGAACAGGAAACATAACCCTTTCTGAGAAGCCGCCGAGCGCTCCAAGTGGATGGAACCCCAAGCTCCTCCCTAAAAGGACTGCCCTGCCCTAACCAGAGCGATAACCCGCATCCACAACCCTTGTGATCCCAACGAATGCTCGTGCGAACCGCCTTCCTCTGCCGAAACTGCTCACCGTATCGCAACCAACCCTGGCCCCCCGTATACCCAATACGCTTCCCCAATCGCGTCCAGGTAACAAAACAGCGCAGAACAATTTTCTGGCGCCTTCTCCCCAATCACGCTAGCCAGGATCACAAACGCCTGCAGCCAATTTCAAAACGTTCGTGGGATTAACCGATACCGTCGCTTCTCCTCCTCTTCCTTCTTATCTTCCCTCCAGTCCCTAGCCAAATTAAACCTCTCCAGCGGAAGTAACGAGAATACATCCATGCACTCCCCCCTCCAAATCCTTTCCTTCACCTCCGGCTTCAAATGAGCCCCCAACGGCCCTTCAAAGCATACATAAACCTCACTCTTCGCCGCGTCGTCCAGGCGCGGCTCACCCTTATCCTTACCCCCGTCCTTTTCACCCAAACCTTGCAGCCCCGCTCCCGATGCACCACCAGCTGCACTCCCCGTCGCTTCCCTACCCGACGCCACCGCCCCCCCCCCCCCATTAACCGCAGGCCCCGGCCAACTGCCCAGCCCCTTAACCAAATCCCGTAACCCCGCCAACAACTCCCCCAGACTGCCCACGCCAGCTGCCCCAGAACCCCCTCCCACCATCGCGTCCCCGTCCCCCCCAATCCCAGGAACTGCAAAACGCGCATTCCCCAGTTGCCTCACCTAGCTGCGTAGATGCTGTGTTTCCACCAGCCGCAACGTGACGCAGTGGACCTTGACTGGCGCAGACCTCTCCCCTGAATGTCCTCTGGTCTTCCGCACTCCCTGTGCCCTCTCCAGCTCCAGCAGTCCTCTAAACCTGCAGTACTGCAGCTCCGCCACCAGGGGCCACCACCGCCTGGGCTGATGTCGCCTCTGATCGACAGCCGTGTGTAATCAGGGACGTGCTACCGATAATAAATAGAACAGAATGAAGGGGGAACGAATCGTTCCACACATGTTAAGTTTGCATCGGCCCGATCAAATGAGCGCAGATGGGTGTGTTATCATCCATCGGCGCTCGCACTGTCCAAAGATTGGCTCTAAGACATATGACCAGGCTCGGACTGACCCACAGGGGGAACAGGGGAATCCCCCGAGGGGCCCCTGAGCTAGTACTATCCGCATCCGTATGTCCGTTCCGTAGCCCCGCAAAAAAAATACAGCATGTCCTATTCTTGTCCGTTTTGCGGACAAGGATAGGCATTATTGCAATAGTTCAGCAAAAAAAACGGATGCCATACTGAACGGATTGCAAAACACATATTGTCGTGTGCATGTAGCCTTAGCCGGCAGAACATCATCTTGGGATGCAGGATAGTAGTAACGAATGTTCATCCCCCGTGAAAGGCTCATTATACAGCACTGACTGACTGGTAGAGCGTCCATCAGCACTCATTCAGGACTCAGATGGTCCCTTGTAAGAGGACCCTAGTTTACACTGGATGTTAGAGAGGATTTGTAAATCTGCCCCATTGATTGGTTCCTCCATGAAGACATGAATCAGCCTCCATGTGTGCTCTTCTACACAGTTGCATGTTTAACCCATTGTTTGCTCAATGTCTCTTGCAATGTTTTTGTTTTTCAGCATCAGTAAAATGTATTTTTGCTTCCACGTTGTCATCTAAGTGACCCAGAACGGAGAAGGTTAAGTGCTACTTTTCAGGAATGTCTCTCAAGTCTGTACTCTACGCAGTTTCATCCCCTTCTAACCTATTGTTCTTCATATTACATAGAAACATCCAGGCCCCTTAATGGCGGTGTACAAATAAACACGTGTTAGATTATTTCCTCTGGAGGACAGGTATCCCCTTGTGATCTAAAGACCACCCAAGAAGGGCTTCTTTATCAAGTGCTTTGATCTAGATTCTCCTGTTGAATGCGGTTTTAGCTATACGGCGGTTCCGGCTATAGTAGCATCACTTGCACTGGTTTGGCTTGGCCTATAATGCACAGACGATAACATTTGATATTTTTACTCGTTACTCAGCGGGCACAAGTTTTACACAGTCGCCCATTTATTTGCATGACCCCATGTAATGCTATTTTCTCCGCACAGTCACCATGTGCAGCTACCCACAGCACACGTTTTATGACAAATCGGTATGATTTTGCAATAATATGGTTTTTGGTTGCAGTTTTAGTTTTTTGTTTTTTTGCAAAGGAGAGACAGATGTATGCAACTGTATAAAAGTATACCGCAATATAGTTGTATTGAAAGTGCTGACAACTATAAATATTTGAGCAATGTTAGGGCTGTGGGTTTCTGACAGATTTAGACGACCGTATGCCAAATAGACGCCTCTTTATGTTTGCCCATTACATCAGTAGATTTTGTGTGAACCTGGCCTAACTTGAACCTCCTTTTTGTAAAATTAAGCTACATTCACACGGGACATAAACGAAAGGAAAAAAAAATCAGTTGCAGAATTTTCACATGGATTGCGTGCCTGTCGACAGTTGCGTGTCGATTTCCACATGAATTTTTTTTCCCACAGCCTCCTCCACTTTGCTACTACTGTAATATACTGCATACGCGATGTGTGAACAGAATAAATGGAGGATTCAAAGTGCACAGCCGATGTACCGGTAAATCCACTAAAAAACAGCTAAAATTATTTTTATTAAAACGTACAATTTCTTTTTGAAGAAAGGTCCGATCTCTTCCTCAGTTATGTACCAGAGGAAAAGGTCTGTCCGATCTCGAAATGCGTTGTACGTTTTAATAAATATAAAAAAAAGTTTTTGCTTTCTTATTTTGCACATGGTTCATTGGAGGTCTCATTGGAAGAGGTCTGCAGGCAGGAGCAGAGGCCATATTCACCTGAGGAATGATACATGATACCATTTCCAGACTTGTGCCTGATGCCTCCACAACTCACTTTGGTCAGCATATTTTTGGACTCTGCATATACAGCGGTGGTTGAAAGAATTTTCTATATTTCTGCATAAATTTGACCTAAAATATCAGATTTTCACACAAGTCCTAAAAGTAGATAAAGATAACCCAATCAAACAAATGAGTCAAAAATATTAGACCTGGTCATTTATTTGAGGAAAATGATCCAATATCTCATGTCTGTGAGTGGTAAAAAGTGTGTGAACCTTTGCTTTCAGTAATGGATGTGACCCCCCTGTGAAGCAATAACTACAACTACCTGCACATCAGCCAGACTTAACATGAGGATAGGCCCCATTTGTGCAGTGAAAAAGTCACAAACTGTGTGTTGGAAACGATTTCAGTGCTACTGAAATTTTTTTTTTGCGCAAGTGGTATTTCTAAAGAATCACAGAAATAAACGTGGCCTAAATGGGTGGAACTGCTCAAACCCCAAACACTGTTGCGTGTTTGTCACTGGGGGCGCAGCTCCTCCGCATGTGGTTTGCAGCGAGCGGCCATCCCCAGCAAAAATTGCATACAATGGAGGATGCCGGCGCGAACCACATGCACCACACAAACATCCTACACAAAATGAAACAATGTGCGGATGAAAATCTATAAAACACATAAATCACTGAAAAAAGTGCGCCACAAGGATAAGCACCTGGCAACATTGGCGTGGTGCATGAGGGGCTCCGATATGTTCCTGACTGGGAGATATTGGTGAATGGCTCAGCTTTTAACATCAGCTTGAGGAATTAGCCAGTGTTCACACACCATAGGTAGTGTAGTGTTAGGACCCCATGCCATGCTGAGAAACCTTGACGTGGTGCATGAAGGGCTCCGATATGTTCCTGACTGGGAGATATTGGCGAATGGCTCAGCTTTTAACATCAGCTTGAGGAATTAGCCAGTGTTGTCAGGTGCTTATCCTTGTGGTGCACTTTTTTTCAGTGATTCAAGTGGTATTTCTCCACCAGTCTCACCACTTTCCTAAAAAGGGGCAATGGTAAGGGGGTGCAGGTCCCCCCCGGCACATTTGTCATTTTCTATGCCAGTTTTCTGGTGTAGATTTCAGTTGAGGTGCACGGACTGCCGGAAGCTGCGCCCACTTTATGATGCCTATGCCGCCGAGCTATGATAAGTCTCCCCCTTTAACTTTATTCTTCTTTAACCATTCTTTTGTAGAACCAATTTTGTGCTTCGGGTCGTTGAGGGCATTTATCAATCTCTTTACGCCACTATTGTGCCGTTAAAAGGTCGCAAATTGCAGAAATATCGAATCTTTTAAAGGGTCCACAAACTTTCAAGCACCACTGTACTCCCTTAGGGAGGGTTTTACACTGTAGGGCACTTTCTTATGAAGGATCAGGGATACTTGCAGAATATATGCGCCATGTGTGAGAAGTCCTAATGACATTGTATTGCGTTTGGACTCTTCTGGGTAGAGATGAGAGGCTGTATAGTACATTTTCAAAATGTGGTGTCAGATATGAGACAAACCCCAATACTGCAGGTAAGTTCAGTGAGGACTCTGCACATTAGGCGCTCTCCCCTGACACGCGTTTCAGCCTCGCATTTCCATTTCAAGTATAAAGTTGCCTGTACTTTATTCAGTACAATTAATAAAAGAACCTGTTATTACGTGCCACCAGAAGCATGATGTCATCCTGTTCCTTTCTGATTTTCACATGTGGCTTAATAATCACTTTGAAATAGCCTTTAATCCGTCTAATGCATTCCTCATTGTGAAGCCATTAGCTACTAGCCCGGCACTGTTACTGCACAGATGTGAATAGGCTGGCAGGACGGCAATGCCTGGTGTGCACATATCAAATTAGACATGTGGTCGGCCCTTAACCACCTTATTACCAGCTCCCGTCTGAACATCTGACAACCTTTAATAATTTATTGAATGCAAATGCTGCAGCCTACAGTCTCCTTAGGAAGCGGCATCCAGTTACCACAGTGCATTAATGCTAATTATTGGTTTGTGTTGACAGTGCTGGTGCAGACAACCAGACTGGGTCCAATTATATCACGCTATGAGTTTTAAAAAAAAAATAATAATATCAATCCTTCACCCTTGTTTCTCCAAGTCTCATTTCTCCGTCTGCTCCCTCCCGTGGAGTAGACGAATGGGAATCTAATCAAGGCTCCATATGCTGTACGATGAAGTAGGGCATTCAAAGACCTTAGAATCCTGGGCTGGCAGTGAAATAGTTAACACCAGTCACCATACTACGCTGATAGTTTTAGCCAATGGAGACACTAACAGCTGCGGACCAGGCATTCGCTCCGGGGCCAGGACAATGGGTCAATACATAATGATTAATAAAACGCAAGACCTAAGATATAAGCAAAGTGATATAACCTAGAAGAAAGATGCTTGAGGAGATAAGACAGAGGCTCAGACAGCCGCGGCTTATTATCACAATTGCCCTAATTCTCCCTGGGAAATGATCAATTTCAGACTTTACACAATTATAGACAGGAACTGTAGTCACCGCTCCTTATGGCTTAAACATGTTGAGGAATTATTTGGCGGTGTCAGTGCTCAGACCTTTCAAGGCTTAGGAGTCTATTCCTCAAAGAGAAATTTTACTTGTCAGCAGCGCTCCTTAGGCCGTCTGTATTTTTGTTTATTCCCGCCGCAGTGGGTTGAATAATACGGAGGCGATGTGCACGCAGAAGCCATAATGAACAATGACATCAGTGGCTGGGACAAAGGAAACGTAGTGATCGTCACTTCAGTATCTAATCAGGACATAACATATGTAAACTAGTCTAAAACTAAGATAAAAAGGACCTCCTTATGTTCTGTATGGATTGTCGGGAGGGGCTATAGATATTTGCAAAAATGTTCTCCCTTACATATCAACCTCCTATGTGAAGTCATAAAGGAAGACATTATAATGCCCACCGGAGACCTTAAATAGGTTGTCCCACAGAAAATATTGTACAGTTTGAAAACCTGTGCGCTACTGAATGTCTCTGAGCAGAAAGAGAGAAGGGAGATCTCCTCATACAGTTGATCTGATGTGATCTGATATTGATGACCTATCCTGAAGATAGGTCATCAATATGAAAAAGCCCAGACAGCCCCTTTGTTGTGACCTTCTCTAAACTTTTGAAAGCACATGTCCAACTGTTCAATGTTTCAGTACTTTTTTTTGCACAACTTGCTGTTCTCTTATAAGGAGCTTAACGACAAAATTCACAACAGGTGTTTGATCCATAAATCGCCCAATAAATTTCCTGGTTCAATTAGAATTGGTATTTAAACAGTCCTCCTCATCATGCTGTTAACATTTTGACATCATGAGACCAAGATGACACCTAACAATTGATCAACAGTACCTCACCATTGCGAGGCTTCAAGCAGGATGTTCTCAGATGGAAATGGCCACTGAGCTCAGAGTGTCACAGAGTGTTATCAGCAGGTTGCACCATTCGAAACCTTTACATCAGCGTGGTCTTTCACACAAAAATCCGATCATACTGCAGATTTTCAAATCCGCAAAATGCATGTAACAGCTTTTATGGCTGAATAGCAGTAAGATCAGACATGGCAGAATAACTTCACCTCTGAACATTAAAAGGGTTTTCTGAGATGTTTATACTCTGATGATTATACTTATATCCTTAGGATAGGTCACCAGTATCTGATCAGTGGGGGTCAGACACCCGGGACTACCGCCAATCAGCTGTTTGAGAAGGTACCGGTGCTCCTGTGGACGCTGCGGCCTTCTTTCTGCTCACCAAGCACAGTGCTGTACATTGTATAGCGGCTGTACTTGGTATCCCTCCCAGCCCCATTCACTTCTATGGGGCTGAGCTGCGCCCTGGCCAAGTGACTGATGAATGTGTTGTAATTGGCCTAGGGAAAGCTCAGAGACGGCTTCAGCGCTACTCTGAGGGCCGCTGCCTTCTCAAAGTATAGGACCCCCATGGTATAGGACCCCCATTAATCATATACTGATCACCTAGCCTGAGGACTGACTTGTTAAGGTGCTACAATAACATGCAATCTTCTAGGATAAATAAGCATGCTATAGCAGCACCACATTTTTTATTGGAATTGGAGCAGTGGGGGAAAACCCAATCCTGTTTCTGCAGATCTTGGCTGTGGTTGGGCAGGGTCGGCAGCACCCCTTCTTCTGCAGCCCCAGGAGTCTCTTGTTTTTTCTACGCTGGGTCTAGTGAGACTGCTCTCCTCCAAGTCTCCAGCAGCTCCTCCTCCCTGTGGTTGGAAGGTGAACCTGAGCAGATTGAGGAGAACAAGGTCAGACTTTTGTAGCCAATGGCAGACTGGCCATAGACCCTACAGGGAAATTTCCTGTTGGCCCAATGCCCAGTGGTCTGCCTGAGCCCTCTTCATTGCTGCTGGCCGGTTACATAATGGTCTGATGCTCTCAGCATTAATTAATTCTAGGAGCTTCAGGTTCCTATGTACCCGGCTGGTGGCCGCAGTTGCCCTCCTGCATTCAACTGTATCCTCATCCTCGGGAAGGCGATACAGTTAAATACTACAGCGGGGGCGGCAGTATTTTGTGCTGCACTGTGGTATTTGGTTCTGCTGGGGCGGTATTTTGTGCTGCGCTAAGGTATTGCTGGCTCCTCCTTCTGTCAATGTGGATCCTCCCACAACATGGAGCCACTTTTATTGAATTTCTTTCCAGGGCCACTTTAAGTTTTCAGTCCACCCTGCTTGTAGCTTTTAGGATAGAATTTAATTCTTCTCTAAATAGGATCATGGTAAAACCTAAAGCTGTGACCTCGGACTACCACTTCCCCTGGAACCCACAATGACATACCCACAGCTGTATAACCTATTATATAGAAAAATATGAAATCATTGTCATCTCCATGATAGACCCCAACACCTGGCAGTCACCCTCACCACTCTCCTTCATTCTCCTTTGTACTTGGGCAGTCTGAACCTTCAGTGAACCCAGAATTGAATATGGCTATGAATAAAAAGCTGTGACAGAGAATTGGCCCACACATTTTCTCTCTCAGTACAAACTGGTAACAGGTTTCTTCTTGCTTTTTTCCTACCCTTAGAAAAGCAAAAATATTCAAAAGCGAACGCATTTTTATTTGTTGGCTTTTTATTGATTTGCTACCTTTATTTATTGCTCATGCAGATGGTAAGAAGTCCTGACATGACAACCCTATGGACGCTGCCTGAATTTCAGCTGCATGCATGAAGTCCATTTTCTCAGATGATCATGTTTGCTAGGAACTTGGACACGCTGTCAGCTTGTGGAAACATGAGATTAACTGTGCTGACTAGGTGCGTATCCTTATTAAAACACTCAGCTGCTGAAACCGGGGGCAGGCACTTGTGCTTTTTCATGCTTGGTGGCGCTTGAAAGCCTGAGTTCTCAGGATGCACCTAAATAGCAACAAGCGTGCAGGTGAAAACAAAGCAGCTCTTCACGCAGGGGTCATTGCTGGCCATTAAAGACTCCTGCCTTCTGCTGAAATCCACACTCAGCGCATAGCATGGAATCAATCACTTTCTCTGGCTGGAGAAATAAAGGCAAACAACCAATAAGTGACCATTGAATAACTAAATGGTGAATTAGTTCTAAAGATTGGCATACTAGACTATGTGACCTTGGCTTGGGATAGTTTCAATAGCAAAAGACATAGAAGCCCCTGAGCAACTTTTCTGCACCTCAAGTATCAAGGTCTTTGGTGGTCTCTGAATATGAAGACGTAAAGCAGTAGAAGGGCCCATGACATAAAGACGAAATATTACCAGAGGCAAAAACACTTTCCGAAGGAATGTAGTCAAACAAACATGTAAGTGGGGTCCCTTCACCTCCTTAAAATATGAGTGTATAAAGACCACCACAAACATCTCCTGTAAATATGACCCCTAAAAACCTTAATAACATTGTCCTATACATCTTACAAGGATGAAATACAGGCCCTTAAATGGGTTGTTCACCTTTTTAGAGCTTTTCTACAGACCCTACAACGTAGCGTGGCCAGAACCAAGGTGGTAGTTGTATTGACCTGATCCCTGCCGCTGGGTTCCAGCTCCATCACTTCCCCAATGGCTCTGCAGGTCTTCCATGCATCAACATCTGGATTGACACAGGGCACGTGACTGCTGCAGCCAATGACTGGCAGCAGAGTGTCACCCATGTGGTACGTCACTGGGTCATGTACCGCATTATAGATTGGAGATATCATTATAGATTGAATGCTGAGAGATATAATCTATGGATTTCTAGCAAGGTGGTACCAAATCCGTGGCAACCAATGAGATTCCACCTTTCATTTTTTAGAGCTCCTTTGGAAAATAAAAGATGGAATCTGGTAGGTCGCTATGGGTGACTAAGACAGTTTTCCTTTTATACCAGTTTGATAAATCCCCCCCTCCCCCCCCCCCCTTCAGAGTAAAAAATTCTGATAACTTTTTAGACCTAACTGTCCATTGGAAAACGATATGTAGACAACTACACTCTGTAGGATGCAATACATTGTGTTAAATGATGAACTCAGCCCTGCCACATGTGTGAGGTTGTGCCTGTACAACATTATAATAAAGTTCTTACAATATATGTACCTTGAGTTATATTTTATATTTGATATTTTTTCTTCTTTTTGTAAAGCAGGATCAACCTTTGAAGTTATTTTTCAAGGTACACTGCTCTCCTTACCAATGCAAAAAAAAATTGGCCATTTTTTTTCCCATTTGACCTCGTGACTTCTTGTGCTTTCGGCCATGTTGAGAAAGGAGTCGACTTTCACAAGTGACCCTGGAGAAATTAGAGATCAGAGAAAGTTCAGTTTTCTTCAAATTTCCTCTTATGTGTTTATATTGAAGGAAACCCTCCACTTTGTGGCCCGGCTTACAAACCGCTCCCTCATTATCCTAATCACTTCTGAAAAGAAATTAGTACTTTTCACCTCTCGGTTCAGAGGTTAAGAGAGGGTGGTGGGAGAGGTCCAAGGGACAAGTGCATAGGCCAACTCGCTTTAAGGGTGATGTAATTTTGTAGACACGGTGTGCAACTTAAACAGGGAAACCTATTTTTGTTATTACAGTGTATAATAATGTCCTACTGTGTATGGCAACAATTGCCCCTATGTGATTTAAAGTGGAGGATTAGAAAGAGGAGCTGCTTTTTTCCCCAAGAAACAGCGCAATGTCTGTCCATGGCCTGTATCTGGTTGGTAGTTAACTCCATTCGGCAACAGAAAAACTTTCAAAAATGTAAATCATCTACCGAGTGCACAAAATAGCTATTACTTTATGTACTATGAAGTTGATTTTGAGCTCTGTTGATGAGATGCGTACTACCTCTTCTCAATGTCCTCTCTCCTGTTTGGATCTTCTTAATGACTAATTGTAAGGGGGTTTGTCCTCACAGAAAGGGTCTTATTTGCCCTCAGTGGTATATTTGGCCCCCCATCAGGGCCGGGCCGACACAGAGGCTGAGGAGGCTCCAGCCTCAGGGCGCAGGCCACTCTCACCAAGTCCCTGCTGCTGCCGTGTAGCTGTATTAGCAGCAGAGCATCCATTTCTGCGCTCTGCTGCTGTAACAGCCGGTGTACCATGAAAAAGCATTAACTTATGAAGAAACATTAAGCAGCTGATTTCAGGGGGCGTGTCGCTCTGCTCTCGGCTCAGATTGGCTCACATTCAGGGGGTGTGTTCTACGCTCGCGCTCGGCTCAGCTCAGTAGCAGAAGCAGGTCTGAAGCCCGCGCGGCACGGGGGGGTTTAGGAGGCAGGGATGTATGAATAAACCTGTGAGCCCCCATGTTGCGCAGAAAACCGCAGGTCAATTCAGACCTGCGGTTTTCTTCGTGACAGTCTCTGATCCCCAGTGCCACTGCGCGGGGTTGGCACGGGTGTATGAATAAACCTGTGAGCACCCCCCCCTTCATGTTGCGCAGAAAACCTCAGGTAAATTCAGACCTGCGGTTTTCTGTGCAACATTGGGGGGGCTCACAGGTTTATTCATACATCCTACCTCCTAACCCCCCGTGCCGCGGGCTTCAGACCTGCTTCTGCTACTGAGCTGAGCCGAGCGCGAGCGTAGAACACACCCCCTGAATGTGAGCCAATCTGAGCCGAGAGCAGAGCGACACGCCCCCTGAAATCAGCTGCTTAATGTTTCATGGTACACCGGTCCTGCGCCCCCTAGTGGTGTTCTTCCTCCCTCCCTCAGTCTAGTGCAGTGTGCTGCAGCTCCGTACCTTCCCCAGCCCCTGACTTCCTGCCTGTGTGTGCACCAGAGATTCACAACCCCCTCCCCCAGCACAGAGAGAAGAGCAGCGTCGGGACAGAGAAGGAGGAGGAGGAGGAATACTCTGCAGCCTGCCTCTCCCTCCAAGTCACCAGAGACTGTATGTGCAGAAAATGTAAGGGGTTAAAGGGAATGGAATGGCAGTAATGTAATGTGCATATTGTGTGTTTTTATGTATGTGTGTCATATGTATGTCTGTATATATGTATGTGTGTCATATGTATGTCAGTATATATGTGTGTGTCATATGTATGTCAGTATATATGTGTTGTCATATGTATGTCAGTATATATGTGTGTGTCATATGTATGTCAGTATATATGTGTGTGTCATATGTATGTCAGTATGTATGTGTGTGTCATATGTATGTCAGTATATATGTGTGTGTCATATGTATGTCAGTATATATGTGTGTGTCATATGTATGTCAGTATATATGTGTTGTCATATGTATGTCAGTATATATGTATGTGTCATATGTATGTCAGTATGTGTGTGTGTCATATGTATGTCAGTATATATGTGTGTGTGTGTGTCATATGTATGTCAGTATGTGTGTGTGTCATATGTATGTCAGTATGTGTGTGTGTGTCATATGTATGTCAGTATATATGTGTGTGTGTGTGTCATATGTATGTCAGTATATATGTGTGTGTGTGTCATATGTATGTCAGTATATATGTGTGTGTCATATGTATGTCAGTATATATGTGTGTGTCATATGTATGTCAGTATATATGTGTTGTCATATGTATGTAAGTATGTGTGTGTGTGTCATATGTATGTCAGTATATATGTGTGTCATATGTATGTCAGTATGTATGTGTGTGTCATATGTATGTCTGTATATATGTGTGTGTCATATGTATGTCAGTATATATGTGTGTGTCATATGTATGTCAGTATATATGTGTGTGTCATATGTATGTCAGTATATATGTGTGTGTCATATGTATGTCAGTATGTATGTGTGTGTCATATGTATGTCAGTATGTATGTGTGTGTCATATGTATGTCAGTATATATGTGTGTGTCATATGTATGTCAGTATATATGTGTGTGTCATATGTATGTCAGTATATATGTGTGTGTCATATGTATGTCAGTATATATGTGTTGTCATATGTATGTCTGTATGTGTGTGTCATATGTATGTCAGTATATATGTGTGTGTCATATGTATGTCAGTATATATGTGTTGTCATATGTATGTCAGTATATATGTGTGTGTTAAATGTATGTCAGTATATATGTGTGTGTCATATGTATGTCAGTATAGATTATCTAACCCAGTCCCCCTTCCCCCATCAGCCCTTGTCCTACCCCCATCTACCCCACCAGACATTTAGATGTTATTTATTCCTGCTATTCTAATGCCCTGATCAGTAGATGCTCAAGTCAAGCCCTCACCCCCCCAGCCATTTAGAGATGTATGTTATCAATCATCCCCCACCCCCGCCTTCCTTGTAATTTGCTGGCCCCCAATATCCATTGTGAGTCACAATCCATAACAGTGCCATCCACAGATCCCCCCCATAACAATGCGTCATCCACAGATCCCCCATAACAGTGTCCTCCACAGATCCCCCATAACAGTGTCATCCATAGATCTCCCATAACAGTGTTGTCCACAGATCCCCCATAAGTGTGTCATCCACAGATCTCCATAGCATTGTCATCCACAGATCCTTCATAACAGTGTGTCATCCACAGATCCCCCATAACAGTGTCATCCACAGATTACCCTATAACAGTGTCATCCACAGATCCCCCATAACAGTTTCATCCATAGATCCGCCCCATAACAGTGTCATCCACAGATCCCCTTCATAACAATGTCATCCACAGATCCCCCCCATAACAATGTCATCCACAGATCCTCCATAACAGTGCGTCATTAATTGATACATTAAACTGTGCATATTTATGTGTGATTACAACAGTATTTAGTAAAGACTCCACAAGTTGGGGGGGGGGGCGCACTTGGGCAGCTCAGCCTCTGTTGGTGGTGGACCTTGTCCCAGCCCTGCCCCCCATTATAGGATGGTGGAAGGAATCAGGTGGACACAGGCATAAATTAGACAAGGATATCACGTGGGGCAACAGAGGTCTATTAACAGGCAACAGGCTTAGTGGTTGTAGTCTTACAGGAGCAATCAAGCTTGGTGGTTTCACAATCTCTCAAAGAGTACATAGTCTTATGCCTCATTTACACAGTCAGTGTTCGGTCAGTGATTTCTATCAGTGATTTTGAGCACAAACCAGGTGCAGATCTTTCCCTTATACCTTATGTCTGTGGAGGCTCCAGTCCTGGTTTTGGCTCACCATCACTGATGGAAATCACTGACCAAAACACTGACGTGTAAATGAGGCTTTAGTAAATGGAAAATGCAAATATAACCCATCTCTTCATGAGGCAGCAACTCACTCTCCCTTTCGCTTGCGTTGCGCCTAGCTCAGTAGGCATCAGCACTAGCTTGGTCTCCTTAGAATTGCAGCAATGAAGATGGCCGTTTCTTCAGTTAGCATCACAGCTATCTCTCCACATGCCGTGGTACCGCACAATCTACACACTGTCTATTAAGTTGCAGTATTCTTCCTCATGACACCCATAGTACAGAAAATTGTATTGTGCACAGCCCACTTGCACTTCTCAGGCCCCACAACAGCTGGCTGGTCTTTAGTAATGTAGAATATTCGAATGACAAATTTTAATGGCAAATATCGCAACTTTTAGAATCTGCGAATATTTAGAATATAGTGATATATATTCGTATTTTCAAATATTAATTTTTTTTCCATTAGTAGCCTCCCTTTTTGCTTGTGGGCCAATAAGAAGGCTGCAATGTCTTTGTCTGAGCTTAGCAACATCCCTAGCAACCAATAGGAAAGTTGCCTACAACTTACTATATAAGAACCTCCCCAGCAGCCATTTTCTGCTGTTTATTACAGTTCTGAGAGAGACAGCAGCGTCATTGCTGTGCTCTGTGCTTTCTACTCATTATATTAGATAGCTTATATATATATTACAGATAGTTAGTGGGAGATAGTCAGTGTAGGTTTGATAAAAATAAAAAGTTCCGAAATACTGTGCCTCTCTGCTGTCAGCTTTGCGGTTTCCTGGTGTGCTGTGGGTTCAGTTCACACCTTGCAGTCAGTGTTCAATAAAATAGTCGCGTTGCTGTTTCTCATATAAAGGTCTGGATTCCTCTGAAATTCTCAATCTCAGTTGAAAACACGGAGAGTTGATCTTACTTTAGAACACGGTTCCTGATGTCCTTTTTCCTATATTTAATAGAAAATGGATGGACCTCCGTAGTGATCATCATAGACGCCCCTGAAGAAGCGAAAGCGAAACCTGGGTCGGGCAGTTTCTACCTTGATATGCTGTAATGCAAGATATTTGCTTGTGAGTACAATAAATCTTTTTAAATCTATACGGAGTTGACAGTACTTCACTACGGAGGTTCATCCATTTTCTATTAAATATAGGAAAAAGGACATCAGGAACCGTGGTCTAAAGTGAGATCAACTCTCCGTGTTTTCAACTGAGATTGAGAATTTCAGAGGAATCCAGACCTTTATATGAGAAACAGCAGCGCGACCATTTTATTGAACAGTGTAGGTTTGATAGTGATATAGTGTAGCTGTTCCAGTGCAGGGTGTTAGGTAGTGTAATAGGTTCTGCTGTCCATACATACATACATACATACATACAGACATAGTGCTGTGATGTCACAAGTTCACAACAATACTTAGTGCACCAATCCCTAATATGTAGTCAGACCTGCTAAAATCTGCAGTTGTAACATAGTAACATAGTATATAAGACCGAAAAAAGACATTTGTCCATCCAGTTCGGCCTGTTTCCTATAAGTTGATGCAGAGGAAGGTGAAAAACCCCTGTGAGGCAGAAGCCAATTTTCCCCACTTAAGGGGAAAAAAATTCCTTCCCGACTCCAATCAGGCATCAGAATATCTCCCTGGATCAACGACCCATCTCTAGTAGCTATAACCTGTAATATTATTACACTCCAGAAATACATCCAGGCCGCTCTTGAATTCCTTTATTGTACTCACCATCACCACCTCCTCAGGCAGAGAGTTCCATAGTCTCACTGCTCTTACCGTGAAGTTGCATGTATTGCGCAAAAATATGCACATCATTAATTGCCGATTTGGGCAATCGCGAATATATTGGAGCACTCTGTCTGCATATAAAGCTATTGTAATGTTCTGCCGTGCCAACCATTTTCTCCAGTCTCAGGAAACTTCTAGCAGCTTGAAAAATGTAGCAAAAGTGACCCACGCCTGTATTGTGCGCGCATTATGTGAATATTACATTTTTTATTTTCACAATCAAGAAAATAACAGTGAACTTGCGAATATATGACGAATAATCTACAAAATATTTACGAAATATCGCGAATTCGAATATTGCCCCTGGCACTCATCACTAGTCTTTAATACAGGCCTGGGCTCCTCAAGGTTGCTTCCGGGATGTGGGAGATAGGCAGCTTTTCTCAGCCCCTATGCTCTGACCTCAACTCCTCTGCCATGCTCAACTAGACTTGCCTAATCTAGACTCTGCGGTGGCACACACCTTATGGCTAGTGGCGCTTACCTCTAATTTTAGTTAGCTACACACAAGGTCTCAGTGAGGTATCTCACCAGTCATCAGACCATGAAGTTTCCCTGCACTCCATCTATCCTGTTTGAGGAACATTTAGCTGATGTCAGACTTATTCATGCCAGTGATGTATACGCTGTATAGAGACAGTAATCTCTTCCACTGTCACCAATATACCACCAACGGTGTACACTGTTTCTTACAGTTCCCAGTGTGGCTCACTGGCCATGTCCATTGCATTCTTCCCAAGGCAATATGACTCCCACTATTAAAATCCTGGAAAACCCTTTTAAAGGGTTTGTCCAGCATAAGAGAAATATGGCTGCTTTCTTCCAAAAACAGCACCACACCTGTCAATGGTGAATGGAACTGAGTTGCAATATCACCCACAACATGTGGACAGGTGTGGTGCGGTTTTTGGAAGAAAGCAGCCATGTTTTTCTTTTCCTGGACAACCTATTTAAGGGATCTGCTGGTAATATCTTGGTGCCAGATACCACATCACACTTTAAAGGTTTTGTGACATCCATGCCCTGATGGGTCAAAGCCAGTTAGGCTATATGAGTGGAACCTACACAACATTTGGTAGGTGCTTTTACTCTTATGGCTTTTTGGTGCATTGTGCTTAATTAATACCGCCATACAGTAAATACAGGATAAGAAGTTATAATTAGAGTGGAGCGAACTTGTGTTTTAAGTTCGGCGTCCAAAGTTCGGGTTCGGGTTATCCCGTTATGGATTCCGCTACATGAACCCAAACTTTGGACGCCGAACTTAAACACAAGTTCGCTCAACTCTAGTTATAATGTCAATAATGTCTAGTTCCAAATAAAAATGTTAAATTAGCTGGGGAATGTGTAGTACTCTTACATTGTAAGCTTCATTTTACCAATTGAGCCGACCATCTTGGGTGGCAGAACAAGGTCTCGGGCAGATCTTTGGCTCAATCGGAGGGCACAGTCTAAGTGTACTATGCATTCCCCAGGCAATTAGAGATTTTTTTCTAGAACTGGAGGGTCACTTTGACTTTATATTTGTAGTTAATTGAAATGATAACAATACATACAATTCAGTGCTGGGTACTTGGGAAAGGTGGGTTAAAGTGTGATGAGTTGGCTGTGAGCTGTGTTCCAGGGGCCACAAAGTGAATGGTCAGAGACCCCCGGACCCAGTGTGAGCTGTTGCTGTTTGCAGAATGGTCCACATTGTCAGTGGAAACCATTCTTCATCTAGCATTTAGGAAAGACTTCCACTTTTCCGGCCAGACTGGTTCCAGCAGCCAGTAATCCGACAGCTTCATAGTAATTTCTTGTCACCCATGAGGGTCTGGGGTGCCTGTCATCTGCTTTTCTGTGTGGCATCTTTGTATTTGGGGCATCTGACCCTGCCTGTCCTTCTGGACACCGTGAAGATTTCATAAGTAACTTTCCTATGTTATCCACACATTAGCCGGCACTAACAATTGGCTGTCAGGTGCACGGCTCTCTCTGAAAACACTGGGCAATTTTCAGATTAGTTCTAATTGCAGGGTGGGCTGCCACATCAGCCAGAGGACCCTGCATTAGCAGCTCTGCCAGTAACTGTGCCCCTTAATAGCGTTCTGTAAGGGAGGGCTGTGGCTGGCTGTCTCCAGACTGCTGGCAGTTTGACTGTGGCCTAAAGTAATGGAGCTGGCAGGGTGGAATCAATTACTGGCCAATGAAGATTTTCCCACAGGTCGAGGCTTGGGAAAAAAGGACGTTCCTGCTGCCTAGACAGCTGGCATGAACTGTCCACTGGGAAAAAGGCCTGTAAAAGGAGAAAACAAGGGACAGCTTACAGTGATAAAGTGGTGGCAGACTATAAATTTTCAAGAAAAAAATTGGCAGAGGTTTCCAGGTTTTTTACCTTTTTTTTTTTTTTTCTGTCCGGCAATCCTTCCTGCACTATACCGGCTTTGTAAGGAATAAAGGAAGCAAGTGACATTCTCAATAGTCGGCCCAAGACTGGGTCATCTGGTATAGTGTTTCTTTTCTATAGTGCTGGAAAGACCCAGTTGCAGAGTTTTTCTGGGGAGAATTGTGTGTAAAGCGGAGAAGCAGAACACACAGCTCTTGAGAGTGATTTACAGAGGTCAGGGAACATTTTAACCCCTGTTAGCGCTGGAGGAACACATGCAACAGATCCCAACTTTACAGCCTGAAATGAGCAGCAAAGAAAGTCAATACAGTCAAAACTCAATTTCTTTATATTGTTATTTAATGTATTTAGTGGAACTCAGCGGACTTTCATAGACATTCAGTTAAAGGGATTCTCCTGAGAAAAGCATTCCTTCGCAATGAATAGGGCATTTCAAATTACCATATGTTTTATTACAATATACATGCAATAAAAAATTGTTCATTTTTAAAAAAATATACATTACGTGCATTGTCAGAACCATGCAGCCAACAGCACTCGCAACCTCCTGACGCTAGCTGACATCAGGACATTCTTTGCGTGGCTCTCAAAGCTGGCGCTGCCGGCTCCTCCTCCTTGCCACGCTGCAGTTGTGTCCTCCTCCACTTCTGGTACCAGCAGCACGGCATGGGGGAGGAGCCAGTGCCAGCTTTAAGAGCCACGCACAGAATGTCCTGATGTTAGCTAGTGCCAGGAGGTTGCGACCACTGTGGGCAGCATGGCTTACGGCTCATGCACGCGAATGTGCCATGTTTTGCGGTCCGCAATTTGTGGATCCACAAAACACGGATGCCACCCGTGTACGTTCTGCAATTATAGAAATGCCTATTCTTGTCTGCAAAATGGACAAGAATAGGACATGTTGTATTTTTTTTTCCAGGCCACGGAATGGAGCAACGGCCCTATTGAAGTGAATGGGTCCACATCCAAGCCGCAAAAAATGTGCGTTTGACTGCCTGAGCCCTTATGACTGTTCCCAGTTTTCGGGCGGCCCACCCCAGAAAGGCACACAGTGAGAATTGTGTGTATTGCTGGGGCGGGCGGCCCTACAATTTGGAACAAACACAGTGTGACCTGAAGTCCAAAGCTGGGCCTGCCTTAGTGACTGGGCTAGTGAGGCTCTAAGGGGGCACTATAGAAGCTGCACGGTTAGTGGTAGTGACTAGTGTTGAGCGAACTTGTGTTTTAAGTTCTGCGTCCAAAGTTCGGGTTATCGAAGAATCCCGTTATGGATTCCGCTACCACGGACCATAACGGCATTTGGAATCCATAATGGGATTCTTCGATAACCAGAACCCGAACTTTGGACGCAGAACTTAAAAAACAAGTTCGCTCAACACTAGTAGTGACCCTATTCAGGGGCAAGTTGTAATGATGGAAAACTTTCATGGGCCCCCTGGAGCACTGTGCCACGGACGTCAACTGAGATTGCCCTCATTATAAACTGACCGTGAATTAAAGGGTCACCACATGCAGATAGGGGAAAGGATAGGAGAGGTAATAGCAATGATCTTGGTAGTAGTAGTTACTCTGACGCTCCCCATGGCCATGCAGTGATGCCTTTTTGCACATTTTCTTCCCTTCTTGGCACGCCTTGGTTCTGGGGGCTCTGCCTGGTGTTGGTTTGGGGTGCCCCTGGTCGTGAGGAATTGTGAATTGTAAGGCAGGGTCCCTGGCAGCTGATGGCGATGTAGACAATGAGGAGGACAATCTAACAGTAGAACAGTTCTTTACTGATGAAGAAAGTTCAAGTACATCATCCATCAAACTATCCGATGAAGCTCTGTGTAGTGAGAGACATGTTGGGAGGTGCTAGTTTGAATTCAGAATGGCGCTGACCACTACAATGTTGAAATGCGTATGGGGAAAAAGAGGAGTAGTTCAGGGGCTTCATAAAATTGACCAAAACTTATTAAGGACACAAGAAGAAAAAAAAGGTGTCTAACATGGCAAACACAAAAGACGTGCATTTATGTGTGTATTTATACAGGAATCTATATATTTTAAAGGGTTTGACCGAGTGTTCAATATTGATGACCTGTCCTCAGGATAAGTCGTCAATGTCTGGAAAGTGTGGGTCTGACTTCCAGCACCCTCAGCAATCAGCTATTTGAAGAGGCCGCAGCACTCACTTGAATGGGACTGAGCTGCACCCAGGTCATGTGACATCACTGGCCTAGGAGTAGGTCGTATCGTTCACTGGAGCGCCCCGGTCTCTTCAAACAGGGGTCAGACCCCCAGTAATCAGATATTGATATCCTGAGGATACACCATCAATATAAAAATCTCTGACAACCCCTTTAAATTATTCTTCAAACATTCCCCTATGGGTTCTAAGAATCACAATAGGAACTCTATGAGGATGTAAAAAAACGTTATCTCAAAAGTTTGCATTTCAGTGAATTTTGACGAGTAATTACAACTCTGCCTGACCAGCGTTAATATAAACAGTGCGCCCCCAGGGATTTAGCAATGAATTGCGCTGGTCTTCAGGCCTTGTGGCTTTTGGCAGGTGCTGATAGGATTTAGAGTGAGAAGTACCAGTAGGCCTGTTGTTACAGGCTGGGATATGTTGGGACAAGCACTGACTTCCTAGCTCTAAGGCTTGTGTCTCTCAGTCTGTCTGTATCACAGACACATTGTCCAGGAGAGCAGCTTCCAAGTCTGATTATCGCAGATCTACACACATAATAAACCTGAAAAAGTGTCATTTTTAATAAAACATTGACCATAGCGCTGTACGGTTGCTTAGGAGTTAGCCTTGTTGCTGCAGCCCTGTGGTCCTGGATTTAAATCCTTGGTTGCATAGATAGAGGGAGATTCTGGTCCTGCTGTATCTATCTATCTATCTATATACATTGTGTGTATGTATATATATATATATATATATATGTACAATGCCTTGCAAAAATATTCACCACCCTTGACTTTTTTCGTGTTTTGCTGCCTCACAACCTGGAATTAACATGGATTGTTTGAGGATTTGCATCATTTCATTTACAGAACATGCCCACAACTTTAAAAATGTTTTTTTTTTTTTTTTATTGTGAAGCAAACAACAAATAGGACAAAATAATAGAAAAAGTGAATGTGCATAACTATTCACCCCCTAAAGTCAATACTTTGTAGAGCCACCTTTTGCAGCAATCACAGCTCCAAGTCACTTTGGATAAGTCTATGTGAGCTTGCTACATCTTACCACTGGGAATTTTGCCTATTCCTCATTGCAAAACTGCTCCAGCTCCTTCAAGTCGGATGTTTTGCGTTTGTGAACAGCAATCTTTAAGTCTGACCACAGATTTTCTATTGGATTGAGATCTGGGCTTTGACGAGGCCATTCCAACACATTTCCATGTTTCCCCTTAAACCACTCAAGTGTTGCTTTAGCAGTGTGTTTGGGGTCATTGTCCTGCTGGAAGGTGAACCTCAGTCCTAGCTGCAAATCCCCCTCAAAGTGGTACAGGTTTTGCTCAAGAATATCCCTGTATTTAGCACCATCCATCTTTCCCTCAACTCTGACCAGTTTCCCAGTCCCGGCTGCTGAAAAACATCCGCACAGTATAATGCTGCCACCACCATGTTTCACTGTGGGGATGGTGTTCTTTGGGTGATGTGATGTGTTGGGTTTGCGCCAGACATAGCATTTTCTTTGATGGCTGAAAAGTTCAGTTTTAGTCATCAGACCAAAGCGTCTCCCACATGCCTTTTCACAAACTCACAACGTGCCTTTTTGTTTTTTGCTGAAAGTAATGGCTTTCTTCTGGCCACTCTGCCATAAAGCCCAACTCTTTGGAGCGTACGGCTTATTGTCGTCCTGTGTACAGATACTCCAGTCTCTGCTGTGGAACTCTGCAGCTCCTCCAGGGTTACCTTAGGTCTCTGTGCTGCCTCTCTGATTAATGCCCTCCTTGCCCGGTCCGTGAGTTTTGGTGGGCAGCACGGAGAAGACAGGGGAGCACGATTGCTGCCAGAGATGGATAGGAGCCGCGGCGCAGGAGAGGTAAGAGGAGTTTTTTTTATTTTAACCTGATCTGGGGTCTAATGGCTCTACCAAGGAACTCTGATAGGGTGGTCTGAGATTGAGGGCTTATCTGAGGTCTGATGGGGGGTCTGAAATAAAGGGCTGATAAAAGGTCTGACATTGAGGGCTGATCTGAGGTCTGATGGGGGTCTGGCATGGAGGGCTGATCTGGGGTCTGACATTGAGGGCTGATGTGATGTCCTGATATGGAGGTCTGATGTGATGTCCTGATATTTATGGAGGTCTGATCTGAGGATCTGATATGAGGTCTGATGAAAGATTTTTTTTTCTAATTTTCCTCCTCTAAAACCATGGGTGCATCTTATCATTGAGTTGCGTCTCATACAGCGAAAAATATAGTATATCTTCATCTGCTGCACTGTTTCCTTGGCCGACCACTGCATCTACGGTGGTCAACATTGCCCATTTCTTTGTGCTGAGAAATACAAGCAGATATTTGTTCATCATGCAGTACCATCAGGGAGGGAGGCATCCACATTTATTCTGCAGCAGGACAACGACCCCAAACATACAGCCAATAGTGGGAATTGATAATTCTCCCCACGTTACTTTTCTGGTGGAAAAAGTTGCAAACCCCATGATTGCGACTTTTTAAACCCCAATTTCTCCATCGCCCTCGCCACTTTCCCAGAAAGGGGTTGGTTGTGACGGGGCGAGGCCTACAGGCCCTGCACATTTATCTTCATTTATGTAAATTAAGACATAACTCAGAGCTGACGTAGATTTGTGTTTAGGCACATGCACTCCTCAAGATGCGCAAACCAACTGAAAGGTGGCATGAAGCAGGATGTGCTCAACCCAAAAATGCAGTTGTGCATGTCTATACAGGGGAGCAGATCCTGCACTTGTGGCCCGTTGCTAATAGCAATCCCCAGCAAAGATGCATACGGTGGAGGATGCCCGCAGCGGACCACAAGTACCACAATAGACATCCTACACAAGATGGCAATTGTGTGGATGTAATAAGTAATATAACAATATAGCAATAACAAATGACAAAACAGGTGCACATTGCGGCACCTGTGAGGCCTGGGCCATATCAGCCAGTCTTGGGTAGGGCTCACAGCCTTCTCCCTCCTCCCATTGCAGGCATGGTTACATGCTGGAGGTAACTGAGGAGTCTGCTGCGAGTCGGCCTAATACATTCCTGTAATTTTGCCCACTGGCCCCTGGTATTGCCCACATGGCACAGGTAGGTGAGTGTTAGGTCCCGAGCTACTTGAGAAACCTTGGCGTGGTGCTCGGGCTTAAGACATGTCCTTCACTGCAGGACATGTTGACTAATCTCTCAATTTTAACATCAGTTTAAGGGCTTAGTAAGACCGCAGTGTGCACCTGTTTTGTCATTTGTTACTCCTCAAGATGCACCTAATTTATGACGCGTCTTCCAGTGTAGGGAAGATCGTAGACCGGTGTAAGACGCTGGTCTATGATAAATCTCCCCTAATGTTTTAAAGGACTATCTTCAGTGTAAAGAGGAACAAGGAGTCCCAGGATCATTGAGTCTGCCATGGATTACGTATATGAAGAGACAGAAGGATTTAAGCAAGCCTACATCCACAGAAGATCTGTGGTCAGTTCTTCAAGATGTGTGGAACAACCTCCCTGACGAGTTCCTTCAAAAACGATGTGCAGGTCTACCTAGAAGAACTGATGCTAGATAAAGTCTGGTCACACCAAATATTTATTTGATTTTGATTTCTCTTTTGTTTATTTACTTTACATTTTGTCAATGGATACAAATAAACTATTAACACTTCTATTTTTGAGTGCCTTCTTACTTTGCAACATTTTTTCCACACCTGCCTTAAACTTTTCCATATTACTGAGTGTATGTATATGTTTTTATATACATTATAGCACATCATAGCAGGAGACCCTGTATCAATGTGCTTTAGTAGAGAGTGTGCTCTCCTGCCAGTACTGAGCTCACAATGACACCACCTTTCCTAGTAGAAATGTGGAATCCGTAGACTGCAGACATGTCAGTGCGGTACCAATTATGTATGTGCAACAGTGAAGAGCACTATAGCGAGGGCGGAATTTTAAGGGGAATATGTCACATTCAGGTCTTTAAAGATGGTGCCCGCTCCGGGATGTAGCTGGCGCCATAGTACCATGTTTCATACAGAAGACACCAGTGGCTAATTTCTGATCGCGGACGTTTAACTTCAAGATGCCGTAGTCTAACCTGACCACGGCATATAAGTGTGTGAAAACCAGGAAGCGCGCATTTCCGGGTATGCTCCGGATTCCCCGTGTGGTGATTGGGGGAGCCAGGATGTGTATGCAGCAGCCCGTCATTCAGAATGACAGGAGGCTGCTGCATAGTAGTTTCTTTGGAGCCAAAGTAAATTTCTCATGCATTGGAGTCTATGAGAATAGAAATCCAATGATGCTTGTTATAGTTCCCTATAGAAACTATAAAAAAGTGTAAAAAAAAAAATATTTTTAAAGATAAAAAATATAAAATTCAAATCACCTTCTTTTGCCCAAAATAAAATAAAAATAAAAAGTATGTAAAAAATACACCATGGGTATTGCTGTGTGTGAAAACGCTTATACTATCAAAATATAAAAATAGCCCATATGGAAAAAGGTGAAATGGAAAAAAAGTTTCAAAATGGCCGATTTGTCTTTTTTTATATTTTCATCCGCACATGTTTTATTTTGTGTAGGATGTTTGTGTGGTGCTTGTGGTTCGCGCCGGCATCCTCCATTGTATGCAATTTTTGCTGGGGATAGCCGTTCGCTGCGAACCACATGCGGAGGAACTGCCCCCCCAGTTAGAAACACGCCACAGTGTTTGGGGTTTGGAGCAGTCCCACCCATTTAGGCCACGTTTATTTTTGTGATTCTTGTTTTATATGTATTGAATGTGCCATTGCATATGGCTGGTAAACATTCTGTTGCACCTGGAAGCCGGTGTCACATGGTCTGTTGTAGGTGTAGCTTGCGGCCTCATTTGTTCCCCATTGCATTGTTGGTCCTGCAATGCAGGTGAGTGGGATGGGGCTGTAGGCTACTTAATACCTGTTCAGACCTTGTTCACACACCATAGGTAGTCTAGTGGTAGGACCCCATGTCATGCTGAGATACCGTGTAGTGGTGCCTAAAGGGGCTCCGATATGTTCCTGATTGGAAATATTGGCGAATCTCTCAGCTTTTAACACCAGAGTGAGGGGTTAGCCAGTGTTGTCAGTTGCTTATCCATGTGGTGCATCTTTTTTCTGTGAGTTATGCACTTCTGTTCTAACCAAAAATTAAAAAGTGATCGAAAAGTTGTACACACCCCAGAATGGTATCAATGAAAAGTACAGATTGCCCTGCAAAAATGAGCCCCCCACACAGCTCTGTACATATAACTACAAAAAAAGTTATAGGGGGTCAGAATATGGTGCAAAAAATTATATATTTTTGTTCAGTATCAAGACAAAAGAAAAACTATACATATGTGGTATTGCTGGATCTGTACTAACCTGGAGAATGAAGACCACAAGTCGGTTTTACTGCATAGTGAATGCCATAAAAAAAAAACTTTTAAAGCTGTGTCAGAATTTAGTTTTTTTTCCAATTCCACCACATCTGATTTTTTTCCCCACTACATCCTATGCAATATTGAATGGTGGCAGTAGAAAGTACAACTTGTCCCACAAAAAAACAAGCCCTCCTATGGCTATGGGAACAGAAAAATAAAAAGGTTATGGCTCTGGGAAGACAGAGAGCAAAAAATAGAAACTCAAAAACTGAAAATTGCCTAATCAGGAAAGTGTTACCCTGGGTTCAGACCTGAGCGTTCTAAAAACGCGCGTTTTACGCGCGTTTTTGTCGCGCGTATTTCAGCGCGTTTTTGCAAATAGGAAACGCGCGTAAAACGCGCGTTCTTGTGATTGACTACTGTGGTGTCAATCACAAAACGCGCGTCAAACGCCCCAAAAGAAGCTCAAGTACTTGTTTATGCGTTGGGCGTTTTACAGCGCGTTCAAACGCGCTGTAAAACGCTCAAGTGTGAACCACTCCCATAGGGATGCATTGGTTTTAATCTGTTGAGCGTTTTACAGCGCGTTTGAACGCGCTGTAAAACGCTCAGGTGTGAACCCAGGGTTAGGGTACCTTCACACTGGCGTTTTTCTTTTCCGGCATAGAGTTCCGTCGTCGGGGCTCTATGGCGGAAAGAAACGCTTCAGTTACAGATAATACAACCGCATGCAGCCGTTTAAACGGATCCGCTTGTATTAACTTTAACTATTCTTTAACATTGTCAAAACGGATCCATTTTTTAACTCCATTGAAAGTCAATGGAGGACAGATCCGTTTTCTATTGTGACAGAATGTGCCAGAGAAAACAGATCCATCCCCTTTGACTTACATTGGGGGTCATGACGGATCCATTTTGCTCCGCATCGCAGGACGGAAAGAAAAGCGCAGCATGCTGCGGTATTTTCTCCGTCCAAAAAATGTTCAGTGACTGAACTGTAGACATCCTGATGCATCCTGAACGGATTTCCCTCCATTCAGAATGCATTAGGATAATCCTGGTCAGTATTCTTCCGGCATAGAGCCCCGAGGACGGAACTGTATGCCGGAAAAGAAAAACGCCAGTGTAAAAGTACCCTTAAATAATACAACATAAGAAGTTAGAGGACCTTCTGGTGGCCCCAGGCTCTGACACTACATTTGAGTCCATGAAGTCCATCAGCAGATAACCTCATCTGGAACGTGAGCTGCTGCTTCTTATGACTTTTTCTTTTATAATTTATACAAATATCCTAAAGGTTCTTTATTCGGGTGTTTCAGGAGCTTTCCTTTCGGATTGTGACCACTTCTGCCTGTCTTTGGTCATCTTATTAGCCAATCATCAGCAGTGCCCACATGCGGCCGGCCCTGTGCAATGTGGCGTTTGTGGATTAGCAGCTAATAGGCACAATAAATCTCAGAGAAATGGCTGAAATGGGCACTGCTTCTTCCATCTGTTCCAGGGTCTCAGTTTTATTATAAGGCTTAGATGCCTACCCCCCTCTCCTACAAAATGCCATCAGACAAAGGTCTCTTTGCAGGGGCTGAGTGACAGGTATAGGGTGTCTACTGTATGCAGTCAGGACACAGGGGGGGGGGGGGGCCAGGCCTGAAACTAAAGGGGGGGGGCACATGAGTGCTATAGCCGCAGACAGCCCCCAACCACTGGGCAATTGACATTGTAAGCCTATACACAGAGGTTGTATAAGGGGAGCCTGTCAGAGTGACAGTGGAAATGTGTATCACACACAGCCTGGGAGAGAGGAGACTGTCGGCGGCTGGGAGAGCGCTGGCTGTGTGTTGGTCACACGGAGATTGAATTACAGCTGAATTAGATCAGAGCTGTGGGAAACAGCACCTCCTGAACACACACACACACTGCCGCACTCAGTCACACAGGGCAGCTGCACCGCCATAGTCACCGGCTACCGGTTAACTTAATTACGGGCTAGCAGTATGCGCCGTGCATGTCCCAATGTACACACTGCCTCCAGCGATTCCGAATATGAGCTCAGGGCTAAAACCTGGCTTATGTGCGCACATTCTCCCACATGAAAGCGTTTAGCTGCTTAAAGAATAAAAGTGCCGGATGCTCCTCCACCGCCATCTGCCAACCTTTTACATGCTATGAACAATATATCTAGTATAATGCTGTGGGCGTAGAGTGGGCTGTGTTTTATACACGGTGCTTGGCACAAATATCTATGCCTGCCCAAGTGTCCGGGAGAAGCTGCTTACATAGATAAAACAGGCCTAAAGGACGTCAGGGGAATGGGACCGAGCTGCAATACCAGGCACCGCCAGTGGGCAAGCGCAGCACCGTTTCTGTTAAAAAAACAAAACTAGTCTCATACAACTCCTATAGTGCGGATTCACACATAGTTTTTAGTGTGTCTTTCAGGAGTTTTGTGTTTCCTGATGCATTTTTTGGTGCTTTTTTTACTGAAAAATGTTTGTTTGCTACAAGTGTTTTTTTTTTCATATAGTGTCTCTGGAGTGTTGTTATAAATGCAGCATATTGAGGCAGTGTTTTTTTTTTCAGGCAATTGTTCATCCCCTTCTCTAAAAGGAAAAACTGCTTAAAATGGCCAAAAAAAGCCGATGCAAAAACACCACTAACGAAAAACATAAAAATGAATATAACAAAAACAAAATACCAGAGCAAAACTTATGTGTGAAGAAAGTCTTAGGCTACTTTCACACTGGCATTTGGTGCGGATCCGTCTGGTATTTGCACAGACGGATCCGCACCTATAATGCAAACGTTTGTATCTGTTCAGAACGGATCCGTTTGCATTAGCTTTAAAAAAAATTGTAAAAGTCAAAACGGATCCGTTTTGAATTACATTGAAAGTCAATGGGGGACAGATCCGTTTTCAAATGCACCATATTGTGTCATTGAAAACGGATCCGTCCCCATTGACTTACATTGTAAGTCAAAACGGATCCGTTCGGCTAAGCTTCGTCAGATGGAAACCAAAACGCTGCAAGCTGCGCTTTGGTTTCCGCCTCCAGAACGGAATGGAGACTGAACGGAGCCGAACTGATGCATTCTGAACGGATCCTTATCTATTCAGAATGCATTGGGGCTGAACTGATCCGTTTTGGACCATTTGTGAGAGCCCTGAAACGGATCTCACAAACGGAATCCAAAACGCCAGTGTGAAAGTAGCGGTCCACAGGGCCGACCTCATGCGGATCGTGGACTCATTCACTTGAATGGCGTCCGCGATCCGTCTGTTCCGCAAAAAGATAGAGCAAGTTCTATCTTTTTGCGGTGCGGAGGCACGGAACGGAAGTGCTTCCGTGGGGTTCCGAGCTTCCGTTACGCACCACATCTCTGGATTTGCGGACCCATTCAAGTGAATGGGTCCGCATCCGTAATGTGGAATGCACACAGCCGGTGCCCCAAGTATTGAGGACTCGCTGTATGCGGTCCGCAATATGGCAACGGAGGGGCAACGGCCGTGTGCATGAGCCCTTAGTTTGTGGTTTTAGCTGTGGATTTCACCCTTTCAATGGTAGGGTGAGAACTGCAGCAAAACCACATCTAATAAGCACCAAAATCCGCAATCAGACATTGTGCTGCAGAAACTAACATAAATCCGCACGGAAATTCATGCAGATTTTATGTGCATTCAGCCGCACCCATGTGCAAGTGGCACACAGTGCAGATTTAAGTGCAGAAAATGTGCATGAAATCTGTACCAAAACTGTACATAAACCAGCACTATTTATTTCAGTTTTGGTGATGTTTTTGTGCGTTATTTATGTTTTTTTTGTACAGATTGTATGCCGATTTTCAGCAGATCAGATTTTTCGCAGATCTCATCTTTCCATTGAAAAGGGTGAAATCCACACAAGAAAAACTAAGCTGACATGCAGCAGATTTCAAGATCCGCACAGCAGATCAATTTCCGCACTTAAGAATAAAGCAAAGTGTACATGAGATTTGTCTAATCTGATACCCTCTGCTGGTACTGTATTAGGCCTCATGCACACAGCCGGGCAACATCCGTGCATACAAACACAGAAATGCAACAGCACTCTGCAACCAGCACTCTGCCCTGCCTCTATGCTGGAAGCTATCAGAGGTCGTTAGTGTACATTTTGATCAAAAAGTAATAAGCCACTCGCCGTGCCAAGGCCGCCTCTATGAGTGGTCCTAACGCTAAATCCTACCTGTTATGGGCCATGACAGCCACATAAAATCCAGGGAGTGCAGGCCCAGCATGCATGCTGGATCCACCCTGCTAATTAAGCCATTTTTGGTGCCATAACAGCCTCCATTAAATCCAGGGATGCAGGTACCAACATGCATGCTGAGCAAATGGTTACTAGTAGGTACTATGAATGCAAGTTCAGTTTTATACTTGTTCACGACTGGAAGGAGGCCTCCACACCACCAGCATATACTACACAGAAACACAAGGGGGGAATCAGTCAGCACGTCCCTGTATGCAGGTGCACGTAGCCATGGCAAAATATACATACAAACACAGAAATGCAACAGCACTCTGCAACCAGCACTCTGCCCTGCCTCTATACTAGAAGTTATCAGAGGTCGTTAGTGTACATTTTAATCAAAAAGTAATAAGCCACTCGCCACGCCAAGGCTGCCTCTATGAGTGGTCCTAATGCTAAATCCTACCTGTTATGGGCCATGACAGCCCATTCATAGAGGCGGCCACACCACTTACCTTCTGGCGGCCATAACGCCCCTGGCCTGTATCTTCAGCTGAATACGTGCACCTGCATACAGGGATGTGCTGACTGACCCCCTTTTTTTCCTGGGCAACATCCTTGCAGCGGCCAGGATGGATCCAGACCCATGCTGAACTTGAATGGGTCCGTGATCTGTCTGCACCGCAAAAAAATAGAACATGCTGAACATGTTGAACAAGCTGTTTGCAGGCCGGGCAACGGCCGTGAGCATGAGGCCTTACACTATGGTTTTTCACACTAAATCCACGCTGAAAAAATGTGCATAATCTGTATCATGGTACCCTAATTGTTTTTTTTTCTGTAAGAGCTCCTACACACTAAAAAAAGCTATAAACTAGGTGTTTTCTTCCTATAGTATGGAAAATGCCTGGAAAAAATGCCATGGACACCACTATGGAAAAAAAAAAACGTGTGTATAGTATTATATAATCCCCATAGACTTTCAGCTAATGTCTGTAGTTCTTCAGGAAAACCCACAAAACTCTTTGAAAACAACATAAAAAAGTGTGAACCCAGCCTAAGGGCTCATGCACACGAATTTATTTTCTTTCCGTGTCCTTTTTTTTGTTTGTTTGTGGACCGTATGTGGAGCCATTTATTTTAATGGGTCCGCATAGAAAACGGAAGGTACTCCATGTGCATTCCGTTTCCGTATGTCCGTGTTTCCGTTCCGCAAAAAAATAGAACATGTCCTATTATTGTCCGCATTACGGACAAGGATAGTACTGTTCTATTAGGGGCCAGCTGTTCCGTTCTGCAAAATACAGAATGCACACGGACGTCATCAGTATTTTTTGAGATTCGTTTTTACGGACCACAAAATACATACGGTCGTGTGCATGAGCCCTAAAGGGGTTGAACAGAATTTAAAAAAAATAGCTTTTTGTTGTACGTGCTATTGTAGATCAGCCACACTGAATTAAATGGACCTAAGCTGCCATACCAGCCACAAACCGTGAACAAGCAGCTACGGTTTTCTACTTTTCTACAACCCCTTTAAAATGTTGTTTGGTTTTTGATTTTTTTTAATTTGTCCTCTCAGGCCGCAGCTACACACAGGCCTTCTGTAGTGCAAAATCCGTAATCGCAATCAGCGCACTACACTCACTGTCCCGAGGAATATGATCAGTCGTATGTACGTGCAAATATCAGAAGTCTGTCATTCATGTCAAAGTATATTAATAAAAAAGATTGGGCAAAAAATATTCGAAAATGTATTAATAAGAAAAATGGGTTAGGCCTCGAACGCACACGGACTTATTTTTTTTTTACGTTTACGTTACGTTTTTGCAGTTTCCGTTTGCGGTCCGTATGAGGAACCCTTTATTTCAATGGTTCCGCAAAAAAAACGGAATGTACTTCATATGCATTCCGTTTTGGTATATCCGTTCTGCTAAGGGATAGAACTCGTCGCTCCATTCAAGTCAATGGGTCCGCAAAAAAATACATAATGCATACGGAACACATTTTTTTCAGATTCATGCCCACTTTGCCCATGTGTTTACTGTTTACAAACATTACTGTACATTGCTAATTTTATGTTTCCGTTTGCGATTTGCAAAAAACAGATCGCATACAAAAACCATATGGATATTTTTTGCAGAAATACGGAACGGAAAAGGAAACACAATGGAAACAAAAAAAACTAACCACGGATCCATGAAAAACGGACCGCAAGATACAGCAAAATACATACGGTCGTGTGAAAGACTGGGAGATGAAAACTCTTGTGTTATTTTGTATATTAATGACAACCGAACCTTATAGATAGAAGAAGTTTAAGAACTTCTTAAGAACGCCTATTTTGATGTTAAAGGGGTATTCCCATCTGAGGCAATGGGGGCATATCTCTAGGATACGTCTCTATTGTCTGATAGGTGCGGGTCCCATGGCTGGAGGACCCCCGGGTCTCCCTGGGTCTGGCCACCACCAAGCGCTCTCTGCATAGAAGTGAATAGGAGCGCACCGCGCTTGCCGCGCCACTGCTCCCATTCATTTCTATGGGGCCGACGGAAATAGCCGATCAATGAGCCCTCCCTCCACCACTTTTAGGGAACCATTCTCGGTGCATGGGCAGGTCCCAGAGGTGGGACCCACACCTATTAGACAATGGGGGCATATCCTAGCGATATACCCCCATTGTCTGAGATGGGAATACCCCTTTAACCACTTGCCGCCACAATAACGCCGATGGGCGTCAGCGCGGCAGCTCTCTCAGGTCTCACTGCCGCCTATCGGCGTCATCTCGTGAGACCCGAGATTTCACATGAACGCGCGCGCGTCGTGCGTGCGCGTTCATGTGATCGGAGCCGGGACAACTGAAACTACAGCCTGCCAGCGCTGATCATGCGCTGGCAGGCTGTAGATGCGGAAAAAACCGCATTTAAATCGCATATCAGACGCTGTTTTTTAAACAGCGTCTGATATGCCTGCTGTCTGCTCGTCTGGTGGTCCCTTTGTTTGGGACCACCAGAGGAAAGCTATAGGAAAAGTGCACCAATCACTACACACACCCCCACCCCCATCACTGATTAACCCCTGATCACCCATGTCACCCCCTGATCACCCCCTGTCACCCCCTGTCACTAATCACCCCCTACAGGCTCATTCAGACGTCCGTATGTGTTTTGCGGATCCATGGATCTGCGGATCCATGGATCTGCGGATCCATGGATCTGCGGATCCGCAAAATACGGACACCGGCAATGCGCTTTCCGCATTTTGCAGATCCGCACAGAACTATATAGAAAATGCTTTTCTTGTCCGCAGTGCGGACAAGAATAGGACATGTTCTATATTTTTGCGGAACGGAAGTGCAGACCGGAAGCGCGGATCCGTAATTCCGGATCCGAGCGGGACAAAGTCTGTCCCCATAGAAATGAATGGGTCCGCAATTCCGTTCCGCAAACAGAATTTCGGACGTGTGAATGGGGCATAAGGGTCCCGTTATCACCGCCAGTTAGTTAGCTACTTGTTAGTTAGCTAGCACCCACCGCACCGCAATCACTGATTTTGGCAGAGATTTTTTCATCCACATTGACCGATGCGAATGAAAAATCTGTGCCGTTCATTTTTTTTTTTTTCAGCGCAGCGGCTGAACGGAAAAAAATCTCATTACCCGTATGCTCAATATAAGGAGAATCGCAGAAACTCCTAATGCTGGCCATACGTGTAATGATTACGGAGACCCTCAAATGCCAGGGCAGTACAAAAACCCCACATGTGACCCCATTTTAGAAAGAAGACACCCCAAGGTATTCCGTGAGGGGTATGGTGAGTTCATGTAAAATTTTATTTTTGTCACAAGTTAGTGGAATATGAGACTTTGTAAAAAAATATATATATATATCAATTTCCGCTAACTTGTGTCAAAAATTTTTTTTCTGTGAACTCGCCATACCCCTCACAGAATACCTTGGGGTGTCTTCTTTCCACAATGGGGTCACATGTGGGTATTTATACTCACCTGGCATTTTAGGAGTGCTAAAGTGTGAGAATCCAAATGCGTAAAAATGCCCTGTGAAATCCTAAAGGTACTCATTGGTTTTAGGGCCCCTTTGCGCATCTTGGCTGCAAAAAGTGGCACACATGTGGTATCGCCGTACTCAGGAGAAGTAGGGCAATGTGTTTTGGGGTGTATTTTTACATATACCCATACTGGGTGTGAGAAACATCTCTGTAAATGACAACTTTTTAAAAAATTTATTCAAAGTTGGTAATTTACAGAGATATTTCTCACCCAGCATGGGTATATGTAAAATACACCCTAACACTGTCCTACTTCTCCTGAGTACAGCGATACCCATGAGTGTTACTTTGCAGCCAAATGCGCAAAGGCCCAAATTCCATGAGTACCTTTTAGGAGGGCATTTTTACGCATTTTCTTCTCACGCTTTAGCGCCCTAAAATGCCAGGGCAGTATAAATACCCCACATGTGACCCCATTTTGGAAAGAAGACACCCCAAGGTATTCGCTGAGGGGCATAGTGAGTCCATGAAAAATTAAACTTTTTGTCAAAAGTTAGCGGAAAGGGAGACTTTGTGAGAAAAACAATAAAAATCAATTTCCACTAACTTGTGCCAAAAATTTTTTTCTATGAACTCGCCATGCCCCTCATGGAATATCTTGGGGTGTCTTCTTTCAAAATGGGGTCACATGTGGGTATTTATACTGCCCTGGCATTTAGGAGCCCTAAAGCATGAGAAGAAAAATGCGTAAAAATGCCCTCCTAAAAGGTACTCATGGGAATTTGGGCCCTTTGCGCATCTTGGCTGCAAAAAGTGTCACTCATGTGGTATCGCCGTACTCAGGAGAAGTAGGGCAATGTGTTTTGGGGTGTATTTTTACATATACCCATGCTGGGTGAGAGAAATATCTCTGTAAACTGACAACTTTGTGAGTGAGTGACACTTTTGCAGCCAAGATGCTAAAGGGCCCTAAAACCAATGAGTACCTTTAGGATTTCACAGGGCATTTTTACGCATTTGGATTCTCACGCTTTAGGTTCCCTAAAATGCCAGGTGAGTATAAATACCCCACATGTGACCCCATTTTGGAAAGAAGACACCCCAAGGTATTCCGTGAGGGGCATGGCGAGTTCACAGAATTTTTTTTTGGCACAAGTTAGCGGAAATTGATATATTTTTATTTTTTTATTTTGTTTTTTACAAAGTCTCATATTCCACTAACTTGTGACAAAAATAAAATTTTACATGAACTCACCATACCCCTCACGGAATACCTTGAGGTGTCTTCTTTCTAAAATGGGGTCACATGTGAGGTATTTATACTGTCCTGGCATTTTAGGGGCCCCTAAAGCGTGAGAAGAAGTCTGGAATCCAAATGCGTAAAAATGCCCTGTGAAATCCTAAAGGTACTCATTGGAATTAGGGCCCTTTGCGCAGGCTGCAAAAAGTGTCACACATGTGGTATCGCCGTACTCAGGAGAAGTGGGGCAATGTGTTTTGGGGTGTATTTTTATATATACCCCTGCTGGGTGTGAGAAATATCTCTGTAAATGACAATTTTTAAATTTTTTATACAAAGTTGTCAGTTTACAGAGATATTTCTCTCACCTAACATAGGTATATGTAAAAATACACCCCAAAACACATTGCCCTACTTCTCCTGAGTACGGCGATACCACATGAGTGACACTTTTGCAGCCTGGGTAGCAAAGGGCCCTAAACCAATGAGTACCTTTAGCTTTTACATGGCGGCTCACAATTTAGCCCGCCCAAAATGCCAGAACAGTACAAACACCCCACAAATGACCCCATTTCGGAAAGTAGACACCCCAAGGTATTCACTGAGGGGCATAATGAGCCCGTATGAGATTTTTATTTTTTGCCAGAAGTTAGCAGAAATGGAAACTTTATTATTATTTTTTTCCTCAGAAAGTGTCATTTTCCGCTAACTTGTGAAAAAAATGAAATGATACATGAACTCACCAAGCCCCTCCGCGAATACTTTGGGGTGTCTTCTTTCTAAAATGGTGTGATTTGGGGGTATTTATACTTTCCTGGCATTCTAGCACCTGAAGAAACACGACAGGCGCTCAGAAAGTCAGAGCTGCTTCAAAATGCCGAAATTCACTTTTTGCACCATAGTTTGTAAACGCTATAACTTTTACCCAAACCAATAAATATACACTTATTGGACTTTTTTTTATCAAAGACATGTAGAACAATACATTTAGAGAAAAATTTATATAGAAATGTAGTTTTTTTAAAAAAATTTTACAACAGAAAGTGAAAAATGTCATTTTTTTGCAAAAATGTCGTTAAATTTTTATTAATAGCAAAAAAAGTAAAAATGTCAGCAACAATGAAATACCACCAAATGAAAGCTCTATTAGTGAGAAGAAAAGGAGGTAAAATTCATTTGGGTGGTAAGTTGCATGACGGAGCAATAAACGGTGAAAGTAGTGTAGTGCGGAATTGTAAAAAAGGGCCTGGTCACTAGGGGGGTATAAACCTGTGGTCTTCAAGTGGTTAAGAACCAGAGGATTTTTTTTGTTTTTGTGCCTTTGCATTCAGAAACCCGTAACTTTTTTATTTTTCTATAAATGGTTTTTGGCAGGATGAGTGGAATTTTTCAGTGGCATCATTTCAGGGTACATATAACTTTTATTAAAGTTTTATTAACTTTTATTAAAAATACTCAATACATTTTTAAAACCAGCACCTGGATCTGAATACCTTTGTGATTGCATGTAATTTAATATAGCTACAGAGTAATTCACTGAAATCTCTATGTATAGCGCCACCTGCTGTTTGCTCTTTTTCTAATTTCTCTGTCCGACTCACTGAGCTGGTAGCACATGCTCAGTTCCATCCTTCAACTGCCACAGCTGCTGCAGAAAGGACACAACCCCTTAACTGCCAGATTGGAATAAATCTAGCAGAGCAATGAATGGGGAGATCTCTGGATCCATGTGAGGTACAGGGCTGGTTCTAGCTTTGTTAGAAAGAAATTGTCGTGTACTATATGATGTCGGATTTCCATTTTTTACATCAATCATGGGATAACCCCTTTACCTTTTTATTTTATACCCTAACTCACAGTTAATCTGGGTCATCGTGTTTTGCTTTTCCTATTCAAATAATTCTTGCATGGGTCGGTGCGATTACAGCGATAAATATATATATATATTTTATGTTTTGCTACTTTTGCACCATAAAAGCAGTTTAAAAATAGTTTTTATGTCATATTCTGAGATCAACTTTGTGGTGTGGGGACTTGTTTTTTGTGGGATTAGCTGTTCTTTCTAGTGGTACTATTTTATTCCATTTCTTTGAAGGCAGGATGAATGAAAAACAGCATTGGTTTTATTTTTAATTTTTTGTATGGCATTCACGTGTGGTATAAATGAGACTTTACTTTTTTAGGATGTGCTATTATGGTGGCAGAGATTCCAATTATATGTACTTTAAAATGCTTAATAAGAGCATTTTACTTAACATTTTATCCATCCAGAGGGATTTGTTTGCATGGTGGAAACAGGCCAGGAGAGTCCATATTGAAAAAGTGAAATCATGAGGAAGAGGTACATGAGGTAAGCAACTACATGAGCATCTCTCTTAAAGACCATAGTAATCCCGGAAAACCCCTTGAAAGGGGTTGTCCTATTTCAGGAGGAAATTGGACAGTACATGCGGTGTACCCTAGATTGTTACTTACATAACAGATCCTGTGCCATCTCTCTGGTTTTCCAGGCAGGGCTCTGTTTACCCGGCTGCAGCGGTGACATCACGTTGACAACATGTGACTGCTGCAGCCAATCACTGGCCTCTTTGGTGCACTGCTGAGGCCAGTGGTTGGCTGCAGCGGTCAAATGTTGTTGACGTGATGTCACTGCAGCAGCCTGGCCTGGAGAACTGAAATGGCAGCACGGGAGGTGTCGGTAAGTCATGATCTATTCTTTATCGCAGGTGGTTCACATGTGTTGTTCAGTTTCCTCCCAAAACCAGACAACATCTTTAAGCCCCTGGCTGCCATTAAAGCACATTGCCAGCCCTTGATCTTTTTCCAAAGCAAAAAGGGGATGACGGAGTGAAAGAGGGAGCCCCCTCTCTATGTCTTACTGTTTAGATAATATGGGTGCTATTGACCGCATGCCTCAAAGCTGCCCATACAGATGAGCCACTGAATCTGTGCAAACAACCAGAAAGAACCGTGGCCTTCATTCTGTTAATTGTTGGGGGTCCCAGTGTTTGGGCCTCTACTGTCAATAAGGATAAGCCCTGAAAATAACCTTTGCTGGATATCAGCTAACATGTATTCTTTGACCAGGGACCAAGGATCAGCACAACTGTAGGGAAGAACGCTGGTATAAATGCTTGTTCCCAATAAATGCTCTGTGTAAAAGTACCGCCAACCACACAGTGACAAGAAAAGGCTTGTTCGTCTGGTTATCGCCTCTTTCATGCCGCACATCTCATGTAAACAGGGATTTGCTGCCGACAAACAATTAATCTTCATGGGGATGAACAATCGCAGTGGTGGTCATTCATCCCCATACAGAGGGATGTAAATGAAGCTGGACAAGCAGGCAATGACTGTAAATGATTCGTTATCAATCATTGCCCTGTGCATCGGCCCTTGTAAATAGACCCTAAGGATCTTCATGTACCGCGCCCTCAGACCGTGTACTATGCATAGCACAGTGTATTCGTAGCCTATCCTCAGGAGGGGGTCATCAATATTTGATCAATGGGGTTCCGACCTTGAGACCCCCAATGACCAGCTGTTTGAAGAGGCCACTGCGTTCCGTGGTCGCATGGCCTAAGCAAAGCTCAGTCCCAGTCAACCAAGCACAGCCGCTATACAACGTACAGCGCTGTGCTCGGTAAACTGTGTAAAGGCCGCAGCGCTTGCCGGAGTGCTGCGCCCTCTTCCAACAGTTGATCATTGGGGGCCCCCACCGATCAGATACTGATGACCTATGTCGAGGATAGGCTATCAATATCAAAATGTCAGACAATCCCTTTAATCTGGCCCACATCAATTGGCTGACAAACCGTATACTGGCCGTCATGTTGGCTATATAACTTACCCAGTAGAAGATCAGCCAAAGGATAGGATAAATTACAAGACTTTACAACAGAATTCTCTCCGATTTGGCCAAAGTGTCTGCTCTTATAACTGAAAATGGATGGGATCAAGATTTTTTTAAATTAATAAAATAAAGCAGCATGCTTATGAAGAATAAGAAAAAATAAAAAGCTAAGGAAGTGACTTGGCTTGTCGACAAATTCTCACCGCAGGAGGCAGAAGCCAGTTCCAGGAGACAGAAGGGTTTGTATTTGTTTGCTTGCTTGGCACTGAAACCTGCGGCAGCAGTGACAAAGCTTAGCACACTACATATAGCGTTTTGTGGTGCAATAACACCCTGGCGCCTTCAAAAGATTTCTTTTCCTCTTAGAAGCTCAGCTGGGGAGGGTGAGAGGAGGGAAGCTGCCGCTGTGACTTTCTCAGTAGACTGCTGAAGGAACAATCCCCAGTTTCACCATGACTTAATCTCCTGGGTCACGGCAGTTCTGCCTCAGATATTTTGCCTGGGATGTGAAAGTGACCTCTGTTGTATGGCCACAGGGCTTTGTAGCTTGTCTTTCATCATATATCAGCATTAAAGGCCCAGATCAACGGGGTTACCGCAGTCACTAGGGGTTGTGCACCGTCTCCAGACTGGTCTGCTGTTTCTGCTGGCTTCGGATCTTCATAGTGTTAATAAGAATATAAGGCGTCTTTATTCAGGGTTTTTCGCCGTGTTGAGAAATGGAGATGGAAAAGAGTTGGCCTCTTCCTCATTAAGGGCAAGACCTTTCATAAAACACTGAAACAATGGACAAATGTGTTCTCAGATAGGCGTGCGATGATGCAGGATGCAGGGACTATAGCACTGAACAAACAAGGCCAGTGACAGGTGTCAGGGACTATGACCATGAATGGCTATGGAAAATAAATGTCTCGGTACATGGAATCCATTATAACAACACTGTGCTTGCATTTCCTGATTGGTTATGTGACCAGGTAGTATCTGCAGGTAAGGGTGGCGATATGCACTGGACCAGTCCTCTAACGATGTCACACAGGCAGTAATGGGACAATTTATGTGGACACATAGGGGCAAGGCCTTGCGCTGGCGGTGGATCACCGAAGTTATCCAGAGGAGCCAGCCTCTACATAACTTTAGCATATCCACCGCTGATTCTAAATGTAAGACCGCTTCCTTGCTGTCTTACATTTAGACCATTTTCTACGCCATAAACAGGTGTAGAAAATGAAAAATGAGACGGGCCTACCAGCCCCCCCCCCCATAGTGCACTTCCATGTGGTTCTGGTTTTATATGGAGACACACACAGGTTTTTTGTGTGAAAAACAATGGCATAATCCATCAGATATCATATAACAGATATTTTACCATAGATGACTTGCTTATAAAGGAGAATATGGTGCCTTATGGAGGGCCTTCAAATCTATATTAAAGTGCACTGTACCCTCTAAGAGGTGTTGCAACGCGGCCAAGGCCATGTAGCTCAGAAGCTACCAGCAGAGACTCTGCACCGTGCAGACTCCTTGAACTCTCACTAGGGCAGAGTGATGAATTGCTCTGCCTGACCATAGATAGAACTGGGCAGCGGTCCCTGCACTCAGGTCTGAGATCAGTGCAGGAAGCAAACAGCAAGGTACAGTGAGGAAAAGGCTGGAGCCTGGCGAGGTGAGTAACCTGTGGGAGTCAGGAATGCAGCAAAATTAAAATGAAACCCCTTCAATTCCCTAGACCACCAGGGATCCTTATATTGACTCCTTCACTGCTCATGACAACCAGATATACTGAAATTAGTTCCCCTCACAGTCCTATGCCACCAAGAATACTGATATTAATTCCTTAATGGACCTAAATCACCAGGGATACAGAGAATAACCTCTTCAGTGCTTATAAAGCAACAAGGGATGTTGACAAAAACTTTCACCGATTTAATACTATTTGTCTGAATGCTATGTATATCTGGCTGCTTGCATATAGTCATTTTACATATACATTGGTCCAATTAACCCCTTCACTGCCCTAGACCCCCATGGATTCATAAATGAATTCCATCATTGCTCAAGACAGTGAACCAAGCATTTCCATGGAGCGAGCCCTAGCAGAGTAACTACTCATATTGCCCTCTTGAGTTAGATGAAATCCTCTCATAGGCGACTGAATACAGTACAGCTCTACCAAACCCATAAGAGGTACGTATGAAGATGCCAAGTGGGACAAGTGGTAAGTACACAGTATGCATATTAAATAAGACATATATCTAACAAGAAAGGATTAGGCAGGCCAGATATTTTCTGTTGCACAAAGGCTAGGTGGGAAAATCGATTTGTTGCCTTTATTGATAGCCACTCATAATTGTGTGGACCAGGGGCTGATGCTGAACACTATGGCATCTTGTTGAGATTGCCTTCGTGACCCGTCATCTAAGTGGCCAGTAGCCCATCAGATAGTCAACCAAAATGTCTATGCCCATTTGTCTCTGGAACTGTAATCTGGGACTGTATCTTGTTAAACTACAGTACCATGCTCTAGTCATGAAATATAAAGACTCTTACAATAGACCTACAGAGCCAGAACGTAGCAAGTAGACTATTGAGACTTTAATAAATGACCATCCCACTTCACACTAGTCGGCCACTGATTGATGGCCCTCTGCTTCCCTGTTATTGTAGTAAACTTATCGCCAGGCGTCCATGTCTCCTAAGTATATGGAGCGCCTAATTTTATAAACAAGGCAGCTTCCTAGATCCTTAGCCAGCAGAAAAGGATCCTTGTGAAATGGAGCTGGCCTGTGGTTTTTGTTAGGTCGATGGAGCAAGCAGGAGCTTGTGCAGTCTGTCTGTCAATTCTGACAGGCCGATGACATCGAGAGCAATGAGCGTCCCACAGCTGCTCTGTCTGCAGCAGATCACATATCCCTGTGTCTCTTTGAGGAAATGTGGAGTTAAAAAAGACACAGTTTATCAAACTTAACATCTTTAACAAACATTGACCAAGCCTGCAGCTTGTGTGGCAAGGGCCTTTTGAAACCTCATTGCACAAGGAATGTGTGGAAAGCCTGGACTGTGATGTCCTGCTCATACCAAATTGTTGGCTTCGTGTGTGCGCATTCTGCAAGGACAACCACCTGTTTGGTGCTGCCGAATGCCAACCAGTTCCCACCAGTCAAGAATTGCAAGGAGCGAGTGATATCTATTTTCCCATGGAAAGTGACAACAATCTTTGTGTATGAGATAAGAGCCATGGATTCTGCATATGACATGGATATTTATATCCCCAAGAGCTTAAGTCTCAAGACATATTATATTAAATAGGGTGGACATGTCTTAGGCTAATTCTGTTGACTGTTCAAAATGTATGATATGAAGGAACAGGTCTGTCTGTAGATAAATCAATCCCTGGCGGTGGAGTTCTTGGTGACATATAAGGGTAAGTCAGGGGGTTGCTTTAAAGGGACACTTCCATCAGAAAGGGGTACTTTTTTAAATTTGATATTCATAAAAGACTATCTTTTAAATACATTTTTGGCAGTTTTTTTTATTTTGGCAGGTCTATACCACTGAAAATCAAATAAAACATATTGTCCTTTTGTAGCAGTCAACAAACCACTACATAGATAGGTTATTGTTATCTTACTGCTGAGTCAAGGAAAATATGCTATCTGCTAGTATAATAGTCAATGTAGAATTTAGGATGACAGTTCTATTGTTCTCTTGATAGGCCTAAATAAAGATGCCTACAGAAGAGTGTAATGTGTGATGCTCTGTGATCCCCCTTCCTTCTCTGGTTGGAGTGAATGGTCTGACTGAGAAAGTCAAGCGAGGCTCTTTGCCATGCTAAAAGTCTAAATAAAGTGTCTGATTGGCAGGGGTCTGACCGCTGGGCCTCCTGCCGAACATGAATATGGGAGCTCCATTTTCCCCTGTTTAAATGGAGTGGTAGTCACATATGTGCACTGCCACTTCATTCAACTCTATGTGATCACCAGAGACAGCTCAAAGAGCCCTTAGACTTTGGTTGACTTTCTGATGGGCTACTGGCCACTTAGATGACGGGTCACGAAGGCAATCTCAACAAGATGCCATAGTATTCAGCATTACCTTTGGGAACATTATAGGCTCCAAAATCATCTAATGGCCTCCAACTCTACATATCATCAACCGGGTAAGAAGATCAGTACAAGCTTCTCAGCACTGTCAAGCTCTTGATGGTACATAGCTATACCTTTGTCTTGTTTACAACTTGTGGTCTAGGACATCATAGGTCCCAAGAACTTTATAGGGGCTCCTAAACACTTAAATAGCTCCCCATAGAGCACCCACTAACTAACCATCCACTAGTTACTGTGAGCCATGGAGTTTACCAGGCCAACCCCTCCCATCCAATGTAATGGACATTAGGAAGCTTCTACCTGCTTTTAGAGTGACAGAAGGCTCCAATGCCTACTGGGACTTGTGCAGCTGCACAGGTTGTATACATGATATTTATGTCTGTGTTTATCACTTTCTTTTTTATATGCCATGAAGTTGTTGAAAACTCATGTTAAAGGGATTGTTTCGCCTTAGCAAATGGTATTTATCATGTACAGTAAGTTAATACGAGGCACTTACTAATGTATTGTGATTGTCCATATTGCTTCCTTTGCTGGCTGGCTAAATTATACACTGCTCATATCCAGGGGTTATGGCTACCGCTGCAGCTATATACAAGGTAGCCGAAGCCGCTGAGCATGCATGCTTATGCACACTCCCGTGGTCCCAGCCACCAGAGAGGCAGACACTTTTTTCTATAGTGTGCAAACATGATCACCGCTGCTGGATTGCAGGGTGGTCATAACAATGGAAACGAGCTGTGTATAATGTGATGAAAAATGAATCCAGCCAGCAAAGGAAGCAATATGGATAAAAACAATACATTAGTAAGTGCCTTGTATTAACTTTTCTACATGATAAATGTGATTTGCTGAAGTGAGACAACTTATTTAAGGGGTTTATCCCACAAATAATGATAAAATATCTGGAGTAATGGACATCATTATCAATGCAAAAAAGCTGCTCATCAGTGTTTTTTACCCTTTTACTCACTTCATCTGCAGCTCTGGCCTCTTCAGTTTCTGTGGGTGGGTAGTCGCTCACTACATTAACAACTAAGCACCTGAATTTCGCAGGAGTGCACTGCAATCACCATTTGTCCCTCACACGCTGCCCCAGACAATATTTGTCTTCGTTTGAAATGCCCTATTCATTGCGTAGTAATACATTTCGTGGGATAACCCCTTTAACACCTTAGGGTACTTTCACACTTGCGTTGAAGGATTCCGTCAGGCAGTTCCGTCAACGGAACTGCCCGACGGATCCGTTAAAATGTTTGAAAACTGATTTCATTTGCAAATGGATCCGTTTGCAGATCTGTTTGACAATTGTATTGAAATAACGGATCCGTCTTTCCGTTGTCATCCGTAAAAACGGATCTGTTATTTATTATTTTACCATTTTTAAAGGTCTGCGCATGTGCAGAGTGGAATAACGGATCCGTTAATGTGTCAATTTTCAATGTCGGATCCGCCCTTAATACATTTCAATGGAACTGAAGACAAACTAATGCAAACTGAACGGATTGCTTTCTATTCAGAATGCATTAGGATAAAACTGATCAGTTTTTTTCTATTATTGAGCCCTGAAGACAGAACTCAATGACGGAAAACTTTGATGCTAGTGTGAAAGTACCTAGGCCTCTTTCACACTTGCGTCGGATCCGTCAGAAAGCAAGTCGCCTGAAAGCATTAGAAGACTGATCAGGATCCTGATCTGTCTTCGAAATGCTTTGAGGTTACCATGGCAGCCAGGACGCTATTAAAGTCCTGGTTGCCATAGTAGTAGTGGGGAGCGGGGGAGCGGTATACTTACAGTCCGTGCGGCTCCCGGGGGGCTCCAGAATGACGTCAGAGCGTCCCATGCGCATGGATCACATGATCCATGCGATCACGTGATCCATGCGCGTGGGGCGCCCTGACATCACTCTGGAGCGCCCCGGGAGCCGCACGGACTGTAAGTATACTGCTCCCCCGCTCCCCACTACACTTTACCATGGCAACCAGGACTTTAGCATCCTGGCTGCCATGGTAACCATTCAGAAAAAGCTAAACGTCGGATCCGGCGATTCGCCGAAACGACGTTTAGCTCAAGGCCGGATTAATGCCTTTCAATGGGCATTAATTCCGGATCCGGCCTTGCGGCAAGTGTTCAGGATTTTTGGCCGGAGCAAAAAGCGCAGCATGCTGCGGTATTTTCTCCGGCCAAAAAACGTTCCGGTCCTGAACTGAAGACATCCTGATGCATCCTGAACGGATTTCTCTCCATTCAGAATGCATTGGGATAATCCTGATCAGGATTTTTCTGGCATAGAGCCCCGACGACGGAACTTTATGCCGGAAAACAAATACGCAAGTGTGGAAGCCCTTAGCTTTAAAGAGGTATTCCCGTTTTATGCATTTATGGCATATATACAGGACTTGCCATCAATGCATGGAAACTGCAGGTCCCATCTTGCTTTACTTGCTCAGATCTTTACATTGTTTTCTATAGACTTCAATGGTGAAGCACAGTCACCTCTACATTCAATGCAATGTGAAAAATGGTTGCAGACAATAAGGGTCATGGAACCCTTCTTCTTATTAGGTGATATGGATATTCTATAAGAGGGTAAGGTCATCTGAGCTTTGGCAGCAGTAAACCATCCAGACTCTGATGTTAGCTTAATTACTTTTAGACTTTTTTGTTTCCTTCAAGTGGATTTTAACTATGGAACATTATTCGGAAGCAGGAGTCTCTTTTGGAGAATGTGTCTCTATGAAGTACAATTCGATATGCAGCTTTTATATCATGACACCATGTAAAGGATACCTTGATTTAGCTAGACATGGTGATTCCTCTCCAGCAGATGACATATTTCACAATTATAACTGAGCATATACGTTTCCAATCACAGTATGATACCTCACAGACAATGTAGGCCATGTCTGTAAAGAAAGTCTGGCGCCATGTTCCCTCTGAGGGATCAACAATATCATTATTTCACTAGGGTCCCAGAACATGTCTAAATGTCATGTATCGCTACCTATACAACCGTACAGATTACTGTGGGTCGGTATAATATCTGACCTATAGGGTGGGCATTCCAATTTATATAAAATCACCTCTTCACCAGAACTACAGAGAACATCTACACGTGAAATTATGGCTGGATCAAATTCATGGACACTAGATTGTTCCTGGTCATTTAAAGTGCACCTTCACTTTCTGAAATCTTAGCTTTAATGTGGAGATCACATACACAGGTTCCTTTTACTCTTTTCACTTCATTGTGTTTATGTCTTCAGCCAGAACATCTATCTTCTACTGTACAGAGAGGGCTGATGTTTCAGATATGACCAGGACCCTAGAGGAGGTAGAGCAGTTCCTCTATAAACAGCCAACTCTATGAGCTGGAGATTCTAGAAGACATTACCCAGTAGACGTCTACTGTATCCCTAAAATCTAGCAAGTGGGGTTCAGTTCACATCTTCTGGTTCTGCAGCTAGCACATTGATAACTGAAGCACGTAATCAATTTGTGACTTTTACCCCACTTACATTTTAAAATGAGAGACTTAGCCTCCTCCGTTAGATGGTCTTTGTAGTGTTACAATAAAACATTTTATTACCATAATGTCTACCACCCTAAAAGAGACATATCTGGAGAATTTCTTCAGAATATTGGGTTCTGTAGAATGATAAAGATGATGTGGGGGAGGGATATTCCCTAGTTTTGCATCTGGTTGACTTTGACAAATAGAAGTCAAAGTGTCTAGACAAAACCTCAAATAAATTGTTTGGGTCATCAATCAGCCAACTTTTAAGCTCTTTCATTGCTGTTAGATATGAGCAAGTAGTATATACATAGCCGTATATCATCATTAACTTTGCCAGTTCCAAACATGTCCCCAAATGGCTTTCTTTATTACTTTTAAAGAATTCAAAACACCTCGTAACCTCCTATTTTCTACATCATTCATGGACCTGAGGTTTCCCATGTGACTAATGTCTGTGATCTGTGATAGGTGATTAGTTGGAGCTTTGGAGTTAAATGAAACATTTGTTGATTTGCTTGCCTTTATGAACCTAATATAACAGATACTGGAACTTTAGGCTACTTTCACATCTGCATTGTGCTGTCCGGGTTTTGAGATCTGGCACAGCGTCTTAAAACCGGAGCACAATGCTTCAGTTTTGTCCCCCCCATTTATTGTCAATCGGGACAAAACTGAACGAACTGGAACGAAGTGCACCAGAATGCATTCCATTCCGGTTTGTTGCATTCCCATGTTGGACACAAAAGCGCTGCAAGCAGCGGTTTTTGCGTGTGGCATGGGGAAACTGCAGAAGCCGGATCTGGCACCAAAAACCATGTAAGTCAATATCACACAACTGGATCCATTCTGAACGGACGCAGCCGGTTGTATTATTATAACGGAAACGTTTTGCTGTGGTTTTGAGATCCCCTGCTGGATCTCAAAACTGGACAACAAAAATGCAGATGTAAAAGTAGCCCTAAAGTGTATCTGTCGTTTCAATTTATTTTAAATATAGGGGAGGGACAGTGATGTTAAACATTTTTGTCAATGGCGTAACTAGAAATAACTGGGCCCCACAGCAAATTTTTAAAGGCCCCCCAGCAACCCCAAGTCCTGTGGCTAGTCTAGAGCCCTCTCTTAGGCCCCTTTCACACGGGCGAGTTTTCCGCGCGGGTGCAATGCGTGAGGAGGACGCATTGCACCCGCACTGAATCCGGACCCATTCATTTCTATGGGGCTGTGCACATGAGCGGTGATTTTCACGCATCACTTCTGCGTTGCGTGAAAATCGCAGCATGCTCTATATTGTGCGTTTTTCACGCAACGCAGGCCCCATAGAAGTGAATGGGGCTGTGGGAAAATCGCAAGCATCCGCAAGCAAGTGCGGATGCGTTGCGATTTTTCCGCATGGTTGCTTAGCAACGGGACCCGATCTCTATTATTTCCCCTTATAACATGGTTATAAGGGGAAATAATAGCATTCTTAAAAATAATAAAAGTTAACTTACCTTAGCCATTTGATCGCGTAGTCGCGATCTCTCCTGTCTTTCCCTGCAGCATCTAAGATCTACAGGACCTGTGATGATGTCACATCACATGGTCCAATCACATGATCCATCACCATGGTAAGATGGACCATGTGATTGGACCATGTGATGTGACGTCATCAAAGGTCCTGTAGATTTTAGATGCTGCAGGGAAAGAGAGGAGAGATCGCGACTACGCGATCAAATGGCTAAGGTAAGTTAACTTTTATTATTTTTAACCCCTTCCTCTTCATTTAACAATGCATTCTTTATTAAGAATGCTATTATTTCCCCTTATAACCATGTTATAAGGGGAAATAATCAATTCTCCAGAAGACCCGAAACCGGACTTCAGTGATGAAGTCCGGCTTCGGGTTGGGTACCAAACATGGCGTTTTTCCTCACGCGCGTGCAAAACGCATTACAAACGTTTGCACCCGCGCGGGAAAAACGCGCATATTCCCGCAACGCACTCACCTCTTATCCCTGGCGTCAAACATGACGCCCGTGTGAAAGAGGCCTTAGATGAAGCCCAGCAGCCACTCTATCGACTTTCTACATGTTTATACTGTAGATAATATAATTTTACAATACTGTTGAGGGGGCCCTGACAATAAGATCTGTTAATCCTCCTCCTGGGTGGGCGCCTTCTGAGTTCGGGCCCCAAAGCAGCCGCTTCCCCTGCTTCCCCTATAGCTACGTCTCTGATTTTTGTAATATACTTCATTAGGGAAAGATGTTTCTTTGTTCTAGAAAACAGGGTGCAAAGAGTCTTCTTAACAAAGACAGTGTTGCTAAGGAGAGTCTGTTTTCAGTCTTCAGTGTTTTACTGAGTGCTGAAGATGCTTGTGTGTAAAATACAGAGGCTTTTAGCCTGCCTCTTGTAATTACCCCAGGCCCTGACTATGTACAGGTGCCCTAACTATCACTGTCTATGACCCTGCCTATCTGATTTGTAAGGGCTGTATTAGATGAAACATTCAGGTAGGCGATTGTCGAGAGCGAAGAGTTCCTTCCCGGCAATTGCCTGCTCGCTAGCGGAGGAGACAGCTGCTATTACATGCAGCAACTTACTGCACAGAATAGGGAGGAGCACTCGATTTGCCATCGCTCATCCCCATACTGACTAGTTGTTTGCCGGCAGCAGAGCCTGATTAGACGATCTGCTGCCGGTAAACGGTGATTTTTAAGCATGCTGAATGATGAATGAGTGGTGGCAGTATTACACTGACAGATCATCGCTAATGAGTGTTCCTGGGAACACTTGTTAACGATAAATTGGCCTTCACTTGGCAAGTGTAATACAAGCTTTAGACTGAAGACAGATTTCCTTAGCAACGCTCATTTAGAGGTTAGAAGACTTTTTAAACTGAAACGTCAGTTACACTTTAAGACGTTTTTACTTGTTTGTATAATGTAATATAGAATAAGGGTAAATTGGATGCTCCTCATTAGCTACCAAGAGCCACATCCTAATACCTAGATAACCATTTAAAGGGAATCTCAGACAATGCTATCAGCGACTATTAACTGCATCCATATACAGTTTGTATAGCTTGGTTCGTAGTAGACGGAACGGTTCTCCAGTTTCATTATGACATTCTCTTATTCGCCCAGAGTACCTCAAACACTTAATATTTTTGTTCCATATACCAGTTTTTTATGTCAGCACTTTCCTTCCTTTGTTGTTAGCAATGTTGCATCCTGGTTTAACAGAGGTAGCGGTCCGCCGATGTTCCTCTGCTTACCGCTGCGGTCCCGCGCTCTGTGTTCGGAGGCGCGTCACTTCCTGTGATTTATGGGTTAGCACATGTGACAGTGCCTCATCCTTCGGTCCTGTACTGTTGCTTCCGGTGACAACTCGGCCTCCTGACTACGTCTGTACCTCTGGTACCTTGCACTGGTGCCCCGTGGTTCGCCTGGACCAGCTGCCTTGTGTGCCAGTCCTCCTCAAGAGGTACAGCCCTGTGTTCTCCTCGGGAAAGTCTATTCTCATCATCAGGTTTACTGCGAACTTCAAGGGGTTCACTTAGACAATGCATTTAATGGAGGTTTGTCACGTGGCACAGTGGGTTCACACCTGGGAGGATTTTTACATGCCGAAATTCCTGTTTTCATCAGCTTCCCGTTTTCTAACCAAATCCAGCATGCTTTCCTCTGTAATGTTTCTCAGGGCTTGCTCCTTGCTCAGAGCTTGCTGTTAGTTGGGTGGAGCAAGCTCTGTGACACATTACAGAGCATTAGGCATAGTGTTTTTTTTTTTAGAAAACCCAACAGGAAACTGATGAAAAAAAAAAGTTCTGCATGTAAACATATTGCCCAGATGAAATGATGCAAAAAAAAAAAAAAAGTGCTGGCATGAAAAAATGGGTATAGGGGGCAAAATATGCAGTGTTTGGGTACTCTAGGCAGATTAAAAAAAATCATCATGAAACTAGAGAATCCCTTTCAGCTGGCAACACATTAGAAATTTTGGATGTTTGGAAAGGTCGGCGTTTATTTCTAACATAAACTAGCGATATCTAAGGCAGATATCTGTACAAAAGTTTATCTGAGATGTTGGAATTTTCCAATCATTGGCAATATTTCGAATGTCATGACACATTTGTATCTCACCACTAGAAGCCCCGTCACAGATGAAGCCAGAGAGCTACATGATAAATGTATACATTTGTTGGAGCATACTACTAAAAAAGGAAGATCAGTAAAACCGTCTGCGCCTCAAATATTTGCAATAAGAGGTTGAATTCCCTGCATTTTATTATTATGTCTGCTGTCTGCAGCTTCGCCTTCGCCCTTTCCAGCTATACAGTATTTAGTATTATACTGTTCAATAGTTTTTTATTAGTAAGACTAGGAACATGGTCAGAATTCATGTAATTGTCTCATAGGAAGCCGAGTAGATGCAACTGGAATACTGGAAAGAAATTGATGCAAGCAAAAAAGGCGAGAGTACTCAAACTCCAAGTATTTTTTCCTGTTTAGATTAAAACTATCTTTCAATTAAAGATTTTTTTTAAATTTTACTCACAGGCCCAAAGGTCTTTTTGAAATTCTCTTTTTTTCTCCCAATATAAAATCCAGGCCAAGTATAAGCAGCATTTTCAGAATATGCCAATGTGTAGCTGTGGGTAAGTTTGACTATTCTGGTGCAGGGTACACACGGGTATTACCAGCACTGTTGCACACAATCCGGATTCTGTCCTAGAAGAACTCACATATATAATGCCTTACAACAATGCTCGCTGACCTTCTGCACCTTCATACACTATTAAACTCAATAAGGAATCGCTGGTGCATACCAGAATTGCTCATTACCATGGATCAGAGGGCAAAGGGATCAAGCTGCACAAAAAAGTGGGGCGTGAAGAATTTAAATGATGTACATATTATAATGAGATATAGAAGGCTTCATGAGAGTATGTTTCATTGTATCCTGGCTACGAAAATTCAGACAATAAGACACATACTCCCACAAGAAGACGGTGGAGGCTAACACGGTCATTGCAGGTCCACTCAAGCAGATTAGTCTGTAGTTACTTTTAAGGACTTACGCAAATCTTCGGTCAATCAGTTGTATGTATACGGCAGCTCTGCACATATTGAATAGTGCAGAGTATTCATTCATTCTGGTAAAGTTCTTCCAGACTTTGATGGCCTACCCTTCGGATAGCAGTCAATGTTTGATCAGTGGGGTTCTAACCTTTGAGACCCCTGTCGATGAACACATTGGGGGGGTCCACATGGACTCTTTACTTATAGATGTCTTTTTCTGTTTTTCACACTAGTAGCAGCTTTCTCCTGACAGACATCTGGCACTGCAGTCACTTCATTTACTACTCCTTAATGGATTACATGCGCATCTTATAGTCCTAGAAGGCGAGCGCCCACTTGTTTGAGTTTCCGGTGGATTATTTTTTTTTTTGCTATAAACATAGTGGGGGAGGTTTATCAAAACTGGTGCAAAGGAAAACTGACTTGGTTGTCCAGTCTTCAAAGTGTGTCTAAGAAATGAATGGTGGAATCTGAAAAGTTTGAAACTTTAGATATGTTAATTAGTTTAACTCCAGAAAGATCCATTGCTGTGACTTTTTCAAAAAAGTGGCATTTCTAAAGAAAAGTATTATATTTAAAAATGCGCTAAATTTAACAAATAGCTCGCAACATTTGATAAATTTTGTGCCAAGTATGCCCACTAAGACTCAAGCAAATATTGACTTCAAAAACGACCTTCATGATAAAGGCCGCTTTCAGACGAGTGTATTGAAATCCGTCAGTATTCTGGCTCAGGATCCTGATGATATATCATCAGTATTGTCACCAGGATTGCTTCAGGATTTACATGTGTATTTCTTCCTTCCTTCATTTTTTATGCACTGCACAGACTGTAATGTGCGGATTTGTTTCCATAAAATCGGACATGCTGCGGATTTCAAATACTGACGGAAATGAATCGCCCATGTGAATAGCTCCATTCATTAACATTAGCAGCGGATTCTGGTACATTAAATCCGGACTATATACGCATTGCTAATACGCTCGTCTGTAAGCGGCCTAAGGGTAGACATTCTTAAGATCTATTACAGTGGCTGATGCTGGATGATAAATCTGGTGCACCTTTATATGATGTAGTCAGAGGGGTAATGTATCAAGTGTGCTGGGCCAGAACGGGGGAGTGATTTTGTCTGTTTAGTCAGTGGCGTAGGCATTTGAACCAATTTTTTGGTATATTTGTGCTACGCCTGACAGTTTACATTTACTAAGAGGCGGACAGATATTTTCTGGGCAAAGCTATATTTTTAGCCAGATTTATCATTGCAACTTTTTGACAAAAATTCGAAAAGGCACAACTACTGGCGTAAAAACTGATGTCATTTTTCTAATAAATATGATTAGAATTTAAATGGAAAACTCCATAGGTATTTTGTACGTCAAATTAAACAATTGGTATGCGACATTGTGCAACACTTGAGAAATGAGGCAAACATGACGCCAATCCAGACCCAAAGCAAAGCTAATCTCAAAAATCCCCCCTCCCCCATGATAAATTTCCCACTTTCTGCTAAGCTACCCCACCTTGTCGAGTGTGCAATAGTAACTCTGCCCCACTGGATTTACGCCTATCCCTGAAATTCATATATTTGAGACCATACCAAAGGAACTGAACAAAGAGCAGCCTGGTGACAGGTCCCTCAGGGCAAGTTCAGGAAATCGGTAATTTGGTGCAGCCACAAGGATTATTAGGGAAAAAAAAGAAATTGCCAAATATCATTTTTAAAGCAAAGCTTGCATTTGTAGTCATCTATAGCCTCAGGGTATAATAGAAGAAAATGGGTGTAAAAGGCTATTTGCTTTTGGCCTCATGCACACGACCGTATGTATTTTGAGGTCCGCAAAAAACGGATCCGCAAAAAATACGGATGCGCATTCTGTATTTTGCGGTAACGGAACATATGGCCCTTAATAGAACAGGACTGTCCTTGTCCGTAATGCGGACAATAATAGGACCTGTTCTATTTTTTTGCGGACATACGGAAACGGAATGCACTAGGAGTAACATCCGTTTTTTTGTGGACCCATTGAACTGAATGGTCCGCATACGGTCTGCAAAAAAAACAGAACGGATACGGAAAGAGAATACGTTTGTGTGCATGCGCCCTTAGGGTTTATGCGCACGACCGTATGTATTTTGCGGTCCTAAAAAAATACGGATGACATCCATGTGCGTTTCATATTTTGCGGAATGGAACTGCTGGCCCCTAATAGAACAGTCCTATCCTTGTCCGTAATGCAGACAGTAAAAGATCATGTTCTATTTCTTTGTGGAAAGAACATACGGAAACGGAATGCACACGGAGTAACTTCTGTTTTTTTGCAGACCCATTAAAATAAATGGTTCCATATATGGTTCGCAAAAAAAAAACGGAACGGAAATAAAATACGTTCGTGTGCATGAGTCCTTTTTTGCATGATAATCCTGGTGTTAAGGTATAGAATATAAAAATGGTATATAGAACACCATAGTAATATCACAGACAAATAGCACGTCCTCGGATTACCGCACAAATACACACTGTGGCAGGCCTGTAAATATTTTCTTGTAATTTTCTCTATATTTTCACCGGGAAACTTTTGATCCATATTCCAGAGAGTATAGCGGCAGCATAAACCTGTCCGTGGAAAATAAACAGAATTTGAAGCTTGTTGGCGGGCCACAGCATTAACCTTGTGAGGCTGCAGTTTGCCCCAGCATTGATGTGCTCAGGCTTTGATGCCTATGTGTAATACGACCTGTCTAAATGGGCTATTACCATCTTCTATTCATCACAGTCCCACAGGAATAATAAGCCCGCGGAGTGTGAAAATAAGTAAGTATAGGTTAAGGGCAGACAGGTCTTAGACAAGGACATCCCCACATCAGGAAGCTGTCAAGTCTCCGCTGACATTCTCAGAGGAATAGGCCCGGGTCCTTATTCTGTCATGCTATGTATTTTTTTTTTTTTATTTCCCTAAGGAACATGTATTGTAACAATTACCTGCTCTCGCTACAGAGGGGAATGTCAAAACTGATTCCCTTTTCTTCTGTGTCCGTGCTTCAACATGTCATAAAATGTTCAACTTTTTTACACTGTCGGCTTTCGGGCTGTGTTTGCTTAATAGGCTCATGATTAATCCGCGCACAGCTGCAGGGGCTGGAATACACTTCATCACTAAAAAATACTGCCCCGAGGTTTGAAATTACAGTGGTACAGTAAACCCCTTGAAATATGTATATGAATGTTTTTCTTTCTATTTCTCACCCATTAACCCTTTATGCACTCAGTATGACCTGTATTTAAAAAGCATACTGTCCGACAATGTCCCTTGTCTCTGCCATTTCAAAAAGACTTCGTAGTAACATGTCACAATTTTTAACCAGTGGGGGTCCGGGTGTGAAGGGTGGAGTTTTTTTCCCACCACGTGCAGTGATCAGGTTCGAGTTGGTCCCAACGTCATCATCTTGCTCCCCATCGTGTTCTTTATTATCCAATCCAGTTATTCAAAATACTCCTCCTTTTTTTAGGACAGACAACTCATCAGAACCCCTATGTACTAAGGGATCGGACGTACACACAACGCGAATGAACAAGAAACTGTTTGATTACTCCTTGATTATTAAACTTTCCGGAGTAACTTTATCAGAATTATCTATTATCTCTAAGGGACTAACATGTCCCAATGAATCGTTTCAATTGCTTTAAATGGGTGAAAGACATCCACCTATTCATCTGTAAACTGCACTGGCATAAAACCTCTATGGAGACAGACAGGAAAGATGTTTAGAACTGGGATTGGACATTGGGGATCTACAGGGTTATGATGATTTATTACAACTTCTTAATGACAAAGACCTAGGGGACAGGGGACCTTCACTAATCTTTGAAACAAGAGTACCAAAACACCACCAAAAGGTGGGGGTGAACGACATATAGAACTGTTCGTTAACTCTGTTGTCAGAGATTTGGAAAATCTGGATGTCACCAATCATTCCAGAAACTATTCCTTTGCTAAGATGGAAGGCCTAAGACGCCTGAGTACCAACAAGAACATAGTGGTGAAGCCATCAGACAAGAAGAGCAACACAGTCATTCTCACTTGTTACTGGCACGTGATGGGGGGGGAGGAGAGAGGCACTTATTACTGGCACAAGATGGGGGGAGAGGCACTTGTTACTGGCACATGATGGGGGGGGAGGCACTTGTCACTGGCACGTGATGGAGGAGAGGCACTTGTTACTGGCACATGATGGAGGGGAGAGGAGAGAGTCACTTATAACTGGCACATGATGTGGGGGAGAGGCTCTTGTTACTGGCACATGGTGGGGGAGAGGAGAGAGGCACTTGTTACTGGCACATGATGGGGAGGACAGGCACTTGTTACTGGAACATGATAGGGGAGGAGAGGCACTTGTTACTGGCACATGATGGGGGAAGAGGCACTTATTACTGGCACATGATGGGGGGGAGGCACTTGTTACTAGCACATGATTGGGGGAGGAGAGAGGCACTTATTACTAGCAGATGATGGGGGAGGGAGAGAGGCACTTGTTACTGGCACATGATAGGGGGGGAGAGGCACTTGTTACTGGCACATGATGGGGGTGAGGCACTTGTTACTGGCACATGATGGGGGAGAGGAGAGAGGCACTTGTTACTGGCACATGATAGGGGGGGAGAGGCACTTATTACTGGCACATGATGGGGGGAGAGGCACTTGTTACTGGCACATGATGGGGGAAGAGGAGTGAGGCACTTGATACTAGCACATGATGGGGGAATAGGCACTTGTTACTGGAACATGATGTGGGGGAGAGGCACTTGTTACTGGCACATGATTGGGGGGGACAGGCACTTGTTACTGGCACATGATTGCGGGGACATGGATAGGCACTTGTTACTGGCACATGATTAGTGGGGGCATGGAGAACACGTTGCTAGCACATAATTGGGGGGAGAGGCACTTTTTACTGGCACATAATGGGGGAGGCACTTGTTACTGGCACATGATGGGGGGAGGAAGAGAGGCACTTGTTACTGGCACATGATGGGGGAGAGGCACTTGTTAGTGGCACATGATTGGGGGAGGAGAGAGGCACTTGTTACTGGCACACAATGGGGGGGAGAGAGGAGAAAGGCACTTGTTACTGGCACATGATTGGGGGGGCATGGAGAGGCACATGTTACTGGCACATGATTGGGGGAGAGGCACTTGTTACTGGCACATCATTGGGGGGCATCTATGGGGGCACCTCTTACTGGCACATGATGGAGGGGAGAGGAGAGAGGCACTTGTTACTGGCACATGATGGGGCAGAGAGGCACCAATTACTGGCACATGATGGGGGGAAAGGAGAACTGCATCACATCGCTGCCATGGAGCTAAGTATAAGTGTTTTTTTTATTTGTATACGGGACAATGTTACTGGCACATGATGGGGGGGATAGGCACTTGTTACTGGCACATGATAGGGAGGGGGAGAGGCACTTGTTACTGGCACATGATGGGGGAAGAGACACTTGTTTCTAGCACATGATGGGGGGGACAGGAGAGAGGCACTTATTACTGGCACATGATGGGCGGGAGAGGAGAGAGGCACTCTTTACTGGCACATGATGGGGGAGAGACAATTTTTACTGGCACATGATGGGGGGAGAGGAGAGAGGCACTTGTTACTGGCACATGATGGGGGGGAGGCACTTGTCACTGGCACGTGATGGAGGAGAGGCACTTGTTACTGGCACATGATGGAGGGGAGAGGAGAGAGTCACTTATAACTGGCACATGATGTGGGGGAGAGGCTCTTGTTACTGGCACATGGTGGGGGGAGAGGAGAGAGGCACTTGTTACTGGCACATGATGGGGGGAGGACAGGCACTTGTTACTGGAACATGATAGGGGAGGAGAGGCACTTGTTACTGGCACATGATGGGGGAAGAGGCACTTATTACTGGCACATGATGGGGGGGAGGCACTTGTTACTAGCACATGATTGGGGGAGGAGAGAGGCACTTATTACTAGCAGATGATGGGGGAGGGAGAGAGGCACTTGTTACTGGCACATGATAGGGGAGAGGCACTTGTTACTGGCACATGATGGGGGTGAGGCACTTGTTACTGGCACATGATGGGGGAGAGGAGAGAGGCACTTGTTACTGGCACATGATAGGGGGAGAGGCACTTATTACTGGCACATGATGGGGGAGAGGCACTTGTTACTGGCACATGATGGGGAAGAGGAGTGAGGCACTTGATACTAGCACATGATGGGGAATAGGCACTTGTTACTGGAACATGATGTGGGGAGAGGCACTTGTTACTGGCACATGATTGGGGGGGACAGGCACTTGTTACTGGCACATGATTGCGGGGACATGGATAGGCACTTGTTACTGGCACATGATTAGTGGGGGCATGGAGAACACGTTGCTAGCACATAATTGGGGGGAGAGGCACTTTTTACTGGCACATAATGGGGGAGGCACTTGTTACTGGCACATGATGGGGGGAGGGAAGAGAGGCACTTGTTACTGGCACATGATGGGGGAGAGGCACTTGTTAGTGGCACATGATTGGGGGAGGAGAGAGGCACTTGTTACTGGCACACAATGGGGGGGAGAGAGGAGAAAGGCACTTGTTACTGGCACATGATTGGGGGGGCATGGAGAGGCACATGTTACTGGCACATGATTGGGGGAGAGGCACTTGTTACTGGCACATCATTGGGGGCATCTATGGGGCACCTCTTACTGGCACATGATGGAGGGGAGAGGAGAGAGGCACTTGTTACTGGCACATGATGGGGCAGAGAGGCACCAATTACTGGCACATGATGGGGGAAAGGAGAACTGCATCACATCGCTGCCATGGAGCTAAGTATAAGTGTTTTTTTATTTGTATACGGGACAATGTTACTGGCACATGATGGGGGATAGGCACTTGTTACTGGCACATGATAGGGAGGGGAGAGGCACTTGTTACTGGCACATGATGGGGGAAGAGACACTTGTTTCTAGCACATGATGGGGGGGACAGGAGAGAGGCACTTATTACTGGCACATGATGGGCGGGAGAGGAGAGAGGCACTCTTTACTGGCACATGATGGGGGAGAGACAATTTTTACTGGCACATGATGGGGGGAGAGGAGAGAGGCACTTGTTACTAGCACATGATGGGGGGGAAGAGGCACTTGTTACTGGCACATGATGGGGGAGAGGAGAGAGGCACTTGTTACTGGCACATGATGTGGGGGAGAGGCACTTGTTACTGGCACATGATTGGGGGGAGAGGCACTTGTTACTGGCACATGATTGGGGGGGCATGGAGAGGCACTTGTTACTGGCACATGATTGGGGGGGTAGAACATGGAACATGGAGAGGCACTTGTAACTAGCACATGATTGGGGGAGAGGCACCAATTACTGGCATATGATGGGGGGAAAGGGGGACTGCATCACATAGCTGCCATGGAGGTAAGTATAAGTGTTTTTTTATTTGTATATGGGACAATGTTACTGGCACATGATGGGGGGGGGGATAGGCACTTGTTACTGGAACATGATAGGGAGGGGGAGAGGCACTTGTTACTGGCACATGATGGGGGAAGAGACACTTGTTACTAGCACATGATGGGGGGGGGGGAGAGGAGAGAGGCACTTGTTACTAGCACATGATGGGGGGGAAGAGGCACTTGTTACTGGCACATGATTGGGGAGAGGCACTTGTTACTGGCACATGATTGGGGGGGCATGGAGAGGCACTTGTAACTGGCACAAGATTGGGGGGGTGGGACATGGAACATGGAGAGGCACTTGTAACTAGCACATGATTGGGGGGGAGAGGCACTTGTTACTGGCACATGATGGGGGGAGGCACTTGTTACTGGCACATAATGGGGGGAGAGAAGAGAGGCACTTGTTGCTGGCACATGATGGGGGGAGAGGCACTTGTTACTGGCATATGATGGGGCGGAGGAGAGAGGCACTTGTTACTGGCACATTATGGGGGGGAGAGAGGAGAGAGGCACTTGTTACTGGCACATGATTGGGGGGGAGGCACTTGTTACTGGCACATGATTGGGGGCATCTATGGGGGCATCTCTCACTGGCACATTATTGGGGGGCATCTATGGGGGGACCTCTTACTGGCACATTATTGGGGCCATCTATGGGGGCATCTACTGAGGCCACAAAGAAGGGGTATTTTATATGGGGGAAGGGGGGAGAGGAACACTATGGAGGCTTCTACTGAGGCCACAGGGAAGTGGTATTTTATATAGGGGGCTCTGTGTGGTACTAGTATTATCAGGGGGTTTATCTGTTTCTGCAGTATAGTATTGGGGAGCACAGTGGCACAGTATTGGGGGTAGTAGGATGATTTGTCCAGAAGATGGGAGGATTATGGAAAAGTAGTAAACTAAGATTTTTTGTTTGTCAAACTGCAGAGATAAAAAAATGACGGGAAAATGGTGGTCTAGTCTGAAGGTCTGAATGCAGAAGATGAGGAAAGAGAACATCTACATCAAAGGAGACGTCACTGGATGTAAGAGGTATGGGGCGCTGTATTACCCTGTATTTCTGTAGTGATGGGAGCAGGGGCATAACGATCGCTGGAAGTGCCCCTCCCGAGACCAGGCTCTGGATCCGCCACTGACCTAAAGGTGAGTTACGGAGACCTCTGTATAGTGAGTGCCTAGCCGGTCAAGCATTTATTGTTTTGTGTTGATGTAACACATTGTGATGTAAAGCTGTGACTTCATGGTGCCGAGTGATGCCAAACTTGGAAGTGTAATAGGCTGTGTGACAAATAAAGCACTGTTTGAGCTTGAAATCCCCCTGTTTGATGAGAAGTCTGTCATTGCCGACCCCTGAGAGAGAGCAATCCCATACAGCACCAGCAGCCAGCACTAAGGAAACTTTATTGCAGACGGATTTACACAGCTCTCATGTAACTATATAATATAGATCCATTTTAGGGACATTCTAAGCGCCATCTATTGGTGGCCTCAGCAGTCCACATTTTATTATTTAGGTACACCTATGTGAACCTCTCTAACAGAAAAATTCATATCTCAGACCTCGATAAGGATGTATTGAGAAATTAATCAGCATGGAACTTTGGCCGTACAAATTATGCTAAAGGTTGGTTGTGGTTTAAAACGGAGTTGTCTGCTTTAGAATATCCATATTTCATAGACGAGTGTGACAAGCTGATCTTGTAGTTTCCCGTTTGTCAGTACACACAGTGATCCGCTTTAATATTTGTGGTAACCAGACAGCAAGGGTTTAATATCTCTACAGCACCACTACAGGTGACACACAGTTCTCATTGAAATCAATGGGCTTTCCATGTGGAAAACTTTCTAATAGAGGAAACAGTCTAAGTAGCCACGCTTCATTTAGGCTACTAGGGTCCTATATATTAGGGTCCTGCATTAATCCCTAATATGGTACTTAATTTTTTTTTTTAAATATCAGATAATTACCACTATAAAATTTCAGTTTGAAAAAGACTCAGGCTTGATCCAAAACTAGTCACTGTTGAGGCTGTTATGCTTTGATTAAAAGTCTCTTCATATCTTCAAGAAAGTGAGTGCTGTCCTTCTTCGCTATATACTAGTGGGACGCCTTCCCTGGGCACGTGCACCACATGCAAACAGCAGTGCTGACCCATCTTCTTCGATATAAAGGGGACCCAGCGGGGCAGCATTTTGTACTCAAAGTGGTTAGAAAAACCCAAAAGAATGGATACTTATTCTCACCCTCGGTAAGAATGACCAGGCCGGGGATCATGTTCCTACGCCGGATCCCTACTGGTCTCTCCTTCCTTGCCCAGCTTCAACAAACAAAAAGTGACAGAAAAGGCCTGTTTAGCCAATGTCTGGCTGAGACAGGTCAGGTGGGCCTTTCTTAGCATTTCCTGCATGTTGAGACTGGATAAGGAATGAAATGGAAGTGGGGACATTGTAAGCACTGGAATGGGAACAGCGAGGATCAGTGAGTATCAATTCCTTTTTTTTTTTTAACTACTCTGAGCCCTTTTAAAAAAATGTTGCCTCCTGAACAACCAGGACTTGTGAAAGATGTTACAGGTCTAGGTAGAAGGTTCCGTTCCAAAAGAAAGTTTAGACTTTTATTTTTAATATTTTACTCTGAAAAGCTAGAAACATGCAATGACATAAAACAAGGTCTCTTTTCTCTTCGGCTTCAGCTGGCAACATGCCAAGTAAGAAAACCTTACTACAAAGTCTTGCCTGGTGTTACATTGTCCAGTAAGGTATTTTTATGACGAGTTAGTGAGAGAGTTTCCCAATTTCAGTGAAGAGGTGGCCACGCATGCATGGACATTCTTCACTGAAATGAATAGGAGTTTAGGAAAAATGTTTAAGAGCATTGAAAGGTTCCTGTAACTCTGTCTCACTTCAATAGTGGGTGACTACACACGCAAGGCCCCTTTACATCACAGAACAAAAACACTTTATTGTTTTCAGGATGTACAGGATCCCAGGAGCCAGACCCACACATTTCGGACATATCTAATTTATAACTCTGAATTTGATATAAAATAAAAGTATTATGTAATTGTAAAAAAAATCAGTTTACACCACAATTTAGGCCTCATGCACACGACCGTTGTTGTGGTTCACGTCCGAGCCGCATATTTTGCGGCTCGGGCGCGGACTCATTCACTTCAACGGGGCCGCAAAAAACGCAGACAGCACTGTGTGTGCTGTCCGCATCCGTTGTTCCGTTCCGTGCCCCCGCAAAAAAAATAGAGCATGTCTTATTCTTGTCCGTTTGCGGACAAGAATAGGCATTTTAGGCAAATTGCGGAACGGAATGCGGAGCAGTTTCCCGTGTTTAGCGAGTCCGCGGTTTGTGGACCACAAAACACCAACGGTCGTGTGCATAAGGCCTTAGTCCTATGCATTTTCTTTGTCTCTTGTATATCTATAGACTAAGGTTCCAAAAACAAAACAAAAAACTAACTTTTTTTGCATTGCAAAGCCGGAAACAAATCTCAAATTCATAGAATGGCCCCTATGCAAATATTGAGCTATTATTATATTAGTGAGGTGTTTCGTTTCTTACTGGAGATGTGGAGCCTGTAACCCACAATCAGTTTTCTGCAGGCTAGACTAGGGTGTGGAGTATAAGGAATCTCAGCTTCCTTTATCCTTAAAACCTTCAAGGAGGTACCGTATGGATTTTCCAGGTTGGTTCCATCAGTAGTGCTAAAGGAGCAGCAGTGTAGTCACAAATGGAGCCAACGGTTGTCACCAGGAGAAGAGTCAGGATAAGGCAGGTCAAAAGATGAGACAGGAGCATAGTCAGGAATCAGAAACAGTAGAAGACTAATAGATACCAGGCCAAGGTGAGAATATTGAGTCAAGACATAGCCAAAAAAAAATAGATAGGCAAAGATAGTACCTTAATCAGGAAGCAACATGGTGCATTTGCACAAACAGAAAAGTAGATATGCAGCCTGATCCAGTAGGACCATGGCCAAAGTGAGGAGCCATCACTGGAACAAAGAAGGTGTCTGGTTCACTTGCAACAGTATGTGGCCATCAGAAGGAGTGACGGCCACCTGCAGAGTGTAGCAATTGAAGAGACTGAGGGGGGTGGTTATTCTTGATCATTGCCCACTCATTTACATAAAGCAATCATCTCTACTGTATGGGGATGAACAATCGTTACTATAATAGTTTATCTCCATACAGTTCCATTGTTTGCCAGAGGCACACGCCTTTTTACATAGGACATTGTGCTGTAGACAATGATTTGAAGGGGTTATCCCATGATTAATAAAGACAGATAATATCAGACATCATGTAGTACATGAAAATGGGCATGTTATTTCTCAGTGGGTGTGTTCTGTCTGCTGCAGGTAGTGTCAGCTGAAAGATGGAACTGAGCATGTGCGACCACCTTAGCTTGGTGGACAGACAAATTAGAAAAAGAAGATAGCAAGTGGCGCTATACAGATAGATTTAATTGTATAACATAGTGGCTATAATATATTGCTAATGACATGCAATTACAAAAATATTCTGATCCGATGCTAGTGTGAAAAATGTATAATATTTTTCATGGGACAACCCCTTTAAGAGGCCACAACCACATGAAAGATGCAATCATCTGACAAACGAGTCTGCAGCACATTTACACAGGCCAATTATTAGGAACAAGCATTCATAAGAACATTTGTTCCCAATAGTTGAACCTGTCATTGGCTTCTGTAAAATGGCCCTTAGTGTTCTTTTAGGGCTCATTCGCACAACTGTAGGCCGTCCGCGCCCATATTGCGGACCGCAAATGGCAGGTCTGCAATATACAGGCACTGGCCGTATGAATCCTGTATCCTGGATGCGGGCTTATTGACTTGAATGGGTCGCAATCCTAAAGATACAGTACAGAGCGGAGGCAAGGATCGGAAGCCTACGGAAGAACTACAAAGCGCTCCCGTGGGCTTTTGGGTTCGTGCCTCCGCACTGAAAAAGATAGGACATGTTAGTGAGTTCCGGTCATCTTCTACTACATGTCCTATTTTTTTTACGTATATTGCGGATAGCCGCAATACAGGATTCACACAGAAGCGGAACGACATTTACCCAGTGGGCCATGAACGACATACAGTATATTTTCCTTGACCATAGTTACAACTCCATATATCAGTGCTGGCGTGAACTCTACCAGACACCGAGAGGCCCAAGGACTGGCTCACATTCTGATCAGCGTACGTGTGCAAGGCTGGTACAGCTTTTTTGGAAAAGTAATGTAGGCTTGGGACTCTCCCTTGAGTGGGCACAAGAGAACCTCTTCCAGTTCTCTGAAATGTGCAGAGTCAACTATATGGAAAGGGAGGAACTGTTGTAGCAGCAACTTGGCCAGGAGCACATTCTGCTTCTGCGCTGTTGGATGAGTGCACACATACTGTTGTCTTTTTCAATCGCTTCGGTGATCGATTGCTGTCGAAAAAAGTGACAAGGTAAGGGAGGAGAATCAAGAGCAATAGATGACATTGAAGTCAATGGGAAGGAACGACAGCTTCCTTCTGCTGACAAACCCCAACTGCTGGAGAGGGGGTGCTGCCCGGTGGGAGATGCAACGGTTGCTGCATCAGGCTGTAATACTAAATGAGTGGCACGGTTTTCCCACGCCTGTTAATGATGACGCTGCATGTGTTGACCCAGGACCGTAGTGCCAACATTAGCACCCTGGCTTGGCCTCACCTTCTGCCCACAGATCCTGTATACGGCCACGCTAACGATCCCCAGTGACTTTGTGAAAACTTCCCACACTGCCGAGTATCGCATTTTTCCTCCACCACTGCATGATGCCTGCTTGCTGCTGTTATGGGCCTGCCTGTGACTGCTGACTGCCCTCACAAAGCTCATCATCGCTGAAAAGAGCAGCAGAGCCGGCGCCTATGATTACTTAGCTAGCAGAAGGAGCAGCAAAAGCAAGAGGCAGGTCCAGGAGAGGTGAGAACATAGAGTCAGTCCCTGGGCCATGTCAATTAAGCATGGTGTCAGAGGAACCCACCAATTCCTGACTGTGTGTATCTATTGTCACTTGAGATGATTGTGAAGAGAGAGTCAACCATTCCAGTACAGCTGGATTGTTGGTCAATACACGACCACTAGATGACAGTGGCGGCTATGGCCTGTTGCTGCATCTGCTGCTACCACCCACCCTTTTTCTGCTGCTACTTGTGCCGGCTACATCATCATTTTTACCATTGCCCGTTCCTTTGGAGGGGCCAGGCAACTGTTGGCCATAGTCTAGAACTGTATCACTAACAGAATGGATTAACTATGAATATTAGTGCACTTGACACTGATGCACATGGTGATATATTACAACTGCCTTTAAAACTGAGGCACAGTAACTGTATCGCTAACAGGAGGAATTAACTATGAATGTCGGTGCACTGCACAGCGATGCACACGGCGATACACTCTCCCTGTCCTCTCCCTCTCCAATATTGTTCTTTAAAACTGTTTGCAGCACATAAGCACTTGTCACATCTCTCCCTATACTTAGCCCACAGGACAATGGCGGAGACCACGTGGGATGGGGGTTTTATAGGACTGTGACATCACAGGGGATGGCTATCTGTGGAATGACAGGCTGCATGGCATTATGGGTGATCTTGCGTTTTTGGCCTTGTCTCCTCTACACTTTTTTTCACTTTCTAACACATGCAGCTGTTATTTTAGTTAAACTGATTCGTTACTAGGAAGCGTGAGGGAATTCATTTAGAATCAAAGTTTTCCTAAACTTCGGACTAAATTCCACTTTGAATGCTTCACTTCGCTCAACACTAGTGAAAATGATTGGCCAACATGGTTCTTGTAATACTTTAGAAAAAATTATCTTTCTTCTTGTAAAGGGGTGAATCTTCACAAAAAATCCTATGTACCTGGGAATGTGGGACTTCTTCCTAACTAGGCAGCTTGACCAAGGATAAAGAGAATTCTACATTCTAGATTGTACTGAGTTCATTAGAGGAATTATCAACTAATGCAGATATAATAGGGTGTTTAATGAAACAAGGAATAACCTCAAAATCTTGGAATCATTTAGATTTCTGGTCCACCAAAGCACCACTGATCTCCAAATATCATGCAGAAGACAACCCTTTTTAAAGCCCTTTTGAAGCCCATCACTTGAAGGTGGATACTCACACATTTTATATATACTGGCGGCACGCCCTCACAATCGTTACTGCTGGTCGGCCCAAATCATGCTTTTCCAAAACTGTTTCCAAGTACATTCTTCTAAGCTGGAAATCTAGTAGACAAACATGAAATAATATAAAAATGAGTATTAGTGTTTTTGAATCTGGGATTTTTATTTTCTTTTGTTTTTTTTTATCACTTTCGATCACTTGGTTGCTGTCCTAGTAGACTTATTGTGTACTGAGGATTTAATGATGCAGAGATCACTGAAAGGAGTTCTTTGAAAGACCGTAAGTGAAGTCTTTAATTGCTTCAGGTTGCAAATTGAGCCAGAAAAGAAACCTGAGCTAAACATTTAAAACACAGTGTAATGTGGCCAGCGCTGGGCTACAAGCTGCAATGCTTTGATAAAGCTGGGGTTGGCTGGTCCTGAGAAATGAATGTATTAATTCTTGTCAAGACAGTAATTGAACAGAACTTCCTGCAAACATTCCATCTTGTGGTCACAACGTCGGCCGTCGGCCGTCTGATCTACCACCTGGTCCTGGCTTGTGCATATGGGTAAAATAAGACAACCAGTTAAGGTCAGGGCACCAAGACAGAAAGAAGAGTTTATAATTATTCAGATGACAAATGATACATGCCAGCTCTTATGAAATACATGTTTTACTCTGTAATGTCTGTGAAAATTTAAATATTGAAAATGAAGAGCAAAAATAAAAACGTTGATGGCTCATGTGTAAAAAATGATACAAATGAATCTTAATATAAATGTATTCAACACCTTCTCCTGCTCATTTTCATTATAATACAGTACAGTAAGATATATTAAAAAAGAAATCCAGAAATTTTATTTGGGGAAACCAGGAGCCATTACAGGAATTTTTTTAGGATTGCTGTGACACTCAAATGCCCTGACAAGACTTGGATAAAGTGGGTTATCTGCCTACACCACCCTTCAAGGTTGAGTCAAGACTATAACGCAAGGATGTCACAGTACATCACTGAGTCTCACCAAAGTGGCAATTATATATGTTTGCTTTTGAATTTTTTTTAATCTACCTACTATTGTGTAGGACACCAACTGTAGGATCAGGCGTCAAGATGCCTGCAGCAGATCCTTTAAGTCTTGCAAGTTGTGAGGTGGGGGCGCCATGGATGGGACTTGTTTATACAGCACATCCTACAGATGCTCCATTAGATTGTGAAGGCATCTGTGTTGGTCCCATGTTCATATGTGCCTGCATTGCTGAGAAAATTAATGTGTTAATATATGCAAATGAGCCTCTAGGAGAAACAGGGGCATTGCCGTTACACCTAGAGGTTCTGCTTTTCCTGGAACAACCACACCCTCTGCACTTTGATTGATAGGGACAGGCATGATGACCACAGGTGGACTGGCCATAGACCCTACAGGGAAGTGTTCCACCAGCCAGGTATATAAAGATCTGATGCTCTCAGGATTAATTATTGGCACTTATGCACCTTGCCTGGAGAAGAAGATGCTCTCCTGCATTCAATGCAATCCTCAGGACAATAATACAGTTCGATACGTGGTTCTGCATCAGACCAGGCCACCTAATTAGCGAGAGAGAGACAAAGATAGAAACCAAAAACCAATGGCGTAACTAGAAATGGCTGGGCCCCCCAGCAACTTCTTCGTAGCCACCGACTACTGTGCAACCCCCACTTCTGTACCTAGTCAAGATGGTGCTCTTAGATGAGGTTTCCTACATGTATATACTGTATGTCATGTCACTGTATATAATGTCATTGTATAATACTGTTGAGGACGGAGCAATAAACACTTTTAGTCCTCCTGGGTGGGCCTCTTCTGAGTTCCAGCCCCAAAGCAACCTCTTCCATCTGCTTCCCCTATAGCTACGTCTCTGCCAAAAATGAAGGCAAAATAAGGCATATAGGTGACTATAAAAGCCCACCATGTATTGATCTTCTCTTTATTGTATAGTTGGAAGCCCCTGGTGGAGATGTACGTCATCTTCCGATTCATTACGTTTTATGCGTTATACAGCTATCACACTATAGATAGATTTTATTCTTTCTTATTTCAATTCGCATCAGTAAAACCCACTCCAGAAAGTAAACTGTTGACTCCTTCACACGGCACTTTGTGGGCACGGGACTGGAAAAGTTAATTCTTCTAGATGTTAGGGAACAGTTTACCTCACACTATGCAAATAACAGGGATAAGAAACTATTATATTATTATGTATTTCTAACAATTATGTTTTCCTTATAAATCGGGGTGACTGTAATGATGTGGATGTTAATGCACACCATACCTTGTATTGTTGTATTTCACACATCACCGTTCCATGCTAATAATTATTCCATCAAATTTAACAAGGATTGTAAAGGCCCCATTGTGTGCATGTTCTTATTTTCACAGTGGATAGTATGCAAATGACATTTTTCATATTTTCCATGAAAATTACTCAAGTTTCTACCAGTATGTATTTCTTCTGTGCATTCTTTTCCCTAATTAAAGGGAAATCATATATATAAGAGCCACTGAAAATGTCACTCTACCTATCATTAGTCCTGGCTGCTCACGAGAGGCCTTCACTCTTTCCATTGAAGATATCTGCACTGATGTAGCTGAAGAGCTCCATTCCATAGAAGTATAATGAAAAGCACAGGCCAAACTGCAATGTTGTGCTGTAACCCATAGCTACTACACGTGCCATCTTTACACGTTTAGTGTGACTAAACCACTGATTGCTATGGATTTCATTTCTGTTTTCAGCATGTTGTTTCACCTCTGCACATTAATGGAGGGGTTGAGTTTTTAAACAACTATTATTGAAATATCCTCTTACAGGCTCTAATTCCTTAAAGGGGTTGTCCCATGAAAAATATTCTACAGTTTCCAAACCAGCATCTGGATCTGAATACTTTTGTAATTGCATGTAATTAAAATTAGCATAGCCGCTGAGTTATTCAATAAAATGTATCTGTATAGCGCCACCTGCTGTTTGTTTTTCTTATTTCTTTGACCTGCTCACTGAGAAGGCCGCACATGCTCAGTGTCATCCTTCACCTGCCTCCTGAGCTGTGATAGGGGGAGCATGGACACACCCCCTGAGCTGTGATAGGGGGAGCATGGACACCCCCCCTGAGCTGTGATAGGGGGAGCATGGACACCCCCCCTGAGCTGTGATAGGGGGAGCATGGACACACCCCTGAGCTGTGATAGGGGGAGCATGGACACACCCCTGAGCTGTGATAGGGGGAGCATGGACACGCCCCTTAGCTGCAGAAGAAAAGACACTCCTCCTGAGCTACAGCTTGATATAAATCTAGCAGAGCAATGAATGAGGAGATCTCTGGATCCATGTCAGGTACAGGGCTGGTTCTAGCTTTGTTAGAAATGTATTATCGTGGACTATATGATGTCTGATTTTCATTCAATACATTAGTCATTGGATAACCCCTTTAATGGAATATTATAATCCAAAGCATTTCTTACCTATTCACCAATCTTTATAATCGGTGGTGGTCCACTTTGGACAATGCCTATTGTTACAAGGGTATCTTAAAGATGAGTTAATCAAGAGGACCCAAAGAGATGAGCTGTAATTTGTGGTTAGACTGGGATGTAAGTACTCAGTATCCCTGCAGCGCCACCACTGGGAACATATAGCATTACACTGTGTCTATTCAAATCAATAGGATGTCTGAGTAATGCAGGACAAGATCAGGTCCATCAGAGCGAGAGACACTCTTTATAGCTGCTGTCTACTGTGGCCAAAAGAAGAGAATCCTGAACAGAGGATACTCTCTATTAATGGGTGTGTAGGGGATAAGGACCTGATTGATTGGGGTCCAGCCACTGGAACACCACACTGAACGGGGTTTCCCTTCCTCCAAATAGAGTGGGAGGCCGAGCATCACTGCTACTGCTCCACTGATTCTCCATGGGACCATCAGAGAAAGCCAAACACTGTACACAGCTACCTCACACAGTCCCATAGCAAATGAATGGAGTAGCAGCAGTCATGTGTGCTTATGTTGCTCCATTCATTTGGGGGAAAAGGACTCCTGTTCTTGTGCTCAGAAGGGGTCGGTCCAACCAATGGCATCAGATGCTTACTCCTTATCATGTGGATACGGGATAAGTAAAGGGAATATTCCAGTTACATCCATACGATAGTGCAGGGATCAGCAACCTCCAGCACTCCAGCTGTTTTGAAACTACAACTCCCAGAATCCTCCTTTTAGTTCTATGGGAGTTACAAGAACAGCCAAGTAAGTGTGCATGCTGGGAGTTGTAGTTTTGCAGCTGGAGCGCTGAAGGTTGCTGAACCCTGGAATAGGGGATTACTAATAGATCAGTAGGGATGTGACTGCTGGAACCCCCAGGTCACAAGATGAATGGCCACATACCGGGTATGTTCAGGGTACTCCAAAATGAATGGAGCAGGACATCTAGTATGCGCACTGCTGCTTCATTTGTCTCTATGGGAGTGCTGGAAATAGCTGAATGCTTGGACTTCACTACCTCAGGCAGTCCCATAGAGATGAATGGAGCGGCAGTGCACATACTTGACCTGGCACTCCATTCATTTTGGGGGTCCCTGCTGTGTATGGGGCTGCCGTTGATGGTAGTTGCAGCCGTCAGACACCCACTGATCTAATAGTTTTCTCTATCCTGTGTATAGGGGATAACTTAAATACCCCCTTAATAACTCAGCACAACCCCTTCCAACCCCTTGTAACATTTAACGAATCTGAGCTAATTGAATTACCAAGTGTCCTTTATCCGGAGGACATCGTTACTGCTAATATATACTTGAAAGGGGGAGTTTCATTTTCACAGTTTAATTTTCAGTTCTTCTGATCCATCAGAAGAAAAAAAAAAAAAACAGGCTCCTGTTAAAAAAAACAGATCCTGTTACATCAGTTGACATCCGTTTAAGTCTGAGATCCAAAATAGTCTTGCATGCTGGACTTTTTTCCGTCTAAAAAACGGATCTCAGACGGAAATGGCTCAAATGGGTGCCAACTGATGCAACAGGATCTTTTTTTTTTTATAGGTTTCTGTTTTGCCCTTTTTTTTTGCTCTTCTTCTGACGGATTAGAAGAACGGAAAGCTAAACGGTGATGTGAACTCATTGGGATCTGCTTGACTATGGAAATGAATTAATATATAATATAACCATTTATCTGAATAGTGCTAACTGCATTCATAGCCTCCTGGATGTCAGTTTCTACCTAGTGTTTAGTTACATATATATTTTACCGTATATGGTAGTAGTTTTATGTATTTTTGATGGATTGTTTTTATGAATTCTTTTTATTTTTTACCAATTGTTTTCTAGAAATTATGTGAGCGCCATTAATATATACATCTGGCATACACCTGTAGAGTCCTATGGGTAAAGGATTTACGGTAATAGGCTTCTGGAGCGTGCATCATCCATCCCACCACCAGCGAGCCTATCACACTTGTTTATTTCTAATCAGTTCCCCATGTTTTTTCATCCAGAGACCTGCATCTATTCCTCCATTTGGAGCTGGCCAGCTTATAGATAGAAGCTTACACTGTATGTCAAATCATTTAAATGGGTGGCAGCCCCAAAATCTTTTTCAACACCTCTGCTCATTATAGTAGGGTAACGGGATTAATTGACACGCACCAGTGAAGAACTGCTCAAGAGATCCAACATGCAGAATAACTCGGAGAGGATATCTGTCCGGCGTTGAGCATCTTCACATAGTATTCCCAACCGAAATTGGTCATGGGCAATGTATATGGACACTTTTAGCATAAAAAAAATTGGGGCCTTGAAGACACTGAATCCACTGCTGTTACCGAACTGGTGGATTTGGACATGGTGATGTTTTTCCGCTGTGAATTTTGATGAAATATGGATTTTACTGCAACAATTGTGCAAAACATTGTAAATCCATCCTTACAGAGGGATATAATACCCGAGGTAAATGTTTATTACATGGGACAATGTGTACAGTAGTTCATATCAGTAATTGTGGAGGGTGGTATTTAAATAATATACCTTCATAATATATATACACACACACAGTTAGATGATAGATGTTAATATGTCTGTGAGAAGTGTTGTCCTGGATAGCATGTTGTTCAAATTAACCATGTCTGAAGCAGTAGTTATATGTGAGGAGATGGAAACAATTAGACGTGTTGCTTCTGGTCTGTGCCCCGGAGGACCTGGTTCCTTTGTTCCTCAGACACCAGCTGAGATGCACTGATTTCCATAGTTTATTTCCTGTAAACTCTGGTCCTTCTTGTAGAGCCCAATGGGACCTCTTATTAGACCACACAAATCGAAGTGAGTTCTCAGACAGGCAGGAATGGGGCAGCACATTAAGAAAGGGACATGAAAGATGAGAACGGCTTCAGGAGTATAGGATTGGGGGAGGAAAGTAAGAATATTAGAGGAGCGCTAACAGAGAAACGATGTTTGAATTAGGAAAGTAGCAGATGTCCCAGATGTATCAGGCTTTAGAGAGAGTTTTCACTTTTCATCTTATGTCCATAAAGCAAGATATAACTTCTCCTCCTAAATCCCATCGTCCATTAGGCCTCATGTACACAACTGCGGGTCCGCAAAATACAGATGTGGTCTGTGTGCTGACCCATTGGGGGACATTTACTAAGCATGTTGCACCAAAATTATGGCATAAAATTTGCCAAAAAGAATGGTGTTTTGATTTGCGGCAAATATATCAACTGTTTTCTCCAAAATTTTCACCATAAAGACTGCATCACGACAGAAATGAGTTATAAATGTCAATGTGGACAGGGCTATCAAATTGGCACATATTATACCTCATTTATATGATCCTCTTATCGACAGAAATAGCTCAGATTGTTGCAGACAATTAAGCCAGCCTATGTGGTGGTGTTTTGTGTAAAAAGTCGCATTTATGGCAGAAAGATGCGACTTTTTGTCAAAAAATTGCATTTATGAAAAGAAAAACCAACTCGTTGTGGGAACAAGTGACAGGTAAGTATTAAAACAGGAGGCATTTATTTTTATCTAATATAAAGGAGCTAAAGAGTAAATTGACATCCAACAAAAACAAAACAATCACAAAAACATTCCGAATCTGAGACAAAAGTCACAATTTACCACTGGAAATGTCGCGAATATGTTTCAAAAGTTGCAAGTGTGGTCGGACTGGGTTGGCTGAAATGGTGCATTTTGGTTTTAAAAAGTTGCATTTTACTGCCATTGGTGTTAAGGGTGGGTCCACATTACGTTTTATGTCTCAGTTTGATGTATACGTTACAAAAAAAAAGGATACAAGAACGCAGCATCTTGCATCCTGCACCGACCGGTAAAAAAACATATATATTTTTTTAAGATGGTAAAAAAAATATACTTTCTTTTTTTTTTTTACAATGGAACTATGATGAACGGATGAACTGTATGGCATGAGGTGTCCCTAAGTTTTTTGTATACATTAAAAGGATGGGAAAAACGGGATGTGAACCCAGCCTTTAATATCGCAAATCAAGAGAAAGAGGCGGATAATCCAGTTTGTATTTTTAAAAGTCACATTTTCAAAGTGGTGTGCACCTTTTGATATGAGGCAAAACAAATCACCACTTTTGATTTGTGATGTTAGTATTTTTTTGGCGCAAATTACGCCATTATTGATAAATGTCCCCTATTGACTTCAATGGGTCTGGGGTCTCCATGGTGGACACATTTTATCTTTTTGCAGATAATCTGTATGTCTTTTCCGCAAAAAGATAGAACATATCTTATTCGTGAACCACGAACCATGAACCACGAACCCCCTAAACTCAAAGGGTTTGCAAAAAATGCGGATGCAACACAGACATTATCCGTATTTTGTGTATCCAGAATATGCAGACTGCAAAATATAGACGGTCGTGTGCATAAGGTCTTATGAAAAGTATATACTGTAGATCCATAAGTCCCCCCAATGCCTGACACAGCAGAACGTACAATCTAATTTCCTTCTACACACAATCTACTCCCATGGCCAAACTAGGTGTAATGTAAAGAAAAAGGAAACGGAAGACGCGATCGGACTATACTCTGTCTAACCTGAGATGGGTTTTCTGGGTATATATAAATAGCAGTGAGCTCGAGACGTCTTCTAACCCTAGAGACATGTGCTTACTACGACTGCTGGAGAGGGCAATGCCAATCCATATGGCTGGAACAAGTTCAGTAACTGGATCCTTATGGATGGGGTAGAATTAAACGCTGCATAAACTGCTGAGGACTCAACAAGTAGTAAATACATTTTGTGATACTCCAAACCAAAGCTGACAGTACGACTACTGCCCGCTTACCCCAGTCCCAAAGTCTCCCCTATGGGATCACCATGCATTGACTTTACAGAGTTATTTCTTATACAGATTCCTTGGTGGGTCAACCACTGCCCAGGACCTCAGCACAAAGGCAGGCTGCAGGCCTTTGATTCTCTAATAATTACATACTGAATTAAATATATTAAGCCCTCAAGGACCAGGCCAATTTTAGTTCTTACATTTTTACCTTTTAATACCTGCCTTTATGTAACCATAACTTTTTTAGATGTGCGTTCATATATCTATATGAGTGCTTATTTTTTCTAGAACAAGTTGTACTTCCTAATGGCACCATTTAATATTGCATATTATTTAGTGGGAAATTGCAAATGGGGTAGAAGTGAGAAGAAAATTAACATTGTTCCCTATGTGGTAAAACTGACCGGTGCTATATATTGTCTAGGTCAGTATGATTACAGCGATACCATGTTTGTATAGTTTTTTTTTTTGTTAATACTTTTTTTTTCTTTACATCGCCATATTCTGACCCCCCTACCCCCATAGCTTTTTAATAGTTCTGTCTATGGAGATATGTCAGGACTTATTTCTTGTAGGGTCTGTATTTTTTTTTTAAACTGGATTTTGAAATGTGTGTGTTTTTTTGATTAATTTTTATTTAATTTTTTGGGAGATATGAAGCAGCAAATAACGGCCAATTTGATTTTTTCCCCCCTTTACCGCACTGGATAAATATTTGTATATTTCAAAAGTACGAGTGTTTTGGGGTGGGGGAGATGCTAATTATCTATATTTTTTAATTTTTTTTATTTTTCCAATGGGGAAGGGGAGGTTGATTTGAATTTTTATGCATTTTTATTTATTTTTTTAAACTGTTTTATACTTATTCTTACACTTAAGTCCCCCTAGGGGACTTTAACACGTGATTGTCTGATTGCTTCTCCCATGATTTAATATTGCGGCCTATGAGAGATTCACTATGTTCCTATCAAAACCTGCTACAGGGCCAGATAGGAACTTCTCTATGGCAGGCCTCGGAGCCTTCAGAAGACCCGAGGCTGCCATAGCAACTGGACAGCTCCCTTGATCTTGGCGTGAGGGAGCCATTCTGTCTCTGGGAGTACAGCGTTCCTGGGAAAACACCGCTCAGATGCAGGATTTACGCATATATGTTACTTGGATGTTCTTAAGGGTTTAATGGACAAAAATACAGCAAAACTAAGAAATGGGTATGTGAATGCATGTACAATCTGACGGCTGTGTTTTCTGTACTAAAATAATGCAGCAGAAATAAAAACAAGAGAAATGCTAATGTAGCCTTAGAGCTAAATAGTGCCGTAGACGTGGTTTCATCATTTGGCAACATTACACTGTTGCCCAGCCAAGATATGGGATCACGTAAGTTTCTAAAAATGTTTCTACAATACAATGGGGCACATTATCCTTCTTCAATGGCACATAGTGGGACTGAATGTGGTCGTAGGCCTTGTGATAACCACTATAGCTCTAACATAGTCAGAATATCCCCTAGCCCAGGACTTGCACACAATGGCATCGCCATAGAGGTTGTGCATATGTGATTTATTAATTGCCTATAATCTATATTGTATATAACACATATATAGCAAGATTCTAAAGGATAGATAGGAAGTTTAACACTTTATAAATAGGTATTAAGTAGGGCATACATAGTTAATCCCTCGCAGAAATGTCACATGTCGGGTCTTTATTGATGGCGCCATAGCAATCGGGTATCCTCTGTTTCACACAGCAGACACTCGGGCCTAATGTCCACGACCGGTGGCGGTAATGCCAATCGCAGACCTTTAACCACTCAGATGCCGTGGTCAAACGCTCGCTTCTGCATGTGTTGCGGCCGGATCTCTGCCAGTCTCCACTATAGTGAATGGGGTCGGCGGGTGTCAGGCAGCATCCAGCAGGTCCGGATCAAAACATCTCCAGCAGGCTACTCCCTGCCGGAGATGTCTATTGCTGTCTATTGTGAAACAAGCCTGAGCAGTGCTGCAAACATTCCATTTTGCTTTTCTCTTGATTGAATGTTCATTTCAACATTTTTCAGCAGAAACTGATCCCCCATTCCCAGAATAAAAAGTGGATTGCATTGTAACCATTTTGGAAAATAAATTGAAATGTAAGGTTCTTGCTTGCGCTTGTACAGGGTAGGCCACAAAAATACAAAATCTTGTTTCCCTTATTTTGGTTTGGATAGGATAATGCATAATAGAAGAATGATGTACTTACCTGCTACTTGCTGTTTCAGTGTGGGCACTGTCTGGGAATTAGTTTCATACACCCTACCCTTCAGGTATCAGATAAAAGTCACACACATGCACACCATGCATTCTTCTGTGAATGCCATGCGAACTTGGCAGAGGGACATACTGAAAAGGAACAATATGCTGAAAGAAACAGTACTTGAAGATGTCCATGTACACTGCTGTGTTTTTTTATTTTTATCAAAGAATTCTGGACCCACTGAGCACCCATAGCGGGGCACCTAACACAGATTTGTGGATCCTGAAGTGGATGTTAGTGCAGCTTGTGTGATTTTTCCATGTGCCTGTTTTCCATGTGGTGGATCCGCGCCAAAAAAACTTGAGCTGAAAATGCAGCTTTGTAAAAAAAAAAAACACCCGTGGATTCCATGCTCATTTTTTCAGCACGTTTTTAAAATCCATCGTGTGAACATATCCTTAGGGTAGGGCTACACGGTCAAGTTTCCTAATGAAGTTTTGGAAATTAAAATCAGGATTAGATCAAAGACAGATAACGACTTCTCCATATTTTTCAATTCACTCCTGAATTTTGGGCTTCTAAAACTGCATCTGGAAACCTGACCGTGTGGCCAGACCCTTACACCACTAATATTCAGTATGACTTCAGGTGAAGTGGTTTCAGTACACGTACACATACTTCTGATGTGCACCTATGGGAATAATGGATATGGATTTCGTCAAACTTCTTATAATCCTCTCCTGGCTGTCTGCAGTGACAAGTTGTGTTATTTTTTGGCATCAGTCATGTATACTGTGTTATGCCACTTCTGCATGAAACCATATATTCTGCTTTTTACTGGAATGGAAAGATCTGAAAATTAACCCTTTCTGAACACAGCCTAATTTTAATTTTTTTTCATTTTCGTTTTTTCCTTCTCCTCCTTCCAAAAGCCATTATTTTTTTGTTTTTTGTTCCCATAGCAGTATAAAGGCTTGTTTTTTGTGGGACAAGTTGTATTTTTAATGGTACCATAGCTTATATTGGAAAATGGGGGGGGGTTTCAATCACACCAAAGTTTTTCGAGTTTTGTTTTTATGACATTCACTGTGAACTAAAAATGACATGACGTTATTATTATGTGGGTCAATACAATTATGACGATACCCAATTTATACAGTTTTTGGAAAAACATTATTTTTCTTTCCATCACCATGTTCTGACAGCCATAACTTTTTTATATTTATGTCTACAGAGCTGTGTGATGGCTTGTTTGCAGGGCAGACTAGTTTTTAATGGTACCATTGTGGGGTACATACAGTGGATATAAAAAGTCTACACACCCGTGTTAAAATGTCAGGTTTCTGTGCTGTAAAAAATGAGACAAAGACCTATCATTTCAGAACTTTTTCCACCTTTAATGTGACCTATAAACTGTGCCACTCAATTGAAAAACAAATTGAAATCTTTTAGGTAGACGGAAGAAAAAATATTAAAATAAAATAATATGGTTGCATAAGTGTGCACACCCTTAAACTAATACTTTGTTGAAGCACCTTTTGATTTTATTACAGCACTCAGTCTTTTTGGGTATGAGTCTATCAGCATGGCACATTTTGACTTGGCAAGATTTGCCCACTCTTCTTTGCAAAAACACTCCAAATCTGTCAGATTGCGAGGGCATCTCCTGTGCACAGCCCTCTTCAGATCACCCCACAGATTTTCAATCGGATTCAGGTCTGGGCTCTGGCTGGGCCATTCCAAAACTTTAATCTTCTTCTGGTGAAGCCATTCCTTTGTTGATTTGGATGTATGCTTTGGGTCGTTGTCATGCTGAAAGATGAAGTTCCTCTTCATGTTCAGCTTCCTAGCAGGAGCCTGAAGGTTTTGTGCCAATATTGACTGGTATTTGGAACTGTTCATTATTCCCTCCATCTTAACTAAGGCCCCAGTTCCAGCTGAAGAAAAAGAGCCCCAAAGCAGGATACTGCCATCACCATGCTTCCCTGTGGGTATGGTGTTTTTTTGGTGATGTGCAGTGCTGTTTCTGCGCCAAACATATATTTTGGAATTATGGCCAAAAAGTTCCACCTTGGTTTCATCAGACCATAACACCTTTTCCCACATGCTTTTGGGAGACTTCAGATGTGTTTTTACAAAATGTAGCCTGGCTTGGATGTTTTTCTTCGTATGAAAAGGCTTTCGTCTTGCCACTCTACCCCATAGCCCAGACATATGAAGAATACGGGAGATTGTTGTCACATGTACCACACAGCCAGTACTTGCCAGATATTCCTGCAGCTCCTGTAATGTTGCTGTAGGCCTCTTGGTAGCCTCCCAGACCAGTTTTCTTCTCGTCCTTTCATCAATTTTGGAGGGACGTCCAGTTCTTGGTAATGTCACTGTTGTGCCATATTTTCTCCAATTGATGATGACTGTCTTCACTGTGTTCCATGGTATATCTAATGGCTTGGAAATTAGTTTCTACCCTTCTCCTGACTGATACCTTTTAACAATGAGATCCCTATAATGCTTTGGAAGCTCCCTGTGGACGATGGCTTTTGCTGTTGGATGCGACTAAGAAAATTTCAGGAAACACCAACTAGAGCAGCTGAACTTTATTTGGTTAATCAGAGGCACTTTAAATGATGACAGGTGTATGATGACTCCTATTTAACATGATTTTAAATGTGATTGCTTAAATCTGCACACAGCTACATCCCCAGTTTTAAGAGGGTGTGCACACTTATGCAACCACATTATGTTAGTTTTTTTTTTAATTTTCTTCCCTCCACCTAAAAGATTTCAGTTTGTTTTTCAATTGAGTGGTACAGTTTATAGGTCACATTAAAGGTGGAAAAAGTTCTGAAATTATTTATCTTTGTCTTATTTTTTTACAGCACAGAAACCTGACATTTTAACAGGGGTGTGTAGACTTTTTATATCCATTGTATGACTTTTTGATCAATTTTTATTTCATTTTTGGGGGTGTGTTTTTATTTTATTTTAATACTTCAGGCATTTTCAAATGCTACAATACCTGCTATGTCTATTGTTGTTATTGGGGGTGATTAGAATTTCTATTTTTTGTGTTGGTTTTTTTATACATTTTTTTTTTACTTTATTTTACTGTAATTTTAGTCCCCTTAGAGGACTTCAACATGCAATCTTCTGATCCCTTGTCCCATAGACCACAATAGAATACTATTGTGGTGTATGAAACACTGTAACAGCCCTGGGAACTTTCTTAAGGCCTCATTGAAACCAATTGGAACCCTGCAATTCCGCTGTGGGGGCTCCAATCGAAAATCAGAGGGAGTAGGTATGGAGTAGGCTCAGTGTGGTTAGCGAGTCCTCTCCATACTCCTTACACTGCACCACAACGTAACTGTAAGTCCTGCCACACGTAAGCAGGTCGGCCACCAGGAATTTCAGGGCCTCTGACAAACAGTGTATCCCTCCAGCCCTTCTTACATTCATAGCATCAACTTTCTTTTTTTGCATCAGGCCACCAATAAGATTTTAATTTTTATCAACTTTTATAATGGGTTAAATGAGGGGGGGGGGGGATTTGCACCATTTTTATTTACCGATCACCATGAATAGGTTCACTATATTGTACGGGATATTATTATTACAGGGATACAAGATACGGTTTTGTGATATTTAAGAGTATGTTACAAAAACATACTATTATAATATTTTTTTGATAATGTAATTTTTACCTTTAAAGCAGGAAAATAAATGCTGCATTCTGCTGCCATTACATTTAATTATAAAAAAAATGTACATGTACATACTAGAAATCAAACCCCAGACCTTCTGTATAATAGGCAGCTGCCTTACACACTACTGTATTGAAAGACTGTGATGTTTGAATATGATTTTCTGTACCTAGTAGATAAATAGTATTACTAGTCATTTAATATTATGCCTGTGAGGAAGAAAACAGTAATACTATTAAGGCACAGAGAACCCAATGCTTGTTAACGAGTTATTCAATACAGTAGTGGGTGAGGCAGCTCCCCCCTCTACTAAAGGTCTGGGGTCTAATTCCCACAACATACCTGTCAAATTATTTCTTTATAAAAAATTATAGAAGAAAAATTACATTCTAATTTGTTTTAAATATTTTATCAAAGTTGCAAGGCCATGAAGAGGCCTTCACAAGGGAATGTCACACCCTGGCATAATGCATGGCAGCCAATCCAATTGAGTCCTCATCTCAGGTACACTAACAGCTTGGCGTTATATTGATTATACTTGTGGTATGGCCATTTCTCTAACATGTCCCAGGAGCCGTTTTTCAATAGGACAAGCCACATTTTGCCCGTGAGCTGCCTGTGTGGCCTAAACCTGCTATCATGGTCTGCAGTGTCTCCGGACTTGTCTCCCATCTAGGATGTCATTGGACGGCAATTGCAAAGGGAACTGCCAGCAGCGGATCTTGAGGATTTGCCTGCCCAAGTGCATTCAGCGTGGCAGAACACTCCTCAGACAACCATTAATAATCTCACTGCTAGCACGCCATTTCTGCACGCGTGTATTTCTGTGCATGGCACTTATACTGGAGATGTTTAGAATATTTTTTAAATTTTTTTTCATTATTTGCTTTTCATTAACATGTCTATCGATCCTGTGAATGCCACGATTGGCGGCTCCCTCCGTCATGTTTTGATCCGTGCAACAGAGAGATGCAGCTGTGCGGGGATCAGGAGCGACGCGGGTGAAGGGGGGGGGGCAGGGTAAATATTATCTATATGAGGGGTCTTTGGAATTTGGATAACCCCTTTAAGAGTATCAACTAGTGCTTGGTGTGCACACTGCTGTTGAGCGTGTATACTAAAACCACACCTTCCTTTGGCCATATACATTGGGATATAAAACTGAAGAGCACAAAAACACTACAACCTGGATCTGAATACTTTTGTAATTGCATGTATATAAAAATGTATTATAGTCACTGAGTTATTCAATAAAATGTTTCTGTACAGCGCCACCTGCTGTTTGTTCTTTTCCTTATTTTTCATCTACTTCACTGTAGTGGTCGCACGCGCTCAGTTTAAATCTTCAACTGTTACCAGCTGTATCTTCTGTTAGAAGCTGGGGGAATTACAGGGAAAGATCTACAGCAGAAAGGACGTGCCCAGTGAGACAGGACACGCCAGCTTGAAATAATCTAGCAGAGCAATGAATGGGGAGGTTTGTGGTTCCATGTGAGGTACAGGGCTGGTTCTAGCTTTGTTAGAAAGAGGTTGCCATGTACTATATGATGTCTGAGTTTTATTTTTACATCAGTCATGGTATAACCCCTTTAAATGGAGCGTCAGACTGAGAGGCCCATATAGCGGCAAGCTGAGGAATTTCAGCAATACTTTACAGCTTCTGTTGTGAGCTATGTATTCTGCCAATTAAATGGTTGGAAAAAGTAACTACATGGCATGATGCTATACAGACTAAGCCTAGCTGCACAAAGGTGATGGTGGACTTGCAGAAATTCTGCATGAATTTCACTGCGAATTTCGGGGTGTTTCCACACTAAATCCGCATGTGTTAAGGTGCATTCACATGACTATGTATTTAGCGATCTGCAAAAATACAGATGACGTTTATGTTGCATACCTGTTTTTTGAGGACTTATCGTAACAATGCTGATTCTTGTATACAAATCGGTATAGGATGTGTTCTACCTTTTTTGCAGGGCTGCAGAACGGATATACGGATGTGGATAGCACACTGTGTGCTGTCTGCATTTTTTGAAAACCCATTGTAATTAATGGGTCCGCATACGGCCCGCAAAAAATGGCGCTGCAACTGCTCTATTGTAGCGATATAAAGCTCTGCTATTCTACATAATATTTGCTTTTCATTAACATGTCTATCGATCCTGTGAATGCCACGATTTCAAGAGTTTTCCTTCGTGGTGTTGCAATTTTATTGCTGAGGAGTGTGCATAGACTGACGATTAGGCTTGAGCATATCGACCTTCGGTTCATAGATCCGAAGTCGATTGGTTCAACTACCTCGATTTTAATGCTGTTCCCTACAGCATTAAAATGTACTGGCTCCGTGGAGCCAAAGTTCGTCCCGCCCGAAGTTGCAGACGAGACTTCGGTGAATGACTACTCATATCTGCATCTTTAAAAACAATTAGCAATCCGAAGTGAGCCTTAGTACTGGCTGGTACGTCGGTGCTATTTTAAATTGTTTTTAAAGACGCAGATGTGAATACAGTAGTCATTCACCGAAGTCTCGCACGACTTTGGACTAGACGAACTTTGGCTGTACGTAAACAGCATTGATAATCGAGATATTTGAACGAAACGACTTTGTATCTATGATCTGAAGGTCCATTCGCTCAAGCTTACTGATGATGAAATGGATAGCTATGACAGACACATTATATTTTATCCAGATAAATGGATACTCAGTGCAGACACACGCCTCCCAGCCAAGCCAGCAGCTCTAACTAATTAGTGCACGTGATGCAAATAGGAAACCCTGTGGCAGACAATGGCAGCGTGGGAAACTAGTGTAAACTGCCATTACTAAAACTTTCTTCTAAAAAAAATAAATAAAATAAACAAATAAATAACAATAGCTTTCAAAGGCAGACTGGCAGCATGAGAAACGAGTTGGTGGTGGAACGCAGCCTTCACGTTTCAGCCAAGCACAAGCAGTTCCTTTTATCCCTACAATCAAGTGTCTCTGAAGCCCCTTCTTTCCGTTTACTGAAGCACAGAGACTTAACAGCAAAGAGGGGGCTAAGACGGGGAGAACGTGTTTTAGGAATCTCAGCACTTGCCAGGTCACTGGGGAGGTCATTTAACTTTTGTTGAAGAGACAAGGGAGAAAAAAAGAGAAGGGGTAATGAAATATCCTGCCTGAGACGGCTAACAAGCACATGTCCCATGCTGTCGGCTCTGAGGTAACGCTTGCAGCTTGTTGTCCTGTTGCCAAGCTGAACGGTTGGTGGGCATTACATATGTGAAAAGACTTCAGCCTTAGCCTCCTAGTCAGCATTTCTAGAGGAACATAATAGGACTATTGTGTACAATGTTTCCTTGCAGCAAGTTCACTACCTAGGAAGAGTGATTACAGAACAGGTATTATGGCCCAAACTGGACATAAGGGAACAGCGGGGGTCAACTAGGCTCTGCTTTAGCAAAAACGACTCTTCATCTTATCTTGTCAGGCGCTGATTTTGAGGAGGATCATCAGACATTGATATTTTTGCCTTTTGGAACTGGGGTCCTGAGGGTGAATCCAGGCCAACATTTACGTGGGGTCTGTATGTTCTTCCTGTTCTGCTGTAATGTATGGGCCCTGAAGACGGTTATTCACTAAAATCTTTGGCCAACAGCTATCACCCCTGAAATCCAGCAGACATGGATCTTCATCTCAGGGAAAAGAGGTTCAAATGTAATATTTTTGGTGTTTTGTTTAAATAAAAAAAACAAAAAAAACTGCGGATTAAAATGCCTGACATTGTCAATCAAAGTGGAGAGGACGCAGCAGTTGCAGGGAGCAGAGCCTCTAGGTGTAATGGTAACGCCCCCGTTGCTCCTAGAGGCTCGTTTCCATATATTAAAACATCACTTTTCTCAGCAATGCGGACTCATAGGAACATGGGACCAACACTGATGCCTTCAGCTGTCAAGCCCACATCTAACAGATTAACCAGTGTCATAGGTACAAACCTCTTGTCCTGGCATTCATACGGGTGTCATTATGGCATGTTCCACCCACCTAAACATTGCTGCTGACTGAGTTCACCCCTTCATGGCAACGACTTCTTTCTTCAGGATATACGTACATCCTCCCACACTGCACAGGAATGGTTAGGGGAACGTGACAAAGAGTACAAGGTGTTGAATTGGCCTCAAAATTCCCCAGATTTCAAACCAAACGAGCGCCTGTGGGATGTGCTGGAAAAAAAAAGACTGATGCACGGAAGCCCCCCCTCGCAACGTCCTGGTGCCAGATACCACAGGACACTACCTGGAATCTCGAGGGGGCAGAGCTCTTTTGGTGGCAAAAAGGAGACCTACGATATTAAGTGGAGCCTGCACTGAAGAGGTAGACTACCCAGCAGAGTAAAAAACCACCTGAGGTCTTCATATATAGTAAAGCCATGAGAAGCAGGTCCACTGTCCGTGGTGCTGAATACAATGAATATGGATACTTATGATATCATGCTGCTCTAAAGCCAGCGGACGTATCCATGACACGTGTTTGTGCTGCCCACTCTAATCCAACTGGGGATGTCAGAGGGAAGTCATGTGTCCCGTGATGCTCACACTTTACTCTGGGACGCCCCCTTCTATCAGCTAAACACTACTGATGGATCTTAACATTGGCTTTAAAGGGGTTATCCATTCCCCCCAATGCCTGGGTCCCTCATAAAGATTATACTTACCTGCTCCCTGCCACACAGGATACTAGGGATGCTATTGGCGGCTCCCTCCGTCATGTTTTGATCCGTGCAACAGAGAGATGCAGCTGTGCGGGGATCAGGAGCGACGCGGGTGAAGGGGGGGGGGCAGGGTAAATATTATCTATATGAGGGGTCTTTGGAATTTGGATAACCCCTTTAAGAGTATCAACTAGTGCTTGGTGTGCACACTGCTGTTGAGCGTGTATACTAAAACCACACCTTCCTTTGGCCATATACATTGGGATATAAAACTGAAGAGCACAAAAACACTACAACCTGGATCTGAATACTTTTGTAATTGCATGTATATAAAAATGTATTATAGTCACTGAGTTATTCAATAAAATGTTTCTGTACAGCGCCACCTGCTGTTTGTTCTTTTCCTTATTTTTTCATCTACTTCACTGTAGTGGTCGCACGCGCTCAGTTTAAATCTTCAACTGTTACCAGCTGTATCTTCTGTTAGAAGCTGGGGGAATTACAGGGAAAGATCTACAGCAGAAAGGACGTGCCCAGTGAGACAGGACACGCCAGCTTGAAATAATCTAGCAGAGCAATGAATGGGGAGGTTTGTGGTTCCATGTGAGGTACAGGGCTGGTTCTAGCTTTGTTAGAAAGAGGTTGCCATGTACTATATGATGTCTGAGTTTTATTTTTTACATCAGTCATGGTATAACCCCTTTAAATGGAACGTCAGACTGAGAGGCCCATATAACGGCAAGCTGAGGAATTTCAGCAATACTTTACAGCTTCTGTTGTGAGCTATGTATTCTGCCAATTAAATGGTTGGAAAAAGTAACTACATGGCATGATGCTATACGGACTAAGCCTAGCTGCACAAAGGTGATGGTGGACTTGCAGAAATTCTGCATGAATTTCACTGCGAATTTCGGGGTGTTTCCACACTAAATCCGCATGTGTTAAGGTGCATTCACATGACTATGTATTTAGCGATCTGCAAAAATACAGATGACGTTCATGTTGCATACCTGTTTTTTGAGGACTCATCGTAACAATGCTGATTCTTGTATACAAATCGGTATAGGATGTGTTCTACCTTTTTTGCAGGGCTGCAGAACGGATATACGGATGTGGATAGCACACTGTGTGCTGTCTGCATTTTTTGAAAACCCATTGTAATGAATGGGTCCGCATACGGCCCGCAAAAAATGGCGCTGCAACTGCTCTATTGTAGCGATATAAAGCTCTGCTATTCTACATAATAGAACTCAAAAGGGTTTTCCGGTTTTAGCGATTATTGGTTAATAGGCTGGTTTTCATTAACAGCCTACATATACGTGGGTTGTACCTTTATTTCTTTCCTCAGAGGTCCCCATTCCTCAGGCTGGATCGTGGGTCGGAAGTGTGTTTTTTCTTACAGCCAGTGATGTACCGGGCTCCTTACTGGTGAGCTAAGCCTCGTCTTCCGCCTAGCAAAGAGCAAGGTGACGACACTGGCACAGAGGAGCGTTCTGGAGCGCTCAAGGAGGCTACCTCAGAGGAAGGAACTGGCAGCGCTAGAGAACGCCCTTCTGTGCCGGTGATGCTAGCATACATGGAAGCAGGGAGGGTTTGTGCCTGTAGGCGTTGACAAAGGCGGTTTTAGGGATGTTACTAATAAGGGGAGGAATGGCAGAAGGCAGAATACTGATCAGAGTGAGTGGTAGGGGCCGAGACGTCAATCTGCAAAGTCGCGCTGCCTTGTGGGAGCCATAAGATGGTGTGGCAGGATCAATAATGATCGGGGACCCGTAGGAGCACCAGAGGGGAAAATGACCTAGAAACCTTCACGAGGACCTAAAGATTTACCTAAAGTTTAAATCATATTTTTATGTTTAATATATTTTAAAAGAATTTTTAATGATATTATTTTCAATTTTTCATTTCAATATCTATAGTTAACCCCTTCAGGACACAGCCATTTTTGCCAATCTGACCAGTGTCACTTTATGTGGTGATAACTTGAAAATGCTTTTACTTATCCAAGCCATTCCGAGAAAGTTTTTTCGTCACACATTGTACTTCATGAGAGTGGTAAATTTGAGTCAAAATATTTCATTTTTATTTATAAAAAAATACAAAATGTACCAAAAATTTGGAAAAATTTACAGTTTTCAAAATTTCAATTTCTCTGCTTTTAAAACAGATAGTGATACCTCCTAAAATAGTTATTACTTTACATTCCCCATATGTCTACTTCATGTTTGGATCATTTTGGAAATGACATTTTTTTTGGGACGTTAGAAGGCTTAGGAGTTTAGAAGCAAATCTTGACATTTTTCAGAAAATTTCCTAAACCCACTTTTTAAGGACCAGTTCAGGTCTGAAGTCACTTTGTGAGGCTTACATAATAGACGCCCACCCATAAATGACCCCATTCTAGAAACTTCACCTCTCAAGGTATTCAAAACTGATTTTACAAACTTTCTTAAACCTTTAGGTGTCCCACAAGAATTAAAGGAAAATGTAGATGAAATTTTTGAATTTCACTTTTTTGTCAGATTTTCCATTTTAATCCATTTTTTCCAGTAACAAAGCAAGGGTTAACAGCCAAACAAAACTTAATATTTATTGCCCCGATTTTGTAGTTTACAGAAACAACTCATATGTGGTCGTAAACTGCTGTACAGGCACACGGCAGGGCACAGAAGGAAAGGAACGCCATATGGGTTTTGGAAGGCAGATTTTACTGGCATAATTTTAAGCTGCCATGTCACATTTGAAGCCCCCCTGATGCACCCTTAGAGTAGAAACTCCAAAAAAAATTGACCCCATTTTGGAAACTACGGGATAAGGTGCCAGTTTTTTGGTACTATTATAGGGTACATATAATTTTTGGTTGCTCTATGTTACACTTTTTGTAAGGCAAGGTAACAAAAAATAGCTGTTTTGGCACCATTTAAATTTTTTTATTTACAATGTTCATCTGACAGGTTAGATCATGTGGTATTTTTATAGAGCATGTTGTTACGGACGCGACAAGTGGTCTGTACAGATCACTTTACTGCAATTACCTGCTTATCTATATACAGAGGTCATATCATTACAGGCAGGATTAGAATGACAGTTAAAGGGGTTGTCCCACTAAAAATATTCTACAGTTTTCAAACCAGCGCCCGGATCTGAATACTTTTGTAATTTCAGGTAATAAAAAATGTAGCATAGCCAGTTATTCAATAAAATCTAACTGTACAGTGCCACCTGTTTGTGTTTTTATTCTTATTTCTTTGACCTGCTCACTGAGAAGGCCGCACATGCTCAGTTTCATCCTTCAACTGCCTCCTGAGCTGTGATAGGGAGAGCACGGACACGCCTCCTGATCTGTGATAGGGAGAGCATGGACACGCCTCCTGATCTGTGATAGGGAGAGCATGGACACGCCCCCTTAGCTGCAGCAGAAAAGACACTCCCCTTGAGCTGTCAGCTTGATATAAATCTAGCAGAGCAATGAATGGGAAGATCTCTGGATCCATGTGAGGTACAGGGCTGGTTCTAGCTTTGTTAGAAAGAGATTGTCATGTGCTATATGATGGATTTTCATTTTTTACATTAGTCATGGGATAACCTCTTTAACACAGGATCCACCATTCACAATAGGTGATATCACAACTTATCTACTCCCTCCTAACCGCTGCACAATGTATGGCTAGAAAACTCTCCCATAGAAGTCAATGAGGTTCCCTCCTGACCATTGTGTCTATGGACTATGGGGCTGCTGTAAAGCAATTATTTTTAATGCTGTGTACATGCTATTAAGGAGAGCTCAGACAAGATGGCCGCCCCCATAATCATGATCAGGAAATAGAAGAAATAAATCTGCAATTAGAAAATAAAAACAGATTAGAAAAAAAGAGATGTCTTACTATCTGATTTTAACTGGCAGATAACATTTTTGGTGACACATTTTCTTTAAAAGGGTGTGTAGTCTGTCGGACCCTCATCGATCAGGATAGACCATTAGTATTAAAATCTTGGAATAACCCTTTGGAGGGGGTTTCCTGTTATAATGATTTTTAAGCATGTGCCCGCAGCCTTGCTGCTGAAATAGAAGCTTCACACTTACCTCCTCCACATCCCTCCGGTTCTCCACCGTCTTCATCTTCTGCTTGTGACCACATCACTGTCGAATCCAGGCATTGGCTTCAGCGGTGGAGGTGACCATGCCCATGCACCACCGGATGTAAACAATGTGGGCACCGGAAGGTGGAGACAGTGGCGGCAGTGCGGAGAGCAGGTAAGTAAGAATCTTCTGTTTCAGCAGGCCGGCTGCAGGCATTGTGTAATATTACATGAAATGTGTGAATATATGACACTTTCTAATGAATGGGGTAGCTATTTTTAAGATAAGGACTCATTCAGACGCTCGTATCTTGCGTTCCGCATCTGATCCGCAATTTTGCGGATTAGATGAGGACCCATTAATTCTATGGGGCGCTTTTCTTCTGTTTCATGAGTCCGCAAAACAAATAAAACATGGCCCCAAGTCAATGGGTCCTGAAAAATGCATAAGGCAAACCATTTTTTGCTGACATACTGAACTGTCTGCAAGAAAAACGGATCCTCATTTTGCAGACTGCACACGGCTGTCTGGATAAGCCCTGAGGCAGTGACATGGTAAGTAAACCCCCTTGAATATTATGACGCCTTGTATTGTCCCTTCCAATATTAGGAAAAGCACTGCAAATACAGAGAAAATAAAGGCATGGACGACCATAAAGACCTCAGGGAATGAGGAATAATATTGTCGCTGAGCATTTTTAGAAATACGCGTCCGCGGCAGTGTATACATAATGCTATTATTACATACGGCATGCAGCCACCTACTGAGCTAGCCTGGGTGGCTGTGTGTGTCCACCTGTTTGTGACCACGTCATCTGCTGGGAGGCTGGAATGTCCACCACTCATTCTCACAATGCCGGCATACTTCACCTTGTCCCCTGCTCCACTGCTTGGAAGGATCAGATGCGTACATCCAGACTATGGATCCATTTCTAGAAAGAAGACCGGGGATATATTTACAGCTATCAGTTACGTACTGCGCGTCCCAGACTGAGGTGAAGGATACGTGGTGACCTTCATCCTCTGTGGAAGCACGGACATTCAAGGATAAGCAACCGCCAATCACACTGACAACCGCTTATCTCTGCTGAGAAAAAAGATTAAGGGCTCATGCACACGACTGTTGCCCGGCCATATTGCGGCCTGCAATACACAGGCACCGGCCGCGTGCACCCCCCCATCACGGATGCGGACCCATTCACTTGAATGGGTCTGCAATCCGGGAGATGCTGTGCGGAACAGAAGCACAGACAGCAAGAAAATAGAACATGTTTTATTTTATTACGGTGCGGATGGATCACGGACCCATTCAAGTTGAATGGGTCTCAATCCGTCCCGGCTGCCGCACAGATCTTGCCCGTGCATTAGGAGCGCAAATTGCGGTTCCCAATGCACGGAACGGCAGCACAACGGCATTGTGCGTGAGCCCTAAGGGGGAGTTTTCTCATCTCCCTTGTGCCTAACAAGTAGAGTTAAAAAGTCGCAAACAATGTTTGCAACTCTTTAACACGGGGTTCAGACCTGAGCGTTTTTGAAACGCACGTTTTACGCGCGTTCGTGATTCTGTAGACCAATAGAAAAAGGCATATCTACACCTTAACGCGCGTTTTACGTGCGTTCCCATTGAAGTCTATGGGAGGAAAAGCGCGACAAACGCCCAAAAAAACGCTCCTGAACGAGCTTATGCGTTGGGCATTTTACAGCGCGTTTTTACGCGCTGTAAAACGCTCAAGTGTGAACCACTCCCATAGGGATGCATTGGTTTTCATGTCTTGAGCGTTTTACAGCGCGTTCAAAACGCTCAGGTGTGAACCTAGGGTAAAGGGGACCGGAAGGGGGTGTGACCAGCAGCGACCACAAATTTATCTTCATTCATGCCAGTTTTCTGGCACAAATGAAGCTAGAAATTGGACTGCAGCACAGAAAGCGCTGGTTTTGATAAATTCAGCCTGCTTGGCCCATGTGTATTGGAATCTCCTATAACCCATAGACATTAGATTGCTGGATACAGAATTAAAGGGGTTGTACAAAAATACAAAAAAAGAGTCTGCTACTTTTAAAAAAAAAATCTTTGTCCATGGGTTGTGACTGGTACTGCAGAATGGGGCCGAGCTGCAGTACCACACATAGCCTATGGGGGGGGGAGCTGACATTCCCTGAGCAGAGGGAAATATAATGGCCATATGGTGGCCATTCAGATGAAGGCTCTCTGTACTGGCTCAGAATGGGTCATGACCTAATAGGGTATACAGACGGGGGCTGTCTCCTTGACACTTCCCCTTTAATGCTATCCAATCTAATGTCTATAGCAGAGGGCTGCAGCCAGGGAGAGCGCGGATTGAACAGGCTTTTTCCCTATCCAATATTTTGTTTCTCCGGAGATAAGCGGATGTTAAAGAGTAACTAAACCTTTGAATGAAATTGTAATATGATGTCCGTAATGCCCAAAGAAAACTTTTTCCAATATACATTATTTATGAATTTTGTATTTTTCTTATACTTTTACTTCCCTAAAGCGCACCATTCACTGTGCGCTTAAATCTCAGATTTCCGTACACCGCTGACAGCTCAGCAGTGTACGGAGTGTGAAATGTATGAATGGGCAGCAGCAGAGCTGTGAGTACGGGCAGGAGCGCATATTGCTGCTCCTGCCCGTGCCCCCCGGAGGATTACTAACTCTTGGCATAGCACATGGGTATCCTGTACCCATCTACTATGCCAGGATTAGCTGAGCGGGCTGCTGCCTGTGCCTGCTCTGCTAAGCTAAGAGCTGTCATGCAGGACCCAAAGGGTCTATTCTCACGTCTGTAAGTGTTTTGCGGATCCACAAAACACGGATACTGGAAGTGTGCGTTCCGCAATTTGCGGACTGCACAACGCTGGCACTATAATAAAAAATGCCTAAACTTGTCCGCAATTGCCGACTAGAATAGGACATGTTCTATTTTTTTGCGGAAACGGAAGTGTGGATGCGGACAGCACATAGTGTGCTGTCCGCATCTTTTCCATCCCCATTGCAAATGAATGTGTCTGCACCCGTTCCGCAAAATTGCGGAACACATGCGGACCCATTTTGCGGACGTGTGAATGGAGCCTTAGCTTAGCGGAGCAGGAAGAAGCAGGAGCCGCTCCGCTCAGCTAATTCTGGCATAGTAGATGGATACAGGATACCCATGTGCTATGCCAGGAGTTAGTAATACTCCGGGGGGCAGGAGCAGCAATATGCGCTCCTGACCGTACTCACAGCGCTGCTGCGGCCCATTCATAAATTTATGAGTTTTAAGAGCACAGTGAATGGTGCGCTTTAGGTAAAAGTATAAGAAAAATACTAAATTAATAAATAAAGTATATTAGAAAAAGTTTTTTAGGGCATTAGGGACAACATATAAAAATTTCATTCAAAGGTTTAGTTACTCTTTAATGTTATCGGCTGCTGCTTATCCCTCTGAAATAACACATACGCTCAACTCTGGATGTCGCTGGTGAAGGGGGACGCTCCCCACTACTGTCTAGTCGCCCGGCCTCCTCTCGGTAAATGTTATGGCTTTCATTAGGCGGGGTCTTATAGTCAGGAACGGTTTGCTCCGGCAGTTCACACGTGGCCATTTACTTCCCAGCCATTATATAGCGACAAAGACAACTGATCTGTCACCATTCTGCGCTGTATTCCCATTATCTCGCTCAGAACATATACCATACAAAACAGGATGTTCCTGACAAAGGAAACAAGAAGAATGAAGAGCGCGCACAATGGCCGCTACACGTAGAAACCGCTGCATGTTCCCAGCTGAGGGGCGGCCCAGTCTAAAATCATCTGCTATTAAATGAGAAGTACAAATTAACTCATTAGTAGAGGACGCCGCGCGACACGTCTCCAGCCCCGGCCTAATGACTAAGATAAGCTTTCAGTGCAAACTTGGCAAGCGGGCACCCACTGCCGCGGGTATTACCGGGAAATAGCATACAGTGTGTAACGGTATTTCTACATTCCTTCCACCTGGAGTTGTTGTTTTTTCTTTAATTCTCTTAGGCCTTATTCACACGTCCGTGTGTGTTTTGCGGATCCACGGATCCGCAAAATACGGACATCGGTAATGTGCGTTCCGCAATTTGCGGACCGCACATCGCCGGCATTCTCATAGAAAATGCCTTTTCTTGTCCGCAATTGCGGACAAGAATAGGACATGTTCTATTTTTTTCGGGAACGCAATTGCGGACCCGGAAGTGCGGATCCGCAATTGCGGACCCGGCCGGGACATCGTCTGTCCCCATTGAAACTAATGGGTCCGCAATTCCGTTCCGCAAAATGCAGAACAGAATTGCGGACGTGTGAATGGGGCCTTATGGTACTTAAAGGGGAATTCCACTCTGTGTCTGGGCCTCTCCAGTGCCCTGAATAAAGAAGTTTTAACACTGAGTAAGTGGTCTGATCTTTTCATCTCAGATCATGCAAGTCACTGATTGCAATTAAAGGGGTATTCCAGTTTTACGTAAATAAAGCTTAAATTAGTTGTCCAGTTCAGAAAACCCTTTCTCATATACCCTATTTGGGGATTTCAAAAAAACAGAGCATGGTCCCAGGGATCCTCTATTAGTAAGACTGTAATTTGTCTCTTACACTGGAGGACCTGTAAAATAATGCATCTATGCCTCTTTTGATGCAACCCATTATCTTATTGGCCTTGGCAGCAGCTGCCTGACACTGGTTTCTACAGCTAAGGTCTATTTACACGTCCGCAAGTTAGGTCCGCATCCGTTCCACAATTTTACGGAGCCATTTATTTTCAATGGGGCCGGAAAGGACACTATGTGCTGTCCGCATCCGCATTTCCGGATCCGCAAATTCCGTTCCCGAAAAAAATAGAACATGTCCTATTCTTGTCCATAACTGCGGACAAGAAAAGACATTTTCTATTATAGTGCCGGCGATGTGCAGCCCGCAAATTGCGTAACGTGTGAATGGACCCCTAGTTTTCTGTTCACTAAAATTCCTAAGTCCTTTTCCATGTCAGTGTTAGGGCTCATGCACACGACCGTTGTAGTTTTGCGGTCCGTTTTTCACGGATCCATTGTTCCGCATCTGAGTTTTTTTTTCTCTGATTTAGGTCCTCTTCCGTTCCGTTATTCCACAAAACATATCCGTATGTGATCTGTTTTTTGCGGATCAGAAACGGAAACAGAAACTTATTAAATTACCAAACCATTGATCAATATGGGCTGGGCATAGCATTTCTACAGTATGGATCCGCAAAATATGGATGTGTTCCGTGTGCGTTCCGTATTTTTTCCAGACCCATTGAATTTAATAGGGCCTCGGACCGCGATTTGCGGACAATAATAGGACATGCACTACTTTTTTGCGGACAAATGGAAACAGAATGCACACGTAGTAACTTCTGTATTTTCTACAGCCCCACTAAAGTAAATGGTTCCGCATACGGGCTGCACAAAAAACAGAACGGAAGCGGAAAGAAAATACGGTCGTGTGCATGAGCCCTTACCCAGTGTTTTACCATTTAATATGTACCGGGGAGGCTACTTTCACATCTGCGTTTTTGCTGGATCCGTCATGAACGGATCCGTTTGTATTATTTCTAAAATAGCCATGACAGATCCGTCACTAAAACCAGTCAATGGAGAGCGGATCTGTTTTCAATTGTGTCCGAGAAAACAGATCCGGCACAATTGACTTAGGGCTCATTCACACGACCGTGGTTTTGTTCCGCATCCGAGCCACATTTTTTGCGGCTCAGGTGCGGACCCATTCACTTCAATGGGGACGCAAAAGATGCGGACAGCACTCTGTCTGCTGTCCGCATCCGTTACTCCGTTCCGTGGCCCCGAAAAAATGATAAGTCATGTCCTGTTTTTGTCCATTTTGCGGACAAGAATAGGAATTTCTATAAAGGGCCGTCCATTACGCAAATTGCGGTAGGCACACGGGCGGCATCCGTGTTTTGCGGATCCGCAATTTGCAAACCACAGCACGCTCGTGTGCACAAGCCCTTACATTGTGTTTCATCCCGGATCCGTTTTGCTCTGCATCCCATGACGCACTCAAAAACACTGCTTTAAGCGTTTTTCTGTCTGGCATGGCGGTGCGACCAAATGGAACAGAACGCATTCGGGTGCACTCCGTTCCGTCCCCATTGACAAAAAACGGGAACAAAAATGAAGCAGTTTCCTCCTTCTCTGCCCAAGCCTCCAATCTATCCAGATCCATCTGTAGCAGTATACTGTCTTTTTTTGTGTTAAAGGGGGTGTCCAGTCTTGGAGCCAAAAGCCCACCGAGGTCCTAATCTGTTCTTCTGAACATAACCCCCCCCCACCCCATTTGCCTGTCCACTGCTCAATTCCTGGCTACTTTTGGTCCCCACAGGGCCAGAAAGTGGCTTGATCCAGTGACTGCTATGGCCAATCACTGGCCTCCACAGTGACAGCAGTGAAGTACCTGTGATTGGCCTGCGGTGGTCATGGGACAAGCCGCTTTCTGGTTCTGTGGGGACTGACGCAGCGGTTGGACCATAAGCAAGTGACCCCTGTGGTACCCCACTAGTAAGTGGTAGGGTACTTTCACACTACAGTTTTTTTTTTCCGACATTGAGTTCCGTCGCCTGGGCTCAATAACGGAAAATAACTGATCAGTTTTCTCCTAATGCATTCTGAATGGAGAGAAATCCCTTCAGGATGCATCAGGATGTCTTCCGTTTAGTCACTGTGCGGCGTTTTGGACGGAGAAAATACCGTAGCATGCTCCGGTATTATCTCCGTCCAAAATTCCGGATCAGTTACATTAATTTACATTGAAATGTATTAGTGCCGGATCTGGCATTAGAAATACCTGAAGGATGGAACCGTCCTTCCGGTCTGCGCATGCGCAGACCTTTAAAACTGTAAAAAAAAATACAAGACTTATCCGTCTATCCGCATGATAAGCGGAGAGACAGCTACGTTCTTGCAATGCATTTGTCAGATGGATCCGCATCCAGATCCATCTACAAATGCATTCAGTTTACATCCAGATCGACGGATCCGGCAGGCAGTTCCGACGACGGATCACTCTCCTGCAAGTGTGAAAGTACCCTTACCCCTTCAATACTGACCCCTGTGGTACCCCACTGGTGACTGTTTACTTGCCCACATACAGACATTTTCTCCCAGTCCGAGCATCCTCATTTTATATACTAACCTTTTATGAGGTACGGTGTCAAATGCTTTGGAGAAGTCCAGATATACGACATCCACTGACTTACCTCCTCAAAGAAACGGATCCCATATAAACCTTTACACTCAGTTCACACTTTTGCGTAAAACGCCGAGTTCGAACGCGCAAAAAAACGCACAACAGTACAGGATCCATGCATTCCAATGGGGGTGGTTCACACTTGCGCGTTTTTATGCGCGTTCGAACGCGCCTAAAAACGTCCGACGCATAAGCAAGTATGTTCGCGTTAATTCGGGCGTTTTTCGAGCGTTTGGTGCCAATATACTTCAATGGGAAACGCGATACGCGTGTTGTTCGGGCGTTTGTGCAGCGTAAAACGCGCCTATGGACGCGCGTTTTTCAAAGTTTGCAACATGCTGGATCAGCCACCATGGAATTTCACACCTCTAAAGCATTCAGATTGGCCAAACTATATATAGGGAGGGCTGTTTGGTCATTGGCCAACTATGCAGTCAATCACATAAACGCGCGTCAAACACGCCTACACTATTTACCAAAACGCTTGAAAAAAACGCGCGTTAACGCCCGTCTTGAACGCTCAGAAAACGCTAGGCTTCAAAACGCTCAGGTCTGAACCCAGTGTTAGGCCTTTTTCACATCTGCGTTTTAGCTTTCCGTCGTAGAGTTCCGTCCTCGGGTCTCTAGGACGGAAAGCTACTGATCAGGATTATCCCCATGCATCCTGAATGGAGAGAAATCCGTTCAGGATGCATCAGGATGTCTTCCGTTCAGTATGTCAACGTTTTTTGGACGTTGACAAAAGCGCAGCATGCTGCGGATTTGTCTCCGTCCAAAAATCCGGAAGACATGCCGTAACGCCGGATCCGAAGTTAATGCCCATTGAAGTGCATTAATCCGGATCCGGCCTTAAGCTGAACGTCATTTCGGCACATCGCCGGATCCGACGTTTAGCTTTTTGTCAATGGTTACTATGGCAGCCAGGACGCTAAAGTCCTGGTTGCCATAGTAAAGAGTAGGGGGAGCGGCATACTTACATTCCGTGCGGCTCCCGGACGCTCCAGGATGACGCCAGGGCGCCCCAGTGCATAGATCACGTGATCGCATGGATCACGTGATCCATGCGCGCGGGCGCTCTGACGCCATTCAGGAGCGCCCCGGGAGCCGCACGGAATGTAAGTATGCCGCTCCCCACTGCTACTATGGCAACCAGGACGCTAGTATCGTCCTGGCTGCCATAGTAACACTGAAAGCATTTTGAAGACTAATCAGTCTTCAAATGCTTTCAGTTCACTTGCATTCCGGCGATGGAAGTGCACGCCGGATCTTCACAACGCAAGTGTGAAAGAGGCCTTAGTGATATGGATGTATGCACTAATTTTCCCGCCCTGTCCAGCATTACATTTGAATGTGTACTATGTAATGCTTAAAAGAGTATTCCCATCACAGACAATGGGGGCATATCGCTATGTTTTGCCACCATTGTCTGATAGGCGCGGGTGCCACCTCTGGGACCCGCACCTACACCAAGAACGGAGCAGAGAGAGTGGTGGCTGGAGGACCCTGGGTTTCACGGGGACCGGCCACCGTCACGCACTCTCCCTATACAAGTAAATGGGAGCGCACCGCACTTGTGCGGCCACAGCTCGCATTCATTTCTATGGGGCCGACGGAAATAGTTGAGCACTGACAGCCCCATAGAAATGAATGGAGGGAGGTTGCGCATGCGCAGTGTGCCCTCCGCCACCTTTTTGCGCTCTGTTCTCGACGTAGGTGAGGATCCCAGAGGTGTTGCCTGATAGTGCCTATTAGTATCCCACTGACAGTATATAGCACACTGTATTACATAAGCAGTACTGTGCATTATGTGAATGATCAAAGGATCGCATGTCACAGTTCCATTTGTGGGGGTCCAAAGTGGTTAAAAAAACAAATAAAGTTTTAGTTAAAAAAAAGTCTACAAGTTAAAAAATACACCTTTTTCCACTGAAAAAATGTTTTTCAATCCCGAATAGGAGGCCCGTGTTCCCCATTTGAAAGAAGTGACGTTTAAAAAATAAATAAATAAATTTAAAAGATCTAATTGCCTACCTATCCCCAAATTACATAGAAAATGACCATAATTAGTAAAGCTGTGTTCAAAAATGCCCAAGCTATTAAAATAAAAAAGTATTTGTCTTGCAAATGGGAAAAAAAAATAAAAAATGGTCACCGTTTTTGGTCACTTCCCCTTAAAAAATTTTTTGGCCTGTCTGGGGAGGTCACAAGCGCCCCTGTGAACGTTGCGGCCTCCTGGCAGATCTCTAAGGACAGCGCCACACATCGCATAGTGGCTGTGCTTGGTATTGCAAGGTCACGTGACCGACGAACGTGATGTCACTGTCCTAGGAAGAGGCCTGAGCTCTCATGGTCTCAATTAGTTGTTTGGCGCTGATTTTGGAGCGTTTCTGCCTCAAAACTGGCTGGACACATACTGCTGCACAGGGCTCATTCAAACGACTGTATTTGTGCCCGCAAAAATGCGGAACAGATGCGGAACCGTTCATTTCAATACCGTGGTCCTGAAAAATAGATAGAGTATGTCCTATAGGCATTTCTATCATAGCACCAGCCGTTCATGTGGAACGCACACAGCCAATATCCGTGTTTTTTTCGGATCCACACAAGAACGGATACAGACGTCTGAATGAGCCCTCGGGGTATGTTCACAATGAGTTTTTTGTGTGCTGAAATAAAACTGGTGCAGGATCCACTTCAGGATGCAGTTTTTGATGCTGGACATTTCAGTGGGATGTTTGGACATTAATTCAAGGAAGAATCCACACGTCATTTCTTTTTTCCACGGCTATGTTTTTAAAACTGGAAGTGGGAATAAAACCGTGCGGAGTAAAGACAAGCGGTTTTCCCGACTTTTCCTGAGGATTTGCATTTGAAAGTGTATTCTGGTGGCAGATTCCGCACCAAAATCCACCTAGAAAAATCTGTGTGTGAACGTACCCTTTAGGCCTCTTTCACACGGGCGTCATGTTTGACGCCCGGATAAGAGGCGGGTGCGTTGCGGGAATATGCGCGTTTTTCCCGCGCGGGTGCAAACGTTTGCAACGCGTTTTGCACGCGAGTGAGAAAAAACGCCATGTTTGGTACCCAACCCAAAGCCGGACTTCATCACTGAAGTCCGGTTTCGGGTCTACTGGAGAATTGATTATTTCCCCTTATAACATGGTTATAAGGGGAAATAATAGCATTCTTAATAAAGAATGCTGTGTAAAATGAAGATAAAGGGGTTAAAAATAATAATAAAAGTTAACTTACCTTAGCCACTTGATCGCGTAGTCGCGATCTCTCCTCTCTTTCCCTGCAGCATCTAAGATCTAAAGGACCTGTGATGACATCACATCACATGGTCCATCTTACCATGGTGATAGACCATGTGATTGGACCATGTGATGTGACGTCATCACAGGTCCTTTAGTTCTTAGATGCTGCAGGGAAAGAGAGGAGAGATCGCGACTACGCGATCAAGTGGCTAAGGTAAGTTAACTTTTATTATTTTTAACCCCTTCCTCTTCATTTAACAATGCATTCTTTATTAAGAATGCTATTATTTCCCCTTATAACCATGTTATAAGGGGAAATAATAGAGATCGGGTCCCGTTGCTAAGCAACCATGTGGGAAAATTGCAACGCATCCGCACTTGCTTGCGATTTTCCCACAGCCCCATTCACTTCTATGGGGCCTGCGTTGCGTGAAAAACGCACAATATAGAGCATGCTGCGATTTTCACGCAACGCAGAAGTGATGCGTGAAAATCACCGCTCATGTGCACAGCCCCATAGAAATGAATGGGTCCGGATTCAGTGCGGGTGCAATGCGTCCTCCTCACGCATTGCACCCATGCGGAAAACTCGCCCGTGTGAAAGGGGCCTTAGAGTGACTTTATGGATTTGCACTGCTGCGTATATTTACACAGCGCGGTTATGCTCGTGGTTTCAAGGAGTGTCAGAACCACAGACATGACTAGTGACACGACTCCAGGCTACACTGCAGTCATTGCCTCTTGTTAAAGGGGTCGTCTACCTTCAGTAAATGGCATTTATCATGTAGAGAACGTTAATACAAAGCACTTACTAATGTATTGTGATTGCCCATATTGCCTCCTTTGCTGGCTGGATTCATTTTTCCATCACATTATAGATTGCTCGTTTCCATGGTTATGACCACCCTGCAATCCATCAGCGGTGGTCGTGCTTGAACACTGTAGGAAAAAGCGGCAGTCTCTCTGGTGACCGGGACCATAGGAGCGGAGCGCACATAGGCTGGAGCTTTCTCCTATATTGTGCAAGCACGACCACAGCTGATGGATTGCAGGGTGGTCATTACCATGGAAGCGAGCAGTGTATAATGTGATGGAAAAATTAATCCAGCCAGCAACGGAAGCACTATGGACAATCAGAATACATTAGTAAGTGCCTTGTATTAACGTTCTCTATATAATAAATGCCACTTACTGAAGGTAGACGACCCCTTTAACCCCTTCCCTGCTGGAGGAGATAACAGCATCACGTGAGTGGTCTAACGCCGTCTCCCCGGGGCTCATGGAGCCGAGATTACATTACAGAGCAGGGCGCCGGTGGCGGCGGGTCACTCCCTGCTCCCGGCCGCAGCCTCTCGCCGCCCGGGCAGGCCACTTTCCCACGCCCTGCGCGTGCTAACATGCCGTCCTGCAGACTCCGGCTTGGCACAGCGCCCAGCCAATCAGCGCTCAGCGGGCGGGGCCAAGCGGCGCCGCGCGCTTGTCAATCAACGTTCTTTTTTAGAATGAAGAAGGTTCCCCCAAAAAAGCTTCCCCCCCCCCTCTAAACGTGACGTCATGCAGCGGAGTGGGCGGGGCGCCGGAGAAGGATTATTGGCTACAAGAAGATAATTGTGTTCCAGGAGCAGGCGCCAGTGCTCGGCCTCCCCTCCCTCTCCCACACACCATGTAAGAGGCGAACCGTGGGAAAGAGACAGCCAGAGGAGGCAGCAGCCCGGGTGACAGCAGCGCCACTTCTCCTGACCGCAGCCATGAAGAGGACACACGACTACAGCTCCTCGGACAGCGAGCTGGACGAGAACATCGAGGTGGAGAAGGAGAGCGCGGACGAGAATGGGTAAGAGAGCAGCTGTCGTGCGATATCAGCCTCAACCACCAAGCGATCGCACCGATAAAAACTATGGCGATCAGAAGGGGATCTCTATTGTTAGGGCAAGGGGCTTTTCCATGCACAATTGCCCAATTCAAAGCAAGACTCCCCTATCTGGGGAAGTTTAGACGATTGTCCCGATATGTCTACAAGTCTCCAGGACCCAAGATCGGCCATTCCCTGCAGTTCTCCAATCTCATCGGTCTGTCTGTCTATCTATGGCAGAGTTGGGTCTGTCTGATGGAGCAGATCTGCTGTCTGATGTAGCAGATCTGACTTATTCATCTGGCACAACTCCTGATATCTGCTCTTTTATATAGGACTGCAATATAACATACAGTATTAGGGCTCATGCACACGGCCGTATGTATTATGTGGTCCGCAAAACACGGATCCGCAAAAAAAAAAAAAAAAATGATGCCCGTCTTGCATCCATTTTTTTTTTTTGCGGATCCATTGTAACAATGCGTGCCCTAGGACATGTTCTATCTGTTTGCGGAACGGACACTGAATGCACACATCATCATTTCCGTTTTTTTCTCCAGCCCCATTGAAATGAATGGTTCCACATACAGACCTGTAAAAAATAAAATAACGGAAGAGAAATACGTTTGTGTGCATGAGCCCTTAGAGATATACAGCTCAACTACAGAAAACCATGTCCAGCTCTGCTGCATCTCTGTAGAATTTCTACAGAACGCTTTCATGCGTTATCCGTTTTTGACTTGATCTGTAATATATATATTTTTTTACATTTTTAGGAATCTGAGTTCGCCTCCTGGTTCTATGTCTCCGTCCACAACGTCCCAGATTCTAGCAAGGAAGAGGCGCAGAGGGGTGAGTGCCTCGTACCTCCGTGCAGTGGACGCAGCTCTGTAGAATGTGTCATGGACTTGTCACTTAAAGCAAACTCTTGTGTCCTCCTCCAGATCATTGAGAAGCGCCGGCGGGACAGGATTAATAACAGCTTGTCTGAGCTGCGGAGACTGGTTCCCAGCGCGTTTGAGAAACAGGTAATTATATTGTCTTGCTGGGACTAGGGGACGGTGGTTAAGAAACCTGAGTAGGGTTCCATGGCAGGATATTTTTTATTTTTTTTTTGTGATTTGTTTTGTACAGATGTAGCAGAGCTGAATTTGCTATTTAACATTTTGATGCATTACGGTGCATCCATGAATATAGATAGAACAGTTATGGATTATTAATGCCCAATCTGCGTCCTCTCCTAACGCCTTGGTTATTTCTTGCAGGGTTCGGCCAAATTGGAAAAAGCTGAGATTCTTCAGATGACGGTGGATCATCTTAAGATGCTGCACACTGCAGGGGGCAAAGGTAGGCGAATAGCGTTTTTTTTTTTTTTGCGCAGTGTGTTCACTTTCCTTCTGCTTAGCATACAGTACGTGACTGGACTTGGTACAGCTGCGTTATGTGAGTATCCCTTTAAGGGTACATGCGGACGTTGCGTACTACGCAGAATTTCCGCACTGAAAATCTGCAGCTACTGTTTTTAAAATCTCATGTACAGGGTGTGGAAATCGACCCAAAGTGCAGATTTTCAAACTTTCAGTGCAATTTTCGCGTGGCAAAGGGCGAGATCTGGGACAAGTCTGCGTCCAATTCCGCAAGTATCACTTGGATTTTGGTGCAGATCTGGTGCTTGACGCAGCAAGAAAAAAAAAAAAAAAAACGCATGAAAATCGACATAAACTGCGTTCACACATTGCTATTTTGGAAATCCACAGCAAAAAACCGCGCTGTGGCCGGAATGTGTGAACGCATCCTTCTGGTCTGTGCCCAGTTTGCAGCTTTGCCCTTCAGATGAGGCGGAGTGCTGCTACTCTGTATGGTCCTGTATACCTTCTTCTAATGATGAAGCAGAGCTATATTTGTCATTGCACCTCCTATAACTAGATGAGTGAAGATAATGGAGTGAGGGTGCATTCACACTGAGTTTGCCGCGTAGACTGGAGGTATGCGCCTGGCGTATAGGGCAACCCGTAGATTCCTGCACCCATCTTCTATATACTGGGAGCGTTCCTGGAACATATACTGAAATCACAGTGTAAATCTACCCTTACTTTACCTGCAGTCCTATGTAAAACCACTGATTACACATTATTATATGATACTGAGTTGTGCTACATGTATAGTGATGTTGTATTTTTTCCTGTTGTAGGCTACTTTGATGCCCATGCCCTTGCAATGGACTACCGCAGCCTGGGTTTCAGAGAATGTCTCGCTGAGGTTGCCCGCTACCTGAGTATCATTGAAGGACTGGACAACGCTGACCCGCTCCGAGTACGACTGGTTTCTCATCTCAACAACTATGCCTCCCAGAGAGAAGCTGCCAACAGTGCCCACACCAGCATCGGACACATACCATGGGGAGGCGCCTTTGGGCACCATCCTCATCTCTCCCACCCCTTACTCCTGGCACAGACGCCGCACACAAACGCAAGCAGCACAACGTCTTCGACAGAAGCCCACCACCAGAGCAGACTTCCCGGGTCACCGCACGCCGACTCCACCGCGCTACGGGTTCCCTCTACGTCAGTTCTTCCAGTGGTGACTGCTTCAAAACTCTCTCCTCCTCTGCTCTCCTCGGTGGCGTCCCTCTCGGCATTCCCGTTTTCTTTCGGATCCTTCCACTTATTGTCTCCCAATGCACTGAGCCCAACGGCGCCGGCCCCTACGGGAAAACCCTACAGACCCTGGGGCACGGAGATTGGAGCCTTTTAGGACTTTTCTGTGAACTGAATAGTTTTTATGCAAGGGGTGGTCTGGGGGGGGGGGGGGATCTAAGGTCCAGCTGTGCTGGGCATCTCACAGTGTATTTACCGGTCTGTCTGATACCATGGTACCACTGCAAAAACAATTTCACTTCTAATGATTTTTTTATTTTATTTTTAGCATTTTGTGAACACTGTACGACCCGCGACTCTTATCAGGTCCCGGCTGAGGAGTTAATATAACTTGCTTTGTAATATTTTCAGTGCGTGCCCCAACATGGGGGGCATTGTAACCGATAGTTTAGAGGTTTTGAGCAATCTTCCTATTAAAATGTCTTAGTCTTAATTTGTGGAAATTCGCGTTCAGCAATAACACTGTACTTTTTTTTACGTTTTGCTAATCTTTGAGTTGAGATATTCTATGAGAGAGGTCCTCCATATGTAAGTAGTATTCTTGAATTTTATATTGCCACGCGTTGACAAATCACCAGGACCAGCTTTACCAAGTGCAGGCCGGGGAGTGCCCATCCAAGCTACCATCGCAGGAGTCTGGAATATCCATCCCATCCCCCGTCTTCTAATCTGTCTCCAGTCCGCTGCACTAAAACCTTAGTTTAACAGGTAGACTCATTTAGGAGGACGCCGTCCCCCCTGTATATATGTCACTTCTGTGCATGGATGCATTTTTCCTTTTTTTTTTTTTTTTACATATATATATTTTTTTCTGTACTGGGTTTAATCACTGTTGTACTGGTCTACTGTGACTAAATAAAAGAGTCCAAGCGTGATCATTTAAATGTATCTGCTTATGGTTTACATATATTTCCTTCAGCATTTATTGGTTTACCTAGTGGTCTGGATTATTGACCGACTAATATCTGCCCAGCTTTCTGGTTCTGGTGAGGTAAAATACATCTGAATTACTAGATTACTGGGTGTTGGATTAAAGGAATTTCACGTTTACGGCTTTTATTTGGAGCTGTACATAATGGGGGAGATTTACGAGACAGGAAGGGACTTTGTTGCCCATAGCAACCAATCACAGCACAGCTTACATTACTTACAGAGCTCCTGAACAATGAAAGCTGCACCGTGATTGGTTGACAGACAGCTTTGTAAATCTGCCCTTGGCGTCAGGCCAGGATGGGGCTGCCCAATGTGGGTGATGCCATAGTCACAAACACTCTCCTCTTGAGTACTTGTCAAAGTGAATAGGAAAGCCTTTACCCTTTAGTTTTATAGCTGCTGTGACACCACATTTTCAGTCCCTGTGACACCAGCGAGCCCTGGAGTGCGAATGGACTATGGATGGTACTGTCACATGATTGTGTGGCGCCCACGTGGTGCGTCAGTGCTCGTCATGTAGCTCAGGCCATCCATGACTAGGTTGTATGTGGTAAAAAATGTGCGCAGTTACCAGCCCTGAGGTGTTGTTTCCCATAGCAACCAGTGACTCCATGTTTTTTAGTACATTGCAGGGCTGAGTTTGTTATTGTGCGGCACAAGTCTATGTAATGCATACAGTTTGTGTAAAAAAAATATCTGCATATAGCTGAGGCGAAGTGCAGTATTAGTATCCTATAGCAGGGGAATCGGTAATGTCTCCAGATATAGTACTGCTATATACACTAACATTGGCGAGGGCCACAATAATAGATGCCTTGGTCGGGTATAGCAGGACAAGAGTCTCTAGTACAGTCAGTAAATTGCTGGTTTTCTGTAGAGTCTTAGGTATAAAAGATATTACTTAAAGGGGTTGTGCGATCGGGGATACCTTTAAGCCTTAGCACAAATGCTATAAGGACAGTAAATCAGAGTCTGCACCCTGTTGGACTACAACTCCCAGCACACTGTAACATGATACAAGATACTTTGACGTTGTAAAACCAATCTACTAGACGCCATGTTCCTGGGGTCAAATGACTAGAAATCCGATGACGGCTCTGTACTTTCTGGCCATCAATGGGTTACTGTAGTCTCCTGTTGCTGGTAGTATGATATAAAGTCAGGAAACGGCAACCTCTGGCACTCCAGCTGATTTGAAACTACTACTCCCAGCATTCATGCTTGTTTGGCTGCTCCTGGAGCCAGGGGTGCACCTCGCCTTTCTGCCGCCTGAGGCGAAAACTAAAACAGCGCCTTCCCCCTTTCCAATGCCAATTTCTTAACCTAAACCCTTCCTTCAGCTCATGGCCCTTCATCTGACTCCCTTCTTGCCCCTACCTGGTGCTGCCGGAGGCGATCCCCTCACCTGGCCTCATTGGGGGTGCACCCCTGCTGGGAACTATAGAAGTTAATGGACCATGCTGGGAGTTGTAGTTTTACAACAGCTGGAGTGTCGGAGGTTGCTGACCACTGCAGTAGGCCATTTCATCTCTGGCCCTAATAATGGACCATAATTCAGATCCAGGACTAATGGCTCCTTCTTTTTAATTAAAATATTTAAAATATGAAATAATTTGCTATATGGTGGTACAATGAAGTTCTTCCTGCTGAAAGCTGGACTACCTGACTGCTTAGTGCACAACCAAGCCTTAGTAATGCATCAATCTACGCGTGCTGAAATATCCCAGTGTAAGCTCACCTACGTAATACAACCGCCTCATCTGTCTTCATGGGGATATAGGAATTTTTTACATCATGTTTCTTATAGTTATACAAGGGTGCCATCAAGTGGCCACATGCAGTACTTCATTGCACATTTAAAACGATAAATAGTATATAATAGGTGAGGTTGACAATGCAAACATTTTTCTTTTAGACCCCCACCGATCCCTACAATGCGATGGTTGCATATCGCGCTTTCCCTTTTCACTGCAGAGAACGGAATTGAGATGGGACCAAAGACTTCTAATAAGCCCGTCGGAGAACGCGTTCTAGGGATCGTGGGATTTGTAAAGGGCTGAGAGCTTCAGTGTACAGATGTGCGCTGCTGTGGATATCTGGGTGCTGTCGCCCCCACTTGACACTTTGTAGATATATTCCACGCACACTGTAGAGTTCGAAATGCAGAGTTCATGATTTATTTAAACGCTGGGGGCATGACCTGATTTATCATGCCTTCACACCAAAAAGAATTGGGCTTTTGCGACTTTTTGGACTTGCAGTTTTGAAATATGGGTGGAAAAGTGGACATGGTTAGCTCTATTAGGGCTCATGCATACGAATGTGTGCCGCCTGTTCCGTGCATTGGGGGCCGCAAACTGAGGTCCCCAATGCACGGGCATAGTCTGTGTGGCTGGCGCAGACGGATGCAGACTCATTCAATTTGAATGGGTCTATGATCTGTCCGCACCGTAAAAAAATAGAACATGTCCTATTATTGTCCGCATTACGGACAAGGATAGTACTGTTCTATTAGGGGCCAGCTGTTCTGTTCCGCAAAATACGGAATCCGTATTTTTTGAAAATGCGTTTTTTGCGGACCGCAAAATACATACGGTCGTGTGCATGAGCCCTTATCAGTTTAAACTTTTTTAAAAAGTCACAAAAAAGTTGCAATCTCACTTGAGCAGTAAGTTAGAGTAGTTAAACTGGAGTTAGGCCTGTTTCACATCTGCATTTTTCTTTTCCAGAATTAAGATCCGGCAGAGGACCTCAATAACGGAGAAAAACGCATCAGTTTTGTCCCCATTCATTGTCAATGTGGACAAAACTGAACTGAACAGAATGGAGTGCACCAGAATGTATTCAGTTCCATTTAGTTGCGTTCCCATACTGGAGAGAAAACCACAACATGTAGTTTGCTTTCTGTCCTGGGATGAGGAGCAAGACAGATCCGGCATGACCCCCAATGCAAGTCAATGGGGACGGATCCGTTTTATCTGCCACAATAGAAAACGGATCGGTCTTGGCTATGTTAATAGATAATACAATCGGATCCGTTCATTACAGATGTAGGTAGACCGTTGCATTATCAGTAACGGAAGCGTTTTTGATGAACCCTGCCGGATCAGGCAAAAACTCAAGTGTGAGAGTAGCCTAACATTTCTAGACAAAAGGGGTAGGTTTAAGGATAAGACAAATTTATCAAACAACATGAGACATTTGATAAATGTGGCATAAACTGCACCAACACAGAATCAAGCAAGAAATGACTTTGAATATTCCTCCCACGATAAATTCCCCCCATAAAGTGTATGAAGAACACAGAGGATAAGTGGCAATCATAATGTATTAGTGTATTGCAGTTCGCATACTGCAGCACATTGATCCAGACGTTTTGGTCCTATCTGGACCTGCATTGCGCAGTAGGCGCTGGTTACTATAATCCACTATACCTGCAACGCTATCAAAAAGCTCCAGATTGGACCAAAATGTCAGGATTGATGTGTCGCTGTACGAGAATCCCAATATACAAATAGATTGCGATTGACACTTATACTTTGTGTTCTTCACACACTGTATGTCTTCAACCTCTAAATAAATCATGACGTTTGCAGCGTGTGTAACATAGTATATAAGATCGAAAAAAGAAATTTGTCCATCCAGTTCGACCTGTTTCCTACAAGTTGGCATGTCCAAACTCCGGCCCTCCAGATGTTGCAAAACTACAACTCCCATCATTCCTGGACAACCTACAGCTATCAACCTACAGAAGAGCATGATGGGAGTTGTAGTTCTGCAACACCTGGAGGGCCAGAGTTTGGACATGCCTGATCCAGAGGAAGGCAAAAAAAAAACCTGTGAGGCAGAAGCCAATTTTCCCCACTTAAGGGGAAAAAATTCCTTCCCGACTCCAATCAGGCAATCAGAATAACTCCCTGGATCAACGACCCATCTCTAGTAGCTATAGCCTGTAATATTATTACACTCCAGAAATACATCCAGGCCCCTCTTGAATTCCTTTATTGTACTCACCATCACCACCTCCTCAGGCAGAGAGTTCAATAGTCTCACTGCTCTTACCGTGAAGAATCCTTTTCTATGTTAGTGTACAAACCTTCTTTCCTCCAGACGCAGAGGATGTCCCCTCGTCACAGTCACAGTCCTGGGGATAAATAGATGATGGGAGAGATCTCTGTACTGACCCCTGATATATTTATACATAGTTATTAGATCTCCCCTCAGTCGTCTTTTTTCTAAAGTAAATAACCCTAATTTTGATAACCTTTCAGGGTACTGTAGTTGCCCCATTCCAGTTATTACTTTAGTTGCCCTCCTCTGAACCCTTTCCAGCTCTGCTATGTCCGCCTTGTTCACAGGAGCCCAGAACTGTACACAGTACTCCATGTGTGGTCTGACTAGTGATTTGTAAAGTGGTAGGACTATGTTTTCATCACGGGCATCTATGCCCCTTTTGATGCAACCCATTATCTTATTGGCCTTGGCGGCAGCTGCCTGACACTGGTTTTTGCAGCTTAGTTTGCTGTTTATAAAAATTCCTAGATCCTTTTCCATGTCAGTGTTACCGAGTGTTTTACCATTTAGTATGTACGGGTGACTTGCATTATTCCTTCCCATGTGCATAACTTTACATTTGTCAGTGTTAAACCTCATCTGCCATTTCTCTGCCCAAGCCTCCAATCTATCCAGATCCCTCTGTAGCAGAAAACTGTCCTCTTCAGTGTTAATTACTTTACACAGTTTAGTGTCATCTGCAAAAATAGATATTTTACTGTGCAAGCCTTCTACAAGATCATTAATAAATATATTGAAGAGAATAGGGCCCAATACTGACCCCTGAGGTACCCCACTAGTGACAGTGACCCAATCTGAGTATCTACCGTTAATAACCACCCTCTGTTTTCTGTCACTCAGCCAGGTACTTACCCACATACAGACATTTTCTCCCAGTCTGAGCATCCTCATTTTATATACTAACCTTTTATGAGGTACAGTGTCAAATGCTTTGGAGAAGTCCAGATATATGACATCCATTGATTCACCGCTGTCAAGTCTAGAACTTACCTCCTCATAGAAACTGATTACATGCGTTTGGCATGACCGATCCCTCATGAAGCCATGCTGATATGGCGTTATTTGCTTATTTTCATTGAGATACTCCATGATAGCATCTCTTAGAAACCCTTCAAACAGTTTACCAACAACAGATGTTAAACTTACCGGCCTATAATTTCCGGGCTCTGTTTTTGGACCCTTTTTGAATATTGGCACCACATTTGCTATAAGCCAGTCTGGTGGAACATTCCCTGTCAGTATGGAGTCCGTGAATATCAAAAATAAGGGTCTGGCTAGAACATCACTTAATTCCCTTAGGATACGGGGGTGTATGCCATCCGGTCCTGGCGATTTGTCTATTTTAATCTTTTTATGTCGCTGTTGTACTTCTTCCTGGGTCAGACAGGGCACTTTTAATGGGGAATTTACTGTTACATTCTGCATTTCATCTGACAGTTTATTTTCCTTATTGAAATAGTGGAGAAAAAAATATTTAATAGTGTAAGATCCTCACCTGCTTTGCACTCCAGGGGAACCAAGAGGGGTCCTCGTGGAGTTGCGGGACAGGTTATGCGTGTCTCTGATGCACCAGCGCTGACCCCTTTGCGAACCAGTGCGGGGATGCGTTCGCGTGGACATCGGAGGGGAGGACCGTCGGAGTCCCGGGGACAGAGTGGCCAGGCGAGTGACAAGACGCCGCGGCCAGGGTTGTCTCCGGTGTCTCCTACGACTTCCGTTTCCGCATCTGGGTCCACACGCTTGCATACTCGCGCTGAGTCGATCATGCGTCCGTGCGTACGCACGAGGGCAGGTTCGCAAAGGGATACACGGTCGCGAGTACGCGCTTCTTATGCGCTTCGTCGACCTGTGGCGCATAATATACTGACTCACAAGAGCAAAGTAGATTAGGGAGCCAGCCATGGGTTAATCAACTTGTGATTGCCTTAGGCCATGTACTCAGGTGCAGGGCAATTTGTTCACCTATGGAAGTGGACACTTGGCACCCTGGGATTGGTCAGCAGGCATTTAAAAGGAGGTCTCTCAGGGTGATCAGTGCCCACTGTTATTTTCCCTCAACCAGGTATAGGTCACAACTGCTAGTGACTGAAGACTGCCAGGAACTTTGTCCTTTGCAGCGGACCCAAGATCTGGAGTGACTCGACTGCCAAGTGCACAGCATCATTCAGCACTGGTTGGGACTATTCCTGGAATCTCCTTGCCTGGTTTTTGTTATTATTTCTTGTTACCAGCAAAGTGTTCTGGACGTTTATGTTTCTGGTGAATAAACACCTTTTTGCTTTCATCACTGGTCTGTTTGTTGGTGCCTTGCATTACAAATAGTTTTTCTTTAGCCTCGTCACTCTCTGCAACACCCCCCTCATTGCTATGTAGAGGGCCGACTCCTTCAGATTTATATTTTTTACCATTTATATAATTGAAGAACATTTTAGGGTTAGTTTTACTCTCTTCGGCAAATAATCTCTCGGTCTCTAGTTTGGCAAGTTTTATTAGTTTTTTACATATTCTATTTTTTTCCTTATAGTTTATCAGAGCTTCCTGACTCTCCTCCTGTTTTAGTGATTTAAATGCTTTTTTTTTTGTCATTTATTGCCATCTTTAGGCCCCTTTCACACGGGCGAGTTTTCCGCGCAGGTGCAATGCGTGAGGAGGACGCATTGCACCCGCACTGAATCCGGACCCATTCATTTCTATGGGGCTGTGCACATGAGCGGTGATTTTCACGCATCACTTCTGCGTTGCGTGAAAATCGCAGCATGTTCTATATTCTGCGTTTTTCACGCAAAGCAGGCCCCATAGAAGTGAATGGGGATGTGGGAAAATCGCAAGCATCCGCAACCAAGTGCGGATGCGTTGCGATTTTCCCGCATTGTTTCTTAGCAACGGGACCCAATCTCTATTATTTCCCCTTATAACATGGTTATAAGGGGAAATAATAGCATTCTTAATAAAGAATGCATTGTTAAATGATGAGGAAGGGGTTAAAAATAATAAAAGTTAACTTACCTTAGCCACTTGATCGCGTAGTCGCGATCTGTCCTCTCTTTCCCTGCAGCATCTATGATCTAAAGGACCTGTGATGACGTCACATCACATGGCCTCAATCACATGCTCCATCACTATGGTGATGGAGCATGTGATGGTCCATGTGACCATGTGACATCATCCAAGGTCCTTAAACACTATCCTCAGGCTGTGGATAGTGGTTAGGACCTTGGATGATGTCACATGGTCACATGGACCATCACATGCTCCATCACCATAGTGATGGAGCATGTGATTGGGCCATGTGATGCTGTGACATCATCACAGGTCCTTTACATCTTTCAAGCTAACGGAGAGGAGGCCGGGCTTCGCGATCAAATGGAACAGGTAAGTAATTATTAGTTTATTATTTTAACTCATTCTGCACCAGTTTAAACATTAGGGAGATGGCCAAGGGTATTATTTTACATTATAACTATGTTATAATGTGAAATAATACCAGCGGGACAATTTCTGACCCAAACATGCACTTCTGTGAAGAAGTGCAGGTTCGGGTCTGGGTACCAAAAGTGCCGATTTTTCTCCCGCGCGTGCAAAACGCATGACAGCGCTTTGCACTCGCAGGGAAAAATCGCGGCGATTCCCGCAACGCACCCGCACTGTTTGACGGAGTGCACCCGCAACGCCCGTCTGAAAGAGGCCTTACGGTTCTATTTATCCACATTGGTTTCTTAGCCTTTTATTCCTATAAGGTATGTACCTCTCACAATTAGATGTTACAATGCTTTTAAAAATCTCCCATTTAATGGTTGTATTTTAATTTTTGAGGACTTTGTCCCAGTTAGTTAGGCCTATGGCCTCGCTTAGTTGGCTACATTGTGCTTTTTTGAAGTTTGCCATTTTTGTTCCTTCCCTTTAGAAACACTAGTTTAAAGGATAATTGGAAGGTTATTACTTTATGGTCACTATTTCCTAGGTGTCCTCCAACCTGCACATCTGTCGTTCTGTCAGGTCTATTGGTTAATACTAAGTCTAGTATGGCCGTCCCTCTAGTGGGTGTGTGGAACATATCTATGTCGCTATGACATATCAAACGTTTTTTTACCTTTTACTGCTGTTCATATACCTTGGTCCTTATGAACTTACTATTATTGGCAAAGTATTATATTTAAGGACTAATAGCCTTTTCCGTGGATATGGCTGCGTCAGTTATGTGCACAGACTTCTATTGACCGTCCTTACTCTGTTTTAAAGGGAAAACTATAAGATCTGTCATAGATCTGTCATAGACTTATAAACTTTTATAAATCTAAAGGTTACTTAACTTGCTGATCTCAATTATCCTGTATGTATGTAAATGATTCTGGAGATAAATCTCACTAGAGAACACTATAGTCAGATTATTGCTAGCCTGAAATGGCTGCTTAACGTCAACATACAACGGCATACGGTTTGTGGCCAAATCATCACCAAAATTTGCACTCCATGCATGTGAATGGGGTTTCTGTAACTTTTTTCACATGCAATATAATTTTTTCGAGAGCTGAAGAAAAGATCTACTGCAAAAGTAAGCGCATGCTTCTTCGTTTTGGTTGAAATGCCAAAAATTAGCCCCATAAAAAAACAGCGGAGAGAATACTTGTGTGGATCTGCTGCAAATCCACAGCGCATCGGCGGAAGAAATCTGACTGTTAGGGCTCATGCACACGACCGTTGCTGTTTTGCGGTCCGTTTTTCACGGTTCCGTTGTTCAGTATCTGAGCTTTTTTTCCTCTAATTTAAGTCCTCTTCCGCTCTGTTATTGCACAAAACATATCCGTATTGTTTCCGTATTTGATCCGTTTTTTGCGGATCGTATACTGAAACAGTAACTTATAAATCACCAAACACATGAGCAATATGTGCTGGGCATAGCATTTCTACAGTATAGATCCACAAAATACAAATGAAATACGGATGACATATGGATGTGTTCCGTGTGCGCAATTTGCGGAACGGAACGCAGCCCATTATAGAAATGCCTATTCTTGTCCGCAAAACGGACAAGAACAGGACATGCTCTATTTTTTTGCGGGGACACGGAATGGAGCAACGGATGCGGACAGCACACAGAGTGCTGTCCGCATCTTTTGCGGCCCCATTGAAGTGAATGGGTCCGCGCCCGAGCCGCAAAATATGCGGCTCAGACGCGGACCACAACAACGGCCGTGTGCATGAGGCCTTTTTAAGACAAAACCAGGCGCGGCTCTAAACACAGAACAGCTGCAGATCTTTCCCTTAGGCCTCTTGCACACAAACTTTTTTTTTTTGCGTTTATGTTCTTTTTTTTTGCGTTCCATACGGAACATACGTTATACAGAACCATTCATTTCAATGGATCCACGATCAATTTTAATGGATCCAAGATAGAACATGTCCTATTATTGTCCGCATAACGAACAAGGATAGTACTGTTCTATCATAGGCCAGCTGTACAGTTCTGCAAAATACGGAATGCACACGGACGTCATCCGTATTTTTTGCAAATCCTTTTTTTGTGGACCGAAAAAGCCATGCGGTCGTGTGCAAGAAGCCTTATACCTTATTTCTCTGTAGCCTTCACTCCTGGTTTTGGCTCACAATCACGGTTGGAAATCACTGACCAAAACACTAACGTGTGATTGAGGCTTAATAACTTCAGCATATGGCATTTATTATGTAGAGAAAGTTAATACGAGGCACTTACTAATGTATTGTGATTGTCTATATTGCCTCCTGTGCTGGCTGGAATTATTTTAGGGTTTTTCAAGAATTTTTTTTTTTTTTTGGCAACAACCCCCCCCCCCCCCCCCGACACACACTTTACTGGACCTGTAAAGGGAAGTTTACCTGTTTCTTCTCCTCCAGGTGTGCACTGCTCCAGCAGTCTCCCTCGATATATACATCCAGTTTGACAGCACCACGGGAAAATCACAGGCCGTGGCCCTCCTTACGTCATGACAAATGGTCACACGACACAAGGGGGATCCAATCTCCGTTCAAACCAGATGTTTACATTGAGGGAGTCCAGCGGAGCATCACAGGCCAGGAGGAGAACGAGCGAGGCGCCAGCGCTAGGAAGCAGGTAAGTCATCTTCCCTTTGCAGGTCTGGTAAAGTTGGGAAGGGAGGGGGTGAGTTTGCCAAAAAAAAAACTATTCTTGCAAAGCCCCTTCAATACTTTCTTTCCTTTTATGATCCACACCTGATTTAACAAAAAAACTGCTTCAAAAAGCCTGAATGTGTGGCAGCACGCTTAGACCTCAGCCCTTATGTCACACAACCCGAGACATTTCATAAATGATGTCAAACTTCTGGTCCTCCAGCTGTTGCAAAACCACAACTTCCATCAGATAGCTGGATGGCCACAAATTTAACATCCCTGGTCTAGAGAGAACGACTATTTTTATCATTTAAAGGTGTTCTCCCCTTTTCCTATATTAATGACCAATACTCATATCGGATCTGCCCGACTGCCGGCCCCCCTGGCGATCAGCTGTATGAAGACAACGCAGCGCTCATATGAGTACTGTCTTCTCTTTACTATTTACCTGCCGGCCATCGACGTTGCAGTGGTGAGCAGGTGTAATTGAATAGGACGGAGCCGTACCATTGAAGTTAATGGGAGGGTGGAGCTGTAATTATACCTGCTCGTTGCTGCAATGGCTCATACGACAGCTGCTTTCTCTTCATACAGCTCATGCCAATCTGAAATTGATGACCTATCCTACCCAAAAAACCTTGGAGGAATAGTGTTTTTTTTTTTGACCCCACAAAGTATTTTTTCCCCGTTTTTCAGTACAAGACATGGCAAATTAAATGGTGGCATTAAAAAATGGATCATGTCCTATAAAAAAAGCCCTCATATGACTACGTGAACGGAAAAATAAAATAGTTATGGCTATTGGAATGTGGGGAGGAAAAATCAAAAAGGCAAAAATGAAAATAGGCCCGGTCTTTAAGGGGTTGAGCAATGGTGAATGGAAGCCTTCATGTCCATAGGAATATGGTCTAGGATGGAGTATAATGGTAACATGATGGTTCTGGGCAGGTGAATCTTCTGTGTCTGTATATACTGCACATGAACTGAGCTATAATTCAGCCCTGGCAAAAGGTAAGTGCGATTAGAGGAAGCAGTAACATTCCTGAATCTCCTGATTGTACTCACTAGTGATGAGCGGCAGGGGCAATATTCAAATTTGCGATATTTCGCGAATATTTGGTAGAATATTCATCATATATTCGCAATTTCGTGGTTATTTTCTTGATTGCGAAAATCGACAATGTAATATGCTCGTGATGCGCGCGCAGTACAGGCGTGGGTCACTATAGCTACATTTTTCAAGCTGCTAGAAGTTTCATGAGACTGGAGAAAATGGTTGGCACTGCAGAACATTACAATAGCTTTATATGCAGATAGAGTGCTCCGATATATTCGCGATTGCGCAAATCGGCAATTAATGATGTGCATATTTTTGCGCAATACGTGCAACTTCACATTTTTGCAGGTCTGCTACATATTAGTGATTGGTGCACTAAGTATTGTTGTGAACTTCGGACATCACAGCACTTTGTCTGTAGCATGTATGTATGGACAGCAGAACCTATCACACTACCTAACACCCTGCACTGGAACCTATCATCTATACTATATCACTATCAAACCTACACTGACTATCTCCCACTAACTATCTGTATTATATATATTAACTAACTAACTAACTAACTAACTAATGTAATGACACAGGAAACCAGAGAGAACAGCAATGACACTGCTGTCTCTCTCAGAACTGTAGAAAATGTCTGTGGGGAGGTTTTTATATACTAAAGTGGTAGGCAACTTTCCTGTTGGTTGCTAGGGATGTTGCTAAGATCAAAGACATTGCTGCCTTCTTATTGGCCCACAAGCAAAAAGTGAGGTTACTGATGAAAAAAATGTAGAATATTCGAAAATACGAATATATAGCACTATATTGTAAATGTTCGCGAATTCTCGAAGTTGTGATATTTGCGATTAAAATTCGCGTCCAACACTAATACTCACTACAGTTGTGTTCAAAATTATTCAACCCCCAATGCTGTAAAGGGTTTTAGGGAATTTAGTGTACATTTGTAATTGTGTTCAGAATGAAATCTTACAAGGACTTTTTAAAGAACCAAATGCAACTAAAATGACATCAATTGTTTTTGTAATACAGTATTAAATGTTTTTTTTGTGATTTCTTCATTGACACAATTATTCAACCCCTTAAAGACGACCACTCTTAAGAACAGAGGTTCATTCAAGTGTTTTCGATCAGGTATTGAAAACACCTGTGGATGTCAAGGAGCAGCAATCAAGCATAATAAGTACCAATTAGGCAGATTTAAAATGACTGTGATACTCAGCTCCTTCTAGACATTTACTGATGTGTTTACAAACATGGTGAAGTCAAGAGAATGGTCCAGGAAGACAAGAGAAGAGGTGATTTCTCTTCACAGGAAGGGCAATGGCTATAAGAAGATTGCAAAGATGTTAAACACACCAAGAGACACCATAGGAAGCATCATTCACAAATTCAAGGCAAAGGGCACTGTTGAAACGCTACCTGGCAGAAAGAAGATGCTGACTTCGACTGCTGTGTGCTACCTGAAGTGCAAAGTGGAGAAAAGTCCCCGTGTGACTGCTGAGGAACTGAAAAAAGATTTGTCAGATGCGGGTACTGGAGTTTCAGCTCAGACAATAAGGCGCACACTGCGTAATGAAGGCCTCCATGCCAGAACTCCCAGGCTCACCCCCTTGCTGTCTCCAAAGAATAAGAAGAGTCGACTGCAGTATTCCAAAAGTCATGTGGACAAACCACAAAAGCTTTGGGATAGTGTTCTGTGGACTGATGAAACAAAATTGGAACTGTTTGGGCCCATGGATCAACGCTATGTTTGGAGGAGGAAGAACAAGGCCTATGAAGAAAAGAACACCTTGCCTACTGTGAAGCATGGCGGGGGGTCAATCATGCTTTGGGGCTGTTTTGCTTCTACAGGTACAGGAAAGCTTCAGTGTATGCAAGGTATCATGAATTCTCTTCAGTACTAGGAGATATTGGATGAAAATGTGATGCAGTCCGTCACAAACCTGAGGCTTGGGAGACGTTGGACCTTTCAACAGGACAATGATCCCAAGCATACCTCCAAGTCCACTAGAGCATGGTTGCAGATTAAAGGCTGGAACATTTTGAAGTGGCCATCGCAGTCACCAGACTTAAATCCGATTGAGAACCTCTGGTGGGACTTAAAGAAAGCAGTTGCAGCGCGCAAGCCTAAGAATGTGACTGAACTGGAGGCTTTTGCCCATGAAGAATGGGCGAAGATACCCGTAGATCGCTGCAAGACACTTGTGTCAAGCTATGCTTCACGTTTAAAAGCTGTTATACCTGGAAAAGGATGTTGTACTAAGTACTAAGATTGAATGTCACTTGGGGGTTGAATAAAACTGATAATGATGTGAGCACAGAAAAGACATTTGTGGTTATTTCATTATAAATGTTATGTTATATTTGTCTGACTTACAAGGGCCTCTTTGATTTAATTGTAAACAAGATGACTGAAATGATCAAAATCAATGTCAAACTGGCCAAAACACTCAATTTCAGTGGGGGTTGAATAATTTTGAACACAACTGTACTATAATATTCCTCAATGACCATTGTAAAACTGCTATAGTTCATCTCTTGCGTCAATGCCCATCTCTACCAGAGTGTGGCTCAAGGTTGCTAACATATCTCGTCATGCCACAGCTGCTTCCTTTCTGTGCCAGTGCCAGCACAGACTTCCTGTATTTTCCCCAGTGAATGTCAATCTCATGTGACTTACAATGCCATGAATCACTCCTCTCCTTCTCAGTTCATTGTTATAATCTCTTAATAAACTCCTACATGTTCACTGTGCTTCAACAATGACCTATTGCTCTCATTCGTTCGTATAACCTTCTCACCAATGCCCTCAAGCTTTTTCCCACATCTCGCTCCATTCATGGAATGCTCTACCTCGCCCCATCTGACTCGCTCCCAAGTTTGCTTACTTGAAAAGCTACTCAAGGACCACACGACCAAGCGACGGAAATAAGTACTTGATAGCCCATGTGCCATGATATGCTTTAATAATAATCTTCACTGTGAACTTGAACAGAGACAAGAGCAAGAACTTGAGAGCCCAAAGCGATCACGGAATTACTGTCTGATTATGGATACGAAAGTAAAAGCAAACACAATGCAACAGCACTCTGCAAACATACAATATATGGACATATTATAAACACTATATAAAATGAATATGAGGTACTTAGCAAATATCTTTTGATCAAAATCATGTGTGCCCATCCAAGGTAAGGTGACCTCAATCTGGATGGGAACCTACTCTATGATACCACTCTGTGCCATCCGGCCTCTTAATTCAGGGTAAGCAGGTTCCACAAGTATTCTGTGTCTGCTCCGTTTGTTACCTCTCTCTGTGCCAGCGGGCCTTTGAATTCAGGCAAATACAAATACGGGAGGCGGGTGCCGGCGGCAGAAACACATAGCCAACACCCGACCTCTATGACAGGGAGCTGCGATCCGTGGCAGTTCGAAAAACAAGAATGAACCTGGATCACACCTCCTAATGCTATGCTTTGATCTAATAACTGCTTCTCAGCATAATTAACATCGCTTCTCAGCACCATAAATAGTGTACAGGCCCCTATGCTGCATGCTTACATGAGGCATTAGTACACATTTTGATCAAAAAGCATAAGTCCACTCACCATGACAAGGTTGCCTCCTCAAGTGGGAACCTACTCTAAATTTGGCGCGGCACTGGGTGGCGACCACCGGCGCCACAGCACCGCACCATCAGACGGCGGGACTTCTGCTGTTTGGTAATGCCACCCTGGCCCCATAAACCCACCAGCACAGCATCACAGCAACAATGCTTCAGCCTACCAAGACATTTTGAACAACTGTCTGCTTCCCACTTTGTGGGAAAAGTTTTCTGTCCCAGTAAGACTGTGTTCTAGTGCATAAAGCAAGATCCATAAAGGCATGGTTGGGTGACCTTGGTGTGGGAAAACTTGACTGGACTGCAGAGTCACAGAAAAGAATGCTCAGGGCTCGAGTCCAGGGGGAACGGGTGGGAACGACGTTCCTGCACTTTTTTCACAGCAGGAACGCCGTTCCCTTCCAGGGCAAAAGGACCAGGAAGTGGTGAAGACTTTGTACTCACCACTTCCTGGTTCTCGGCTGTCGGCTGTCAAGGCTGCGCACAGGCATGAGGCGCTCTGTGACCTCACGCTGTGCGCAGCCTTCACAGCACAGCCAACAGCAGGAAGAGAGGAGCGGCGGCGTCCAGGAGCAGGAGATGGTAAGTGTTTTTTTTGTTTTATATTTTATGGGCTGGTGAGAGGCACTGACTGGGGGCTGATGATAGGCACTGTGGGCTAAAGGAGAGGCACTGAGGGGCTAATGGAGGGGGCACTGGGGGATGTTGAGAGGCACTGGGGGATGTTGAGAGGCACTGGTGGCTGATGGAGGGGGCACTGGGTACTGAAGGAGAGGAACTGGGGGCTGATGGAGGGAGCACTGGGGGCTGATGGAGTGATGGAGGGGGCACTGGGGGCTGATGGAGGGGGCACTGGGGGCTGATGGAAGGGGCACTGGGGGCTGATGGAGGGGGCACTGGGGGCTGATGGAAGGGGCACTGGGGGCTGATGGAGGGGGCACTGGGGGCTAATAGAGGGAGCACTGAGGTCTGATGGAGGGGGCACTGGGGTCTGATGGAGGGGGCACTGGGGGCTAATGGAGAGGCACTGGGGGCTAATAGAGAGGCACTGGGGGCTGATGGAGGGGTCACTGGGGGCTGATGGAGGGGGCACTGGGGGCCAATGGAGAGGCACTGGGGGCTGATGGAGGGGTCACTGGGGGCTGATGGAGGGGTCACTGGGGGCTGATTGAGGGGTCACTGGGGGCTGATTGAGGGGTCACTGGGGGCTAGTGGAGAGGCACTGGGGGCTGGTGGAGAGGCACTGGGGGCTGATAGAGAGGCACTGGGGGCTGGTGGAGAGGCACTGGGGGCTGGTGGAGAGGCACTGGGGGGCTGCTATGAGGCTACTGGGGGCTGCTATGAGGCTACTGGGGGCTGATATATGGCTACTGGGGGCTGCTATAAGGCATGGGGCTCTTATCTGAGGTTTGATTGAGGGTCATTCATATTGGGGTCTGAGCTGAGGTGTGATTTGAGGTCTTATTGGGGTCTTATTAACATTGGGCATCTTATTGGAGCTGTTAGCTGAGGTCTGGTTAACATTGGGGGTCTGATTGGTGGTCTGACCTGAGGTGTAATAAAAAATATTTTTTTCTTATTGTCCCCCTCTAAAACCTAGGTGCATCTTATAGGGCGAAAAATACTGTACTTGCTTGCTCCTCCTCCTGCCCTTTGCGTACGCCGCGCGCCATGACGTTACACGGAGGCACTTGGGTGAGTTCCCACACTTTTTTTCCCAGGACTTGACCCCTGAGAATGCACTATAATAATAGATGCAAGCATAACATATGGACTAAGGCCCCTTTCACATCTGGGTTTTTGCTTTCCGTCCTAGAGTTCCGTCCTTGGGGCTTTAGGACGGAAAGATACTGATCAGGATTATCCTAATGCATTCTGAATGGAGAGAAATCGGTTCAGGATGCATCAGGATGTCTTCCGTTCAGTATGTGAACGTTTTTGGGACGTTGACAAAACCGCAGCAAGTATCAGTTTTTGACCCCACATATGCTGTGGAGTACCATGGCAGCCAGGACTTCAGTAGCGTCCTGGCTGCCATGGTAACCTGAAAGCATTTCGAAGACTGATCAGGATCATGATCAGTCTTCAAATTCTTTCAGGTGACATACGTTCTGACGGATCCGGCGGGACGGAAGTGCCCGCCGGATCCTCAGAAAGCAAGTGTGAAAGAGGCCTAAGCCCTCACTCTATTGATAAAATCTGAGACACTTGGTTAATACATTTTGATCAAAACACATCTAAGCCCACCTACCAGGTGACAAGGTGGTCTCAGTTCAGGCGGGTCCTATGCTAACCTATCCATGCTGTTGCGCATTTATATTCAGGAGCGCAGTCCCTGCACATATGGTGTGTTGCCCCTTGTTACCTCCATGTGCATCAGCAACCGGTGATTTTCTGTGATTTGTTTCGACTTGTCTTGAAGGAGTGGCACCTTCATGTGTGAATATGCTCCTACCCTGGGGGTGATATTCATGTGCACTTTTGCCCCACCTATCTAATAGGCGACCTTGATTAGGGTGGTACATATAGGTGTGTGTGTCCCTCCTCTCACTGGACTGCACAGAGCCCTAACCTCAACCCCACTGAACACCTTTGGGATGATGTAGATAGAACAGAGATTGTGAGCCAGGCCCTCTCGTCAAGTATCAGTTCTTGACCTCACATATGCTCTTCTGGATGATTGGGCAAAAATTCCCACAGACACACTCCAAAATCTTGTAGAAAACCCTCCCAGAATAGTGGACGCTGTTTTACCTGCAAGGGGAGGGAGGACCAACTCCGTATTAAGGCCTGTCGATAAAGAATAGAAAATCATAAATACTCCTGTGAGTGTAATGTGTAGGTGCCCCAATACTCTTGTCCATACAGTTTACCTCTATATAAGGACTGCATAAAGATGGAGATACCTAATCTTACACGTTGATTCCTTCCTGACATTGTGTTCCTCCACTCTATAGAGCTCTGGCAGCATATAACTGAATGCAGACGTCAATCGTCTTGAAATATTAGGCCTTACAAAGAGAATTTCCGTTACTTTGTATGAAGAAATGCATTCGGAGGCAATTTATTGAAAGTCCTTTTTCAGGCACAAGGTGTATATTGTAATACAATATTCATCTTTTCAAACTTGCATAAAAGGCACATTCTTCAGCATGGCCTATTGGTTACATTTCATAAAAGCCAAGTTGGATTATATTTAGACTGGATTTCTCGAAAGTTAATGATACCATTTAACTCCTTTACGTGAACAAGGACCTTTGTCAGTTTTCCCAACTTGTCGTTTCGTGTGCCAAATGATTAGGCTTGTGATTCTTGAGTGGCTAAAAAACCCAGAAAGATGTATTTGTTCCTAAAACACTAAAATAATAGAATTGTAGACATACTTTTAGAATTTTTAAACTTTTCCACACTTAGGCCTCATGCACACGACCGTTGTTTGATTCCGTGTCCGTTGCTCCGTTTTTCGTGATTTTCTGCGGACCCATTGGTTTTCAATGGGTCCGTGGAAACCTCGGCAAATGCACCGTTTGTCTTCCGCGTCCGTGGTCCGTTATTCCAATCCGTCAAAAAAATATAACCTGTCCTATTCTTGTCTGTGAAAAACGGTTCACGGACCCATTCAAGTCAATGGGTCCGTGAAAAAATGCGGATGGCCATCCGTGTGTCATCCGTGTTCCGTGTCCGTTTTTTTTGCGGATCTCTTGGCAGGCACTTGGGAAAAATTGTCAGCCTGTCTTTTGGTAAAATCTTTTGGGTCCTGTCCGCTAAAAAAAACGGAAGACACACGGAAACACAACGGAAGGCAAAAACGGACACGGATCACTGAACAACGGAACCCCTTTTTGCGGACAGCATATAAAAACGGTCGTGTGCATGAGGCCTTACGCTGATCGAACCCACTGCATCTACTGTGTTTACATGTTTGGGTGACAATGTAGCAAGGGATTACATGTGACATGAGTGGGCCAGCCAGTCAGTGAAAAAAGGGTTAACTACCTAAAGGGGGCATTAATCCCTTCCCTTAAAGGAGTTGTCCAACGAAAAATATTCTACAGTTTTCAAACCAGCACCTGGATCTGAATTCTTTTGTAACTGCATGTACTTAAAAATTTAGCAATAGCCATTGAGTTATTTAATAAAATGTATCTGCATATCGTCACCTGCTGTTTATTTCTTATTTATTTGTCCTGATCACTGAGAACAGCCCGGCGCTATAATAAGGCAGACCAAGCGGATGCCTTGGGGTTTGCGGAACAATTAAACTTTTTTTTTTAATACCGTATTTTTCACCCCATAAGACGCACTTTTTTCACCCTTAAAGTGGGGGGAAAATGCCCCTGCGTCTTATGGGGCAAATACTAATGAAGCACTTCCATTATGGAAGCGGGATAACGCCTTTAACGTCATACCGAGTGCTGCATTGTGCAACGTTGCGACCCGCAAGTTGGTGCTACTGACAGTGACAAGAGTTCCAGACCTCTTTTATGTAGAGATATGGGAGTCACAGACCTCCCAAGTGTCCCTCTTTTGGATGGGCAGTCCCTCTTTTTGACCCAAGTTCCCCTGTCCCTCTTTGCTCCTTAAATGTCTCTCTTTTTGATCTGAGGTATAGAATTGCATTTTTACATCCACAATATTCACCCAGAAAATGCCTGGTTCCTCTCTGTATATTATTTCATTATTTGATGCAGTTGGGATTTTAGAAATTTCTATATTCAAATTATATTTGCGCTATTTTGTAAGAGAAAACTATTGACGTTTATGGGTATGCAAGAAAAATGGATTGTTTACAGTCAATGAACCATAAGTGTCCCTCTTTGACCGTCCAAAAAGTTGGGAAGTATGGAGTCAGAGAAGTGCCATTTGATTGGTAGGAATGGTTAAAATTTTAGTCAAGAAGGGGGTGAAAGATGATTGAAAACCACCCTGGAAGTAGTAATAGGGGCGATATTGGTTGTCACCCAGCTTTTCCAGAAACTAGCCACACACGAGATAAAGGTTAGCTGAATCCACCAATATTCAGGAGATTGACAGACGATCTCATCTGTATGGAGGCGCCTGACAATGGTTTCTCAGTGAGAGATGCAGAGGGTAAGAGGGAGCAGGCATGTTGGATTTAACATGTCTGATCCTGCGTTCCCATGGAGATTACTAATGCCAGGAGGTCTTTTAGCAGCTTATTATTCACTCACTATTGAAGAAAACATGCAAGCTCCTCTGTTCTGTTAATGGCCAGCTTAAAGGGGCTGTCTCACAAAAAATATTCCTAAAAACCAGCACCTGTCTCTGAATACTTTTTGTAATTGCGTGTAATTAAAAATTTAGTATAGCCACTGAGCTAGTCACTGAAATCTATCTGTATAACGCCAGCTGATATTTGCTCTTTTTCAAATTTTTCTGCCCACCTCACTGAGATGGAAGCACATGCTCAGTTCTATCCTTCAACTTCCACCAGCTGCAGTAGAAAGGACACACTCCCTGATAAAGTACATGCCCCCTGAGCTGCCAGCTTGTAATGTATCAAATGGAGGATCTCTGGATCCATGCAAGATACAGGGATTGTTCTAAGTTTGTTACAAAGAGACTACCATGTACTATATGATATCATATGTCATTTTTTTTGCATTAACCTTTAAAGGACCTTATGATTTTCTGTTTTTGAGTTTTCGATTTTCACTCCCTGCATTCCCAGAGCCATAACTTTTTTTTATTTTTCCATTCACATAGCCTTATGAGGACTTATTTTTTGCGGGACTAGTTGTACTTTCTAGTGGTACTATTACTATTGCATATGATGTAGTGGGGAGCTGGAAAAAAATTCCAAATGGGGTGGAATTGGAAAAAATAAAATTCTGTCACAGTTTTATTTTTTTTGTTTTTAACAGCGTTGCCTTCAGAGTAAAATTGACTTGTTATCTTCATTCTCCAGTTCAGTATGATTACAATGATACTACACTTGTATAGTTTTTCTTGAGTTCTAATACTGAAAAAAATTAAAAACCTTGAAAAAAAATGTATCTTTTCTTTTCATTGCCATATTGTGACCCCCCTATAACTTTTTTGTAGTAATGTGTACAGAGCTTTATGAGGGCTCATTATTTGTGAAGCGATCATTACTTTTCAGTGATATCATTTTGAAGTGCGTTTGACTTTTTGATCATTTTTTATTAAATTTTATTGGGGAGGTGAAGTGACAAAAAATGGCGAATTGGCCATTTAATTTTTTTTTCCAATTATGCCATTCGCTGTATTGTATACATCTTGTAATATTTTAATAGTATGGGCGTCTTCACACATGGTGATGCCCATGATGTGTATTTTTTTTTGTTGGTTATGTATTTTTATTTTGCTTTTTGGGAAAGGGGTGATTTAAACTTTTATATTTTTTAAAACTGTTTTTTTTTTTTGTACCCTGGGTGACTATAACTGGCAATCAGTACATTGCCCATTGTGTTCTGTGATGGCTATAGCTGGGGAATGCTTCTATGGGCGTGGGAGCGCGAGGTTCCTGTTTCTGAACCACTCGGCTCAGTCCCATTGAAGTGAATGGGGCTGAGCTGCAATACCAAGCACAGCCACTATACAATGTACGGCGCTGTGCTTGGTAAGCTTCAAGAAGGCAGCAACGCTCAAAGGTGCCTTCTCAAAACAGCTGATTGGCGGAGGTCCCAGGTGTTGGACCCCCTCGGATCAGATCCAGGGGATAGGTCATCAGTATTAAAATCTCGGAAAACCCTTTTAATCATAGCACAACTCTTTTAAGAAATGCATTTGTCAACATTTGGTCGAAGACAACAAAAACACAGGTGATATTTTTTCCTTTATTTAATTTTAGATGCCCTATAATGACCGGCAATTCTATTTCTGATGCATGGAAGGACGTATATAGCCGTGAGTTCATTTTTCCTATATTGAATAATTGCCATGAACTTTTCGACGTCTTATAATGACTTAATGACATGCACAAGGAAACATTAAATGCTCAGAACAATATTGCTTACCCACAGTTGTCTCTCTGAATAATCCTATGTGCTCTATGTTCATCTGTACAGAGGAAATTATCAACAAGTAGAGGATATCCTGTACTAGTATTGAATGGCTTTTAGCTTAAAGGTACTTCCCTTCTTGTGGGAATTTTATGTAATCAGGATCAAACTACACGGCGTAAGAATGATTTCATAGAGTTAGACTCTGAGACTTTATAAACATGTCTGCTCCATTGTACACAAGTGAAAGACCATTGTTACCATAGAAAACACTTCCTTTTTTCTGAACTCCGAGGGAAATGCTACACTTAAAAAAAAAAACACAAATCTACTTTGTCCCAAATTGCGTTACTATTTTTCTATGGGGCTTATTCTTGAGATGCTCCTGGACCCCCACATACTATATGCCCTTTACATTGTATATTATTGGTGTGTAAAGGCACCAGGCAGGTTAACCCTAAAGAGGTTGGGTCATGTCAAGCATTGGTGGCGTATCGCTAGGATACGCCCCAATGTCTGATAGCTGCGGATCCCTATCTCCAAAACGGAGCCCAAATGAAGAAGAGCGGACCAAGCATGCTCAGCTGTCCTCCATTCATTTTTATGTGATTCCTGAAAATGTTCGGATATCCGATAAAAATGTATGGAAAGCGCACCACGTAGGAATGTCCACCACTTCATTCACTTCTATGGGGCTGACGGAAATAGCCGAGCCAGCACACAGTTATTTTCGTCAGTCCCATTGAAATGAATGGAGGGTGGCTCGCTCTCCTTAACTTTGCGGGTTCCGTTCTAGAGATAGGATCTGCACCTCAGACATTATCCTTGCGTTATGCCACCAATGCTTAAGATGACTGATATTAAGCAGTACAAAGACAATTCTTTTCAACTAGCATTAACCCCTTCCAGCATTTTCACGTACATGTGGGAATGTGGTGCCTTACCGCATCCTCACGCACATATACGTGTTGTGATCGGGCGGGTGCAAGAGCTGCACCTACCTGATCCGCAGCACGGGTCCGGCTGTTACTGATAGCCGGGCCCCTGCTGCATCCGCCGGCATCGCTGTATGCGATAAGGCCAGTGGATTAACCCTTTCACATGCTGCGGTCAGCGCTGACAGCGGCATGTGCAGGGTTACAAAGGGAGGGGGCTCCCTCTGACTCCATCAGCCCCCAGCAAAGGTGCTGTTAGGCCCCTTTCACACAGGCGAGTTTTCAGCGCGGGTACAATGCGTGACGTGAACGCATTGCACCCGCACTGAATCCTGACCCATTCACTTCAATGGGGCTGTGCACATGTCACGAGGGTGTCAGGAGCCACGTCTGACTTAGTTATACCCGGGCTCAGGAAGTCACAGCGGGTGGCTGCGCGCTCTATGTCTAAAGATTGCGCTGTTACTTAATGGTAGCTTTCTGTGTTTGCCTTGCAATCCTTTTTGTCTCACTCAGGGATCCGTAGCTTCTTCTCCTCAGCTGTTTCTTGTCCGTCACTCCCAACCTCCTTATATTCCCCCTTCCCACTTCTCTGGTTGCCAGATATAGAGCTTCCGGCCTGGACTTCTATACTGACCCACTGGAGCTGTGTAGCTGTTGTTCCTGGAGCATTACCCTCCGGATCCCTATTGGGCTTTTGTTGTCCGCTGTTGTCGCCCACCTGGGCTTATATATTTTTTCTGTATTGTCTGTCCTCTCCCTGGTGTTTTCCTTTGGTGTTAGTGGTGAGGACTAGTGCTCCCACCGCCCTATTCACTACTTAGGGCTCATCATAAGGAAAGCCAGGGTTTAGGCACGTGATCGGCGTACGGGTGAAGAACCCGTCTAGGGACGTCAGGGCAGTCAGGTGCCAGCCTCAAGGCGAGTTAGGGGTCACCACCTCTCCCTCTCCTTTGGACAGGGCTTTCCCTTTTCCCTCCCTTTGCGGCACACGTCTGTGATCAGCACGCCGGTCGTGATAGTACATGAGCGGTGATTTTCACGCATCACTTGTGCGTTGCGTGAAAATTGCAGCATGCTCTATATATCTCTTATCCTACTTTACTGAAAAATATCCACCTCGGTGGAAAGCCAGTATTACGGCCTCTATATACCTAGAGGTCAGAATCTCTAGCCCGAAATGGAAACACTGCCTTTCGTGATATTAAGGCGTCCACAGAGCTGTGTTGACGCCACACCAATACCGGAAGAGGATGTGCAAAACAACCAAAAAGGTTAAGGTTGAATTATTATTATTATTTATTATTTGAGCGCCATTCATTCCATAGCGCTGTACATATGATTAGCGGTGCACATACATAATACAGGCCATTGCATTTAGCATGAACGAGACTAGTTACAGACTGGTACAGAAGGATAGAGGGCCCTTACAATCTACATGGTATGGGCGAAGGAGACAGGAGGTGAGGGTGAAGCACCTCCTATGATCACTATGTTGTAGCTTAGTAGGTAGGTAGTCCTTGTCTGGACACCAAGCATTTTCACAGTGACATAGGCGGTTGCCAGTTGGCCCATACCAGATGGCCAGTTAGCCTAAATAGTCTGCCAAGTTCACATAGGAAGTGCTGTGATGTGTGTATTGTATGATTGAACTCTGACAGCTATTGACATAGTGTCAGACCAGTGTGTTGTGAAGTGTGTGTCTGTTAATAACATAGGACACAGAGGCCATGTGTCTGGTGATTATATAGGACACACTGAAGCAGCCCTCAATAACTAACACAAAGTATAATTTAACCACAACCTTTTTGGTTCTTTTGCACATCCTCTTCCGGTATTGGTGTGGCGTCAGCACAGCTCTGTGGACGCCTTAATATCACGAAAGGCAGTGTTTCAATTTCTGGCTAGAGATTCTGGCCTCTAGGTATATAGAGGCCGTAATACTGGTTTTCAACCGAGGTGGATATTTTTCAGTAAAGTAGGATAAGAGATAGTGCACATCTCTGGTTCCTAAAAAATCTTACCAAAAATATACCACAGCTCTGAGTGACAACTTTAATTGTAAGCGTCTGTTAGGCTCACAGCCATTTTCGGCTTATTTACAATTAAAAGTGACGTTTTAAATAATATTCGTCTTGGACCTGGGTCAAGATAGGTAAAAGCCCTTTTTTTAGGCACAGTTTTGTGATGAGGTGCAGAGCAGGGTTTTAAGGTAGTGCGTCAGGGATAGATGGAGGCAGAGTGCAGCTGCAGAACTGAACCATGAACCAGGACTTTAGTGAAAGTTTCTGCAGTATCTGCATACATTCACTGGTAAATATAGGCACAATTCTTGTTAACAGATTCAACAAACTTGCAACTAAACAAAGAATTAACTCTACATGTCGCATCCAGATACACTTTTTAAAAATTCCTATGCTTCACTTTATTCTAGGCTGGTGGTGAATATTCTCCTAAAAATGTGGCTCTATAGTGCTCACTGTGGGGTGTAGATCTTTAACAGCCCTGTAATCTGTCTCTTTCTCATATGGCTCCGGACCTTAGGCCTTTACACCTAGTCCTAATGCAGTGAAGTCCATAAGCCAAAATATGTTTGCTACCTTCGCAGGCAATAATCCTCACACTGACCAACATGGCTGCTTAACCATCAATGAAGTTTCTTTCTGTACTCTTAAAGTGGATGAATGGCTGGCTGGGAGTTTCTCCAATTTCTTGCCTGTAATCCACACAGGACTCGGGTTCCTGCTGGCTGATTCTCACTCTTCAAACTCACTGCACTAACTCACAGGAAAGGAGACCAGGCCCATAGCTTGGACCGATCTGTGCCTAGAAACTATAACTAAGCATTGGGTTAACCCTTAATGCACAGGTCAGAAGTTAACATAACAAAGAAGTAACATTTTTACATAACCGTACAGTAGAAATTATAACATGTATCAAACGCATGATTTTACATGACAATAGCCTCAATAGCAATGGCCTCAATGTCACCGCGTAAACAGAGTTGCCGACTGACCCGAATTTGCAGGGACTGTCCCTAATTTCCAGAGACATTTCCGGCAAATTCAGGCTTTCCTGGAAGTCAGGGCTTAACACCCATCCATAAGTTGCCACTCTTTGGTGGGGTTGAGGCATTCCCAGGGGCTGGGCTCAAATGCCCCAAATTTACCAACTAAATTGTTAGTATGCATAAGGACTAAAGAATCCTCTGACCACTGCTCTGCAAAACACTCTTCTCCTGCACATCAGGGTGATGTTTGTCCATCTCTTCCGGCGCAGCTATTTTACTGGTGCCATCATTATGGGAACACCTATGCTCTTGCGGTCTTCCTGACAGCGCTGACAGGCAGCAGCAGAACCAAGGCAAGGACACAGAGGACCACACAACCAGAGTGGGAAGACAACAGACCTAAAGAGGACAGGACAAGATGTGTATATCGGGAAAACACACCCACAGAAGAGATTCAAACAATAGAATTGACAGAGTACCAAATACCACCAGCATAAAATACTGCCACCCCAGCTGCAGTATTCAACTGTATCATCATCCTGATGCATCTGGAAGCGTTCTGTGGCATTTTCTAGGGATTTTATGGAGATGAGCTTTGGAGCCTCAAACTATGACGGGTGAAGGCAATCCACTGGCTGCTGGGGTTTCTAATTATTTATGCCAAATGTAGTGTCACTGTCACCTAATGTTATGTACATCTTAAAGGGATTGTCCGACTGATTATTTTTGTTTATTTATATATTTATTCATCCATTTTTTAAAGGTCAGAATGACAAAAATAAACTTAAGAAGAGATACCCACTTTTCCCTTGGTGCTCCCTATTAGTAGCGGCCCAAGGTTTCATCGTTTCTCTGCTTTCCTGGCCCCTCTTTACATACAGGTAGTTACCGCGCAGCGACTGACCCTCTCATGGAAACTTTTTATCGGTTGAAAAACCCCTTATAAGGCTATTTTCACACTCGCGTTTTGGGCAGATCCAGCATAGATCTGCAAAAATGGATCAGTTACAATAATTCAACCCCATGCATCCATCATGAACGGATCCGTTTGTATTATCTGTAACATAGCCAAGACGGATCCGTCATGAACTCCATTGAAAGTCAATAGGGGACGGATCAGTTTTCTATTGTGCCAGATTGTGTCAGAGAAAACGGATCTGTCCCCATTGACTTGCATTTTGTGCCAGGACGGATCTGTTTGGCTCAGTTTCGTCAAGCGGACAGCAAAATGCTGCGTTTTGGTGTCCGCCTCCAGAACGGAATGGTGACTGAACGGAGGCAAACTGATGCATTTTGAGCGGATCCTTTTCCATTCAGAATGCATTAGGGCAAAACTGATCCGTTTTAAACCACTTGTGAGAGCCTATGACGGATCTCACAAACAGAAAGCCAAATCTCGAGTGTGAAAGTAGTGTAATACAGTTTAATAGCGAAAGTCATGCTTCTGAAGCAAGAGTGAGAAGGTTAACTGTGACCTTTCACAGCAGCAGAAGTAGATTATACCCATGCCAAATGAGGTGATAAAGACTAATAAAAAGGTCATGTACTGTACACGTCTGGCTATAATAATGGATTCATATCTCCTGCATTGAAACAAGTCCAGCTGCTGAATTGTATGGAGAAGAAAGTAGTACACGGGGAGGAGTGGGCTAGTGAGAAGATACAATGGTATGGGTTACAGCCAAGGGTGTGACTAGCCAGAACAATTAGTAAGAGGGACAAAGGCACCTTCCGTTCCCATATTGCTCATAACATATTAACCTCTTCATTCCCAGTGGAGCTTCCTCCAAGCTACACTGTCCTTTCTGTCATTCTTGCAAACTTATACTTTAGCATCAGATTAATGTTACTGGAATGGGGTTGATATTTATAGAAGCCTAAAGGAGTTCTCCAAGAGTGTAAAATGTCCCCTCATGTGCCGGGGTTCCCACATAGAATATACTTATCCCGATCCCTGCTCCCGGAGCCGATCCTGGTCCCCGCACCGCCGCAGCTCCTTCTCCCTGCACACGGATGAAAACATCCGGTGTCGAGGTTGAGCAGCCAATACCAGACGGGGACGGGGATGAGCCTCCCTAGCATCGTGGTTCTGCTGGAAGAGAGTTTAGCGAGCTAGAGAGGGAAGAGGACTGTAACTCCCATTCTTGACTAAATCCATACATCATTATCTGGGAGAGAAATGCACTGTGTATAGTTGGAACTGTGTCTGCTATCATTGCATGTACTACAACTCCCATTCTGCACTTGAGTAAGGAGAGACGTTTATTCTGCTACATCTTGCCTGGTATCCTGACTCCTCTACCATATGCCAGCCATTGCACTCTACATGCCCTGCCTTATACCCATACAAACACTCAACATCATGGGCACCCTGACTACCTTCAGACAGGAGCACCAACATCTGGATGTGCTGCGAGCCCCAGAGAAGCTGGTACAGATGATGGGAGTGGTAGTGGCTATGATGAAGTGTTGTGTCATGGTGTATTCCGTCAGGCCATTGCTCCCTGGGGGTGGTGCAGTAGAAATGCAGTTTTGAGGAATGAGGCAGTAAACATAATAATATTTTTTACGAATTGCAAAGTGTAAATATAATTACATTCAAGTTGAACTTTCTGGCCCCAGTAAGAATTATAACTTGAAAAAAGGACCAGCACTCGCTGTTAGTATATAGTCTTTCTGTGATTTATTGCCACAATACAGTGACGCGTTTCGGCACACAATGCGCCTTTCTCAAATGAGAAAGGCACATTGTGTTCCGAAACGCTTCTCTGTGATGTGGCAATAAATCACAGCAAGACTATATACTAATGTAGTGTACGGGAGCTGTAATGCCTGTCACTACAGAAGGGTCACTTGTGTGCGGTTGTTCCCCTCAGTTATGAGGAGATTGGTGTAATACATCTTCATGTAATGCAATGCTGTGTATTTCTCTGTTACTGTGATATTTGCCATGTGCAGGCCTGCTAGGGGTGTCATTCCAGCTCTAAGACGCTAGAGGGAGCTAGGGAGCCCTAGTTTATATATAGGCCCAGTCAGGGGAAGAAAAGGCAGTCTAAGCTAAGTGCAGGCCATGAGCCTGTGAAGTCCAGCTCAGGCCTTGAGCCTGTGAAGGCAAGGCCCAGGCCTTGTACCCGCTGAAGTCAGCCCAGGCCCTATAGCCTGTGGGGGTCCAGCCTAGGAAGATTCATGCCCTAGGAGGAGCAGTCCAGACCCTAGTACTAGTGGAGAAGTGTTGCCTCCTTAGTCAATCTGCAAGCAGGACAAGTATCCCTGGAGAGAGAGGACAGTTGCCTGAAGTGTATTGCTGCATTAAGTGTAAGATGAAAGCCCGATCGTAGGAGGCCTGTCTTGAAGATAGCCTTTTGGGACTGTGATTACTAACTTAAACCACTTCTGTGACTGTATTGTAACGTGTGGAACATTCTGGAACTGTACTTAATAACTGTTCACCTATCTACAACTACGTTCAGTAAAGTTATCCTGTTATTTAAGTATATAAAGAATCCTCAATTATTCCACCTATCACTACACGGTGTGCCACCGTTTAATTGGCACTGGCGTCACGACATTCATCACCTGCCTGTTCCAGTGCTGACCCGATTGAAGACGACAGTCGGTCCCAGGTTAGTGGGTTGCCCTGCACTACAAAGCCCAGCATACCTAAAGCTACACTACTGACCCCCTGGGACACTGCACTAACAGCAAGTGTCAGTCCTTTTTTCAAATTATCTACATAGGACGCCTGCCCTAGGACACGTGCATCGCCACTCAGGGGCGTAGCTAACGGCTTATGGGCCCTGGTGCAAGAGTTCAGCTTGGGCCCCCCTTCCCTCAGTGCTTTGTGTGTCTTCTTATGCGGCACATGGGTCTTTGGGCCCCCTCAGGCTCCTGGGCCCGGTAGCGACTGCTACCTCTGCACCCCCTATAGCTACGCCCCTGTCGCCACTCTATTTCTTTCGTGGTGCTGATCGACACATGGTATACATTCCAGTAAGAATTTTAAAGACAGGTTGGATGGCTGCAATTTAGCACTTCTGTTGTACTGGCCTACCTCACAGCAGTATTGTTTAATGCTAGCCTCAGTTGGTCACTCTTCTGTCTGACTTTTCAAGGATTGTTGGTTGTTCTCTCTGGAGCAGGAGCTCAGTCATGTGCTTCCTCTACTTACTTACACAGGAACTCCTCCTCCTGGCGGGAAGCAGGACCAGCCCTCTCCTACCAAGAGGGGAGGAACAGGGTGGTTAGCCCTGTTCCTTGCCAACCATTCCTTACTGGAACAAACTACCAAAAAGATATGAAATACATAACAATATAATACAATAATTATATACAATTGCAGTACCCCCAGGTCTGGGGTACTGCAGGTGTTCCCCGAGGAAATAAAGGGAGCTCCCGCCTTTCACAGTACTGGTCCTAGGTAGCAATGATGTGAGCCCCTCTGATAGTTTGAGCTATTACCACTCCTATCCTCCGATCTGACTCCTGGGCTGCTGCATCTCTGCCTATATAGTCTGTGTCTTTGTCTATGACTTGTTTTAATAGAACTAATAAAGGAGATACCGATACAGGCAACTGTATTGCAAATAACCAGTAAATGTGTGGTCTAGGGGGATTGGGGTAGTTGGTTGATCAGAGACACCTTTACACAGACCAGTTATAGAGAACGTACTGTCCCTGGTAATTGTCTAGATCCTCAGCCTGTGTAAAGGCGTCTTAATTCACAAGTCTTCCTGCTTAGCTGCAGAAGAATTGCTGAGATGAGTAAGAAACACAGCAGTGGCGTAGCTATGGTCGCAGCAGTCATTTGCAATCGGGTGTCTAAGCCAGAGGGGCACACTGCCAATTACTGTGTCTTATAAAGTAAATACTAGTGAGCGCTTCCATTATGGAAGCGCTCACTAGTATGCAGGAGGCGGGGGGAATGGTGAGTGAAGCGTTGTACTCACTCCTCCTCCCTGGTCTTCTCTGGGCCACGCTGCACTGTCCTGACCTGCACTGTCCTGACTACGTACAGCATCAGGACGTAGTGAGCGCATAATAACATGATGTTATACGCAGTCCGGCCCCCAAGTGGACAAGGTAGTGAGACTGCAGGGGAGACCGCCAGACCTGGAGAGTAGCGGCGAAGCAGAAGAAGTAAGTTAATTCATTTATTTTTAAGTCTGATCTGAGGTCTGATATGGGGTGTAACATGAAGGTCTGATGGGGTATGATCTGAGGTCTGATATGGGGGGTCTGATATGGAGTCCTGATCTGAGGTCTGATGAGGGGGTCTGACATGGAGGTCTAAAGGGGATCTGATCTGAGGTCTAATATGAGGGGGTCTGACATGGGGGTCTGATCTGAGGTCCGATACTGAGGTCTGATATGGGGATCTGACATGTAGGTCTAAAGGGGGTCTGATCTGAGGTCCTGATTTGGGGGTCTAACATGAAGGTCTGATGGGGGTCTGATCTGAGGATCTGACATGGGGGTCTGAGGTTCTGATTTGAAGTTCTGATATGGGGGTCTGATTTAAAGATCTGATATGGGGGTCTGATTGTAAGATCTGATATGGGGGTCTAATCGGAGGATCTGCTTTGGGGGTATGATCTGAAAGGTAAGTGGGTAGGTATATAAGGGATTATTTTTTGAACTGCTGCAAAATATAAGCGGGTATTTTTTGTACTGGCTCATATTACATGGGGGTATTTTTTATACTGGTGCACATTATAAGGGGGGTATTTTTGTACTGGCACATATTAGGGATAATTTTTCTACCGACACACTTTACAAGGAGAAGTATTAGTATTGGGAGGCTATCGGGAATATGATTACTAATGAGCAAAATAGAGACATTATTACTATTGGGGGCACTATTAACACTATGCACCCTGGCAGATAATTATTAGTGGGACTGTTGGGAGCGCGATTACTGTGGGGGCATCCTAGCACAGTATCAGCTTAGCACAATTATTTTTTGGGGACGTTATGTTTACACTTTTGGTGTCAGGGACACTATTTGCTAGGTCCAGTTATTTCTTAGGGCACTGTATGCCAATAATTATTGAATGGGGCACTACCTGACTGATATTAGTATTTTCAGGGTAACTGTTTATGCAGTATAGTATTGGGGAGGTGGGAGGATGATGGAAAAGTAGGAAACTAAGATGTCTTTGTCAAACTCTGTAGAAACGAGAGATGGCTGAAAAATCATCATTGCGGTCTGGTCTGAATGGAGAAGGTGAGGAAAGAGAACATCTACATCAGAGGAGACGTGACTGGATGTGAGAAGTCAGCGGGACTGTATTACCCTGTATGTTTTGTAGCGCCGTATGTATTTCTTTCCAAGTATGTCTTTAACAATAGGGCTGGAAGCAGAAAGGCAAGGTGTATCCCTGCCCTTGCGACAACTCACTGAGGGAAGGGGGGCCCAAGCTGAACTTTTGCATCATACCCATGAGCCTTTAGCTACATCCCTGAAACAGTGACATACCTACCATATAGGCAGACCACACAGTTGCTATGGCGCCCGTGAGGAATAGGGGCCCGCAGTGGAAGAGAGGCCCCGCCCCCTAATTGCTCCCGTCTATCTTCTGAAAGCTAAAGGACCTTTGAGGATGTCATCACAGGTCCTGTAAGGGAATTGCACAGTGTAAAGTGTAATTCCCAGGTTAAAACAGTGCATCTGTCAGGACCTGTGATGACATCATCTTCAACATCACAGGTTCTGCAGGATCTAGCGAAGGAACTGCACCAAAAATGGTGTAGTTCCCAGGTTTAAAAGGTACATCTGCCAGGGCCTGTGATGACATCATCACAGGTCCTTCAACCCCTAATAGCAAGTATTAGAAGTTCACAATCAGCTCTGCATTGATCCATACAGACTGGAATGGAGTGGTAAGAGGAGGTCCTCCACTTTTCTCTTCATTTGCCCCCCACCCATGTCCTGTTTTTACTCATTGCTCACTCATATATAATACTTCAGACAGTTACAGTGATTACTACCTCATGTACCTGACACACAGTGACCATAATGTATAACACACACACACACTGCATATATTACACAGTATTATAGATGCAATGTGTACAGGTACATAGTATATACAACAGTGTACAGATATGCGAGATGCAAGGTATAATAGATACAGTGTGTATAGATATATAGTATATACAGCAGCGTACTGATATGTGAGGTACGGGGTATACTAGATGCAGTGTGTATAGATATATAGTATATACAGCAGTGTGCTAATATGTGAGGTACGAGGTATAATAGATACAGTGTGTATAGATATATAGTATATACAGCAGCGTACTGATATGTGAGGTACGAGGTATAATAGACGCAGTGTGTATAGATATATAGTATATACAGCAGTGTACTGATATGTGAGGTACGAGGTATAATAGACGCAGTGTGTATAGATATATAGTATATACAGCAGCGTACTGATATGTGAGGTACGAGGTATAATAGACGCAGTGTGTATAGATATATAGTATATACAGCAGTGCACTGATATGTGAGGTACGAGGTATAATAGATGCAGTGTGTACAGGTATATTATATATACAGAAGTGTGCTGATATGTGAGGTACGAGGTATAATAGATGCAGTGTGTACAGGTATATTATATATACAGAAGTGTGCTGATATGTGAGGCACGAAGTATATTAGATGCAGTGTTTAAAGATATATAGTATATACAGCAGTGGGGGCCCAATTTAGATTCTTGCTATGGGGCCCAGTGATTTCTATGTACACCCCTGCCCTGAAACACGGCAAACATATCCAGTATTATATAAGCACTTCATTTACTTTGAATAATGCCTGATGCAAACAGTTATAGTATGGTTCCATACAAGTTGAAAAGTCTTTGACAGAGATGTCACTTTAGAGCTTCCGTCTAGGGCCTGCTGCTACCTCAAAACCATAGTGGAAGCGGTTATATCTGGGAAAGCTTGGTGACAACCCATACAGTCAAAATTTCAGCTCAAGGGTTGTCACTTCCAGCTTTCCTGAATAGCACAATGATTTAAGCAGGGACATAGGGTGCAGCATTATGGTAGTTATATTTTTGTACATAGGGGGCAGTATTATGGTAGTTATATTTTTGTACATAGGGGGCAGTATTATGTTGTTTGACTTTTATGTCATTTTCAGTATTTTTATGGCAAGAATAACGCTGTTCTGCTGTCAAATTTGCTATCAAGTTCGAAGGAAACCTCAGTGAGCCCTATTAATACTAGTGTGAACAGAGCCTTAGGCCGGGTTTCCATGGCAACCTAGTCCTGCAGTAAAATTGCAGCAATACAGTGACTCACAGGCAGCTTTCCTATGGAACAGACAGTTACAAGCGATCTTGTAAAAATTGCAAATGTATCCCCAAGGTGAGTTTGCCATAGGGAAGCAATAAAGCCGCTCACAGTAATGTTTTCATTTCTTAGAAAATACCACATGACCAATACAGGCCTTCAAAATAGCATTCAATACCATTCTGTAGAATCAGGAGGGGCTTTTCCATCAGAGGACACTATCCTATCATGAAAATATGGAAGGCTTTATAGTTAAAACAAATATCAGTCTTCCTTTTACGGGTCCAGTCACACGTCCACAAGTTGGGTCCTCATCCGTTCCGCATCCGCATTTCCAGATCGGCAAATTCCGTTCCCGAAAAAAATATCTTATTCTTGTCCGCAATTGAGGACAAGAAAAGGCATTTTCTAGTATAGTGCCAGCGATGTGTGGTCCGCAAATTGCAGAACACACATTGCCGGTGTCCGTTTTTTGCGGATCCGCAGTTTGCAGATCAGCAAAACTCTTACGGACACGTGAATGGACCCTAATGGAGGAGGTAGGTGTAACTTAAAGAGCAACTCTAGAAAAAAAAAAAGAATTTTCTCATTTTAAAAATTCATCACAGGCCCTAGTGAATAATTGTGGTTTTGATATTTGCTAAGAAGTTGCTTAAAGGGAATCACCCTGCAAATTAAAGTAAGAGGTATATTATATATAGGTATATATTGTGTACGTGATGCTGAGTGAGATTACAGAATTTTTATCCTCATTCTCACTTGCATTCTGATGCTGAGCCCTCACAAACCAGGAGTAAAATACATGTACAGGACTCCTCTTTGCGTCCTCTCCATTATGTGTGTGAACTCAGGAGTCCTGGTTTGTGGCAGCACAGTGTAATAACGTAAGAGAATATGATGATAAAAATGACATAACCGCACTTGGCGCCACTTCCACTATACACCACGTATTCTAGTTTGGAGGGTGTTTCAGAGCTGACAGATTCCCTTTAAATTGATTCTTTGAGACCAGGAATCTTTTTTCATATTTGAAGGGGTTAAAAAAAAATAGACTGGCCTGTCATCAGCGATCAGCTACCTGCGCCAAGCTCTGGTAACAGCCGAGTTTTTTTTTTTCTTAAATACCTATATCCTGTCTGCACATTTGAAAAGGGGTTCCCAATTTTGGAGAACCCCTTTAAATATACCCTATGCATAGATTAAAGGGGTTGTCTCATTTCAGCAAGTGGCATTTATCATGTAGAGAAAGTTAATACGAGGCACTTACTAATGTATTGTGATTGTCCATAGTGCTTCATTGCTGGCTGGATTCATTTTTCCATCACTTTATATGCTGCTCGTTTCCATGGTTACAAACACTCTGCAATTTATCAGTGGTGGTCGTGCTTGGATACTATAGGAAAAAGCGCCAGCCTCTCTGGTGGACAGGACCGTGGGAGCTCACATACATAGGCTAGTGCTGTTTCCTATCATGTGCAAGCATGGCCACTGCTGATGGATTGCAGGGTGGTCGTAACCATGGAAACGAGAAGTGTATAATGTGATGGAAAAATGAATCCAGCCAGCAATGAAGCAATATGTACAATCACGATACATTAGTAAGTGCCTTGTATTACTAGGGTTGAGTGAAGCACGCTTCGGATCACAGATCCGAAGTCGCACCAAACAAAAGGCTAATGGGCGGCACTGCCCGGAGCTCCCGTGTCTCACACTGATAAGGACAAGAGTCCGAAGTCGCTTCGTTCAAAACTTCGCTGTATAGAAACCCGTCTGTGTACATCATTCAAATGTATGGGCTCTTCCAAGGTGAAATTCGTTAAGCCTGAAGTCAAGGAACTTCGGTCTTCGATTGTACTTGAAAATCATTTTGAAACAGTAACCGGAAGTCGGAATTGGTACCGATTGGTACCTTGGTACTGAAGCTGACTTTGCATTGCTGTTTTAAAATGGTTTTCAAGTTGTATAATCGAATGCCGTGGGACTTCAGACTTAACGAGTTTCACCTCCGTGCAGCCCATACATTTGAATGCTGTACGGAGATCGGTCTCCGTACAGTATTCAAACAAAGTTTTGAACAAAGCGACTTTGGATCTATGATCTGGAGTGTGCTTCGCTCAACCCTAGTCATAACTCCTGGATATGAGCAGTGTATAATGTGATGGGAAAATGAATCCAGCCTCCAAAAGAGGCAATATGGATAATAACATTATATTAGGGTCCATTCACACCTCCGTAGAATGGGTCCGGCTCTGTTCTGCAATGTTGCGGAACAGATCCGGACCCATTCATTCCCTAGGTTGCAGGAAGAGGTGCGGACAGCACACTGTGCTGTCCACATCTGCATTTCCATGCGCGTCCCCGATATTCTGGTCCGCCGCTCCTGTAAAATATAGAACATGTCCTATTCTTGTCCGCAATTGCAGAGAAGAATAGGCAGTTCTATGGGGGTGCCAGTCGGGTGTATTGCGGACTGGTGAATGGACCCTTAGTAAGTTCCTTGTAACTTTCTCTACTTGATAAATAGAGTTTAGCGAAGTGAGCTTCAGATGCTTAATCCGAAGTTGCTTCGTTCAAAACTTCGGAATAATACTGTACGGAGATTCGTCTGTATTACGATCAAGTTTTAAAATTATTTTTCACTTTAAAGATCAACTACCAAAGTTATTCAACGAAGTCACGTGCGACTTCGCGAATAACTGACTTTGGCTCATCGGAGCCCATACATTCTAATACTGTACAGAGACGGATCTATTATTCCGATGTTTTGAACAAAGCAACTGTTTGATTAGGCTTCCGAAGCTTGCTTCGTTCAACTCTAATGATAAATGCTATTTGCTGGAGTGAGACAACCCCTTTAATATCCCTATGTGCTTGAATTTCAGCCAGCAGATTTAGCACATAGAACATTTTGATCATGTCATTCCATGTCAATCCAGGGCCACGAAAGCCAAGAGATTGCTATAATTCGCTCATACATCTTAACTGTACTTTATATCCTGTTTTAGGTCTTAGAATCAACGAGGTAAGATGTGGCACAAGACATTCTTGGCTCAGATCCCACTCAGCTTTCTGCAGTCGCCTGCTGAGCAAGATTGGAGAAAAGTGATGGATAGTTCTGCCTGAGGGAAGATTTAATCATGGGCCGTCGCTGATGGCGCAATCCAGGGTGAACGAGCCTTCAAATGCCAGTTAGCTATTTACAATAATGAGAAAAGTTGCTAAAGATGTCAACACAGAAGAGTACACGGCAGGATACGGTGGGCGCCAGGTGCTGCCTGCTATAGTGTTTCGCAGAGGACACAAGAATACAGTGCAGGACGTGGGGTCAGCTAACAATGCAGGGGTCAATGCAACTCATACAGTGCGAGCTGTCAACTAATTGTGTCTCCAACAAAGATCATTCTCATATAGGAAATAGCAATCTCTAAGGGGGCAGTTAGAAGTACAGTCAGATTTAATAAAACCATTATTATAAGTTATGTATTTAAAGAGTATTTTCCCTTTGGAAAAGGCCATGAGCTGCCCCCTGCTCTTAACATAGTATTCTGTAAGGCCTCATTCACACGCCTGTGTCTGTGGTATGTCTGTGACGGCGTGGTCCGTGTTTCATCTGTGACACTCTCTATGATCCATCTGTGTTTGATCCGTGTTTACGTATTTTCAGTCCGTGTGTCATCAGTGTTTCATGGACACTGCTGAAAATTAATTCCAGAGCATCTTCTAGCACAGATCTGTGAAAACACAGATGGTGTTTTTGTTGTGTCCGTGATTTTCGTGGGCCCATAGACTATAATATGTGTGAGGGACCCATAATCACTGACAAAATAAGGCGTGTTTTCTTGGTGTTGCCACAGACCCACGATCCGCAGAAAACCGTGCAGTGTAAGTCACATGATAAGTTTGCAGGTCAGTACCATTAGGCTGCATTCACACGGGCGAGTTTTCCGCGCGGGTGCAATGCGTGATGATGAATAAAAACCCAAGAGCAGAATATAAAATCAGTGATACAGTACTAACCTCAGTATCTGAGGAAAGGGATATAGGGGTCATTATATCAGACGACCTAAAGGTGGGCAGACAATGTCATAGAGCAGCAGGTAATGCCAGCAGAATGCTTGGGTGTATAGGCAGAGGCATTAACAGTAGAAAGAGGGAGGTGCTCGTGCCGCTCTACAGAGCACTAGGGAGACCTCATTGGGAGTATTGTGTGCAGTACTGGAGACCATATCTGCAGAGTTCAGAGAAGAGCTACTAAACTAGTACATGGATTGCAGGACAAAACTTACCAGGAGAGGTTAAAGGACCTCAACATGTATAGCTTGGAAGTAAGAAGAGACAGAGGGGATATGATAGAAACTTTTAAATACATAAAGGGAAGCATCACGGTAAAAGAGGAGAGAATATTTAAAAGAAGAAAAACTGCTACAAGAGGACATAGTTTTAAATTAGAGGGGCAAAGGTTTAAAAGTAATATCAGGAAGAATTACTTTACTGAGAGAGTAGTGGACGCATGGAATAGCCTTCCTGCAGAAGTGGTAGCTGCAAATACAGTGAAGGAGTTTAAGCATGCATGGGATAGGCATAAGCCATCCTTCATATAAGATAGGGCCTGGGGCTATCCATAGTATTCAGTATATTGGGCAGACTAGATGGGCCAAATGGTTCTTATCTGCCGACACATTCTATGTTTCTATGTTTCTATGAAGTGAACGCATAGCACCCGCACTAAATCCTGACCTATTCATTTCAATGGGTCTGTGAACATGAGCGTTTTTTTTACATGCATCAGTTGTGCATTGCGTGAAAATCGCAGCATGTTCTATATTCTGCGTTTTTCACGCAGCCATAGCCCCATAGAAGTGAATGGGGCTGCGTTAAAAACGCATTGCATCCGCAAGCAAGTGCGGGTGCGTTGCATTTTTCACTGATGGTTGCTAGGAGATGTTGTTTGTAAACCTTCAGTTTTTTATCACGCGCGTGAAAAACGCATCAAAACGCATTGCACCCGCGCGGAAAAAACTGAACAACTGAACGCAATCGCAGGCAAAACTGAATAGCTTTGCCTGTGAAATCGCACAGTTTTCACTGAACTAATCTGGACCTAATCCGGACACGCTCATGTGAACCCAGCCTTATGCAAATACCGAATTTATACCATTTTTTTTTTAAATGGTGGATGGAGTCAATGACCAGGCCCATTTGGTAGTAGGTAATAAATAAAGTCTCTTTTTACTGAGGAGATGATGGGAGTGTAGTAGAAAATGCAATCAATAGGCACAGTCCTGAGATACATGACACAGCAATATGCTTCCAAAGGTTGTATGATGGCAGTTCTGAGAACAGCCAAGCAAGTGTGCCTTTTGGGATATGTAGTTTTACCACAGCTGGACTGCCGAGGTTAGACATCACAGATATAGGGGGTAGTAATCCTCCCTGAGTCTCTCTGCACAATCTTCCCAAATAACCACTGGCGTACAATTCAGTTCTCATTGACGCTTTCTGCAATTCCCAGTCTGCGGAGAGCAGAGCACAGATGCTGATGACCAGTCCATTTCAGAGGTGTGGTGGGTGCTGAAGGTCATTGCGCCTCTCCACAACATTAAAGTGTTTTGCTATAGATGAGCAATTACCTTACGGTCTGTCCAACATGGCCTCCACGTGGTGTTCAACTATTAATAAATGTCCTCTTTCTCTCTGGGAGTAATCGGTCAATTAATTTGCTTCTCTGGCAGCTTTCAGTCTCAGGGATGAAGGTTCCCTGGACCCTCTGAAGCTCAGGGGATGGCTCCATTCTGCTGCAGTCTTCTCCCTATGACTGTCACAGGTTCTAACAGTAGATCCAGATGGGAAGAGCTGAAAGATGGAGCATGTGTGTCCACCTCAGCAAGGTGGACAGAAAAATAAGAACAACTTAGTGGCTACACCAAATTTTTTATTGCGTGCAATCACCAGGTGCTGGTTTGAAAAATATAAAATATTTTTTTGTTTTCATATTTTCCCTAACTTCCTTGAGCAACTTTTTTATTTTTTTGTTTACAAAGCCGTATTAGGGCTTATGAAATGCCACCATTTAATATGGCATACAATGTAGTGGGAAGCGGGAAAAAGAAAATCCAAATGGGGTGGAATTTAAAAAAAAAAAACACAATTCCTCCACCGTTTTATTGGTTTTGTCCCTACGGCGTTCCTTTTTGCGGCAAAACTGACCCATGCCCTTCATTCTCTGGGTCAGTACGATTACAACGCTACCACAAATGTATAGGTTTTTATGGCTAAATAGTGTAAAAATAGATTTAAACTTTGAAAAATTATTTTTATTTTACATCACCATATTCTGATCCTCTATTAGTTATATCTACTGAGCTGTGTGGGGGCTAATTGTTTTGCAGGATAATCTGTAGTTTTTATTGATACTATTTTGGAGTGTGTGTGACTTTTTGATCACATTTAAAAAATTTTTTTGGTTAAGAGAAGCGATGAAAATACGGCGAATTGGCCATTTTGACCCTTTTTTCCATTACACCATTTTAATGGTACTGGGGTTTTTGGACGCGGTGATGCCCATCATGTTTATATTTTTGTTATTTATGTCTTAATTTTTGTATTATACGGAAAGGGGTGATTTAAGCTTTTATATGTTTTACATTTTTTTTATATATTTCTTTGCATTTTTTTTGCACATTTTTTAAAATTCTGTACCATTATGTTTATTATATGTCCTTATTGGTATAGAATTGCTAATTTCTTATGTTGGCCTGCCACCTGCTGGCCAAAATAAGAATTGCAGCTTTAATACCCTGGGTCTCTTCAGAGAGACCAAGCGTATTGAAATAAATTACCGGCATTCTTATTGGCTGCAGAGGATGCCGGTAAGAAGCCCAGAAGCAAAATCTATGAACAAACACAAATTTGTGACTAAGGCCTAAATTTTGCTATGGGGCCCTATGAGATGTGTGTACAGCCCTCTTCTTATGCAGTCAATTGAAAAAATCATTTATGACTAGAGATGTCGTGAACATAAAATTTTCCGATCGTGAACGGCAAACGCAAACTTCTGCAAATGTTCGCGAACGGGAAAACCGGGCGAACCCCCATAGACTTCAATAGACAGGCAAATTTTAAAACCCACAGGGACTCTTTCTGGCCACAATAGTGATGGAAAAGTTGTTTCAAGGGGACTAACACCTGGACTGTGGCATGCCGGAGGGGGATCTATGGCAAAACTCCCATGGAACATTACATAGTTTGACGCAGAGTCGGGTTTTAATCCATAAAGGACATCAATCACCTAACATTCCTAAATTGTTTGGAAAAACGTGCTTTAAAACATCCAGTGTGTGTATACGATCAGGTATGATGTTGTATCGATCAGGTAGTGTAAGGGTTACGCCCGATTCTCAGACATTGACAGACCAAACTCCCCGTTTAACCACCTCAGCCCCCCTAGCTTAAACACCCTTAATGACCAGGCCACTTTTTACAATTCTGCACTACACTACTTTCACCGTTTATTGCTCCGTCATGCAACTTACCACCCAAATGAATTTTACCTCCTTTTCTTCTCACTAATAGAGCTTTCATTTGGTGGTATTTCATTGCTGCTGACATTTTTACTTTTTTTGCTATTAATCAAAAATTACCAACATTTTTGCAAAAAAATGACTTTTTTTTTTTGTAATTTTTTTTTTTAAAAACTACATTTCTATATAATTTTTTTGCAAAATTAATTGTTCTACATGTCTTTGATAAAAAAAAAAATGCAATAAGTGTATATTTATTGGTTTGGGTAAAAATTATAGTGTTTACAAACTATGGTGCAAAAAAGTGAATTTCCGCATTTTGAAGCAGCTCTGACTTTCTGAGCACCTGTCCTGTTTCTTCAGGTGCTAGAATGCCAGGATAGTATAAATACCCCCCAAATGACACCATTTTAGAAAGAAGACACCCAAAAGTATTCGCGGAGGGGCACAGTCCAGGTGTTAGTCCCCTTGAAAACACATTGCCCTACTTCTCCTGAGTACGGCGATACCACATGTGTGACACTTTTTTGCAGCCAAGATGCGCAAAGGGGCCCAAATTCCCATGAGTACCTTTAGGATTTCACAGGGCATTTTTACGCATTTGGATTCTCACGCTTTAGGACCCCTAAAATGCCAGCGCAGTATAAATACCCCACATGTGACCCCATTTTGGAAAGAAGACACCCCAAGGTATTCCGTGAGGGGCATGTCAAGTTCACAGAATTTTTTTTTTTTTTTTGGCACAAGTTAGCGGAAATTGATATTTTTGTTTTTTGTTTTTCTTACAAAGTCTCTCCACTAACTTGTGACAAAAAATAAAATTTTACATGAACTCACCATACCCCTCACGGAATACCTTGGGGTGTCTACTTTCTGGGTTCACATGTGAGATGTTTGTACTGCCCTGGCATTTGAGGGTCCGCAATCATTACACGTATGGCCAGCATTAGGAGTTTCTGCGATTCTCCGTATATTGAGCATACGGGTAATGGGATTTTTTTTTTCCGTTCAGCCTCTGGGCTGAAAAAAATAAATAAATGAACGGCACAGATTTTTTCATTCGCATCGGTCAATGTGGATGAATAAATCTCTGCCAAAATCAGTGACTGCGGTGCGGTGGGCTGGGCGCTAACTACCTAACAAGTAGCTAACTAACTGGCGGTGATAAGGGACCCTTATGCCCCATTCACAAGTCCACAATTCTGTTTGCGGAACGGAATTGCGGACCCATTCATTTCTATGGGGACAGACTTTGTCCCGCTAGGATCCGGAATTGCGGATCCGCACTTCCGGGTTTGCACTTCCGTTCCGCAAAAATATAGAACATGTCCAATTCTTGTCCGCAATTGCGGACAAGAAAAGGCATTTTCTATATAGTTCTGGCAATGTGCGGATCTGCAAAATGCGGATCCACGGATCCGCAAAACACATATGGACGTCTGAATGGAGCCTTACAGGGGTGTGATCAATGACAGGGGGGTGATCAGGGAATCTAGATGGGGTGATCAAGGGGTTAACAAGGGGTTAATAAGTGACCGGGGGTAGTGTAGTGTGGTGCTTGGTGCTACTTTACATAGCTACCTGGTCCTCTGGTGGTTAATTACAGCAAATGGGACCACCAGAGGACCAGGTAGCAGGTATATCAGACGCTGTTAACAAAACAGCATCTGATATACCTGTTTGATGCTTTTTATTTTACTTCTACAGCCTGCCAGCGATTGATCATCGCTGGCAGGCTGCAGTATAACTGCCGAGATGCGCGCCACTGTGAACGCAAATCTCGCGTCTCGCGAGATGACGCACGGATGCGTCCAGCCAAAGCTACAGGACCGCCGGCCGGACGCATCCGTGCGTTAGGCGGTCCTGAGGTGGTTAACACACCGCAAACAACCGCAAACAGTCCATTTGCACAACCGCAAACTCCCCATTTGCACAAGGTTGGATACCAAGCTAGCCATGTCCCGTTTCTTGTCCTCACTGACGTCATTGAAGGTCTCTTCCTCCACCCAGCCACGTACAACACCAAGGGTCCCTGAAAGGTGACAACAAGCCCCCTGGGACGCCTGCTGTGGTTGGTCTTCCGCCTCCTCAAAGCCACCTTCCTCCTCTGACTCCTCTTCTTCAGACTCCTCTCTCTGCGTTGCCGCAAGTCCAGCAATCGACGACGACAAGGCTGCTTCTGGTGGTAATGGTGACCACAACTCTTCCTCTTCATGCTCATCTACGGCCTGATCTAGCACTCTTCGCAGGGCACGCTCCAGAAAAAAACGCATATGGGATGAGGTCGATCATGTTGCCTTGGGTTTGACTGACCAGGTTTGTCACCTCCTCAAAAGGACGCATGAGCCTAGAGCCATTGTGCATGAGCGTTCAGTAACGCGGCCAAAAAATACCCAGCTCCGCAGAGGCTGTCCTCTTATTTTTAAATTAAAAAAATCTGTTCTTACCAGTTTAATCTCTGTTTTGTCCCCTATCAGGGGACGTGTATCGAATAGATTTTAGGAACCAGGAGATGTAAAAAGATGATTGGTCGGTCCTCTTACTTGAAATTTGGGGCACTGCGCGTGTGCCACGCAATGTGCTGTGCCACCAATACAAATAGTGTGAACTACTATTCTTACCATTTTAATCTGTGTTAAATTCCCTATCAGGGGACGTGTATTGAATTGAATCCTTGCATGGGGAGATAGAGAAAAAAAGCTTGCTCTGTCTGCTTCCTTCTAATTTTGGGCACTTGCAATGGAATTTGCCACCAATGCAACTAGTGTTAACTAAGTACTATTCCTATCAGTTTAATCTCTGTTTTGTTTTTTATCAGGGCCAGGGCTGATGTAGTGAATAGATTTTTGGAACCGGGAGATGGAAAAAGACCCATGCTTGGACCGCTTCGTTTGAATTTTAGGTCACTGCGCGTGCGCCGTGCAATGTACTGTGCCACCAGATATGAGTGGTGTGTTAAGTAGTACTATTCTTATCAGTTTAATCCCTGTTACGTCCCCTATCAGGGGATGTGTATCAAATAGATTTTAGACAACCGCAAAGAGTTGTCAATAGTTGACGCATTCCTCTATGCGTCAATCTTGGTGTAGTGATGACTGTGCTTGTGCGCACGTTTGGGAGATTGCAGGCGATGGCGGTTTTTCAAAGCCTATTGTCGTGCTGAGGTAGTTCGGTGACAGTTAAGTGACCCAGAAAACAATGATTCTGCAGTGTGGGCCCACTGTTGGCCTAGTAGGCTTTAATGATCACCTTAGATGATCACAAAGAAAATTAATGTTTTTTCTATGAAAAATTATCCAGCCAATCGCTTTTGGTCTGTTCACAATGAAGCAACGACCTTATCATCTGGGGTGTGCCAACATTGCCAACACACTCATAGAGGTGATCATTCATTGTGATACGCAAGCCACTTCACCACAACAAGGTAACGATCACGAAGGGGAATTGACACTTGTATGTGCCTTTTTTTTGTTTTGTTTTTGCAGCCACAGTGCTGCACCATAGGACAGAAAAATTAGGCATGTAGACATGGCTGAAAAATTAGACCCAGACCTGTGACGTCATGAAGGAGCTCTTGGCGGCCGCAGAGCTGGTAAGTACACTGCTGCGGAGTACTTACTATGGCAGCAGGACTCCAGTAGCGTCCTGGCTGCCGTGGTAACCGATCGGAGCCCCAGCTTACACTGGGGCCCCGATCGAAACTGCTGCTGCGCATGCACAGAGCTAAACGTCGGATCCGGCGATGCGCCGAAACGACGTTTAGCTTAATTCTGGATCCGGATTAATGCACTTCAATGAGCATTAATTCTGGATCCAGCGTTATGGCAAGTCCTCCGGATTTTTTCTCTGGCCAAAAAACATTTTTGGGTACTGAACAGATGACATCCTGATGCATCCTGAATGGATTTCTCTCCATTCAGAATGCATTAGGATAATCCTGATCAGTAGTTTTCCGGCATAGAGCCCCGACGACAGAACTTTATGCTGGAAAACAAAAAATGCTAGTGTGAAAGTACCCTTACCCTGGGTTCAGACCTGAGCGTTCTAAAAACGCGCGTTTTACGCGCGTTTTAGTCGCGCGTATTTCAGCGCGTTTTTGCAAATAGGAAACGCGCGTAAAACGCGCGTTCTTGTGATTGACTACTGTGGTGTCAATCACAAAACGCGCGTCAAACGCCCCAAAAGAAGCTCAAGTACTTGTTTATGCGTTGGGCGTTTTACAGCGCGTTCAAACGCGCTGTAAAACGCTCAAGTGTGAACCACTCCCATAGGGATGCATTGGTTTTAATCTGTTGAGCGTTTTACAGCGCGTTTGAACGCGCTGTAAAACGCTCAGGTGTGAACCCAGGGTTATTCCTACTTCAGCTGTAAACTAAGATATGTAATTTAATACTAATTAGATGGAAGCCTTTATTATTCCACTGCCAGCGTGCCAACCAATACCATCCAGTATGCACCCCCTAGGGGGGCCAGGTCTTAATGTATGGTTGCACCTGGTATAGAACTTTCGATACCCAATCGATAATTTTGTACCCGGATCGATCTCATAGGGGATTTGCTGTTTTCCGATACTAGGCTGCACTACTGCGCAGCCTAGTACCTTTTAGAGAACATGGTGCGCGCCGACCTCAGCACACCATGTTCGCCTGAGCCAGCACAGTGAAGTGGGGACCCGTAGCCTACAGTTGTATTTAAGGGTTAATTATATGCATTGGCGGTGCAGTGGCCACAGCGTAGATCATTAGAGATGAAGCTACTGGTGTGTTTGTACATGGTGAATACCAGTACTTCCAGATTCATATGCGCCTCATAATGTATAGTGTAATTGGATAGTGCCCCCTAGTGGTGAACAAAATGTTAGCAGCACACTAACAGCCCTAATGAGTGAGTACAGTATGTACAACTCAGCCTGTAACATAGTGTGCCATACAGAGCCAAATTTGGGTTGCTATGTTCTACATATGGTTCTGTTTCAGGCATCACTGCTTCTAGAGGAGAAATCAGTCTATTCTGCAGACGCAGCGTGTAGTTACCGCTGTGTTTCAGACAGGCCCAAATAATTTTGTACAAACTTTATTTGGTTTGCAGAGTGCTGTTGCATTGTATGTTTTGCCTTGTGCTTTCAGCCATAGCGGCGTGCACCTGCGCTTTGGGATGTGCTGACTGACCCCCAGTTTTGCTTTGCAGTTTGTACTGGAGGTGCGGCTGACACTTCAGTCCTGCACTCCTGACCAGCCTGTCTGCCCCATAGGCTGATTTTAATTAGTGTAAGTATAAAGCTTAGCCTGCCCTCCCTTACTCAATGGAAGCCTGTGACACCAGGAGAGGTATAAGGTGGAATCTCATTGCATTCATTGGTAGCCATCTGGCACCAGAGGAGGTGTGGAGTGGGCTCGGCATGCACGTTGGTACCTGCATTCCCTGGATTCAATGGTAGTCGTCATGGCACATAACAGGTAGAATTTAGTGTTAGGTTCCCGTCTTACAGAGATCGCCTTGATGTGTGGCAGACGGGCCCAAATAATTTGGTACAAAATGTATTTGCCAAGCATCTTATTTACAAAATAAGCGTAGCATTAGAATACTTTTTTGTACTTTATTTGGTTTGCAGAGTGCTGTTGCATTGCATGTTTTACCTTGTGTTTTCAGCCATAGTAACGTGCACCTGCGCATTGGGATGTGCTGACTGACCACTGTTACCACTGTGCTTGTATTAGATGGTTGTCCAACTCCATGAAAATGTGTTAACAGATGTGAAATCCATGTGATAGAGATCCCAAACATGTTTGTGTGCATGTGGATTTTAGAAGAGTTAACATGTTTGCCATTCTCATGTTTCTTTAATATGTGTTTTGTATACACATATTGGAAACACACTTTGTCCCCCTTAAAAACGTAAAGAAACATATTTCTGAAGTATTCCATAATATCCTCTATTGCATATGCTCATGTAGAATATATACTGAATCCTTTTTTTCGGACAAAGAGGATATTGCAGATGTTTTCACAATGGTTTAGGTTAAAAACTATGGGGGTCATTTACTAATCTGAAATAAGCATAAATTAGGCATAATTTAGGCGCAGATGGCGGCGCAGCTAACCATAGTGGCACCTAGCAGTAATAATGTCCCCCATAGTGGCCCCCAACAGTAATAATGTCCCCCATAATGGCCCCCAGCAGTAATAATATCCCCCATAGTGGCCCCAGCAGTAATAATACCCCCCGTTGTGATATTAAGCTGTAATAATGTCCTGCATAGCAGCCCCCAGCAGTAATAATGTCTCCCATAGTGGCCCCCAGCGGTAATAATTTCCCCCATATTGTCCACCAGCAGTAATAATGCCCCCCATAGTGGCCCCCAACAGTAATAACTTACCCCATAAAGGCCCCCAGCAGCAATAATGTCCCCCATTGTGCCCCCCTGCAGTAATAATAACCTTCATAGTAATTCTCAACTGTAATAATGTCCCGCATAGCAGCCCCCAGCTGTAATAATTTCCCCCATAGTGGCCCCTAGCAGTAATGTCCCTCATAGAGGCCCCCAACAGTAATAATGTCCCCCATAATCGCCCCCAGCAGTAACAATGTCCTCTATGGTGGTCCTCAGCTGTAATCCCCCATAGTGGCCACCAATGCAGGGTTACCAACCATCCAGAAATTTCTGGACAGTCTGTAGGCACATTTTTTTTCTGTGTCTGTGAAAAAAAAATGTATATGTCCGTGATTTTTTTGAGGCTTGTGGTGCTTGACTAGATTATTTTGGTTGTAATTATCCTTTTACAGCTCACAGTAAATGTTGGTGATGAGTTCTTATTAGTATATTGAGCTATAGGCATGTATTACTTATAATCTTTGTCATTCATCATGGTTTTCCAGTTTATAAAAAATGTTGGCTGTCCGTGATTTTGGGATAAGTTGTCCAGAAAATAGAAAAATTCTGGTTGGCAACCCTGCCCCAATGTCCCGCATAGTGGTCCTCGGCTGTAATAATGTGTTTGGTTTTTTTAAGCTGAAAAAAACATTACTCACCTAATCCACTTGCACCCGCTGAGGCATTAACTCATTACTTGATGCTGAAGGACCCGTGCTCAAGCGGGATCACCATGGTAGCGCATCAAGAGACGAGTGACTGCCTCTGCGGGTGCAAGTGGATTAGGTGAGTCATTTTTTTACTACTGTACCCATTTTTATTGGCTGTTAGATGGGTGCACTCCTGGGCAACGGCCGCTAAAAACTGTGCCTATTGCTATTATTGTATTAAAGTGAAATAAATAAAAAAAGTAGACATATCGAGTATCGCTGCATCCGTAACAACCTGCTCTATAAAATTATCACATGACCTAACCCCTCAGGTGAACACTGTAAAAAAAATAAAAATAAAAAGAGTCCCAAAAAGCCATTTTTTAACATTAGTACAACACTAAGGGATCAAAAAGGCGTATGCCCCCCAAAATAGTACCAATCAAACCATCACCTCATCCCGCAAAAAATGAGACCCTACATAAGACAATCAGTCCAAAAATTAAAAAGGTATGGCTCTCAGACTATGGAGACATTAAAACAGTTTTTTGGGGTTTAAAAAAATGCTAATATTGTGTAAAACTTAAATAAATAAGAAAAAGAATACATATTTGGTATTGCTGCATCTGTACCAAACCTCCTCTATAAAAATATCACATGACCTAACACCTCAGGTGAACACTGTAAAAATAAATAAATAAATACTGTGCCAAAACAACCAATTTTGTGGTCACCTTGCCCCATAAAGTGTAATACTGAATAATCAAAAAAAATCATATGTACCCAAAAATGGTACCAATAAAAACCTCAACTCAACGTCAACTCTTCCTGCAAAAAACCAACCCCTGCACAAGATAATCGGCAGGAAAAAAATAAATAGGGTGTTCTATAAAAATAGCATGAATGTTGTAAAAAACAAAAAATAAAAAGGGTCCAAAACAGCCATTTTTTGGTTACTTACCTTTCCTCACAAAAAATGTAATATAGAGCGATTGAAATCATATGTACACCAAAATAGTACCAATAAAACAGTCACCTTATCCTGTAGTTTCCAAAATGGTGTCACTTTTTAATTGTTTCTACTGTTGGGTGCATCTAGGGGGGCTTCAAATGGGACATGGTGTCCAAAAACCAGTCCACAAAATCTGCCTTCCAAAATTCATACGGCGCTCCTTTTCTTCTGTGCCTGCCATGTGCCCTTACATCATGTTTACAACCACGTGTGGGGTGTTTATGTAAACTGCAAAATCAGGGTAATAAATATTGAGTTTTGTTTCGCTGTTAACCCTCAATGTGCTAAAGAAATTAAATGGATTAAAATGGAAAATTTGCCAAAAAAGTGAAATTTTGACATTTCTTCTCCATTTTCCTTTCATTTTTGTGGAACACCTAAAGGTTTAACGAAGTTGATAAAATCATTTTTGAGTAACTTGAGGGGTGTAATCTCAGAAAGGCTTGTATAGATAAAAGTGTTCCAAAGTTATTACCACATAAAGTGACACATGTCAGATTTGCAAATAATGGCCTGGGCAGGAGGGTGAAAACTGGCCCGCGGTAGAAGGGGTTAAACAGCTCTGTACACATAGAAAATGGGGATGAAAAGTTTTCAAAGTTTTTATTTTTTTTTCGTATAAAAATCCGAGAAAGACTATACAGGTGTGGTATCGCTGTAATTGTACTGACCTGGAGAATGAAAGTAACAGATCAGTTTTACTGTATAGGGAGCGCCGTAAAAACAAAACCCATAAAATTGTTGCGGAATTGCATTGCAATTTGACCCCAATTTTTTTTCTGCTCCCCACTATATTGTATGCAATATTAAATAGTGGAATTAGAAAGTGCAACTTTTCCCACAAAAAACAAGCCCTCATACAGTTATTTAAGTGAAAAAATAAAAGTTATTGCCTCGGGAGCGAGAAAAGAAAAAACAAAAAACCCTCTAGGGCTGAAAGGGTTAATCAGATGAACCACAGCTATGTGTCTATAGGCAAGTCGTTGGTGACTGATTCCCTTTAAAATGATATTCCGTTTTGCATCAAGATCCTAAAATATTCATTTCTGAATCTAGGTGTCATTTTACAATGTATTTTTTTTCCTTCTTGGCTTCTATTTTCCATTCTGATTAGTGGTCCATGAGGATCTTTCTTACTTCCTCTGATGTTATGTCCATACAGGGGCAGAGATAGGGGAGTGTCTATGTAACTAGCTGGGTGGGAGGAGCTATAAACGAGGCGGGCATGCTACATACAGGATGGCAACAAATCAGAGTGATTTGTTTACATGACGAAAATGGGTCAGGAGAATCCGAACTGAATCAGGGTGAAGCCTACATAGGTGAGTGTTTGCAAAAGGCTGATTTCACACATTTTTTGTGGGTTTTTTGGGTGGTGTATTTAATAGTATTTGTGTGTGTTTTTGCCCAAAATGCTGTGGACAGCATGGGTGGGTGGGTCCCATTTTTTCAAAACACAGAATCCTTCTCTATAGGAAAATGCATGAAACATATCACTAAAAATACCGTAAAAAGCTGGCATTTTAAATTACATTTTTTCATGCATTTTAAAATGCCAGAGAAAAACACTGATTAAGCGGCAAGATACCATAAAAATATGCATGCAATTATCATCAACAAGCAATGCTGCATCCATGATTACATTCTAAGAAGGACTCCTGGAGCAGCTCTGTAATTAACATTTTAATTTAGGTCAGAAACCAGTTCTCAGAATTAGGGCTCATTCACACGAAGGTATGTGTTCCGTTCTGTGCATTGGGGGTCGCAATTTGCGGCCCCCAATGCACGAGGAGAACGTTCGTGAGGCCTCCGGGACGGATCCAGACCCATTCAACTTGAATGGGTTTGCATCCCTCCGTTCTGCAAAAAGATGGGACATGTTCTATCTTTTTGCGGTATGGCAGTACAGACCGGAACCCCAAAGAAGCACTCCATAGTGCTTCTGTTGGGTTCCGTTCCGTGCTTCCGTTCCGCACCGCTCCGCATCTCCTGATTTGCGGACCCATTGAAGTGAATGGGTCCACATCCATGATGCGGAATGCACATGGAACAGAACTCATACGTTCGTGTAAATGAGCCCTAAGCCTCAAATCTGTGAGACGGTGGTCAGTAATGCATTCGTGAAGCTGTCAGTGAAGGATCCGTGTTGGGACAGTGGGTCCTTTTTTTGCTGTCCGTGTGCCATCTGTGTTTCACCGACACTGAACAGCTGAAAAATAATTTTTAAAGCATCTTTTCCTAATGATCCGTGAAACACGGATGCAACACCGATGTCATTGGTGTTGCATCCGTGGTTTTCACGGACCCATAGACTATAATGGGTGATGGATTCGTGAACACGGACAAAATAGAGCATGCATCCGTGCTGAAAACACGGACCGTGCTAAAACACTGATGTGTGAATACACCCATTAAAATGAATGTGAACATGTGCTGTCCGTGGAGAACACGTACAGCACACGTCCGTTAAACACTGACGTGTGAATGAGGCTTTAGAGATGAGGGAACCACTCGAGGAATTTTTCAGAAAGTTTGGTTTGGACCAAAATCGATTGCCCTGATAACTGGTATATAACCCCATCTAGCCTCCTAGAGATTTTTATGAATTCCCCCCCTTCCAAAGCTCTGGAATGCAATGACAACAATAGTAAATGATGTCTGAGTGACACTGACATACATAGCTATGAGTAAACGCATGTTT